>BSBM01000353.1:2775000-3975000 GCA_027924585.1 Larix kaempferi | reverse complement strand
AATTTTTGAAATCTGATTGCATGGATGTATGCTCCTCCTCAAAAGCGAAATTTTGAGCCCTAGATCGAACTTTTTGAGTGGGTAGATCTCCGAGAAAGTCAAACCCTAGTTTGACTTTTGGACTAGAAATTGCAGAAAACCGGAAAAACTCTGAACCAGAATTCTACAGCATGTCTGAATTTCGCAAGTCAAATTTGAAGGGTGAAAAGTTGGAGTTTCCAGAAACCAAGTACACCAGTCAACTCGCCTCAGTCAAGCACATCTCCTGGTAAGGTCTATTTTTCATTTTGAGAATTTTCAATTTTTGGTGACCTCCTAGATAAAATGGCCCCAAGCACTAAGCTTGAGGATAAGCTAGAAGGCATAGAGAATTTTCAGGCATGGAAATATAGGATTGGCCTCATTCTTGAATAGAATGATCTTGCCCAATACATCAAAAATGAAGTTACGGAACCTGAAGAAGATGAAGCTAAAGAGAAGCATAAGAAGGACCTGATTAGGGCAAAGAGAATCATTGTTGATTCTATCAAAGACCACTTGATTCCCCAATTGTCATCCAAGAAGACCCCGAAGGAAATGTATGATGCCCTAGCCAGAATGTATGAAGGGAGGAACATCAACAGGAAGATGAACTTGAGAACTCAATTGAAGAATACCAAGATGAGTCAAGGAGAATCTATTCAAGATTACTTCACAAGGGTCTCCCAGTTCAAGGAACAACTAGAAGCCAATGGAGACACCCTTGATGAAGATGAACTAGTCATGACTACTCTCAATGGTCTCACTAGACCTTGGGATTCATTCATCCAGACCATGTGTGCCAGAAAGGAAAGCATGAAGTTTGATATTGTATGGGAGGATTGCATTCAAGAAGAGGCTAGAGTAGCCAATAGAGAAGCCTTACTCAAAGAAGATAATCAAGCATTAGCCACCCATACCAAAAGAAGAAGGAGTCAATCCAACTTCAGGAAGAAAAGCCACAAGGAGTCTCAACCTCCACAAAGGTTTCAAAAGAAAAAAAGAACTAATCCAGAAAGAGATCACTCTTCACTCCAATGTTTCAATTGTTACAAAGTAGGACACATTGCTAGAAATTGTCCTTCAAAGAAAAAGAAGGATTTCCACCACAGAAGACATCAAGCACATCTAGCAGAAGATGATAGTGAAGAAGAAGAGGATGAAGAACCTCCCAGGAAGCAAGCAAAGGAAGAAATCGAAGAATATGTCCCCTGACAGTGGTGCTTCAAAGCACATGACAGGACAGAAGAAGACTCTCTCCAGTTTAGAAGAAAAGGAGTCCCCTCACAAAGCTCTCTAGGAGAATAGGAGAAGCCACATACAAGATTGGTTTAGAAACTCTGACAATGATCAGAAGACGGGGATCAAAAGGAGATCCTGCCAAACAAACAAAGATAAGTATTTGAATTGTCATTTTTTGTTTAAATGATAGTATCCAGTTGTATACACATTTATTTAGGATGTGTATTAGGATGTTTGCAATGTTATGCATGTGATGGGTAAGTAGCCTATGGTGCTATACAACATTCCATTGCTACTTATCTAGATGAAACCTCTTTGCTGACATATTGGGAGTAGTGCACACTCTTAATAATGTCCTGGTCGAGATGGAAAGCATCTAGAAAGTTACCATATGAATGTGGGATATGGACGAATGTTGTAGCATTGGCTAAGATAGTATGACTTATGTTTTTATGCATTTATTTGGAAAGTATGAGATGTTTCTAACCATACTATTGAATTTGACTTGTAGGAAGTATCGTACAACGATCACCCACAAATGAAGAATGATGAGACTTGTTCCATAGAACAGTGACAATGGTTCAACTATTCAAGACTCCAGAAGAAATGTTCCTAGGGAAGAAGCCTGAGATAAGCCACCTCAAGATATTTGGGTGCCCCGTATATGTCCACATACCAAAAGAAAAGAGAACTAAGTTGGACCCTTTCGGAAAGAAGGGAATATTTGTTGGGTATTGTGAAGCATCCAAGGCATTTAGGATATACATCCCAGGATTCCATCACATGGAAAATAGTAGAGATGTAACATTTGATGAAGAAGCTGCTCTCAAAAGATCTAGAAAAAGCCAGTGTGAAGAAGTATATGAAGAAGATATACCTCCTAGAAATACAGAAGTTGTTTCCTTCCCTGAAGAGGAAACACCAGAAGACCGTGATATGATAGAACCTCAAGAACCCCCACCTATGAACATATCACGGAAGAGAAAGCCAGCATGGGCAAGAGAAATTATACAGGAAGCAGAAAGATATGGAGGACCAGAAGGCTCCACTAGAGCAAGCAATAAACCAAATACATTTTCCAGCTATATGGCTTTGATGTGTGATCTTGTAGATCAAGAACCTACGAGTTATGAAGAAGCAGTTCATAAGAAAGAATGGGTAGAAGCAATGACGGAGGAGTACCAATCAATAATGAAGAATGATGTTTGGGATGTAGTTCCCAAACCAAAAGACAAGAGTGTGGTATCCTCCAATATACAAGATAAAGCATGTTGCGGATGGTAGCATTGAAAAGTACAAGGTAAGGTTTGTGGCTAGAGGATTCTCTCAGAAAGAGGGAATTGACTATGAAGAAACATTTGCACCAGTTGCAAGGTACACTTCCATTAGAACCATCATGGCACTTGCATCCATGATGAAGTGGATATTGCACCAGATGGATGTGAAGACAGCCTTCCTGAATGGTGTAATTGAAGAAGAAGTGTATATAGAACAACCACAAGGATTTGAGGTTGAAAATAGAAGAACTCACATATGGAAGTTGAAGAAAGCTCTGTACGGATTGAAACAAACTCCTAGAGCTTGGTATGGGAGAATTGATAGCTTCTTGATAAGCTTGGGCTTTACCAAAAGTAAAGTTGATCTTAACCTTTACCTTAAGGTTATGGATGATGAACCTGTCATACTATTATTGTATGTGGATGATTTCTTTCTGACAGGAAATGAGAAACAAATCATGGAAAGCAAGAAGAAGCTAGCTACAGAATTTGAGATGAAAGATCTCGAATTGATGCATTACTTCCTAGGTCTGGAAGTATGGCAAGGCCTAGAAGGAATCTTTCTCAATTAGGGAAAGTATGTTGTGGAAATCTTGAAAAGATTTGATATGTTGGAATGTAAAGCCATGGCCACTCCCATGGATACCAACTTAAAGTTGTTAGTTGATGAATCGTCAGAATTAGTGGATGTAACTCAGTTTAGACATATTATTGAGTCATTGATGTATCTGACGAATACCAGGCCAGATATATGCTTTGCTGTGAACACCCTGAGTCAGTATCTGGTTGAGCCTAGACGTGTTCACCTGATAGCTGCAAAGCATGTGATGAGGTACCTAAAAGGTACGATAGACTTTGGTCTATATTATCTTGGAGATCATGACTTCAGATTGTATGGTTATACAGATGCAGATTGGGCTGGAAGTGTCTCAGACAGAATGAGCACATCGGGTGGATGTTATTGTCTGAGATCTACTATGATCTAGTGGTTTAGCAGGAAGCAGTGCAGTGTGGTTCTCAGCACAGTTGAAGCGGAATATATAGCAGCTTGCTCTACTAGTTGTGAAACCATATGGCTTCGGAAGCTGTTATCAGGACTATTTGACTTAGAGATGGACTCCACTGTGATCCTGTGTGACAACCAGAGTTGTATCAAAATGACGGAGAATCCAGTGTTCCATGATAAGTCAAAACATATAGAGATCCGATATTTCTATATACGGGATATGGTGCAGAAAGGAGCTATAAAGCTCGAGTATGTGAGCATTGATGAACAAGTTGCCAATGTATTGACCAAACCTCTATCTCGAGTAAAGTTTGAGTATTTCTGAGACAAGCTTGGTGTAGTTCAGAAGGACCCTCCTCGAAAGGGGGAGTGATATGGTCGATGATGATATCTGGATCGACGATGAGGTCGATGATGAGGATACCTGTATCGATGATGAGGATACTTGTATCGATAATGAGAATACCTGTTCCGATGATGAGGTCGATGATACCGACGATGAGGTCGATGAAGTGGTCCTTAGACTTTGTCTAAGTGGACGAGAGGATTGCATCATCCTTGGACTTATGTCCTAAAGTGAGAGGGATTGATCATCCCGTAAGTAGATCAGGATTGCATCATCCTTGGACTTATGTCCTAAAGTGAGAGGGATTGATCATCCCGTAAGTAGATCGGGATTGCATCATCCTTGGACTTATGTCCTAAAGTGAGAGGGATCAATCATCACGTAAGTAGATCTAGATTGCATCGTCCCTAGACATGATATGGTGTATTAAATTGATAGGTATTGATCATCCCGTAAGTAGATCTAGATTGCATCGTCCTTAGACATGATATGGTGTCTTAAATTGATAGGAATTGATCATCCCGTAAGTAGATCTGGATTGCATCGTCCCTAAACATGATATGGTGTCTTAAATTGATAGGGATTGATCATCCCGTAAGTGGATCAAGATTGTATCATCCTTGGACTTGTGTCCTAAAGTGAGAGGGATTGATCATCTCGTAATTGGATCGTGTGTATTGCAGATAATGATGTTGTTGATCGAGAGATCCGGATGATGTTGTTGATCAGAAGATCTAGATGATGATGTTGTTGATCGAGAGATCTAGATGATGTTGTTGATCGGAAGATCCAGATGATGATGTTGTTGATCGAGAGATCCAGATGATGTTGTTGATCGGAAGATCCAGATGATGATGTTGTTGATCAAGAAATCCAGATGATGTTGTTGATCGGAAGATCCAGATGATGATGATGTTGATCGAAAGATACAGATGATGTTGTTGATCGGAAAATCCAGATGATGATGTTGTTGATCGGGAGATCCAAATGATGATGTTGTTGTAGCTGATCGAGTGCTGCAGAAGATGAAGACTCAGTACTGAAGATGTTGATGTTCCAGTATTGAAGATATTGAAGATGTTCCAGTAACTGTTTGAGTTACTGATGATGATTGAAGAAAGCTTTCGATGATTTATAGATGTAGCATGTATCATGTTGTTGATGACTCCTTGCTCCTGCATATGTTTTTAGAATATCCTTCTCGTTAAGGAGGAGTGTTGAAATATTGTAACTTCTAAGAATATTCTATTTGTACTTTATTATTCGGAGATGTTTTATTCCTCCGTCGGGACATTATTATATATCTGGGGATGTTATTCCTCCGTCGGGATGTTGTAACTAGGGTTATTAGACTTCCCCTAGTGGGGTCGGCCCTGATTTAAGTGTTTAGGGGTTATTAGACTCTCCTAGGAGAAGTTGGCCCAGTTAGGGTTAAAAGTCAAGTGAAGTAAAGTATAAATAGAGGAGGTGTGTTCATCATTTGAACATGCACTCACTCATTCACTCACTTGTGAATTGCGCATAGGAGAGAGAGAGATCTGCGAAGGAGGAGGAGGAACTCTTGTTTGGGGATTACATCTTTGTATTTGTTGGTCATCTATATTGAGGAAGCTTTCTTGGGTTTTCTATCCCATGAGGGTTTCCGAGGATAAATCTGTGTCTATCTTTAAATTGTGTTTCTTTTAGTGATTCTCATTATGCTCTTGTGAATTTTATGCTAAAATTAACAGGAACTTTGTTCCTTGGAAGGCGAGGATAGTGATCATATTGCAAGAGAATGAGTTGTGGGATGAGGTGGTGAATCACACACAAGCTCAACCAATTCAAATTCCCTCAGCCACAGATGCAGCAAGATTACAAGCCTTTAACAAGAAGGACATCAAGGCTAAGAGGATCATCCTTGATGAGGTAAAGTACCATGTAATCCCTCATTTGACTTCTAAGTCTCGTGCTTATTTAATGTGGGAGGCTCTAACCAATTTGTATCAAAGCTCTAATGAGAACTGGAAGATGTTTCTGAGAGAAGCTGAAAGGCATACGGATGACAGAATCTGAGAATGTGACTACTTACCTTACTCGGATCACCCAGGTGAGAGATGAGCTAGCAGCTGTTGGGGAGGTTGTGCAGGCTAGTGACCTAGTGAGGACAACACTAAATGGAGCATCCAAACAGTGGGTTGTCTTCATGGAGGCAGTTGTTGCACGAGAGAACATGCCTTCCTGGGATCGTCTATGGGATGACTTTGTGTAGGAGGAGACTCGAAGAGGATTTGTGCAGGGGAGCTCTTCAAATAGTAAGGAGGATGAGCATAGCGTTGCCCTATCAACTAATGGAAAGAAGTCCAAGAAGGGCCCGAGAGGGGCTAAGCAGCAGAGGGGTGAGAAGAAGAGGGACTTGAGTAGAGTCAGGTGTTATGCATGCAATGATTTTGGCCATTATGTTGGCCAATGTCCTAAGAAGAAGAAGGGCAAGCAGAAGAAAGAGGAGCAGGTTGCAGCTACAACAGAGATTGAGTGGTATGTTACACAGTTCGGGAAAGAGTTCTCTCTTGTCATTGTTGTTTCGAGTTGCATTAGTAGTGGACCAGTTAATACTGGGAAGTGGATTGTGGATAGTTCCTATTGCAGCCACATGACTGGGAGGAAAGATGCCTTCCTCACTTTTGAGACTATTCTAGAGAAGCTCGTACAAGACATAGATGGGACAGTGCATGTAGTAAGAGGATTGGGACGAGTACGGTTCCAGCTTGAGTTTGGAGAGATTTCAGGAGTATGCTATGTTCCAGGGTTGCAAGACAACAGGCTTTCAATTCCATCCTTGGAGGAAACAGGATATGCAGTTTTTTTCAAGAGTGAACACATCTTCATTTATGTATTGGGAGTGGATCCGATTGACCCTATGCTGATAGGTCATCAGAGAGATGGAGTATGTAATGCATGGTCAGCCTATAGCAGGAGGATCTAGGTGGATATCAGATCCTGAGTCTGAGATAGGCGATGAGCGAGATGCTTCGAGGATTGATGTGGCGCCGAGTAGTCAGTCTACAGTTCAGAGGAGAGAGCGAGATGCTCTAGAGATTATTGTGGTACCGAGTAGTTCATCTTCTATTCAGAGGAGTCAGCGAGAGGCTACTTCATCCAGTGCTGGCAAGAGGGTTAGCTGGTATGACTTGTCACTGATGGATGAGCGAGATGAGATGTCCCAACATGAGGCATCAGTGCAGGATGCAAGATAACTTCCAGAGATAGGGGGAGCTTCTACTGCTGATAGTGTGAGACTGGAGTGTGGTTCTGGCGGAGGATATGCTAGAAGGTCTTCCCATGTGAAGCGGGAGCACTGAGCTTTGCAGCACGGGATGTCCTTCATGCAATGATGTCTAACATGAAGGGGCACTTGATTTGACCTTTCTAGAGCATAGTTTAGAAAGGGTGGGCATCTTCGATATTGTGCGAGAAGCACATGAGCAGACTTTGATATTGTGCGAGAAGCACATGAGCAATTTACCAAATTTGGTCGGGAAGCAGTTATCTTCTTCAGAGATGAGTTGGTTGTCAGTGAGAACATCTTCCTCGGTAAGGGGTAGTGTTGAAATTGTACCCAGGAAGTGTTCTCCTAGTCATTTTATGCCTAAGTAATAATGAGGTAAAAGGGGACATGACCCTTGTATTAATTGCTTGAGATGAGCAATTAATTCACTTTATTATTATAAAGTGACTTTTTGGTTTATTTAAGTGGTAGGTGAATGAATTTAATTTATGGAGAAAATAATGAGCATTTATTCTCATCCATTGATCTAATCTATTATGGGCCCTTAAATTAGATGACTCTTCAATTACCCTTGAGAGGCAAACCAAGAGACAAGATTTTTGAATTAAATTGGTTTTCCCTCTTTCATTTTGTACACATCCCAAGAGAGTTGGAGAAGTGGAGATCATCCAAGAGATCAAGTCGAGTCCTTGAGGAGAAGCACTTGTAGCATGAGAGAGAGAGAGATTAGGCACGCTTTCCAATGAATATTTCCAGCACTAAATTTAAGATGTATTGCATGCATTTCAATGTTGTTTGATTGGGCACAATTTTCAAGGGAGTTGGCACAGATCTCGAGGGAGAATACAACAGGTCGTACCTCATTAATTGTTGTTGTTACAACAGTCCGTACAAAGCTTTAAATTTTTGTCTGTGGGCATGAAATTCGAGGAAGCTTCACTGCTGTTATGTTGGGCACGAATTTCCAGACAGAAGATTGAGTTTGGCACTGAAATCAAGGAGTTGTCTGTACAGCTCTGTGTTGCTTGAGAAGCGCACGATTTCCCAAAAATGTATGCATAGAATTCGAGGCAAATTCTAGCACAGAATTCAAGACAAAGAATCATTCTTATTCTGGTTGAGATAAGTTAATGTTGTTGTTGTAATTATTTTCCTGAAGAAATATAAATACACTCTCTCTCTCACAGGTTTTCCCCGGTTAGGATTTTGCCTGGGCCATTTTGGCTAAAATATCTTAGCCTGAAATTTTTATGTGCATGGTTGTTATGTTAATTTTGTTCTCAGTGTGCTTTGAGTTCAGATGGTTCATGTGAAAGCATTTAATTTGCAACGGTTTGTTGAATTAGATTTAATATTGAACTGATATATGTGCATAGCTTAAGGTCAGTTTGAGAAGTGAAATTTATACAAAATAGACATACTATCCATTGAGGGTCATTGTCAAATACTTCAAATGCAAACTAAAATTTCCATCTGAACACCGTAAAATGCATGTGTAGGTGTGAAAATTAAAATGTAGCGAAGATAGATATTAAAAAAAAAAAAAAAAAAAAAAGAAAGAAAGAAAAAAAGTGCATTCACGTTGATTTTTATAACAGAAAACAAACATATATTTTGCATATATTCATAGACAGCAATAAAGCCCTTATCTTTTAAATGAGGAAGGTACAAAAAAGGGTTGTGTAAGAGTGATTTTTCCACCTAAACATAGGTATCTATCGCAAATACCGCCCCAAAGTTGGGCTATGAGGCCACAAAGGTGAAGGAAACAAGCTACAAGCTTTTCTCTCTCTCATCCCAAACACATTTGCTCTTGAACTCAACCAAGCTGCTCACTATAGAGAATTACAAGCATCTCATCCAACCATCAACATTCAAGGAACTTTCTTCCGTTCCCCCACACAACACAAAGAATGCATACCTTTTCTTTGCTCAACAGTCCCTCAAAGTACCCTTCCCTTATGGTGCTCTTTAGTGTGTGCATAGAGAGTCCAATATGTTGTATGTTGTATGAGTCTAGTTACATTAATAATAGTCTTATCACATATCCCAAGGCTTCAATTTTAAGTTTGCATTCTAAATGTACTGCTTAAACTTTTCAAAATCATTTTCTTGAGATATATTTCATTGAAATGCTTTACATCTTTCATGAATGTGAACACTGTTCATTAAGGATTATTTTTTTGAACGTATTAGATAATCCGTAGTTCTTGATCTTGTTAAATTATTTAGGGGTGATATATTCACAATGACCATATGTGGTAAGCTACAATCCAATGATCCAATATCATATAAGCAACATGGAATGTGTTTCCTTCACAAGGTACTTGCTTTGATACCAAGCTTGCTTTAGTAGTACTAAAGAGTTAAGTGTGGTGTCATTTGTCTCCCTGCCATCTAGGTTACTCAAGATCTAACACTCCCTTGAAATTGAAACTGTTCAATTGTTCTTTCTATGAAAGGGCATCTTTCTAGTTGAGCTACTGCAAAATCCCTCCTTACTTGCAACTGTTCTACGTATAGACTTTGGTCTCCTCTAGCATCCAGGTTACTCAAGTGCTAACACTCCCTTGAAATGTTGGAGCCTTCCTATCTCGGTACTCCCCTCCCTCTTCTGCGTTTTGCTATATCTCTCTTCATTTCTACAATTATAAAGTCTCTTGCACATATTGTATTATGGAGAGGGAAGTTTTCCTCTTTCAAGGTATCTAGCACTTGCTAGAACCAGGTCCTATTAGAACACATTAGTGGGTCATAGACACCAAAACAAGTATATATGCACAGATGGCAGTTGACAGAAAAAATGCCTTTAAGCGCTCTGTTCCTTCTTTTCTTCCGTATGATCATTACTGCTCCAGCAGCCATGATGATTTTGTTTCAAGAATCAGAACAAATGATTTTCAAGTTTGGATTAGTCTCAGAATTTCAATAAATTTCTTGTTATAGGAACAGATTATACTACAGGATTCATTGAGAAAATAAATATGCTAATTGAAAATTGCAGTATCGAAATTTAGTTTCCAGAAAGAACAAATTTGTGGACTAACTCAATTACCGGAAGGCAATTTTATTACCGCAAACCAGGAGCTCAGGGGGTTCTCAAAGACTAACTCTAATATGGAAAATGACAACTTCAGAAATCAATTTTGACTGGAAAATGTAAACATGATCAACTTCTATTGGTGAGAGAAATGCCCTGGAAATGTATTTTGTCGCTGCTTCAATGAACTTCAAGCAATAATTTTTATCGTGCTTGCAAGTGTACTTTCCTGTATCTCTTCTTTCCTAGAATATTCTCAAGTACTTAGTCTCATCTCGTGTCTCCTGTCTCCAATAACTCGAAATTATATTTCTTTTGCCCATTCTAGATATGGGCCAGTGAGGCAGCAATATTGCGAAGGATAGCCCATGACAGTGTCCCAAATAGGTTACTTGAAACTTTTTTTTGCAAAGTATGATCTAGATCAGGTTATCTGTTTACCTACCCCCCAGTAAACATCTTGCAGCCTCTGGTCCATCTTGCAAATGCATACCTGGTTTGGATTTGTTACTTTTCCATCCTAAAGTCACTAGATTAACTTTTTGTTGTTTAGTTATTGACTGTTGTCTCGCAAAGAAGAACAACACACTCTTTGATTAGTAAAAGTCTTATCAATAAGAAATATCTCAGCTAAAAGGCCATTCAGCAGTAGTGAGCCAACCAAATCAACATCCAACCGAGAGGACCAACCTATAATATAATATATGCAGTCAAACTTCCGAAAGGAGCTAAGAAGTTATATGATGTTTTCAAAGTAACCATTGCCTTTACATACACAATTTAGAGGAAAACAAATCATCCATTAATCTTTTATTATTTGCACTAATCTGATTTTCGGTGATATATGGGATTAATGAAAGTGCAATATGAATAGACATTGAAAGTGCAATATGAATAGACATACTCAAACGAGCGAAAAAGAGTAGTTTTTGAGAAATTATAATCCAATCTGCTTGTTTAATTGGTACTGACAAAATCAGCTAAGTGATGCAAGTAAATGTCCTAGGCCAAAAAGCAGGGCTAATGATAACAACATGAATTAGATGTAAAAGAAAGAAAGAACGAGTTTCCCTTCAGAAATCATACATCATGATATATGATTGTGTGAAGTTAACAATGTCCTGAAGAGTAGGTTCCATTTATGTTAATTCAAACAATTCACTTACCCTTCAGCACAGAGAATAATCTTCTTGACAAGCTTTAGAAGCCAAAAAGACAATCAAGAGATCATCCCATGCTTCTCAATGACTCTTAAAAATTTTCCACAGTTTCTTCAGAGATGAAAGCAGGTAGCAATTCAACCTCAGTGCCCTGGATATTCAGAGAGTCCAACAATGAATTCATTCAAATACAGAGCTACATAAACTTGCACAGACAGTATTAATACTCTCAAAATATTACTGAGGTCACTTTGCATTTCAGAATACAGTGGCAACACACAAACTATAGGACTAAAAGATGAAATGAACTTGTTTTCTCTGTCTCCCTCTATTTGTACTAACAATTATGCAAGGATATGAATGATGCTAGTGATTATTTATCAATAGAATAGATGTCTCTGCATAATCGGTGTTGGCAGCAAATGGCACTACAAAATTGGAGGAAAGAATATCGAGGTTATGTCTGGCAAACACATAATACATGGTGTGGACTAGATAACATAAAATTGTCCGATCATCAATTCAGTATCAAGGTAAAAGAATATGGGTACAGTATGAATTTTAAACGAAAGTCATACCAGCATCTAATATGACAGCTGCATCCAAGTAAATATCTGTAGGAAAGAATACCTTATATCTGCCTGACAGAGATGTAGCTTCCCTGAGGTTCGGAAGGGTAATAAATAATGTGCAGCAACTTTCAGCCTCTCTACAGGGTAATTGATCCACTAGCTTCCCAACAATATCTTTGATGGGGAGCTATCATTCCCATTCGTTTGCTCCATTGATCCAGAAAAACTAGCAGTGTGTTCCAGCAGAGAATGGCTGTCAAAACTTTCCGAACTTGAACATTTGCAAGTGAAATAGAAGATGCAGCTCATCATGGCATCAATAAGCACCACAAAAGTATACATGATGACCAACAGAGGACCTTCCCAGATCCTGGAATACACATCACCGTAATTCAAAGCCTTCACTCTATGTTCATAGAGGCTCTCCACAAAAGCAATCCCAATAGATGTTCCCAGGAATATCATGAGACCCACTTGGGTTCTCCCTTTGATTAAATACATGGATCTAAACAATGCTGCCAAGCCCCGGCAATCTTCGAAGATGGAGATCACATTGGCCAAATTGCAGATAATCAAAGTATGTGCAAACAGAACAGAGAAAATTACTCCTAAGCCAAGCACAGCATAGATAGCACAGCTTGAACAAATCCCCGTGGAAACCACCACATTCACCAGAATCACAATCAGCAGGAGAAAAACAGCAATGCATCCGACAATGGCAATACAGACCCAGAAATAAGTCAATATGACACGTTTCCAGATCCTGCGAATCAAGGTGAGAAACTTTGCAATTGTAAGTTTTTTGCCTGCATACGATCCAGCCACGGAATGCACTATTGCAGCTTTGGCAAATAGCCAAAGAGTAATCAAGAAAGGGAAGCAGAATGTCAATGAAAGAACACTCTCAGATAATTTCCGGCACACAAGTTTAGTAAAATGGCTCTTAGGCATCCCAGATGCCTCTGCCACTAATCTAAACCTAAAAGACAGTTTTTCAACCACAGACTGCTCTACAAAGGCATTGGAGAGAAGGATTGCAGACACAGGGCAGATGAATAGCGCTGCAATTACCAGGAAACCCGTGGAATTGAAGCGAAGGATTCTGATGGTTTCTCTCAAGATCTCCAATGCAGTCAGAGAGTTGAAGCGCTGCTCCATGTTTGAGCTCTTAGAGAGTCTGTTGGAAAATAGATGATGGTCCTCTGTTCCATTATCTCCAATGCTACTTTGTATCCCTGATTCTTCTTCCAATGAAGAACTTGGGAGATGTAAAGCATCGAGTTCAATGGTCTCATCACAGCGAGCCATCGCTTTAAATTCTTCAAGCCGTTTCTGCAGTACACACTGGTGGGTTTTCGTTTTTAAGCATTGAAATATAAACCCAGTTGAGATCTTCGGCAGATCTGGATCAGGGATGCTATTATTAATACGTACGGATGGCCTGCCGTGTGCTAGCTATACGTTTGCAATTGTGGGCAAAAACGCAAATTTTATTTTTGCTTGGAATCCAAATGAACTGGGACTTGAAACGTCTGTACCTTGATTTGGAGATCAGCCAAGAGCAGGGTCGTTAACTGTCTTTAAAGCCCTTCAAGGTCTGCCTATTTGAGACTAACAATGCCCATTATATCAAGTTCAGACACGCTGGGCACGTTTGATCGAGGATGCTGTTGGACTTGTTGGCATATGATGGGGAAGTATACAGATTCTTGCTGCTTGGGAAATGGACAAAACGTGTTAGGCTATCTAATGACCTTCGGATTTACTTTTGGCATATAATGGGGATTCGGGGAAGTATACCTACAGGTTCTTGCTGCTTGGAAAATGGACAAAACGTGTTACGCGATCTAATGACTTGGGGATTTAACAAAATTGTATAGAATCTCTTTAACCCCTTTCGGTTCTTTTATCCTTTCAACCGCCCGTTCGGAATTTTATGGCTGAGTTTTGAACAACTCACAAATAATCGGATCGCAAGGCTCTCCTGTTTTTCAAAAGAGCCACTCTCCCAAACACAATCTCAATGTTCGCAAGGAAAGTATTTTTATTTTATTTTATTTATTATAGTAATAGTCAATTATGGTTAGATGAGCATCTAAGTGGGTTAAATGGTTAAAAACATCACTCTCCCAAACACAATCTCAATGTTCGCAAGGAAAGTATCTTAATTTTATTTTATTTATTATGGTAATAGTCAATTATAGTTAGATGAGCACCAGAGTTTAATGGTTAAAAACATGTGTTATCTTCGTAGAGGAGGTCACAGATTCAAAACCATGAAGGTAGAGTTGTTCATGTGTTATCTAAATGACAAAGAAAAGCTAAAATTTACATAAAATTAAGCGACTAAAACGTTTTGATTATTATTTGAGGTAATTAAACTTTTAAATAAATTTTGGAGAAAGAGATATTGCAATTATTGGTGACATTATTGTGATTAAAAATACTTGTGAAAAGGTTCTTTCTTCATTTTTGTTTAGTATTTAGTAATTAATTTCTTATTTTTATTTGAAAATTTATGTATATATTTACTAGGCTTTTTATAAATATAATATATTTAAGATTTTTTATAAATATAATTTAACAATTTTAATTGTTAAGTTTGTTTCTTTCTTTATTTTAATATAATATTTTTAATCTTATTATTTGACTATAATTTTTTATTATATTTTATCTTTTATTATTATTGTAACTTAAATATATTGTTTTATTCATGTGACCTAATCTCTTATATATTATTTTATTCATGTAACCTAATCTCTTATATATTATTATACTATCAAATTTTCATTGTTATCATAAATAAATAATATATTCAACATTTTACTGATTTTTAAATAATATATTCGACATTTATATGATATTCACTCAATTTTGTATTATTTATTCAAACAATAATAAAGCTATTCAACATTTTCTCCATTTTATATTATTTATTCCAATAATAATGAAACTATTCAACATTTACTCCATTTTAAATAATGTATTCAATATATATGGTGTTCACTCCATTTTAAATTATTTATTCAATTGCTTTGGTGATAGAAGAAGGTATCTTATATTGGGAAGAAATCATAGAATCCGAGATGGATTCTGCTGGTTCTATTTCACTTTTTGAGATCTAAGGGTAGAATTACATGTGACAGATTTATATTTTGTGGCTTTTATGTATAATTTTTGGACATATATCCTCGGGATCTAGCTGATTCTGATAGATTTTGATACTCATGTCAAAACAGTGTTGATAATTGCTCATCGTTGTACTATTTGATTTATTCCTATAAATAGAAACAGTACGTTTTTTTTTTCGCTGAATTTTTTTTTATTTATTCAACATTTATCTTGGTATTTACTCTCATTTTTCTATGATTTTGGTTTATAATATTTTTTTTGTTTTCTAAATTTATGAATTTAGGTAAGTAATATCTACTGGGTTGGCAGGCGCGGGGGGAGTGATCATCGACTCCATGGGGAATAAGCAGAAAGAGTTTGCTTGGGGAATTGGCCGGAAAACCAATCATGGCATTGAATGGCTTGGTCTAATTAAAGGAATTGAGATCGCCATCTTGCTAGGCATAAAGAAGCTGGCGGTCCTAGGAGACTCTTTAATAATCATCTGTGACGCTAGAAGTATTGTGGGAAAGTGGAAAATCCCAACCTCAAAAATGCATCATCTCCTGCTTTGTATCAGCAAAGAACTCCACTAGCTCAAATTCTTCCATATTTTGAGAAATCTTAACGGGCAAGCTGATGAAATGGCAAATATTGGAGTTGGACTCCCCTATGGCGCCATAAGACACAATAATGGGACCTTGTAAAATGCATAGGTTCCTTAGGGAAAGGCATGACCCTTGTAACTGGGATAAGCCCCCTAATCGATGGAATTATAACTTTGAAGACTTTGGTTTAGGCATGTTAAAATTCAAAAACATCTGGAATGTACCCCTTGGCAATTCAGCGGCACCCAAGTTTCTCGATTTGGCCATCCGCAAGCATGAATTTATGGCTTCCCAATTGCGTGACAGTTGGCCGGTGTTGGGGCAGCATGGGGAGGGTTATCTAAGCGGTCGGATGCCCTCACGCACTCATTCCTCTGTTGGCCTTCGAGCTCTGTCTGTTTTCTTGCTTTGTCTTTGTGTTTCAAGGACTATGGACCACCGTGGTTTACCCTGTGGGCAGGGTGGTGGTGAGTTTTGCCACGATGTTGGGCTCCCACATGGCAGAGGGAATGGTATGATGAAGTGTGAGAGGTGTGGCTTGATGGGGAGAGGTCCCATAGGAGGGTGCAGCTGGGGTTTGCAGCAAGACGACCCGCATGGTGACTCTGTTGATCTGGAAAACCCAAAGCTTGGATATTGCAGGTCCAAAAAATGCAGGCACGGAAGGGTAGGGAACGCCCACGGCAAAGAGGAGAACAACAGTACCCCTAACTCTGATGAGGAAATCCTCGACCACCTTCAAGAATTGGAAATGCAGGTTAGAATGATAAGAAGTGAGAACTTGGAATGTAAAAATGTCCTTCTTCTCCTATACAATTTGGTATCCACCAACCATACCGAGTTCAGAGCCCAAAACTCGACCCTGGTTGAGAAAATATAGCATTTGGAGGATTCTCTGGGTTTAGTATTCTCTCGCAAGGCGCGGAAGAACGAAGCCACTGGCAGAGAATTAGAAGAAATCAATAGAAAAATGGTGAAATTGCATAAGGTTATGGCCAACGCACGAAATTTCGTGGACCTCAGTGCAGAGAAGAATGGGGCTGCAGAACCTGCTGGAGCTGCCATGGACATCGACCTCAAGTAGCTGGTTGCTGGTTCGGGTCATGGGTTGGCCTTCATAGTTTATTTTTGTTTTATGTTGTTTCTAAATATGTTTATGAACTCTGTAATTAATAGTCTAGGCTTTAGTTGCAGTTTTGGAAGCTTGGCTTATTTATCCAGTTTTGCATAAGGAAGCACATACACAATGTTCTACTCCTGCTTGTTGCTTTTAGGACAGTTCGTAAGATATTACAGTTTCCATAGGACTGGTAGGTACAATGAATGTTATCAGTTGAACTTGACGAATTGGGAGTGATGGTTGTCTTCCACTCATGGGAGCAATCTGCTCTGTTTTTTGCTATGTATTCTATCTTTTTAATATAATCAAAATCTAGCCATTTTTGTTAAAAAAAATTAGTTAAGTAATATCTAATCTAGAGCTATTTTAGGGCCAACGAGAGCTCAGGTCATTATGGACCTCAAAGTAACACAAAAAACATGCTTTGCGTTGGGATTAGGTCACATGTTCCTCCACTCCATTCCAAATGATACTTAGTTGGTGAGACAAATACAAGAGCTCAACTTCTAGCACAAACCTTTGAATGAATATCATTTTACTAGGTTTTTCGCAACCAAAATCATATCATTGGTCAATACATGAATCTAGCTTCTCATTTGGAAAAAGGGGAAATGTGGCAAAAACACACAACCACCTCACATGAAATTATATATGAATCAATCATTTGAGGGACAATATGGAGGACAAGTGGACTTTCAAGAAGGAAGACAGTGCTCATTTAGGCACCTTAACAATGGCATTAAGGCGCGTCACCTCACACAACACCATGGTACCAACTCACATCATAAGCATCCAAACTAAGCTAATAAACCTCAAGGGGATGGGAGGACACTCCTTATGTGGGAGATTTTTATTTGGGCTTTGGTTTGTAGAGTTAAAGGCATTTCGATGTATTGATTAGTGGCAAAACACAAGCTCTGTGATCAGAGGAAGTATGACTTGTGTTAACACCTAAAAAGTGCTCACTAGCTCATTCCCTTACTCACATGACCCATTTGTCCACTTTTCCACCATCTGAGCCTCTGAAACCAACAAAAGGTCACCAAAAGACCTTAGTACACCCCTTTTTCCATTAAAAAAGATTATTTTTCCAAGAAAATCATAAAAAACCCTAAAAAAGGGTCCAAATTCCCAAAAATATTAAAAAGGGAATTAAAATATTATTTTTATTCAAAAAAGGAAAAAGGAGGGAAAAGTACCTAAACCATGTTGGTCAATACCATTTGGTTTCCACAAAACCACAAATGGTATCTCCCACCACCAAAACCTATAAAAAGGTGGTAGGGGCTCCTCATTTCACATCCTTCCATTATCTCATCCTTATGCTGCTGAAATCTCCCCTGAGCACTTTTAGCCATTGAAGCAACCTTGGAGAAAGAGACCTATTGGAGTTTGGAGCTACTCATCTTGGGAGTTGCTCAACATCAACCTTCACCATTGAAGGTAATATCGCAAGCACTTGCTTGCCCCCCACTTTTCAATACAAAAAATTATTTCTTATGTTTCTTGTTCTTGATTTTGAAATGTTTACATTATTTGCTTAGATTCTTGTTTAGATCCATGAAAAGTATTGTTTATTTAGTTTATTGTTTTTATTTCTATTGAAACTGCTACTACTAGTTAGTAGGTGCCCATAGCACTAAGCTTGGTTGCAAAACCGAGCCAACAGTTTTTGGCGACTCCGCTTTGGTTTGAACTTTAGATCTCTAGCTTTGCCATTAAATCTTAGTTTTTATGAGTTTTTAACCATTAGATCCATAGATCTGCCATCTTAGACAGCAGATCCATTGCTGTTCTGAGATTTGGCCCCAAAAAACAGCCCTAAATTTTAAATTTTCGAGTTCGTTTCTCGTTTTCCGTGCACGGCTTCCGCCTCGCGGCTTTTTGCCAGACAGTCGCGCGGTCCATCGCGACTTTTCTGCATTTTTCCGCGCGGTCCATCGCGGCCTTTTTCCAGACAGTCGCGCGGTCCATCGCGACTTTTCTGTGTTTTTCCGCGCTGCACACCGCGGCTTCGCGGCCTTTTTCCGCGCTGTCCATCGCGACTGTGCGCCCAAAACCTGCGCGGTCCATCGCGACTGTGCGCCCAAAACCTGCGCGGTCCATCGCGACTGTTCGCCCAAAACCTGCGCGGTCCATCGCGACTGTGCGTCCAAAACCCGCGCGGTCCATCGCGACTGTTCGGCCAAAACCCGCGCGGCCCATCGCGGCTGTTCGTCCAAAACCCGCGCGGCTGAATTTTTTCATTCGGCCATCCCGATTTTGAAAAATATTTTTTACTGTACTTTCTGCCCATAGCACATTTTTTACAGTATCAAATTCTGCATATTTTCCAGATTTAGAAAATTTTTTTACTATTTAAAAGTGCATACATAGAAATCTTTTTAAAAATTTTCAAGAAAGTGAAAGAAAGATTCATTTTGCATTCTTTATCTAGATTCAAATTTTTTCTTGTTTACTTCTTTAGAATCTTGCCCTTAGCAAATTTTATTGAAACGAAGAAATCCATTTATTTCTTTTAGAAGTTTATTATTTGCTTTCAAAAATCCAAAAAATCCATTATTTTTTGAGTTATTTTTGAAAAAGCAATTTAATTTCTTTTAGTGAAAAAAGTCTTAAATATTTGCTTATTATTTTTCGAAAAGTCCTTTATTTTTTTGAAAAATTTCCCTTAAAGCATTTAATTTTTTCAAGTTCAGTTTACAACACCTCACGTGCACTCACACGATCACTTAATTGAACTAAGACTTAAAACTTACCCTAATTTGAACACACTCTTAACCCCATTTGGGGAACACAAAAAGAATTCTTGTAGCTAGGTAGTATTGGGGGGATAGGTGTTCCAATAACACCCCTCAGTTCATACATCTGAGACATAGAAGTTGTCCAATTAGGGAGCTAAAATCTCTTAGTACTTTTTGGCGCGGTCACAACCGGTTTGTGGGAAGGCCTCTCCCCTAGGAGGGTTGAAGTCGCGAGGATGGTTCCGGAAGCCTGAGTGGGATACCGAAACCCATTCAGTAACCGAAGGGCTACCATTCGCAGTTCTCGGGATATCCCTGTATTGGGATATTGCGATCAAAGGACCAAACGGCAGATTTACCTTTTCTCGACGCGTCATGAACGGAGTATCCTAGTAGCCTGTCTTTTTAGGATTGATTACCCGGTGTCCCTCCCGGTAGGGGGATATCTAGCCGTTGTCTCTACATTCATATTGTCTGACTTGGATTTCATCACCTTGCAGGGGATATCGTCTGTTTGAGTCACAATACTTTTAGATTAGGTGTTTGCATGATCTTTACCACCTTTTGAGTCTAGTTACACCTATTTTTTCTAGGAGCCGCTTGCATGTTGGTATTCTGACCGGTTGTTGCATTCCTCCACTTATTGTAGCACAGCTGCTAGAATAAGTGCATTTTTTGAGGATTGATTTTTTGGCCTGTGAGCCTTCTTTTTTCACTCCCCTTTTTGCACCCTTGGTTGCATTAGGGTTTTGAGTCTTTTACATATATATCACCACCTGATACTTAAAACAATTTTTACATAAAAAACATATTCTCACCATTGAGAATTCTAGACGTTCTCGTCGTCTACAGGGCGAACTCCCAGAGTTTAGTCCACTTGGCTCTCCACGTCACGGACGCAGAGCATCATCCCTTGATTCGACACATCGTCAATCAATTAGACGGTCATCCGATTCTGACATACCCCACTTCACCTTTGATTTGGAGGTAGAATCCGAAAACCCCACCGAGTTACCACCAACCACAATTATGTCTGGAACACCATTTGATCCACTATTTACATCTACCATAGGTCAGACATCCGCAGACCCTTCTGCGGTAGTACCATCCACGGCAACAACCACCCCCTTGGGTATGCCCAATATGGGTAACACTCCACATTCAGGAATGCCTAGCACAGGGCCACCACCTGTCATGGGCATGCCCAACATCGGGGTCATACCCCCTTCGGTTTCCACAAACCCTATCCCAGGAATCCCTAGTGCGATTCCTAACCCAAGTGTAACCCATGTTGCACTTGGGAGTGCTATACCAGGAATCCCTTGTGCGATTCCTAACCCAAGTATAACCCATGTTGCACTTGGGAGCGCTAACCCATATCAGGCCACACCTATTGGAGGGCACATACCCTCCATACCTAGCATACCTATAGGCGCTACTGGACCCCTACACCATACCACAATGGCTAGGCAGGTCCCGGTTCCGGTCACCACATCTGCTAGTCTACCATACATGGCAAGTCTGAACCTGCCAGATTTAGCTAGGCTCACAAATGACCCCATCAGACATGATCCTGCTTGGCCCCATATGCCCACTAAGCTTCCCTCTGACATCCCTAAGTTTGAGGGAAAGGCTGGAGAAGACCCCCAAAATCACATCATGTCCTTCCATTTATGGTGTTCCTCCAACTCCATAGTGGATGACTCAATCCGCCTACGGCTTTTACAACGCACCTTCACTGGCTCCGCAGCCAAATGGTATATCGAGCAGCCCCATGGGACGCATGCCACATTTACCTCCCTTGCCTCGACTTTCCTACAATTCTTCCAGTTACCTGTCCGTTACGATGCGGGCGTCGAGATCCTACTGTCTTGCAAACAGAACACGGCCACGCATATCACTGACCATATCCATGATTGGCGTCGGCGCCGAAGCCTATGCAAGATCAAATTAGACGATCGAATCTTTTTAGACTGGTTCCTTAAATCCCTCCTTCCCCTCATTGCGAAGGATGTAGCTTCTGAAAGACCCCAGTCTGAAGAGGAGGCCATCCTTAAGGCCCAACAGTTTGACCTTATCTATGCCCAGTCAGGATACCTATACACCATCATACCTGACGCCCCACGAGGCGACTCTGCACGCGGTGACACACCGGGGGCATCACATGCCGCTGATGGCATTATTGGCCAAATTACACCGCAAGCAAAACCTTTCAGTATGGTGAGCACCATGCCTGCCCCAGACCTTTCTAGGGCTACATCTAGTTCCGGAGCGACGACTTCCTATGCTCCAACAAACCAGACCCATCACGTTCATGGACCCTCTTGTCCACAACATTGTTATGGCCAAACCGCCATCAGCATATGTACCTCCTACATACTATGCTCAACCTACGGTACAAAACCCCATGCAGTTTCCACAACAGCCCATGCATTACCCACAACCGGTTGCACCGGCTAACCTCACACCTCCACCAGCTCAGGGGTACCAACAACCCCAACAGGCAACTGGACCACCTCCAGCTCCACCTGCATACTATCCACCGCAACCTGCTCCCGCACCTGCGGCTCCTCAGAATCCCCCCAATGCTCAAGGGCATGTGTACGCACAACAACAGCAGCCCCAATATCAAAATAACCAACGCAACCAGGGTGGACAACCCAACCGCGGAAGAGGACGCAACCGTGGAAACAATCAAAACCGCAACCAGGCTCCACAGCCTACCCAGCCCCCGCAAAACAATAACGCGGCGCCCGCTCATCAAAATCCTGATCGGCCACCTAAGCAACCTAAAAATTCTAATTTACGGACAAACCATCCTTGTTCCATTTGCGGTGTCTATGGCCACTATACCCACGCTTGCCCACATCTCGAGCGAGCTCGACAACTATGGACAAATGACGCCCATCGTCAAGGGCAGGCGGCTCCTCAGCCACCACCCAACCCTCCACCACCTCAACATCAACCTTTGGTGCTGCAAAACCCCTTTCCAAACCAAGGTGTAGTGAACACTCAGCCGTTAGCCCCCCCTCAGGGAAACGTGCCACCACAGCAGATCACTTATGCAGCCCCTGATCAACCCATGTTCGATTCAGGTACTCACCATTTGTTGATGATGTCGACTGCCGATGCTAACCTCCAAACTCGTTGGAACCAATATGGCTCCACCTCTGAAGCCCCTCCCGCCGACAAGAACACTAACGTTAATCCCACAGATCAAACGTTTCGTATACCTCCGGCTTCACTTGATGGCGCTTCCAAAGCACCTCACTTCCCACTTTGTCGCATCAACAGTAATCCCAATGCTCGCGCTGCGTCGAATTACAACATCCTAGACGACTTAGCCCAGTCTCCTGCAGCCATGTCTGCTTTAGAAGTTTTGCAAAACTGTCCTTCGCAGCGCAAAACTTTGCTCTCTGCCATTGGCGCCATTGACCCCAATGATTCACAGTTGATCGCATTCGATTCAGACCAGTCTGAACCCCGCCTGCCTTCCTCTTTAGCATTCCAAGTTTCCGTTTCTGTTCGGAATCTTGTCATCCATCGGTGCATTATCGATGAAGGGGCCTCCACATGCGTCATGTCCACATTTGTTTGGCAGAAGTTGGGATCCCCTACTCTCCAGCAGTCCACCACTGCATTACGAGCTTATGACGGCCGTTCGGCTCAACCCCAAGGTCTTTTAGCCAATGTCCCTGTCCAGCTGGCGGGTAAAACCGTGCTCATTGACATTGAGGTCATCAATGCCCAACTAGACTATAACCTTTTACTTGGTCGCAGCTACATGTACGCCATGCGGGCTGTTGCCTCATCTGTATTTCGCACCATGCAGTTCCCCCATGAGGGACGCGTGGTCAAGGTCGACCAGCTCACCTATTACGATCCCAAGGCCCCCGCCACACCTGAAAATGTTCTCCCCATGGTTGAACAACCTGTTTGTGGTGCAACTACCTCATTCATTTCCTCGGTAGGACCCGGACTTTACTCCGAGGCGCCGATGACCTCTACATTCCAGGTCATTCCACCACCATCACCGGAGACCCAAGTCGCAAACCTCTGCACTCTTTCACAAACACCCGGTAATCAACCCTCCTTGTTACCCAAACCACCATCGGTCCCTAGTCACATCGGTGTTACACCTATCCACACAATCCCCTTTCTATTTCCTCCTTCGGGTGTAGTAAGCGCCCCGGTTATGGCTACCCTTAGTCTCCCCGGGTTAACATTGGGATTACCCGTGTGGTATATTACGCCTCCTGTTCCTCCACCGACACCAAATGTCATCCTACAACCGGTGCAACCCATTGTTACTTCTACCCAACCACCTCCCAGTATCACGACTCCTTCGTCGTCGACGAATCCCCCTCCATTCGTCAGGCCCACTGGGGGCAGAGGCCCACAACCATACACTGCGGTTCCCCCACCCAAGGCAGTTAAACCTCCCTCCGTATTTCGTGCTCCTCCAAAATGCTCGCTGTGTGATGAGTTAGGCCATCCAACCCATCAGTGCCCACAGTTACCTGCATTGCAGGAACACATGCAAATGCTGGACGACGACCCCAACATCCCGGTGGTCAAGCTCGATCCAAACCCCATGCCTCGTGATAAATCACTGCGTACCAACCACCCATGTGCGATATGCGGTATTTACGGCCACTACTCCCACAATTGTCCCGACATCCCAGAATATAGAGCAGCTCTCTATGAGATGAACAATTCGGACCTAGAGATGGCACCCCCTACTATCGAGGAGATCTACCCTCCCGCACCATCATCATCCGGAGAGATTAACACCATCTACATGATCTCTTCGACTACCACTACCTCATTACTTGATTTGACAACTCAAAGCTCCCGCAATGATGAAGAAATTCTAGAGGCTCCTACTGCCCTTAATCATCCCTGGGAAGACATGCACCATCGTCCATACTTCCTCCCGGAAGAGACTTCATCCACCACCGCTACGCAATCCGCGGTTGAGTCCAAAGAGTTCTTTCCTACTAGAGTCGACTGGTTAAAGGATCCGATAGCCGATATTTCTCCCGTCATCCACATTGACATCTCTGACCCACTTGGTGCCCTTCATACCATCACATTAGGAACCTCCCACAGTGAGCATGAGATCGGAGAATACCAACAACTGTTCCAAGAATTCACTGATGTCTTTACTTGGTCAGATACCGAAATGCCTGGCCTTGACCCCGCCATTTATATGATCTCCACTGGATACCCCTCTGTCCGGTCGGCCCCTTCCATTGATCCCTTTGACACACAGGTTGAACCCTTTCAAATCAACCAGGAAACCACATGTCCACAACATGGGGGCATGCCCAAAACCTTGCCTACTCATCATCACCGTGATCCTCGTCGGAGATACTGGGGGCATCCACCCCACAAAGGGAATCCCCCATTATCATATCATCACTTCAGTATGCCACCACGACCCACAGCCTCATGGTATAACACCCCGCCAGCAGTTGCTCAATGCCCTATTGATCTCTCTATGAGACAACATCTGCACCACATTGACACCTCTGAGTTAGGGGGCATAATAGATTACCTCGACCCCGGGATAGGGGGCATGATCAATCATTTTGAACCTTCCCCATCATCTCTATCTCAACACCTCAATGAGCCCATCATTCAAACCAACACATATGTGATACACAATCACAAACCCCATGCACATAGCATGGGGGCAGACCATTAACCCTGCTCACTTTTTCATATTCGTGATCTCAACCATTTTTTGAGGTCACGTGTCACTTGTATATTTCAGTTGATTTGATACACCTAGTATTTTTCCCCCACGGGTAATCATTTCTCCCCACCATTACATCCTTGGCTTGGTGGGCTCACCTTTATTTACAACCATTTTTTAACTTAGTTATTTCCTTTCACCATTCTGGAGTCCTTATGACCTCCGTTTTTCGCACCATGTGCACCGCCGGATTCATATTTCCGTGCCCGTGATGATGCTTGAGATCATTTCTCGCTCTCACCAGGACCAATATCAACATTGTGTCCCGACACCTTGTCACCTCGGTTTGCGTGCCACATCGGTCATAGCCCGTTTTTGACGTGCCTTATATCGCCGGATTCAGTTTTTCGCGCTCGTGATGATGCTTGAGATCATTTCTCGCTCTCACCTTGAGATTTTTCGGGCGTTTTTTTCCACGCCCCCTCGTCACCTCGGTTTGCGTGCCACATCGGCCGTTCTCCGTTTTAGACGTGCCTTATATAGCCGGATTCAGTTTTCCGCGCTCGTGATGATGCTTGAGATCATTTCTTGCTCTCACCTTTAGATTTTCTGGGCGTTTTTTCCACGCCCCCTCGTCACCTCGGTTTGCGTGCCACATCGGCCGTTCTCCGTTTTCGATGTGTCTTATATCGCCGGATTCATATTTCCGTGCCCGTGATGATGCTTGAGATCATTTCTCGCTCTCACCTTTATATTTTTTGGGCATTTTTTCCACGCCCCCTCATCACCTCGGTTTGCGTGCCACATCGGCCGTTCTCCGTTTTCGACAATCCTTAAGTCACCGGATCCAGTTTTCCGCACAGATGACGATGCTTGAGACCTTTTCTCGCCCTCATCAATCCATTCTTGTTCGGTATAATTTTATCCCTTTTTCGGGCCGAGCAACCCCTCTTACGAAAAAGGCACTTAGGGAGTTTCTGTTAAGCTCTTTTCTGACTCCTAAAACAATGAAAAGATCGCCGAGCAATCTTGCTTCCTTTCATGCTCGCTAAACGTATCTGAAAGGGCGTCTACCTGGTATAAGTTTACCCCTTTTCCGGACCTCGTAGACTAATTACGAAAAAGGTATACTCTAGTCACATCGGCTAGAAGAGTTCTCCATCCGCATCATTTTATGCTTTTTTGGGCCTTGGAGACTAAACCACGAAAAAGAAACACCAACAGTGTCCACTTACCGTTTTCAGACTCTCTAAACATGAAAACAACCATGAGCATGAGCCGTCTTGGGCTCACACAATCCACAGGACCGTACCATTTCAGAGCACACTTTTATCCCTTCTTGGAGCTCATTAAAACTACGAAGAAGGAATCAATGGTACCTCTTGGCGCCACGACAGATCATATCTACTCACATAGCAGCTTCCCCATTCTGGTCGCCTTTGTTCAGAGTATTCTGCAGTATGTCACCCGGAAACTCCCTCGACAGCTACCATCAGCATCACCCCCCCAGAGTCAGTACATACCCTTCAGTCCCTAAAAGATGATCCCCACACCTACAAGTCAGTTCCCTACGCTGCCAGGTCAACCATGTCATCATGCTCTGAACAAAGGAAGTTTGAGTCTACCCATTTTTTTTTTGACCCAGTTATTTCCCATCCCCACAAGTATGTCAGTCCTACCAGCAGTACTACATCACTTCAGTTTACACCTCGCGCTCCCAGCAAGGAAACATCATTGCCTTGTTAGTTGCTGGTCTCCCTCTGTCGACGACAACCACATTGATTCCAGAGGATGGACCTAGAGGTCCCTGTGTCTTGGACTCATTACCATTCATGATGAGTGCCTCCGAATCATTTCGAGAGGAATCCTCAGTGCCTCTCCAAATGGTTGTTTCTCACATGCTCGACTTCAACACCTTCATCGCATCGTTGAGACTCGCACAGGGTATTAGTCCGTTCAGTTATTAGTCGAAGACCCCGGATACCACCTGACTCCTCCACATTTGAGAGTCTACCTATGGATACAACCAGTTACATTTTTTCTATAGATATCCGGGTTGCGTATGGCGACAGTATTCAGATTTACCCCAGTTTCATACTCCCTTGAGTATACAGTTACATTATTGCTCAGAGATGACTCATAGTCTTTGAGTCCCTACAGATGTTGGACACCTTCAGTTTCAGCAGTTCAACAGTTATTCCAGTGTATCAGTTATTGAGATCAGTCATGATCATGAGTATATCCCACAATAATGTCCCCTCTGGACCATTATGATGTACCAGTATATTTCTTTCCGTATTAGATCCCCCTTCTTGGGACTAATTGTTTTGTATATGTCTTGATACGAGCATGGGAATGCCCGCCTCGTCCTTTATCAGAGATTATACCTCATCCATATTGAGGTCATGTAATATTTTTTGTTTTTGCAGCTTCCAAGGGCCGTGGCTCCAGTCTCCAACCGGTCTCTTCTCTCCCCTAAACCCCAGAAAAAAGGACAAAAGAACTATGATGTCTATCGGCCATACGATGAGCTCCTGCCCTCACACATCAGGGGGCAATCTGTTAACACCTAAAAAGTGCTCACTAGCTCATTCCCTTACTCACATGACCCATTTGTCCACTTTTCCACCATCTGAGCCTCTGAAACCAACAAAAGGTCACCAAAAGACCTTAGTACACCCCTTTTTCCATTAAAAAAGATTATTTTTCCAAGAAAATCATAAAAAACCCTCAAAAAGGGTCCAAATTCCCAAAAATATTAAAAAGGGAATTAAAATATTATTTTTATTCAAAAAAGGAAAAAGGAGGGAAAAGTACCTAAACCATGTTGGTCAATACCATTTGGTTTCCACAAAACCACAAATGGTATCTCCCACCACCAAAACCTATAAAAAGGTGGTAGGGGCTCCTCATTTCACATCCTTCCATTATCTCATCCTTATGCTGCTGAAATCTCCCCTGAGCACTTTTAGCCATTGAAGCAACCTTGGAGAAAGAGACCTATTGGAGTTTGGAGCTACTCATCTTGGGAGTTGCTCAACATCAACCTTCACCATTGAAGGTAATATCGCAAGCACTTGCTTGCCCCCCACTTTTCAATACAAAAAATTATTTCTTATGTTTCTTGTTCTTGATTTTGAAATGTTTACATTATTTGCTTAGATTCTTGTTTAGATCCATGAAAAGTATTGTTTATTTAGTTTATTGTTTTTATTTCTATTGAAACTGCTACTACTAGTTAGTAGGTGCCCATAGCACTAAGCTTGGTTGCAAAACCGAGCCAACAACTTGTATGGTATACCTTAAAGGAGAGGAAGGATATCATGTCATTATTCATGTTAGCTTCTTTATTAGTGTTTTGATCCAAGACCACTTGGGAGAGGATTGATTATGGAAGAGCATTTGCACTTAAACCGTTGTGCGGTTTTTGAGGTTTTTGAGATTGGGAGGGGCATAAGGCATTGTGAAAACCACATTGAGGAGCTTGAGGAGCGCCATGGGTTACCAATTTGTAAGATGGAAAATTGGAGGTGAAATTACAAAGGGAAAAATGAAGAAAAGTAACACCATTGGAGTCATTGGTTGGATGAAATTGAATGCCAAATAGAAGCAAAGAATTTCATGCAACAAAAGAAAGAAAGAACAATCTCATAATGGATGGCTTGAAAGAAAAATTGAATGATACCATGAAGATGGGACATTTGGAATAAGAAAGGAAGTTGGGAAAAAGGGTAGCTAGCTTACTTCAACTCACCCAATTCACATTTTGATGAGTATTATGGGATATAGGGGTCAAAGCTAAAAGAAGAAACCACGGTCCAGAAAACAATCCAACACCAATAAAATGACACTCAGATCTCCAAGGTTGGAAGTAACACTTCCAATTATCATGGGAGTGACTTGTTTTAATTTTTTGTTTTTAAAAATTATAGTATGCATTGTAAATTTTTGCTTATAATAGGATAGTTTGTAAGGAAATATACTTACCAAATAGGAAGTGATAGAAATAACAATAGTAAGCTAGCTTAGCTAGGAAGTAGACAAGAAAACTCTATTGATATTTTTTGGATATGCATGACAAACCTTTGATCCTCCTTTTGTATTAACATGTTGGACAACAAGGCCACAACTTTATTTTAATACAAAAATATTTGTTTTGCATTAAATATAAAGAGGGAGAGATAGAGAGCCATTTTAACTTTAAAATGTCCCTAACTTCAATATTTTGACCCATTTGTTTTATCTTGTATTTACTCCATTTTTATCTAACTTTGGCTCAAAAACTTTTCATTTTATCTAAACTTATTAATTTAGTTCATTAATAAATGGAGCTATTTTAATTCAAATTTGTCTGCATTTTCAATATTTTGACCAAATTGTTTTTAATAAATACAAATATTTGACGGTGGCAAGTGCAGGGGGTTGTTGTATGACTCTGAGTGGCACATAGTACTTTCCTATGCCTAGGGGTTTGGAGTCGCCACCAATAACCAATTTGAGACCCTTGCTCTATGGAAAGGACTTCACCTTGCAATTGAAAAAGAAATTAGTATCCTCATGGTCATTGGAGACTCTTTATCACTGTCAGATATCTTTGGGAAAGGAACCACCCTAACAACTCCCACATTTAGAGAAACATGATTTGAATCCAAAGTATAATGCAATCTTTCTAGCTTGTGCACATATTTCATGTGTTGAGGGCTCTAAGTAACACAATAGACCAATATGCAAATCTTGGACGCTCATTGAACCAGGGGGTTCTTGTTGTAAAAGAAGGGGGGACTTGTCACCACCCCATACCCTGAGTCTTTGGTTTATTTATTTACCTCATGCAACATGTGTGTGTGTCATTTAATGATGACCAAGGATCTGTGCAATACTTCCCATGCATTCCCTCATTCCTACCCCAATCCTCTCCATCATTTCGCAGTCAAGGATGTTTAGCTCATAATTCCTTTCACATGTTTTACCTCCCAACACTCTTTCCTCTACAAGGTTTTTAGTATGGATTATCTTGGAAACAATACCAGTTTGTTCATTGCGAAGTTTGTTCTTCTCTTGGAAAGGATTTCAAGAGCGCCTTCTACTAGCCTTCTTCTCGTTCTTGCTTTTGGAAGACCAGACATTAGCATGGACCCAAGTTTGTTTTATGAACTTCCCTTCCTTTGCTATCTCCATCTAATACTCCTGATGATTTGGCTCTACCTACACTCTTTTGGTTTATATATGTTAGGTTCCCAAATGGGAAAATAGACAGTTAAGCACAATAAAGACAGGATATAGGTTTCAAAGCACGTTTATTCTCATTAATTAGATGTGCATTAATACAATGAGAGTGTCCCTTGGGTTCATCTCCCAAGTGGACTCTTGGACTCCCGAGAGACTCTTGGTATTATCCTGGAATTATGGTCTTCCTTGCACATGAATGGTGCACAATAATCCTAACACCAAGGATTATGTTCCAACAATTGCCCCCTTAATTCGAAGGGGTGTATGTGAGTCCAAGAAAAATTGAAGAGAGCGGAATAACTGGAAGTGGACAGCGACCACTTGCTGAACAATTCCGTTTTGACAATCATTTTCCAAGTAAGTTAGCTAGAATCTTGCATTGTCTTCTGCTAAATACAAGGTGCTCTCTGAAGAGGTGGTTTTGCCTTAACACCAACCAAAAGGAGCTAGCAGAAGCTGGAATCTTTTAATATGTGTGTGGTTTAAGGTGTTGATGTATATGTAACTTCGGAATGTATTTCACATATATGTATATTGTATTCCTATAGAGATGGTATTATTCCTCTATAAGGAAGTGTCGTCATTTATATTGTAAGTGTCGTAACTTATACTTGATGGGTTATTAGACCACCTTGTTTGGGGTCGGCCCTGTATAAGTCATGTGGGTCAAAGTGTTATTAGACCACCCTATTGGGGGTCGGCCATGTGGGTCAAAGGGTTATTACACCACCCTATTGGGGGTCGGCCCAGTCAGCATTATGTTATGTGGTTAAGTTCGAGCCTACATGAGTTAGGTAAAAAGGCAAGTCAAGTCAAGTATAAATAGAGTGCGGGAGTCACTCTATTTACTCACTCACTTCTCACACATGCACTCAAGGAGGAGTGGCGCACTTATGGAGGAGGAGGATCTGCTGCTAGGTTATGGCTATCTCTCTTGGTTGGTTGTATCATTTCTCTATCTATCTCTGAGGAAGTTATTGGGGTTTTTCACCTTTATGGTTTTCCCCAAGTAAATCTTTGTGTCTCTTGTGTGCTTGCATTATTGTCTCCATGATTGATATGCTGTAGATATGTTGTACATGTTGTTCTCTCAGTTAATATCCTAGATCATATTGAAGTAAATTCAGAAAATTTAACATGGTATCAGATCTAGCCTGAAAGAAGGCATGATATGGCATGTATGACACTTGTTGCACTTACGATGCTAGGGCTTGATATAGCAAAAACCAGTCATCGTAGCACTTTCGCTATAAATCCGTTTTGGCGAAGTTTTCGGATCTGAAATTGTTACAAGACGAAGATTAAATCTCCAGGTACCTTGTGTCCAAAGGACAACCTCTAATTCGTTGTACTTTGTGATTTATGATTTGTACAATATAGGGTTTCTGCCTCTTCCAGATCTGAGTCAAAATCAGGTGACCTTGGGAAAAAGGTCATATCTTGGGATAGGAAGCTCCAAATGAAATTTCGTAAAAAGTTACAGGTAGTACACAGTCTGTACTATCTCAAAAAACTTTTTCAGAGGCCGAAGTTGAACCAGTGACACGTGGCACGCCGTACAAGTTCGCTCTCCTGTATTATCCCATAAACAGGTCACGTTGCGACACATGGCATAACTCTCTCTCAGAGAGTCCAATTGAGGTCATACCTGTCAGGATGAAAAGATAACAGGCCAAGCTATCTCAGGAAACTTTTTCAGAGGCCGAAGTTCAAACAGTGACACGTGGCACACCGTACAAGTTCGCTCTCCTGAATTATCCCAAAACAGGTCACGTTGCGACATTTGGAATAACTCTCTCTCAGAGAATCCAATTGAGGTCAGACCTGTCAGGATGGAAAGATAACAAGTCAGGCTATCTCAGGAAACTTTTTCAGACCCTGTGGATCAAAAAGTTTAGAGTTACACCAGAAACAATCAGGTACATATTTCTGTCAAAACAGAATTATTTTTGAGTACCTTCATTCATGGCTTCCGGAATTTAGGGATTTGGAGAAAGTTGGAATTTTTGTAATTGGAGACCACGGCTGGATGCTACTCATCAAAATAGAAATTTAGAGACCAAGATCAGAATTTTTGGTTGGGCAGAAGGCCGGGCTTGATTAGACCCTAGTTCGGGACTTTGATCAGAAAAGTGGAAAATTAGGGCTTCTGTAAAAATGGGAATTTTTGAAATCTGTGACCACGGCTGGAAGCTCCTCAGAAAAATAGAAGCTTAGAGCTTTGGATCAAACATTTTGATTGGGAAGAAGAGTGGGCGTCATCAAACCCCAGTTCGGGGTCACGTCCAGTGAATCCAGAAGTTTCAAAAGCAAAATTGAGGAGTGAAACTTTGCAGTTTTCAAATTCTGAATATACCAACTTGATCAGCTCATCAAGGCACATATTTCTATCCTGTCAGAAGTTTGAAATTCAAAGTTTGAATTTTTGGGGTTTCTCTGACAAACCCATATCCAGCTCAAGGTCCAATTCTTGCAAATCAAGTGGATTGGGTTAATCCTAGAAGAAGATGGATTGATCATCTGCATGAGTGAAGAAGTTCCTGTTTCAGAGGGAGATGAGGCTAAGGCCTTATATAAGAAGATTACAAGCGATCTCGACAGGTATGACTCATCGAGGTATGTTTTGATATTTGTCCATGATTAAGTTTATGGTATGTTTGTCTTCATGTTATTACGGTTAGTACAATTTTGATTTTAGATTTGTCGTATCACCTTAACAAAATTATGAATGCATGATAGAAGATATTCATTGGTTAGGGTGTTGACACTTATGATTGTACTAATGCATTATGGTGTTGTATGAGGTTTATGTTGTCTACTAACATGAAAGGTACACCAAGAAAGACAAATCATGTTCTGGTCCAAGAACATATGATCATGATAACATGAGGACAAAGATTCATCCATTGTCATGGATCTCATAGAAGATCCATTTACGAGGTATGTATAACTTGGTTTTGTAATAGTTAACCTAATGAGATATACAGGTTACTAGCACAAGTCATTGAAGAAGAACAAGAAGACATCATGTGAGTATGTTAGACATAAATAGCTAGCATGCTAATCCAGGTATGTTTTTCCTATATCAAGTTAGAATCCTACCTTGTGTTAGGATCTTATACTGTTGTTGATAATGATTATTCATGAAGTCATAGGTTTGAATAATCATGGTTGTATGCATATTATGTTTCTTACCTTAATTGATGATATGACTAACCAGAAGAATCATGAAGGTATAGGTTTGAATAATCACAGGTTTTATGCATAATATATCTCTTATCTTGATTGATGATTCAACTAACCTGAAGAGTCATAGGATTGAGTAATTATAGGTTTAGACATGTTATGTTTCTTATGATTTGACTAACCATAAGAATCCTACATAAACCTTGAATGCTAATGCTTATTATTTCTGTTTGAAATGATCATGAGTATACATGCTTGAGATTATTGTGTTTTAATAGTATACTAATGAATGTATGATTTTATATGAGTTCACAAGGATAACACAATCATGATACTAATAAGCATGCATAGGGACCAAGGATGAATATGAGCTCAAGAACAGGTAATTCAGGAAGCAAAGATCAAGAGGGAGCACACTCTAGTTGTTCCTGCAAGAAAGCAAAGGAGCACACTTCAGTAGTTTCTGCAAGGATGCAGATATTCAGAGGGAGTTGACCATCTTTCTACATTCCATAACAGAAAGGTGTAGAAGAAGCTACTTCAGCAGCTCCTACAAGGAAGCAAAGACTCAGAGGGAGTCCACCCAGTAACCAAACAAAGATAAGTATTTTTAATTATCATTTCTTGCATATGTGCTTGTTTAAATAATATTGTTCAATGATGTATATACTGATGTTCCTAGAATTAGGTTGTGTATTATGCACATTAGAATAATTGCACTGATGAACAGTATACTACTAATATGCATGGGTAAGTAGCCTATGGCACTGTACAACATTCCATCGCTACTTATCTAGAATGAAACCTCTTTGCTGACATGTTGGGAGTTGTGCACACTCTTAACAATGTTCTGGTAGAGATTGGAAGGCATCTAGAAAGTTACGGGATATGGATAAATGTTGTATTGAAGCATTGGCTAAGATAATTGCATGATTGTATGACATATTTCTTTATGTGTAAGAATTTGTTCTGAAAACTATGAGATGTTTTCTAATCATGCAATTTAACTTGTTGTGTAGGAAAGATCATATGCCATCTCCTACAAAAGAAGAACTACAACATTTTGTTCCAGCAACAAAGATATCTATTGAAGATATTGAAGTTCCCAGGATCTGGGATGGAATGCCATGATCCGTCGATCATGAAGAATGATGTTTGGGACATAGTCCCAAGACCTGAAGGGAAGTTTGTTATGACTTCCATATGGATCTATCAAGATCAAGCATGCTGCAGATGGCAGCATTGAGAAATATAAAAGTGATGAAATAGAAGATGCACCAGATGGATTTCAAGACAGCATGGTGTAGTCATATATGTGTGCAGAACTTGGTATGGTAGGATAGACAGCTTTCTATCCAGTTTGGGATTTCCCAAGAAGTTCAGCGGATTTCAACCTTTACTACAAGGTTGAGGAGGGCAATCCAGTGATACTACTTTTGTATGCAGATAACCTGTTTATTACAGGTGAAGATAGATTGATTGCCGACACGCAGCGGAAGCTTGCTGCCAAGTTCGAGATGAAGAACTTGGGGATGATGCACTATTTGTTTTTGGCATGGAGGTGTGGCAGAGTGATGGAATCTTCCTTGGACAAGGGAAGTATGCAGTAAGAGATCCTAAAGAGGTTCAGGATGATGGATTGCAAGGCCATGGCCACACCTATGGCATCGAATCTAAAGCTTCTATGTGATGCTTCATCTGAGCCGGTTGATGTCTCTTTGTATCGTCAGATGATTGGGTCCTTGATGTACCTGACGAACACGAGACCAGATATTTGCTTTTGCTGTGAACAAATTGAGCCAGTTCCTGACAGATCTGAGGAGTGTTCATCTGGTTGCTGTAAAGCATGTTCTGAGGTACCTGAAGGGTATAGTGGATTATGGGCTCAAGTTTGAAGCAAATCAAAAGTTTAACCTGCAGGGTTATGTTGATTCATATTGGGTTGGCAGTGCTACAGACAGGAAGAGCACATCTGGGTGCTGCTTCAGTATGGGATCAAGTGTGATCTCTTGGTTTAGCAGGAAGCAGTCCTGCGTAGCACTGAGTATAGCTGAGGCAGAGTATGTTGCAACCTGTTCAGCTAGTTGTGAGGCAGTATGGCTACGAAAGCTACTGTCTGAGCTATTTGATCTCTCGTTGGAGGCTACTGGTATCTTCTGTGATAACCAGAGTTGTGTGAAGCTGTCCGAGAACCCAGTGTTTCATGACAGGTCGAAACACATAGAGATCAAATATCACTATATCAGGGATATGGTGCAGAGAGGAGTTGTGAAGCTCCTGTATGTTGCAACAGATGAGCAGATTGAAGATGTGCTGACGAAGCCACTAGCCAGGGTGAAGTTCGAGTACTTCAGAGAGAGGCTTGGCATGCTTCAGATCGAGGATACTTCAAGGAAGAAGTGATGGACACATTTGCTGAAGCCATTCCAAGCATGTTGGAAGGGGGGTCCTTCACATGGCTGTGGATGTAAGCGCTGGATGATGAGCATCAGGATGATGTTCTGGTTTCTACTTGGATATGATCAGTTGGATCATTTATGTATGTACGCATCATGTTGGATGCTGGATATGATCAGTTGGATCATTTATGTATGTACGCATCATGTTGGATGCTGGATATGATCAGTTGGATCATGTGTATGTATTTTGTATATGCATCATGTTGGATGCTTGGACCATGTATCTGTATATGTATCAGGTGGATCATGTATGGTGATATGTATCATGTATCAGGTGGATACATTGTATGATCAGGAGGATCATGTATGATGATATGTATTAGGTAGATACTTGGTATGCATCAGGTGGATGCATTGATGATCAGGTGGATCATGCAGCAGGATGTTGCAATGATGATCAGGATGATCATGGATGATGAGCTTCAGGATGTTGCTCCAGATGACATGTAGCAGGATGTTGCAGTGATGATGATCAGGACGATCATGAGTACATCAGGATGATGTATGGTGAGTATCAGGTTGATACTCTGTGGCCATGGATCAGGTTGTGCAGATGAGCATGTCTGGGAGATCCTATAGGTCGGAGTTGTGTACCCGTAACAGCCTGGGATGCTCTTTCGAGACATTGCTCTGGGAGGACATGTAATTTGTGCCCTGGGAGATTTCAGGTCGGAGTTGTGTACCCATAACATCCTGAGATGCTCTTGCGAGGTTTTGTCCTATGGCATGTAATTTGGGCCCTGGGAGATTTCAGGTCGGAGTTGTGTACCCGTAACATCCTGAGATGCTCTTTCGAGGTTTTGCCATGACCACATGTAATTTGTGCCCTGGGAGATTTCAGGTCGGAGTTGTGTACCCGTAACATCCTGAGATGCTCTTGCTAGGTTTTTTGGTGGACCACATGTAATTTGTGCCCTGGGAGATTTCAGGTCGGAGTTGTGTACCCGTAACATCCTGAGATGCTCTTTCGAGGTTTTGTGGTGGGGTCACATGTAATAGCGCCCTGGGAGATCCTACAGGTCGGAGTTGTGTACCCGTAACATCCTGGGATGCTCTTTCGAGGTTTTGTGACGCACGTAATAAGTCCTGAGGATTCCACAGTATGGCCAGTGATGATGAAGACCTACAGGTGGTGGGCCTACATCCAGTATGAAAAAGGACTGGCTCTGTAGAACTTCCTATGACGAGTAGATTCAGAGATTGATTGAGATAGCAACAGCAGTGACGATGATGATGACTCGATAACGATTATCCAGTGACGATGATCCAGAGAAGATGACTTGTGCTAGAAGAACTATGCTGAGAAATACCTTCCTAGTTAAGAGGGAGTGTTGATGTATATGTAACTTCGGAATGTATTTCACATATATGTATATTGTATTCCTATAGAGATGATATTATTCCTCTATAAGGAAGTGTCGTCATTTATATTGTAAGTGTCGTAACTTATACTTGATGGGTTATTAGACCACCTTGTTTGGGGTCGGCCCTGTATAAGTCATGTGGGTCAAAGTGTTATTAGACCACCCTATTGGGGGTCGGCCATGTGGGTCAAAGGGTTATTAGACCACCCTATTGGGGGTCGGCCCAGTCAGCATTATGTTATGTGGTTAAGTTCGAGCCTACATGAGTTAGGTAAAAAGGCAAGTCAAGTCAAGTATAAATAGAGTGCGGGAATCACTCTATTTACTCACTCACTTCTCACACATGCACTCAAGGAGGAGTGGCGCACTTATGGATTAGGAGGATCTGCTGCTAGGTTATGGCTATCTCTCTTGGTTGGTTGTATCATTGCTCTATCTATCTCTGAGGAAGTTATTGGGGTTTTTCACCTTTATGGTTTTCCCCAAGTAAATCTTTGTGTCTCTTGTGTGCTTGCATTATTGTCTCCATGATTGATATGCTGTAGATATGCTGTACATGTTGTTCTCTCAGTTAAGATCCTAGATCATATTGAAGTAAATTCAGAAAATTTAACATAAGGTTGAACACAAACTCTCTAACTTGGTACGAAGGCTCATAGGTTATGTTTGGAACTTGGCACAAGGGATTAGCGGTTCTCTAGAGTGGTGGTTTGGGGACCACCATCTGATGTCTAGCAGAAGCTGAAGTCATCTACTAAAAGGGTGGTTTAAGGTTGACCACCAACTCTGAAGCTCAGTAGAACATGGCGTTTCAAGTTCGCTTGTTCCAGGTCGCTTCTAATAATCTTCATTTCCCCCCTGTCAGGAACAACATGAAGAGAGGAGAGTCCCATGGTGTCAAAACTAAACACACAACACATGGGTACTCTAAAGTATGGTTCTCTTTTATCTTCATGCTACATGCATCTCATAATCTAGCATATGAAAGTGGTTGTGGCTCATGCTCGCTTGATCTAGTTCACCTGTAGAAGACCATGGCTGCTAGTTATCAAAAGGAGGCTTTGAAACTTGAAGCCTAGCATCATGTTCCCCCCTGTCAAATACCAAGTAAGAAGCAATACAATATTATGCTGCAAGTTTCATTCTTGCAGGTTTCTTCAGCTTCACACATCGATCTGAAGAATGGTTACGCTTCCCGCAATGTTGATAAGGATGGAGATCAAAACATTGATCTTTCATATGGCCAACTCGGTCACAATGTTGGAATCTGGAACTCTAAACATCTTTTGACATTATTTCACTGTTTTCTGGCAGTTGATAGGAATCATCTTCAACTTCAAATAAAGGATTGTTCTAAACAAACACTAGTTCAGAATGTTTCCTATGTTGTACATCTTCCCTTTTGAATTTCAAATTCTATAGTTGATTGATGACAGATTGGAGTGTATATTTGTTAATTGTGATTGAGTCATCTACAACAGTAAGTACTAGAGTGTTCAACAACTCTAATGTTTCTTCAGTTTGAGACATGGTGAGGACTATTTGAGGCCTCCTTGTGCAGGAAGGACCAAGTAGACTCAATCAACCTGAGGGCTTCTTGCAACTCCACCATTTACAAATAATATTTCAGTAGATTCAAATTTAAAAGGTGAGGGGTGTCGGTCTTTGCCGAAAATGCACCCACATACAATGCAAATACCAAACATACATTAGAACTTACAATCAAGTAACACACATGCAAGTAATGTACAAAAACACACATGCAAGTACCAAACATACACTAGAACTTACAATCAAATAACAGTTGCAAGTTACACTTATGACTGTTAATTGACGAATCTGCTATACATGTGTTCTTGAATGATGACGATGTGCTACTTCTTCTTTTGGAGCAGTTGTAGCACCAAAATACAAACTTCAAATCTTCTCTAGAAGCTCAGCTGCAACTTTTCTTCATGATGCTCATGCTTTACAAACATAACCTGATGTAGTTAGAGGCAGCTCACATCTCCACTAGTGTTCACACATCTCCCACCCATCACATATAACGATGCTTGGCTTTTCAAGTCCTCTTCAAGTTTCAACGAGCAGTATGTAGACACATCTCCAATCTTCCACAATTCAACACAGTGCTCGAAGACAAAGATATGTATCTCACTCTTCCACGATATGCAGTCCTTCATGGCAACCTTCCACCTCCAATTTATCCATGCAACAGTAGTAAATGATTGCAATAGTTTGCAACACTCAACACAAATGAGAACAGATTACATGAAGAAAATTAGGGTTTTCCCTTTGTCTCATTCTTTAGACGCAAATACAAAGAGCATTCACGATACAAGAGTAGTCTTCGCACAAAGCAGTAGAAAAGATGAGGGATTAACCTTCAATGGAGTGCCATGTAGAGATCTTCACACCACAAGATCACAGCTCCAGAAGGATAATCTTTACGGGAAAGAGTCTTCATCACGGAGGGATATAGATACCACTTCAACGCATAGAGAAGGCATCCCCATATCCACACTAATCATTAATCGAGTACAAGCTTTAGACAAGCATCCACGCACTAGATATTAGGGTTTTGGAGGAGGAGACCACGTTCCTTGCAGTACAATAAGGAATATATTTTCTTCTTGGTCTCACGCATGGGAGCTGGATATGCTACATGGTTCTTCTAGTTGTTTTACACCATGATGGCATAGATGGAGATTCTCTTTGCCATTTTCACGTGGTCCAAACATGGCTACAATCTTAGTCGTCACTCGACAGAGATGTATGCAAGAATATTATCCATCCAATACTCAAAAGGAACATAATTCAAACCATTCTTAAAGGCATCGTAGCATCATTACTATGCTTCAACATTATTCCTTTGTTTGCAATGTTTTTAGAAGCCAATCCAAGCATTCATACAGTCCTTCACCGAAAGTAGCACAGGTTGCAACCCACACTACAACAACGTTCAATTTCGGGCATCGCCACAAATAAAAAATAGGGTTTTGATTGCAGCTGTAGCATACAATTCTTCAACGAAAACAACCGCATTTTTAGGTGTCCAAAGAACAATTTTCACCTCTAAAAGTAGCCTTACAACCAACAATTGCAGCCAGGAGGAGGATACCCAAGATTGGGCACGCGCTGGTGTTCATGCTGCAATACGATATACAATAGTCTTCACAATAATCACCACTAGAGGAGAGATCGAAGCTCCATTAAACGCATCATTTCAATGTACAGGCGGGTCGCAACTCCAAAAAAGAGACTTAATGTAGAGAAAGGAGTACAACTCTCGACACGCATCAATTTTTTACATTTCAATTACATCGCAACTTCCACTTTCAATGATATGCAACTCCATTCCAAAGATACACCTTGTACCAAGGGGATTTGGTACCAAGTGATTGTATAGAAGTATATCACACTCGATACACTGGAAAATTGGATCAAGGCTCCCACTAAAACCTTTTATAACCTTTAAATCATTTGGAAGGCTACGATGACGAAATTTCCTCTCATAGGTAGTTGGTTAGCATGGAAGGTTGGAGATAGTCACTAGGTTAGGATAGGTGAAGACCCTTGGACGGAATTGATGGATCATTCAAACTATTCAAAAACTTAATAAATACTTGTAGGGATAAAGTTATGTTCACTCTATGTAGTTGATAATGATTCATCCACAATTTGGAGACAAAAATGGGAGGAAAATAAATAGTATTGGATTGCTTAACGAGGAAACAATGCAGTGGGGGGTGTTAGTGTTTGCACTTTAATTCATCTATGTTAGATCTTTAATATGAAATATAGACAAGCACAACAATACACAAGAACACAAGAATTTTCTTCGGGGAAACCATAAAGGAAAAAACCCCACAACTTCTTCAGTAATAGATTCGTCACTTAGTACAATATCAAACCAAGATAGAAAACCCAAAGATAATATGACTTCTGCAGCTTCCTTCTTCTTCTTCAGCGAACTTGTCTTTCTCTTCCTTGGAACGAACTTGCTTGTTGGTGTGTGTCCAAATGAGGGAGAGCACCTCCCTATTTATACTTTATGTGTGACTGACCTAAATCCTCAATGGGGCCGACTTCCTCAACTAACTGGGACGACCTCTCCTAGGGAGACTCAAACATACATTTTACATTTATCCTTTTGGGGACTATTACCCCGACTTACAATGGATGTTTTACCTCGATATTCTTACATGACCAAATACAATAATGACATCCCCGAACGGAGGAAAAACATCTCCGACGGAGGTACAATAAAAGTACAATAATAATATAATAATAATATACAAAAGATTATCTTCCGAAGTTACATTTACAACAACACTCCCTCTTAACTAGGAAGGTATTCTCTCGACACAGTCATCATTATAGCTGGACACAATCTCTGGACGTCATCATCGCTAGATCATCATCATCCCTGGATCATCATCATCACTGCTGCATCAATTCTCATCTTGTTGATCATTGACTAGTGACATCTCTCGAATCTACTCGTCATAAGAAGTTCTACAGAGCCAACCCTTTTTCATGTTGGATGTAGGCCTAGCTCTCATCTAGGACTTCATCATTTATACGAGCAAGCCCTCAAGAAGGTACAACCCAGAGCCACATATTACATTGCCAGAGCAATCACCTGCTTCTCCTACTATCATCTCATCGTATCCGTATCATCTCATCGTCTCATCTGGAGAGCAGCCCAAGTGCGTATACCATGTCCACCAGACAACCTATGTCTTCCACCCAATGGATACAACCCAGGAATATCTGCGTCTTCCACCTAGTGGATATAGCCCAGATGTATTACATCTCTCTCAGTCAACCCGCGTCTTCCACCCAATGGATACAACCCAAATGTATTACGACTCTCTCGGTCAACCTGCATCTTCAAACATGTGGATACAGCCTAGGAGCATCCCAGATGCATTACGTCCTTTTAGACAACCTACATCTTCCACCATGTAAGATTCAACCCAGGCGCATCCTAGATGCTTTATGACCCGTGGACCACCAGCGTCTTCTCACATGTGGATACAACCCAGGATCATCCCAGATGTATTACGTCCTTGCGGACTACCTGCGTCTTCCACCATGTAAGATACAACTCTGGTGCACATGCGTCTTCCAGACATGTCACATCACTCCCTCTTTCAAGGAACATCGATCTAGATAACACCAAGCTTATCTTTGAAGTACTCAAACTTCACTCTTGCTAACGGCTTGGTCAACACATCGACTGTCTGCTCGTTTGTCGCCACATATTGGAGCTTCATTGCTCCTATTTGCACCATATCCCGGATATAGTGGTACTTGATCTCAATATGCTTCGACTTGTCATGGAACACCGGGTTCTCAGACAATTTTACACAACTCTGGTTGTCACAAAAGATACAAATCGCCTCCAAATAAATATGACAGTAGCTTCCGAAGCCATACTGCCTCACAACTAGCCGAATAGGCTGCAATATACTCTGCTTCGGCTGTACTTAGTGCCACACTTCACTGCTTCCTGCTAAACCAAGAGATCATACCGGATCCCAAACTGAAGTAGCATCCTGAAGTGCTCTTCCTGTCTGTGGCACTGCCTGTCCAATCTGAATCAACATAACCATGCAGGTTAATCTTCTGATTCGTCGCATATTTGATCCCATACTCAATTGTACCCTTTAGGTACCTCAATATATGTTTTGTAACAATCAGGTGAACATGTCTTGGATCTATCAGGAACTGGCTTAGGGTGTTCATAGCAAAGCATATGTATGGTATCGTGTTCGTCAAGTACATTAACAAACCAATCATCTGCCTGTACATCGTGGCATCAACTATCTCTGAAGAAGCATCACACAGTAGTTTCAAGTTCGATGCCATTGGTGTGGCCATTGCCTTGCAGTCCATCATTTTGAACCTCTTTAAAATCTCCACTGCATACTTTCCTTGACCAAGGAAAATCCCATCTGAACTCTACCACACTTCCATCCCTAAGAATTAGTGCATCATTCCCAGGTCCTTCATCTCAAACTTTGCGGTAAGCCTTCTTTTTGTTTCTGCAATGAGCTCATCCTCCCCAGTTAAGAACAGGTCATCTACATATAGTAGTGATATCACTAGTCTTCCGCCCTCAACCTTGTAGTAGAGGTTGGAATCTGCTTTACTCTTGGTAAATCCTAGGTTCATCAGAAAACTGTCCATCCTGCCGTACCATGTCTTGGGTGCCTATTTCAAACCATACAAGGCTTTCTTTAGCTTGCACACATGAGTTTGTTTGTCACGTGTCTCGAATCCTAGTGGCTGCTCCACATACACTTCCTCTTTGACTACACCATTCAAGAATGTTGTCTTGGCATCCATTTGGTGTATCTTCCATTTCATTACTGCGGCTAAAGCAAGTATAGATCTCATGGAAGTGTATCTTGCGATAGGTGCAAATGTCTCCTCGTAGTCTATGCCTTCTTTCTGGGAGAAGCCACGCGACACAAATCTTGCCTTGTGTTTTTCGATGCATAGATCCTTGAATTCTTCTGAGGTGAATTCTTCACCATTGTCTGATCGTAAAGTCTTGATCTTCTTTTCAGTATGATTTTCGACCAAGGATTTGAATTCCTTGAATTTGATAAACACTTCATCTTTGCCTTTCAAGAAATAAATCCATGTCTTACGAGAAAACTCATCTATGAAAGAAACATAGTATACATACATACCCGCTTAAGGAGTTGGAATGTTGGATTTTGTACAACTTCAGAAGATATTATTCATTATATTTTATTGTACTTTCATTGTACTTGTTTATACCTCCTAAGGGAGAAGAACCTTATGTAATCAATTATGTAAACACATGAAAGAATCAATGTAAGCCTTGGGGTGCAAAAGGAATTAATAAAAAGATTAAAAATAAAATATTTATTGCCCCCAAGACAAGTCGGCCCCATAAGGGATTTTCTGGTTTCGGCACTTGTATAAATATGAGGTTAGTGCTCCTCATTTGTTCATTCTCACACTTGTGAAGTGCGCATCACTTGGAAGAGCAGATTTTCGCATCACTAGAAGAAGGAGGCTTATTTGGGTTGTTTACTTGTGGAAGATACTTTCACATTCTCTCTCTTTCTTCATTTGTACTATGATCTCAGAATTATCATCTCTCTGCGAAGGTTGCTGGGTTTTCTCCCTATTGGGTTTCCCAGGGTAAACTCTGTGTTGTTGTTTTGTGCTTTGTCTTACTTCTAGTGATCTTGGTAATGCATTTATGTTTTATGCTATGAATGTATGAAATTTAACATGGTATCAGAGCCGTTATAGAAGAAGCCATTGCCGAAGCATTGTAGGAACCCTGTCGGAATTAAGGTTTCATCTTGTGAAGTCTTCACCCATTATTTTGAAGAAAAAGAGCCATAAGGATTTTGTTTTTGGCTAGTCCAATCCATTGGTGAAGACATAATTAAATTCTAAGAACTTTTATTTTTGACCTAGCTCCTGCTAGGGTTTCTAATCCAGATCCGCAAATCAAGATGATTGGGATGAAGGTTGAAGATCGGTTGGAAGAAGCTTCCAACTTTATTTCTTGGAAGTCAAGGGTTCTTCTACTCCTAGAAGAAAATGATCTTCTACTATATGTAAATGAGAAGGTCCCCGAACCAGAAGCCGAAGAAGATAAATCTCGATGGAGGAAGAATGATGCTAAAGCAAGAAGGATTTTTGTGGATTCCATGAGAGATCATTTGGTTCCTCAGATCTTAGGTAAGAAGAATGCTAGGAAGATGTTCAAGACCATTATGAAATTGTTTGAACACACTAGTCTAAATGTATCCATGACTTTGAGAAACCAACTCTCAAATATGAAGATAGCAAAGTCGGAATCCATTGCCTCATACTTTATGATGATCGCAGAACTCAGAGACAAGCTCAACACTAGTGGAGATCCTATTGGCGATAAGGAGCTTGTCCTCCACACCTTAAATGGTCTTCCACCATCATGGGAGTCCTTCATCCAAAGCATAAGTGGTAGATCTAAACTACCAAAGTTTGACAAGCTTTGGGCAGATTGCTCTCAGGAGGAGACAAGGATTGTAGCACGTTAAAGAATCCATGGCAATCAAACTGAAGAGACTCAAGCATTTGTTTCTCATACCAAGAATGGTAAGGGAAAAGGAAAGAAGTTCCATAAACACAAGCACCAAGAAAGGAGATCAAGTCCTCGTCAAGAACAAAAGAAGAAGAATGATGTATCTCAAGTTCAATGCTATAGGTGCAGGAAGTATGGACATTACGCCAGTAACTGTCGAAGTCAAATAAAAAAGAAGCATGAAGCATCCACTGCTGATGTAGAAGAAGATCATCATCACAAGAAGAAAAAGAATGAAGATCACACATAATTCCTATTCATATCAGCACTATCAGGTACTATTCCTACCACTAGTGACACTTGGCTCATAGATAGTGGTGCATTTAGACAAATGATTGGGTATAGAGAGAATCTTTCAGAATTAATTGAGAAAGATTCACATCACCGTGTTGTACTTGGAGATGATGCAAATTACACTGTGAAGGGATCTGGAGCCACCACCCATCAATTGGAATCAAATGATACATGATGCTTAAGTGATGTACTCTATGTACCTGGTATGAAAATAAATCTTGTCTCCATCTCAGCATTGGAGGACAAGGGTTATAAAGTAGCTTTCTCAGAAGGGAAAGTCCTTTCTTGGCACAAGAACTCAAGCATGAGCTCAGCCAAGGTTATTGGCATAAGAGAAGAGAGCTTGTATAGGCTAAACACTTCTCCAGTTCAAGCCCTAATACATGATGCTGCAAGTATGGGCGAGTTATGGCATAGAAGGTTAGCTCATCTGAACTATCGAGCTCTCCCAGTTCTGAAGAATATTGTGACAGGATTGCCAAGGCTCCAAGTAAACCATGATGGAACATGTAGAGGATGTGCACTTGGCAAGAATTCCAGAAGTCTTTTCCAGATAGTGAGAGTAGATCCAAAGGGATTTTGGATCTAGTACACTATGACTTGTGCGGGCCCATGACAGTTGTGTCATTAGGTGGTTATCACTACTATATCACCTTTATTGATGATTACTCACGAAAGACTTGGATATACTTTCTCAAGTCAAAAGAATCCGAGGAAGTACTCAGCAAGTTCAAAGAGTTTAAAGCACAAGTTGAAAATCTGTCAGGAAAGAGGATCAAGATATTGAGATCCGATAATGGTGGAGAATATACCTCTACAGAGTTCACTGATTTCTACAAGGAAGTAGGAATTAAGAGGGAGCTCACAGTTCCCTACAACCCTCAACAAAATGGGGTTGCAGAAAGAAAGAATCATACAATTGTGGAGGTAGCCAAAGCTATGATACATGACCAGAGTCTTCAAATGTTCTTGTGGGTAGAAGCATCCATAACTGCTGTATATGTACAGAATAGATGTCCACATAAGATCTTGAAGAACATGAATCCGGAAGAAGCGTTCACAGGTTTGAAACCAGAAGTGGGCCTGTTACCAGCTAAGTTGTACTTAGTTGGACTATCAAGTGAGTGAGCAAAGTTGAACATGTTACATATTCGTTTTCGATGATTTGTGTCCAATAGGCCTTTTAAAGGCCCCATTTTTTAATTTTTTCCACCTGTCCATGGCCCTGTGGGGTTTGTAATAAAATGTACTAGCATGGTGTTTTGTAAAGGACTTGGTTCCCTAGGACTTTTTGGCTAAGTCAGGTATTCCAAGGAGTTTTTTCACCTATTAATTATGTCTTGCATTAGTGCATAACATAATTTTTGGGTTTTTCTCTTGCTCCTCCAAAGCTGGAATGCCTGGGGAGGTTAACGGGCCTTAGGGAATTGTTAAAGTCCATGGGTCAATGTATATGAACATGCTAGACATTAATTTTGAGTTGTATGGACATGTGCTAAGTCTCCCTAGGTTGTTTTTTAATTTTTGGCGAAGTTTATTTTTTCCGTAAATGAGCCATTTTTTAATGGTTTCATTAAAAATTATTGTAATTGGCCTAGAAGTGGCACCTGGAGGTTTTTTTTTCCTTAGGGGTGCTTGTTTTCCAACTCAAAGCACCCCCTTAACCCCTAAACCCACTTTTTCTAATGCTTGGGTCTTTAATTTTTCACTTAACCCCAAAAAACCCAAAAAAGTGAAAAATGTCATAAAAAATTAAAAAAATCGAAAAATTGGAAAATTTAAAAAATCCAATTTCGGAGAAATAGAAAGTCAGAATTGGATCAACATGATTTTAGGAGCATGTTGGGTTGATTTTTCAGTCTTATGGGCAGCCCAAAACATGGGATTAAATTCCCCATTTCTTGCTAGTTGCTTTCCTTAGTTGGGTGCATTTCCCAAGGGAGTGGGTTCCCATGTGTGGCTCTATTTTGCAGCTGGTTTGGTGCTACTGTAGCAGCACGTTTTGGGATGCGTTTTTGCAGCAGAATGGAAGGGATGGGCAGCCCCATTCATGCCACCATCTCCTCCACCAATTCACCCACCCTTCTCTCCTCAACTTGGGCACACTCCCTCCTTGGGTTTTTCTATTTAAGCATGTTCACTCTCATTGTTTTCTCATGAGAAAGTGGAACCTATGCTCCTATATTTGTAATGCTTCTGCATTTGTTTATGAATAAAAGGCTTTGGAGGCAATTCTATGTGTGGATTCTCATGGTGTGGATGATCATGTTCTATTTTAACATATGAGTAGGTAATCTGTGTTTTTACATGTTTATTCATGCTTGTTTGTTGATCAATCACTAGCTTTTGAAGGAGATATTTACCTTAGTAAGGTAAAGATAGTGTAATCTAATTCATTATTTTTATTGTTGGTTATCATAGAGTGCTTAGAGTTCAATGTCATTTTTGTTTAAATGCTTGAATCTAATTCTCTATTTTAATCTACACTAGTTGCATTTGATCTTGCTTGTGTGAGTTGTCTTTTGTGTCTATAGGTTGCTGATCCGAAGAGTTGGTGGAGCTTGCTTGCATCCATTGGTCTTCGAGATTGATTCAAGGAGAACTAGTCCCATTGATCCCCACGGTGGAGGACTCCATAGCCCAAATTCAAGACGTTTCTTCTTCTTCTTCTCATCAACATAAAAAGTCTTCAAAATTCTCTTGGTTAATTTGGTTTGCATATTTCAGACCTCATTTTTATTTGAATATCATACGTAGGTCTGATTTTTTTTGTTTTAGATCTTAAGTTCATCTTCAAGTAAAATCTTTATCTAGATCTAGTTGATGTATGCTTCTTGTTTAAGTGTACTTTTCGGAATATTTTAAGAGCTTAAGCAAGTAGTATGTTTTGCTGAACTTCATGTGTATTTGGCTGATTTAAAGAGCTGGTAATTTGCAGAACTTAAAAGCTTGCAAAGATCCCAAGTAAACAAGCCCCGTTGCTTGTTTTACTTGGTTAAATTTCGTCATTTTAACTAGTTTTAACACTTAGTTTTTTTTGGGTTTTTTAGGAGGTGTTCCAAAGACACTCTTAAAGTGTTTTTGGGCATCTTATACTGACGTTTGCTTATTGGTTTGCAGCAAAAGACGAACAGGTAGGAGGAGGTGCTGCCAAAATTTCAAAGATCCAGGCAATCCGGAGGACCAGTATTGAATTTTTGTTGAACCAGAAACTTTTTCTCTCATTTTTTGTAAGCCACTAAGTCATAAAAAGACTGAGGCACTTATTTTGTATTGTAACTAAAATATTAAATGAGAGCAAGTGGGATAACCAAGCGCCCACACCATATCCCCCTAGGGGGGGAAACTGTGTTGACTCAATTTTCGTGGTTTGCTTTTTTTTAGTTTAAATTTCATTTTTCGCATTTAATAAAATCAAACTAGGCTTAAAATTTACCTTGTTGGTCCGTTCCACTGGCGGGCCACAAGTTCACTTAGGACATAGATTTTATCATTTTTTTTACAAACTCAAACGCCCCCTTGCTTTCCCGAAGTAGGGTTTTAGAACAAGGGCTTGCCCAAGTACTGGCCTGAAAAGAAACTCTTGGGGTTTTTAAAAGATAAAATTTTAGTTCATAAAATTTTTTTAAAAAAAATTCAAGGTCTTCTCCTGTATGTTCTGTGGCCAACTTGTAGCTCAGTCTGATCATGTTGGTACGCATCAGAAAGGGGGAGATGACTAGTAATAGGATCTAACACCACCCCAATAAAAAAACCTTTTTTGTGAAAATCTGGCACAACGCAAGTATTTTGTTGTTGTGGGGAAATTTTTCAAATGACTTGGGACAAAACTAGGTAGTGACCTCTTGGAAACTGTTAGGCTTGCCCTCGTTGGTACAGCATCTGAACACCTCCTTGAGACTCCGATTCAGCCCAAGTCTGAGTGAGAAGCCACACATCAAAATTACGCACATGTTCCCCGTACCTTTGCGTATATTGGGAACCCACCAACCCTAATAAAAAGAACACTACCACATTAAACTTAAAATAAACCAAGAACACTTGCACAACATTTACTTTTTTCAGTTCATGCATCTTTTTCGACTCCATTCAGGCACTGGTTTATATTGTTATATTTCATGTTGTTTATGATGATAATGATTAAATATTTGCAGATGAAACGTTGATGAATGATGCTTTGCTTTATATGTATAAATGTATGTTGCGTTAGCTTGGTTTTCAAAAAATATTTCTAACTCCTAGATTAGACACCTTAGCTTCTTTTAATTTTTAGGGTCCACCCCCCTTGGCTTCGTTAGGAAAGCCTAGACGAAGGAGTCGAGTCCCAAGTGACAACACTTGACTCTGACTTGCCCCCAAGGCCACACCAACAGCTTGAAGACTTTTGCTGCGTTTTCCTAGGTGTGGAACCAGGCGGCAACAGGGCCATCTCCAGATTTTTGGCTGTCTAGTCTACATTCATGTGCCCAAAGAGAAAAGATCAAAGTTAGAACCTTCAGGCAAGAAGGGTACCTTTGTGGGATACAGTGAGTCTTCAAAGGCTTACAGAATTTACATTCCAGGATCTAGACAAATTGAAGTCAGTAGGGATGTTACCTTTGAAGAAGAAATGTCTGTCAGAAAAGGCAGAGGATCAGATATGGAGATTGATGATGCATAAATGCTAGAACTAAAGGAGATGAGATCATCTCCCCCTCCAGTTCAGAGGGAGTTAGTGATGAACCTATTGATCCCATAGATTCAGTTGATATCCCCAAAGATGTGACAGGTCGGAAAAGACCTAGATGGGCACAACAGACATTGCAAGATGCAGAGGGGCATGATGCTCCACATGGCACCTTCAGAGAAAGAAAAAGACCTCAGAGATTCTCCAGCTATGTGGCACTGATGAACAAAATTATTGATTCATAACCCCCCACTTACGAAGAAGCATCCAAACATTAAGTTTGGAAGGATGCCATGATGGAAGAATATCAATCCATCATGAAGAATGATGTGTGGGAGGTTGTGCCGAGACCTGAGGAGAAGTCAGTTGTGACTTCTAAGTGGTTATATAAGATCAAGCATGGAGCAGATGGCAGTGTTGAGAAACACAAGGCCAGATTTGTAGCTAGAGGATTCTCTTAGAAAGAGGGAGTTGATTATGATGAGACTTTTGCTCCTGTGGCCCGATATACTTCCATCAGATTTATTATCACGATTGCTTCAGCTATGGGATGGAAGTTGCATCAGATGGATGTGAAGACATATTTTCTCAATGGTGTTATTGAGGAAGAAGTTTACATCGAACAACTAGATGGGTTTATTGTCCAAGGAAAGGAGTCTCATGTATGCAGACTAAAGAAGGCATTGTATGGCCTCAAGCAAGCACCCTGTGCTTGGTATGGACGAATAGACGGATTCCTGGTGAGCTTGGGATTTTCCAAGAGTGATGCAGACCCCAAATTTTACTACAAGGTTGTAGATGACGAGCCACTGATCTTGGTATTATATGTTGATGACTTGTTTCTCACTGAAAATGAGAAACTCATTGTATGGTGTCAGAAGAATCTCGCCTCTGAGTTTGAAATGAAAGACCTTGGTTTGATGCATTACTTCTTGGGATTAGAAGTATGGCAGAGGCAGAAAGAGATTTTCCTAGGACAAGGAAAATACACCATCGATATATTGAAGAGATTCGGAATGTTGGACTGCAAGTCCATGTCTACTCCGATGGATGCAAATTGGAAGAAGTTGAGACATTCTGCTTCAGAGTCTGATTTGTTTGATCCAACCATTTATCGCCAGTTGATTGAGTCATTGATGTATCTGACCAACACCAGACTAGATATATGTTTTGCTGTGAATGCCCTCAGTCAGTTCATGTGTGAACTGAGGCAGATTCACTGGATTGCTGCAAATCATGTGCTCAGATACTTACGTGGCACTGTGGGATATGGATTGAAATATGCTTCATATGGTGACCTGATATTGCAGGGGTTTACAGACTCAGATTGGGCCGGATGTGTTGCAGATCGAAAGAGTACTTCTGGATGTTGCTTCAGTTTGGGTTCTGCAGTTATTTCCTGGTGCTGTAGGAAGCAGAACTTGGTAGCACTCAGTACTGCAGAGGCCGAGTACATGGCTACTAGCACAACAGCTCGAGAAGCAGTTTGGCTTCGTAAACTCCTGGCAGGATTGTTCGGCCAAATTCCAGAGCCAACCGTGATTCACTATGATAACCAGAGCTGTGTGCAGATGTCAGTGAATCCTGTATTTCACGACAGGTCGAAACATATCGAGATTCGATATCACTTCATTCGTGATATGGTGCAGAAAGGTGCAGTCAAGTTACAATACGTGCCGACAGACGACTAGACTGCATATGTTCTCACCAAGGCACTTCCTAGAGTGAAGTTCGAATACTTTCGCGGAAGACTTGGAGTTGAAGAGAACGTTTCCCTCCTTGAGAGGGAAAGATGAGATGCTTGCCCTGCTTTGCCCAGGTGCCTCTGCAGTCCAGTTACTCAGCCAGATATGGGAGAAATCTCATAGGTAGATGAGTAGGACAGTTAGCAGTTGATCGGGCTCACCCAGGTACCTTCTGCAGTCCAGTTACTCAGCTAGATATGGGATAAATCCCATAGGGAGATGAGTAGGACAGTCAGCAGTTGGTCGGGTTCACACTGGTGCCTCTGCAGTCCAGTTACTCAGCCAGATATGAGAGAAATCTCATAGGTAGATGAGTAGGACAATCAACAGTTGGCCGTGTGGTTGCACAGGTGCCTCTACAACCCAGATACTCAGCCAGATATGGGAGAAATCTCATAAGCAGAAGAGTAGGATAGTCAGTAGATGGCTGTGCCCTTTTGCTCGTCTGAGATCTCAGCTAGGTATGGGAGGACCCCATTGGAAGATGAGACAGACAGGTAGCACATTGTATAGAAGAGATGGTATAGCTGTACATCTCAGATATCCAGGATTGAGTGATTTTCCTGGATCTAGGATCGAGTGATTCTCCTGGACTCACCGAAGGACTGGTGATGATGATGCACAGAGATTGTGTGGACAACCTTCAGTATGCATAGAGATGATGGAGGTAGAGTAGAGTACAAGATGAAACCCAGATGATCATGATGCTAATAATGACCGAAGAATACCTTCCTCGTTGAGAGGGAGTGTTGGATTTTGTACAACTTCGGAAGATATTAATCATTATATTTTATTGTACTTTCATTGTACTTGTTTATACCTCCTAAGGGAGAAGAACCTTATGTAATTAATTATGTAAACACATGAAGGAATCAATGTAAGCCTCGGGGTGCAAAAGGAATTAATAAAAAGATTTAAAAATAAAATATTTATTGCCCCCAAGACAAGTCGGCCCCATAAGGGATTTTCTAGTTTCAACACTTGTATAAATATGAGGTTAGTGCTCCTCATTTGTTCATTCTCACACTTGTGAAGTGCGCATCACTTGGAAGAGCAGATTTTCGCATCACTAGAAGAAGGAGTCTTATTTGGGTTGTTTACTTGTGGAAGATACTTTCACATTCTCTCTCTTTCTTCATTTGTACTCTGATCTCAGAATTATCATCTCTCTGCGAAGGTTGCTGGTTTTTCTCCCTATTGGGTTTCCCAGGGTAAAATTTGTGTTGTTGTTTTGTGCTTTGTCTTACTTCTAGTGATCTTGGTAATGCATTTATGTTTTATGCTATGAATGTATGAAATTTAACATGGAAGACATGAGGCCACACACATCTGAGTGAATTATCTCCAAGATTCCTTTTGCCTTGATTTCACTGCTAGGAAATGACTTCTTCACATTCTTCCCTTGTGCACATCCCTTGCAAATGCCTTCATACTTTGTTTGAATTTCTGGTATACCTTATACTGCTTTGCTTGCAATTGGTAGTTCTCTATAGTGTACATGTGCAAGGCTTCTATGCCATAATTTGCTTGGTTCCATGGAGTCATGAACCAACGCTTGTTCTGGTTGTCCTTTTAACTTGTATAGGCCTCCGTCTTGCTCTCGAATTACTGTTGCATCATTTATTGTGTTTCCTCTTGGACACATTAGAACTTGGCCATCAACAAAAGCAACACGAAGTGCTTTAGCATTTAAGGCTGAAATGGAGAGAAGATTTTTCTTCAAACTTGGTACGTAGAGAACATCCTTCATCTTTATTGATTTGCCTGAATCTAGTTTGTAAGAGGCTTCTCCACTTCCTTTGATAGGATACTGATAGTCGTCTCCAAGTTTCACCTTGTGAGGTGACTCATGTTCTGATAAGTTGACAAAAGATTCTTTGTACCCTATCATATGCTTGGATGCTCCACTATCCACAAGTCAATCATTGCTTCCATGGGTGATGGTACCTGTAAGGGATGAGATTAAAACATATTCTTCATCACTTGAAGAATCATCCCTTTCTTCTCTGGTTTTCTTCCTTATTGGTTCATCACTTTTAGCAGTGTGAGCATGATGCCTCTTCTTGTTGATTCTCTTGGAGGATCCTTGGTTTCTGGGACAATTTCTTGAATAATGTCCTTTCTCATCACATGTGAAGCACCTAATACAGGAGAGGTCTCTTCTAAATCCATGATTCCTATGGGATCTTTTTGACTTCTTGTGATGGTGATCCTCTCTCTTGTTTTGATCCTTCTTAGTATGAGTAGTTAGGGCTTGGTCATCATTAGCTCCAATCTTTTCTTCTCTTGCTACTAATTGAGCTTCTTCTTGGGTGCATTCTTCCCATAATCTACTGAACTTGATTAGTTTTTTTTGGTGCATATTACTTGAATGAATGAGTCCCATGATCTTGGGAGACCATTCAAGGTAGTCATCACAATCTCTCATTCTTCAACATTATCTTCAATTGCCTCTAGTTGTTCCTTGATCTGAGACTCTTGTGAAGTAAGATTGAATAGTTTTTGAGTGTTGAATCTTCGCATTCTTGAATTGGTTCCTTAGAGTCATCTTCTGGTTGATGTCTTCCCTTCATATAACTTTGTCAAAGCATCGAACATCTTCTTAAGGGTCTTCAAAGATAAGACATGAGGGATGAGATGGTCCTTTATGGAGTCAACAATGATCCTTTGGCCTTGATCATGTTCTTCTTGTGGATTGCTTTGTCATCATCTCCCTTTGGTTCTGGAACCTCCTAATTCACATATTTGTCCAAATCATTCTCTTCTAAAATGAGAGAAATTCTATACTTACATGCCCAGAAGTTATCAACTCCTTCAAGCTTATCCTTAAGCTTGTTGTGATTTGACATTTTGATATGAGAACCTCAAATGGAAATAGAAAGGAATTATATCTTACCAATTAGAGATGCCCAACCTAGTTCTATAGCTGGTTGACCTAGGGTTTGATAGAGAAACCCTAATTTTTCAAACTTGAAATCTTGAACTTCTGCTTTTATAGAAAGATGTGCCTCCTCAAGGCGAGTTGTCCAATGTACTCCTTTTCTCGGATCGGTGAATGGAAGCTCCAAAAATTTGATGCCCTAGTTTCCCCCGACAACAGTGATAGGGACAAAAATGAAAATTCTCCAAACTGAATTCTGCTACCACCAAAAGATGTGCCTCCTTGAGGCGAGTTAGCCTAGCCCTCTTTTCAGGATGATCTGTGGAGAGAAGACCTTGCATTTGGAAACCCTAGCTTTCCGCTGCTGCAAAGTGCCTTCTTTCAGAGTGGCTCTGATACCATGTTAGTGTTTGCACTTTAATTCAATTATTTTAGATCTTTAATCTGAAAGATAGACAAGCAAAACAATACACAAGAACACACTAATTTTCTTCGGGGAAACCAGAAAGGAGAAAACCTCAGTAATAGATTCGTCACTTAGTACAATATCAAACCAAGATAGAAAACCCAAAGATAAGATGACTTCTACAACTTCCTTCTTCTTCTTTAGTGAACTTGTCTTTCTCTTCCTTGGAGTGAACTTGCTTGTTGGTGTGTGTCCAAATGAGGGAGAGCACCTCCCTATTTATACTTTATGTGTGACTGACCTAAATCCCCAATGGGGCCGACTTCCTCAACTAACTGGGCCGACCTCTCCTAGGGAGACTCAAAAATACATTCTACATTTATCCTTTTGGGGACTATTACCCCGACTTACAATAAGGGTTTTACCTCGATATTCTTATATGACCAAATACAATAATGACATCCCCGAACGGAGGAAAAACATCTCCGACGGAGGTACAATAAAAGTACAATAATAATATACAAAAGAATATCTTCCGAAGTTACATTTACAACAACAGGGGGAATATATCTCCAAACTAAAATCAACCCGTATATGGATCAGGGATGTAGAGGAAGAAATGATCTGGCCAAAGAATCTAATCAGAGGTGTTTACTCACCCAATCTGGGCTATAAGGTTTTATTCGAAGAAGAGATTAGGGATGAGCCTTCATGGTGGACGAGGAGGATTTGGAAGTACAAATTCCCACTAAAAAATAGAATGTTTATGTGGCTATCCCTTTAGAAAAAAAAATATTACTTGGGATAACCTTCAAAAAATAAAAAATAAATGGTCATGTTTGTTGTTTTCTTTGCAAAGCAAAGAACGGAAATTAATCATCGTGTTATCTTTTATTCTTATTCTAAACACGTGTGGAAAGAATTAGATGCGTTCTTGGGCTTTGGTAACTTCTAGAACAATGGTATAATTGAAGAATTTTTTATAACTTGGGATGAAAATCCTAATACAAAGATGTATTGTTCTCTCTCTCTCTCAACATAACACGGGGAATTTGGTAATCTAGAAATTAGTCTATTTGAGGATTGAAAGCTACATCCTTTAAAATGTTCTCTATAGTTAGTGAATATTCTCAATTCTTATAAGTAGTGTACTCCAAAGAATCCTAGAATCCTTGATGAAGAGATAATTGATAAATCAGGGGCATGGTTATATTTTGATGGAGTTTCCCAAGGGAGCCCCTCTTTATGTGGTACAGGTGGATCAGTAAACTTATCAAATTGACATTGGTTAAAATTCAAAGCAGGGATTGGCCCATGATCCAACAACTTGCCGAGTTCATGGCTTCGAATCTTGCTTTAAAGATTGTATGGGATCATGGTGCATGGAAGTTTCAGGTGTTTGGGGATTCACAAGTTGTGATAAAATGGATGAGGGGTGAGAATGCATGTGAAATTTTCATTATGCGTCCTATCTATGAAAAAGTTGTGGTTCAAAAAAATGTTTTTCAAGCTATATCATTAATCATATCTACAAAGAAAGGAATATGCAAGTGGATGGGCTATCCAAATAAGGTTTAGTCATGGACACTGGACATTGGCAGATATGGGAGGAGTTAGTTTTGTACCTAGGGAAGTGTTCCCCAAGTGACAATAGCCTAATGTCACTTAGAAGGGGGAAAAGGGCTGACCCTCACATTAATTGTCATTAATGAGACTTTATAACACTAAAGTAACTTTTTGCTAAAGTTAAGTGGGTGAGTGATTTTTTTATTTAAGTGATTTAAATAAAAGTGACTTTTCACTCTCATTGAATCTTAGCCATTGGATTTGGATCTTTTTCCACCGTTGGATTAGAACCCACTTAGGATCAGACAAAAAGCATGAGGGAGGCACATTTCACTTCACTTTTACTTTTGGAAAGTGAGAAGAGAGAGCAGAGAAGAAGGGTGCAGAGATCGAGGCAAGGGTTTGGAGTTATTTCCATTGGCACGATTCCCAAGGCAAGTTCAGCCATTAATTGCTGGCACAAAAATCGAGGGCCGTACTGCTGTACGGACTGTTTTATTTCTGCACAGATTTCGAGGGATAGTTGCACTCAGTTCGAGGCTGTTGGCACACATCCCGAGGCTCTGTCTTTTGGCACAAAAATCGAGGCATCAGCTGGGCATTGTTTTCTAGAATTTTGAGATGAAATCTATGGTGGATATAAGTTGATATTTCACTGTATTTTCTGTACTTAAATATTTTGCTGAAGAATAATAAAATCTCTCTCTCTCTTACTGGTTTTCCCCGTGGGAGTTTTTCCAGGGCACACTTGCCGAAAAATCTGAGTGTCTCTTTTATGGTGTGCATATGTTAATATTTGTTTTCTACTGTTAAGAGGTAGTTTACTGTGTGTTTAATTGTTACTGTATTTTTCATAAGTATCTTTCAGCCTATGCATAACCGGCTAAAGGTGAAAAACACTGAAAAGATAACATAAACCAGCAAGCAGTAAACCTAAAAAAAATCTACATGGTATCAGAGCACAGGGGCAGAAAACAATAATATTTTTGCAGCACATAGAAATTTCTAGAACTCAGAAATTTTGTGATTTTCTTCTGTTAGTGATCAACATTCTGTTGGGTTGAAGTTGAGATGGCTACAGGTCTGAGGTTGGAGGATAGGTTGAATGGGATGAGAATTTTGTGCCATGGAAGGCCATAATCTTATTGATTTTGGAGGAGAATGAACTATGGGTGGAGGTGGTTAAAAGTACTACAGCCAACCCAATTGTTATTCCAGATGGTACTGATGCAGCAGCCCTTTCATCCTTCAACAAGAAGGACTGTAAGGCTAGGAGGATTATCCTTGATGCAGTCAAAGACCACATAATCCCTCACATTTCTGGTAAGACCACGGCACATGAGATGTGGAGTGCCTTGACCAGCTTGTATGAGAGTTCCAATGTGAACATAAAGATGGTTCTCAAAGAGAAACTCAAGAGTATCAAGATGAATGGAGGAGAGGGAGTCACAGCATACCTCACTAGGATTTATGTAGTTCAGGATGAACTGGTAGCGATTGGTGAAGTGGTATCTGCTACTGAGCTTGTACGTACAGCAGTGAATGGGGCTTCAAAGTCCTGGAGTGCATTTGTGCAGACCATAGTGGGTAGAGAGAACCTACCATCTTGGGAGAGACTGTGGGATGACTTTGTGCAGGAGGAGACCAGGAGGGGTCTTGTACAAGGCAGTTCATCACATAGTGGGGCAGATGAGGAGAACGTGGCACTGACAGCCAAGGGTAAGAAGAAGAAGGGTCCCAAGAAGGGTGGGGCCAAGAGGCAACAATAGCAGCAACCACAGGGTGGACAGAAGAAGGACTTGAGTAAAATCAAGTGCTATTGTTGTCAGGCGTTTGGGCACTATGCTTCACAGTGTCCAAGCAAGAAGAAGAAGAAGGGACAGGGACAGCAGACAGCAGCCTCAACAGAGGTTGATGAGTTTGGTGACAGGTTTCAGAGGGATTTTTCCCTATATGCTGGACAGATTGAGAGAGAGAGTTTCCTTAGCTACTAGCACAAACATGGATATGGAGAGTGAGCATTCATTGTTGACAGGGCATCAGACAGGTCCATCCACCACTAGTACGTGGTACATTGACAGCGGAGCCTCGAGACACATGACAAGTACTCAGGAGTTGTTCTCCGAGCTATCACGGACAGCTAGAGATGTGGAGGTGGTACTTGGTGACAACACCATTGTTAGAGCAGTGGGTCAAGGGACCATTACATTTGAGAGGGAGTCCATGAGTTCCATGACTTTGAGGGATGTGTTGTACGTCCCTGGGCTGAAAAAAACCTTGTTTCAGTTTCCACTATTGAGGACATGGGTCTTGGGGTGTGTTTCTCAGATGGGAGAGTGCAGGTGTTCCCCAGGACTACAGGTGTATCTACCCCCATGGATATTGGAGTTAGATGTGGACGACTGTACAAGTTATTATTTCAGCCGCAGCATGCTCTAGCACACAGCAGCAGCAGTGAGCTATGTGAGCTATGGCACAGGAGGATGGCCCATTTACATCACCCTGCTCTAAGATTGTTGAGGAGCATGGTCACAGGTTTATCTGAGTTCGACACTGAGCAGAGTGATGTGTGCAGAGGGTGTGCTTTGGGAAAGTACACCAAGACTGCTTTTCCAAGCAGTGACACGAGAGCAGCAGGAGTGCTTGACTTGATTCATTCTGACATTTGCGGTCCTATGTCTTTAGTATATTTGACTGGTCACGAGTACTATATTAGCTTCATTGATGACTACTCCAGGAAGACCCAGATCTACTTCTTGAGGAACAAGAAGTCCCCACTAGTGTTGAGTGTCTTCCAAGGGTTCAAAGCCCTTGTGGAGAAGCAGACGGAGAGGAAGATCAGGATGTTGAGATCAGATAATGGGGGTGAGTATACCTCCAAGGAGTTCAATTCTTTTTGCAGTCAGGAGGGTATACAGCGACAGTTGACAGTTCCCTACACTCCTGAGCAGAATGGAGTAGCAGAGAGAAAGAACAGGTCGATCGTAGGAGCAGCGAGAGCCATGCTTCATGATCAGGGGTTACCGTTCTTTCTATGGGCAGAGGCATGCAACACTGCAGTGTATCTGCAGAACAGGAGTCCTCACCGTGCTTTGGGGAGGATGACTCCAGAGGAGATATATTCAAGCAAGAAGCCTGAGGTGAGCCATTTTCGGATATTTGGCTCTCTGACTTACTCTCATGTCCCTTCCGAGAAGAGGACGAAGTTCAATCCCACTGCAGAGAGAGGTATCTTTGTGGGTTATGATGAGACTTCGAAGGCATATCGACTTTACATTCCTGGCCAGAGGAGAGTTGTAGTGAGGCGGGAGGTGAAGTTTGATGAGGAGAGGGCCTTCAGGAATTCGAGAGAGATGGAGCAGAGGGAGCCACCAGCTCTCACACCTCAGTTGACACAGGCTTCTTCGATACAGGTTTCAGGTCCGTAGGTTTTTGGGGTGACTGGATCACAAGGTACATGCACAGCTTCTACAGGATCAATGGTTTAGATTACAGGTACTTCAGGGACAGGTTCAGGGATAGGCACAGGTTCAGGTTCACAGGTTACAGGGTCTTCAGGGACTGGTTTATCAGTCATTGGTCCTCGAGGTGTTAGACCTTCTGCTTCTGGCACTTCCTCAGATGAGGATACACCAGTTTGGGAGGAGCCTTCAAGGAAGAGGAAGCCTAAGTGGCTTCAGGACACCTTGAAGGAAGCAGAAGCATTTGGTAGACCTCAGGAGGCAATCAAGTCAGTAGTTGAGCCAGACAGATATGGGATGGCCCTTGTTGCAAGTCTTCATGACTCCGTGCCTTCTACATTTGAGGAGGCTTCTCAACATCAGGTATGGAGAGATGCCATGATGGAAGAGTACCATTCCATCATGAAGAATGATGCTTGGGAGATTGTGCCGAGACCTGAGGGGCAAACCTTGAATAAGGATCAATCTTGAATTGAATAAAATTTTCATAATCTATTGTGTAAATCCTTGGTGAAATATTGAAGGCTTGATGAGACCAAGTGTGAGAGTTTCTTGAGATATATCTTTGACTTTAGATTGTCATGACTATGAGAGTTGTCCTAATGAAGCTGATTTGAGTGCAAATTGTTTTAAGAGCATTTGGGATTGTTTTGAAGAATTGAAGCTAAGTTTAGACAATATATTGAGACAATATTATTTCAGCTAGAGCATTGCTATGTATCTCCTTGTTGAGTTGGGATTGAAGAGCAGACTTGGAGCATATACTGTTGAACATTCTTATGGACAGTGATCACCCCTTGTGGAAGCCTTCCAGGATCAATGAAGTCTTGAAGAAGACTTGCTAAAGATTTTGAGCTAATTTGGAGCATATTGGAAATTAGAATGACTTGGAAAGTCATTTGAAGATAAGCAAGAGAGTATAATACTATGGGAAGCCTAATAGTCAGTAGTGATTACTCTTGAAAGTAATGAAGCATAGTTTAAGAAGGAGCAGTAAAAGAAGGGAGAGAAGCAAAGATAAGAGGCATGAGAAGCATGAGTTCAGGGGGAGCAACAAATCATTCAAAGAAGATAAGTAACTGAAGAAGACACGTGGAAGATGAAACAAACAAAGTCTCAAATTTAGGGGGAGCTGATCTCTACATGCAAGAATGGTTATTGTTGCATTAAGGAAATAGTTGACTAGCTTATCCATTTATCTTGACAAGGAGAACAATTCAAGCTCAATGGAAGATCAACATTCAATGAGTATGGCCGATGACTGATGACATTGTTTAAGGAAATGTATGAAGATGCCAAACAACAGTTTCCTTCCCTACAACTTGAAAAGTCTTGGTTCATACATAGTTGCTTTATGAACAACCTACAAATAAATCTCTGAAGAAACATTCGTGCATCTGAAGGTTAAAAGAAGTGTGACAATTTCAAAGTGCATCATTGGTGTAACTCAGATTGATGATCTAATTTATCATTGATATGATTCTTGAAAGAAGAAGGATGGTGATTGTGTTTGTTTAAAGAAATTGGAATGAATGGAAAAGAACAAACTCAAGGGGAGTGAATTCATAAATTTCAGTAGTAATCCTGCAAAGATTAGCAGGTCATGACTTTGACATCTTTATCAGGGGGAGTTATTTCCTAAAGATTCCTTGCAACAGCCATAAGGTGATAAGGGAAGCAACTTAAATTAACGATGTTTTTGCATATATTAAGAGCAGCATGTAAGGTATTCATAGAAGAATGACTCTTTGTCATTGATGTCAAAGGGGGAGAGAAAGCCTAGTAAAACAAGATCAAATTTAGGAGTAGCAACAATGTCTGATCAAATTTGATCATGAGAGCTCACTCTTAGGTGGAGCCAACAGGTTGTTTTACTAATGTTGCCATCAATGCCAAAGAGGGAGATTGTTATAAATGTGTTTTCATTGATGTCAAACATGGTACCATTGATGTCATACATTGTGTTAAAGATGATTAGATTTGATGATATTTGTAATCCATTATAAACCATTGAGCTACCGGAAGTTGGAATTCCCGTAGTAGCATCCATACAAATAAGATTAGTACCTCTACTGGAAGTTGGGCACACTAACCTTGACGTTATGATCAACGAATCCAATCTCATGCTTTCAGTCATGATATTGTCATGATGGCAATATATGCCCGCAAGCATGATCAATGGTTTTTGCTAATCTTATGGTTTGCAGAAGATGACATGGCAAGGCTTCGAGAGGATGATAATGATCTAGAAGGTGGATACATAGGTGGCAGCAACCATAATGATACACAAAGTTAATTATCAGAATTGAAGGGTAGCTACATGAACTTGGAGTTCTGGTAACTGCTCAAGAAGGATAAAATTCAGTACAACTACTGGAACTTGCTACTCTTGTAACTCGCTATTGCTACCCGACCATGCAAGGTGATGTGCAATCTTTTGGTCTCGACTCACTTTGGGCTAGCTCCGGCCACATATGAAACGAATCAACCCTTCTTCTAGTGGTGTCAACTCCACGATGTATGGTATCAACGATTGAAATTACTTTGACTCGATCGGATTTCTTGGCGCGTTGAGTTTTTTGGCCGACATCCCTAATCTCCTCTAGCAATCGTTTGCGGCCAAGCATCTTGTCTCACGATACATATATATAAATGAAATATTGCTTGAGAAGTGTGGGGTGATGAGATGATGGAGCTCTGAGGCAACAAATATATTTGGGACACTGCTGCTTCCATATGAAGACCAAGTTATGATCTAAGACCAAGTTAAATTTTATTAGACTACTTATATGCATAAGTTAAGATAAGGGTTCAACAACAAGTATGATCCGGTAATTCATCTCAGGCAACTCTGCTACCGAAATCTTTCCATATCTGGATACGGTTAGACGAAGAAATGTGATCCATGAATCATTCAGGAAGCAAATCAATGAAGATGCTATGAGTTTTGATGTGACTATGGCTTTGATCAAATAGAATGACTGGTTCTTATGCAAATCGCGGAGATGAAAAAAGATGATTAAACTTTCGGCTAATTTTCTAAACAGATGAAGACGAATTTGAAGATTCCACGATCTGGGTTTTGTGGAGAACGAGGTCTAGTATATAAGTTGAGAGCATTTTTTTTTTCAAGAAATGACTTGGTTGAGGAGAATTGTGGGGCTCTTTGAACAAGGTAAATACTAGTTGCGTGAATGAGCGAATTGAAGTCCGTGTTCGATATTTGGGGCTTATTCCTTGAATTGCATATGTGAGTTGAAGGATGAGAAGATCTCTGGTCTTTGAAAGCGAAGATGAAGATTGGAGTGATGAACGAACTGTATATGATCTAAGATAGTTCATATATTACAAAGGGTGCATCTTGGCGCAAATATTTTTGGGCATTGTTGATATATGATAAAGTCTCTTGGTTCTTATTTAATTGCAGATTTGTTGTTAGGGCATGTTACTACAAGAGATTGTGAGCTTGATTTACTGGAAAACAGAGTTCCGGAGTTATTGTGAAATATATGAGTGATGAAGAGAGTTTGAGGATATAAGGGATCTGAGTTGCTGAATCAGACATATAGAGAATGTGTGAGTGTGATTCTGATCTATTGACATCTCTATTCATACCAGGGCGGTAGGGTGGGGCTAGGGAGAGGATTGAAGTCCTCATTGTATGTTAGTGCTTACATAGAAGGATTGGTTCCTTCTTCATATCTGCAGGTAGGTGCCTATAGTTCTGCGAGTTGGTGCTTGCAGAAAGGATTGGTGTCCTTGGTAGATGGGTGTCTTCAACAAACAAGTAGGTGCTTCTTGTTGTAGGTTGGTGCCTGCATTCTTGTGAGTTGGTGCTTGCAATAGGGATTGGTGTCCCTCACAGGAGCCTGTCAATGTAATGATTGATTAAAAGGTATATCATTTGTGGTTCTCTCCCTTTATGGGTTTCCACGTTAAATCAATGGGTATTGTGCTTGTTTTTTGAATGTTTATAGTTTTGATTAATATTGAATATGTGCTTAAGGGATTAAAGTAAAAATTGGTAAAAAGAGCTCAATACTGATTCAAACCCCCCTTCTAAGTATTGGTAAATATTCCAATAGACTTTGTAGGGTTTCTTAAGAAGGAGAAAATAGAGGGAACCAAATATAACACCCTCGGTTGAGAAAAAAGAGGAAATCTAGGGACTTTGATTAGCATGGAAGGGGATTTTTGTCATGTTGAGGAGTAAGGGTCCAAATGAACATCGAGGAGAAGAAAATATTTAATTTCTTTTGCCAAAAAACATGCCAATGGTGAAAAATAACTTAGAAACAAATGTCTTCTGAAGGGGTGCTTAGAGTCTCAAACCCCTAGTCAGGGTGCTGCGATGATTTTTCTAACACTAAACTATCAAGGGTTATCCAATCCCTCCATAAAATTGACAATAAAATATTAATTAGGACACATAATCCTAACATACGTTTTTTACAAGAAACTATGAAAGAGGGGGGGGGATTAGTAGTTGAGTTGGAGAAAATGTTTGGGGATTGGGATTTTTCCTTTGTATATTCAAGAGTAGGGTTGGGATCTCTAATATCAGGGTAGAAAACTCATTCTTTTACATATTTTGGGTCCATTTTTTGTTTGTTTTGAGCTATTCTGACTAATGATTTTTTGACCCATTTTACACTAATTTTAATTTAAAAAATTGGGTTGTAATCTAATTTGGGTTAATGGATTAGGGTTTTGGATTCTATAGTATTGGATTGTAAATATAAAAAGATAATCCAATGAGATAAAGAGTGGAAAAACTCTAGGGTAGGATGGTTTTCCTAATTAAGGGTTCCAAGCTAAAACTTTGTGTACTCTATGTGTGAGTCATTGCTAATTCTTATGTTTTAGATTATGTTTAGTATTTCTTTTCTTACACAAGTTTATCAAACCCTTCAATTTTTGGCCCCTTTCTTCAAGTTTTGGGTTGGTCCTTTACTCTTTGGTGCTAGGGAAAGACATACTCTTCCTCAATATTTATGGGTCGTATATAGATATGATTATTTCCAAGACAAAGTATTTAAGTGTGATTGGATTTACCAAGGCTTAACCATTGGGGGTTATTTAAAGTTCACAATGAGAGATTCAGATATTTGGGGACTTTCTACCCAAAATGATTGTTTATCAGGGTATTTTCTACAAAAAATGGGAAGAAGCTGGAATGGTAGATATCAAGCTTGCAAAATTTAATATGACTTGGAGAAATAATTGGATAGGGAAGGGGAATCAAACCATTCTCTAGTTTTATTGGAAGTGGCCTTAGAATAAAAGAAACCTTCAAGCCCCTTTAAATTGAATCCAAACTGGGTAAAGGAGGAGTACATAAATGCTACCAAAGAAAGTTGGGTCCCTTATAAAGGTTTGTCTAGGGATTCAACAACTTAGTAGCTTATGGAAAATCTAAAAAGAGAAAAAACATATATCAATGGAATGGTTAGAAATGTAAAAAAACAAAGTAATGAGAGAGCTATATGGGAGGTGCAGGAAATTCTTGAGATATTTTACAATAGTGAGGGATTTGGGTGTATATCAAAAGATACAAAACATGATTTATATGCATTGGAAGCTAAGAAAAGATGGATTTTGTTGGAAAAGGAAAAATAATGGAAACTGGAGAGAAAGGCCTTGTGGCTTCAAGCAGGGGATGAGAACACTAGATTATTTAATAAATTTGCAAATTTTAGGAAAAATCTAAACTTGGTTTCATAGATAGCAAAAGATGGTGAGGAACTAGTTACTAGTTATAAAGACATTACAAAAGAAGGGGTGTAATATTTTAAGGATATATATCAGGTAGAAAGGACAACTATTGAGAGGGTGTTAAGAATTGCATCCTACTTCCATCGCTTTTCCAACAAACAAGATAATCAAAATTTAATGGAAAAAGACAACAAAGAGGACCTTTTGTCCATATTATAGAGATTTTATAAAGACAAGAGCCCGAGTCTAGATGGAATGCCAACTGAATTCCTTGGGTCTGTTGTGAATTCATTGAGGAAGATTTAAGAGGAGTGATAGAAGAATCTAAGTCTATAAGGAAGGTATTTGGATTTTTCAATGCAAATTTTTAGCATTTGTACCAAAGGCTAATAATCCATTGTCTTTTGAACAATTTAGGCCATATCATTACACTATTGTGTGTGTGTGTATCAAAAATCATAGCCAAAAGATTGAAGCCTAGATTTTCAAGTTCCATATCTGAAGAGCGATTTGGGTTTATGGAGGGAAGACAAATCTATGAAGCTATAGGGGTGGCTTAAGAGGGACTTCATACTATAAAAAATAAGCAACTTAAGGAATTGGTGTTAAAATTATACCTATCAAGGCATATGAAAGGGTAAATTGGCTTTATTTGAGGCTCTTATTGATATATATAGGATTATGTGCTCCCTTTGTATCTTGGGTTATGAATTGTATCTCTTCAATTTCTTTCTCAATTCTTATTAATGGATCAACAACTTAGTTCTTTAGACCTGGAAGGGGTCTCCATCAAGGATGCCCACTTTCAACTTTATTTTTTCATCATGGAAAAAGGACTAAGACAATCACTAAAGGAGGTAGATAGGGTCAAAAATTTAAAATGTATCAAAGTGGTCAATTCATGCTCTTTGACTCACATCTTATTTGCTGATGATATCTTGATTTTTTGTGATAGAACTATGCTAAAATCAAAGAAATCATTGAGTTATTTTATATAGCTACATGTATGAAGATCAATCTAGGAAAATCAACCATTTATTTATGTGGGATCAATGAGGTTGACAAAGTGTATATGGCAAATGTTATCCAATATCAACATTGAGACCTAGAGAATGGATAAAATTACCTTGGTTTTTTCCTCAAATCAAATGATTATAAAACAAAATAATGGTAGTGGTTAGTAATTTTTTTTAAAAGGATTAATCAATGGTGCAACATATGGCTTTCCAAATATGGCAAGTTGGTATTGTTTAAAGTTGTGTTAGAAGAAAGACATGTCTACTGGATTTCCTTGTCTTTGATTCAAAAACTTAAAATGTATCAAAGTGGTCAATTCATGCTCTTTGATTCACATCTTATTTGTTGATGATATCTTGATTTTTTTGTGATAGAACTATGCTAAAATTAAAGAAATCATTGAGTTGTTTTATATAGCTACATGTATGGAGATCAATCTAGGAAAATCAACCATTTATTTATGTGGGATCAATGAGGTTGATAAAGCATATATGGAAAATGTTCTCCAATATCAACATTGAGACCTAGAGAATGGATAAAATTACCTTGGTTTTTTCCTCAAATCAAATGATTATTTAAAAAAAGAATGGTAGTGGTTAGTAAACAAATTTAAAAGGATTAATCAATGGTGCAACATATGGCTTTCCAAAACTGGCAAGCTGGTATTGTTTAAAGTTGTGTTAGAAGAAAGACATGTCTACTGAATGTCCTTGCCTTTGATTACAAAATGCTTGTTAGAACAAATAAGAATATTATGCTTCAGATTCATTTGGTTAAGGACTAGGGACAATAAAGGTTTACCTTTAGTAAAATGGAAGAAGATGGCAGTTCCCAAATCCACGGGGGGATAGGGCATAAAAAACATATTCCAATTTTCAAAAGTACTAGCTGCAAAACTCATTTGAAAGCTAATATAGCATAAAGGTCTTTGGTGCACTATGGTTCATATGAAATATATTTTTCCAACATCTATTGAAGAATGGTTGAGAAATCTTGTTAAAAATATGCAAAATGTATTCATAATTTAGAATGTTTTGGTGGTAGCATTTCCTTTGGTTGGTGATTGGTTGATATGAAAAAATGGACGAGGTTATAACATCCACGTGGGGCTAGATCCGTGAATTGGAAGTGGGGAAAATTTCATATTTCCAGATCACGTGGTTTTTTACTTACGAGTCATATGTATTTACACCATTTCTCACATCACAGGCCTTATTAATATGACTTTTGGGATAGGGATAGATATCGGGCAAGTTTAGAGAGGCAAAATGTGATATATGGGAGCACTACTTATAAGTGATCAAGATGAGGAGGATCCTTTGATATGTTAAAAACACTCTAGTGGATATTACTCACCTAAGGAGGGTTATAAGGTGCTAGCTTCTTAGGGAGAGGAGGACCCACCAAAATGGTGGTGGAAGGAAATTTACTGGTTTAAATGTCCATCTAAATCCCTCATTTTTATGGGGTTGCTTCTAAACAACAAGTTACAAACCCGGGAAATTTTATAAAAGAGGACCTTTTTGGACTTGGGTGGTGCAGTCTGTGTCAAGCTCATAATGAGACAAATCAACATAATATTGAGTTGTACATTTAGATAAAAAGTATGGAAAACGTTGGCAACACTCTTAAGGTTGGAAGGAAACTGGTATGGGGATACTATTAAAGAAAGGGTTAAGAACAAGTGTGAAAATTTAGGCACAAATTTTTTTAGAGCTTTGCCATTAATTGTGGCTTGGGGAATATGGATAGCAAGAAACATAATGATATTTGAATATAAGGTTTACCTATTTTTGTTGTATAAGTTTGAGGTCTAAATATTTTAGGCTCCTTTAACCAATAGAGATTTGTAAAAGAACCTAAAGTGGTGAAGAAGGTTATTAATAAAAGAAAGGCATAGGCTTACTTTGATGAGACTTCACAAGGGGACCCACCATTAGGAGGAGCAAGGGGGATCCCACACTCATATGAGACACACTCACTTAGTTTCAAAGATGGAATTGTTAAGGGAATGGAAAATTTATCAAAGTTGATGGCTTTAAAATTGGTTCGCACACTTGCTAGAGAGTATGGACAAACAACTATTTAGATATTTGGGTATTTGTTAGTGTTGATCAAGTGAATCTAGGGAGAATTTACATTGAGAAACTATATTCTACAACCACTTATGGATCAAACCAAGGTACTGAATAATCCTTTCAATAATTTATCCTTCACTCATATCTATAGAGAAAGGAACTAGGTGGCATATAGCTTGTCAAATTAAGGCCTACTACCACCTCGAGAGGATGGGATCATTTTGGAAAATAAAGAAGGAGTAAGCATAAAATTTTGTCATGCATCTTACATTTAATAAAGTAACTATTATTGTGCCTTTTTGTCTATATTGGAATTTTATTTTTGATCTAAAACCATGTATAAGGGGTTTGTAAATAAAAAGATACTTTGTTGTGTATTGTAAATCTTACAATACTATATGATAAGGTTTTGTCCTTGTGAGTGAATTGGGAGCCTTAAAAAAAGTATTTAGAATGAGTAAACCCGGTTACTTTGGAAACTTTGTTTCATACCAGACAAGAATTTGAATGTTGTATAGAAACTATATGATGTAATTTTAATCTAAAAGGATAAAAGGAATAAAGTTACAATATTTTTCTTAAAAGAGAAGAAGAATATATTAATATAGAATAGGTTAAAAAATCATCCAGATAGGGAGAGATATAAATAAGCATAAATACAATAATGATAAAACATGAAGAAACATGAAGAGATAAATAAGGTATGTTAATGCTTAATAAGGGTTTATAAAAATATGTAATATGAAATAAATAAAAAATACATTAAGATAAGAAAATAAATAAATTATAAAAATAAAATAAAATTAACATGAAATATATATATATATATATAGGAAAAAAGTGAGGTCACTTGTGGTGATGATGGTTGGGGGTTAGTATTGATTAAGAGTTGTAAAGAATGATGAAGATGTGAAACTAACATGAAATGAAGAGGAAACAAAATTAAGAGAAAAGGGGGTTCAATGAAGAAGACGATGGATTATGGTTTTCCAAGAGTGGTTGAGTTTGTATCCATTTTCTCAATTAAAGTTGTTAGGATGTTTCACAATTTTCAGGGCTTCCTTAATTGTTCAAGAGGAGTATTAGGAGTAGGTGCTAAGATTTTCATTAAAAAAAAGGTGTTGTGGGAATGCTCAATGATAATAAATTTAATGATTTTTTATGAAAAGTATCGACACTATGTTGTTTGAGATTAGTTTGTTAACATCCACTAGTTTGATTGATATGGTTTCTACCACAAGAGAATGGAATTTGGTAAACACCTTGAGATAGAAGAGAGTCCAACTTATTTTTGACGCTTCTAAAAAATTACTTCAGAGTTTTGTGGGGTTTAAAATAAATTTTTATATTATTTTTTGATAAAATATTAGAGATTTGATAAGTGTTCCCATGAATATAGGGGAACAAATTTTGGCCTTGGGAGAAGAGGTGGGAATAGGGTTCCTAGTTTTAGGACTGAGAACACAAAAACAATCTTTGTTGATTTGGGAGATAGAATAGATGTCAGTCTAGGTGGTAGTGGGATTGGGCATGCATATATCTACTAACATGAGTATTTTTACAATAGTCTTGGTGGGAGATGAACCAATCCAGTTGTTGGGTGACTAAAAGATCAAGGAAAGGCTTGCTGGGTTTCCATGGTAAATTGAATGTGGGGAGATAAGCTATTAAGATGATCAAAGAATGATATAAGGGTTGAATGTCAATGGGGCCAAATGACAAAGGTGTCATCTACGAATCTAAACCACCATTTGGGATAACGTTTCAAGAGTTCCATGAAAATGTCTACCAATATGAAGGATAAGGATGATCCCATCATTGTGCACTCATTTTTTTCATAGTATTTATCTTTGAAACTGAAGAAAAAAGACATAAGAAAATTATTAATTATATTCAATATCTTTGGATGAAGTACTTTATAAATAAGGTCTAGGGATTATAGGATAAGGATTTTGATGAAAAGGGAAACAACATAAAAAATTACCGTCGGGTCTTTTTCATCAAGATGGAGTTGCGAATTATGTGGATGAAAATAATGGAATCTTTAATAAAGGAGTTTGGGCTATACAAGGTTGAATCTTATCAGCTAAGAATCTGGCTAAGGCATATGTTTAGGAACCTATATCACTAATAATAGGTCTAAGGGGGTTGTCTATCTTATGGATCTTGGGTTGCCCATAAATTTTTGGGAGTTGAGGATTGTGTGGAAGAAGACGCTTTTTTATAAAGGGATCAAGAAAAGAGGACTTGTCACTTGATGGCCTTGGTGACCAAGTTACTGATTTGGTTGATGCTATTTTGGATAAAGGTTTATAAGAAGAGTAGGATAGAAAATCAATTATTTTTGAGTAATAATCATATATGTTCTTTGTTATGAATGCATTACCTTTATCGACTTTTAGTATATTGATATTGTGGTTGCTGTTAAGTTGGTGAAGGGAATTGGATTTTTCTTAAGAGAGGTTAGGCTTGGGAATTTTTCACAATAGAGGATCTAGAAATGATCTTGTTTGATCACTTTTAATTCATGAGTGGAAGGTTAGGGGAAATAGATTCAATAGAACAAAAACATTTGTCAATCAGATGAGAGGCCAATGCATAGTTAAACCCATTTTGGAGAATATGGAGAGTGGGGGGATCTAGCTCAATATATGAAAAATTGATGACTATGGATGAAGAGGAAGGATATATTGTTAATCTTTGATTGGAATTATTACTAATGGTTAAGCTAAGGTAAATTAAATTGGAATTTAATTTGGTATCAGGATTGGAATTTAAATTGTTATGAACATGGAAGTTTGAATTAGAACTAATATTAGGATTATGAAATGAAGGTAAGTTAAATATGTTTTGGGTGGATACCACATGTTGCATAGGTTCAACCTTGAGTAAATATCCTGAGGGTTGCATTGCCTTAGCTTGGCTAATGATAATGCTAAAAGAGGATATTGGTGATTGAGATTGTTGAGTATAAGGGATATTAGAAGATTGAGAATGAGAGAGATCAATAGGTTGAGAAATGGGTATAGAAGTCGAAGGAGCATTTATAGATAAGCTACATGTTGATTGGTTGCATAGAGGAGGGGATGAATATGATCTTTGTAAAACATGATTGCTAGAATCATGAAGCTTGAAGGAGAGGAGGTGCATATATTGTTCAAAGGTGAACTAGTAATTTATTCATGGGCTTGTTGATAATTATCCATGGTGAGATTAGGGAATTGATATTCTTTTGGTGTGGCTAACTTATTTGGATTTGAATGTCCTTTTCTTCACATAGTAGGTTCAATTATTGAAATTCCTAATAAGTGTCAAAGTCTTGTGAATTAGGGGACATTGGAGTAACCATTGATCAACTAAAATCATTAAATCTCATTTGTTTTTCTCAATTCCTCCCTTTCCTTAATTTCTCTCTACAATTTGTCATGCTCTCTTTGTTGTTCCTGAAAGCCTTCTTGTTCTTTTTATATTTCTTTCATCAACCTATCCGTTTCTCTTTGATCCCTTTCTAACATATTATGTTGCTATTTTGTTAATCACCTCTTGGTAGTATATTTTAACATTATTTTCTTATCATTGGCCTCGTTAGTTGTGATCCTCTTAGCCTTCCATTACTTGAGAAAATATTTTATCCTTTGTTTCTCTTCAAAAAAATGTTTCTTTTTATGTTTGCATCCTCGATCATTTGTTTTCACTATGTAGAAGTCAAGATCATTGAGTTGTTTATTTATTTTTACTGAAACATTTCAATCAACACAAGTAAGCGACAATTATTCTAGTTTAGATTTAACATTGGAACAAGGTCTTGTCATCCTACGGGATTCCCCCTTGGCCAAGAACCCATGAATGAGAGATTTTTATTCTATAAAAGTCGCAATGACTTGCAAATTCTTGTTGTGGCCTCAACTAGCCTTATGTTGCCAAAGTTAGGGACCTCTTTTTAATTTTTATTTTGAGCCTCATCATCAAATGTGCATTTATTTACTCATTTTTACTTGAAATATTTGGCAATGCTTTCATATCCAAAGGTTTTGTTCTTTGAATGCATTGTGATTTGCATGGATGCCGAGAGTACTGATAGATTGCTTCTCTCTTGTGCTTTAATTACAACTTTACGACACCTTGCATCATGCCTTAAGAACTTTCTTGGTTTCATTTGAATGAAATCTTGCTTGTGCCTTGATGGAAATTTTGATTTGATTGACTTGTGCAATATTTGGTTTTAATTTCATTCCTCTTGCATGACCTTGTTCTTGCATAAGATTGTGGCCTAACCCATTTGCACATTTGATTGATTTTTGGCTTGTCTGATGTCATGGATTAACATGATTGAATGTCCATATTTGTGTAGGTTTCCATACTCCATGGGATTTATAATGGAAAGACAAACCATGGTTGTAACCATTTAAACAAAGGCGTGAGAGGGTAGGTATCAAATTAATGAGAAAGGGAATGGGTAAGTAACACATGCATGTATAAATAGAAAGATGCAATTATGACATGCGAAGGGGATATAAAAAGTACATCATAACATATTGAATTGATGTTAGGCCACGTTTAATGAAAAAACATCAAGTCCGGGTTACTTGTAGATATGTGTCATGAGATTCATGGTTTTGGTGCTAGAACTGTAAGGACAAGCATGTCGAGAGTGATGTGTAAAATGTGAGGTGAAGGAAAATAATTATTCCAAGCACATGAATATAGTTTCTAGCCTCTTCTAATCTTATCAAATTGATTCCTTATCACTTGAAATCTTTTGGTTAGGTTTTAGATCAATGTGGTGATTTTAATATTGATTTCCTCTTAAGAGAATTTGGCACACAAGGACCAACTTCATGTACAGTGATATCAAGGAAGTAAATGATTTGGATTAAAATCCATATGTTAGGGATGATTGCATAATTTGATTTTAGCAAAGTAGTGCTCCAAACCAAGGTTGGACTTTAGCCTCTAAGGGTTGTTTGCACACTTTTTTGGTGTATCATAGAAATGAGTTTGGGAATTCCAAAAGGGGTTAGTTGGATGCATTGTAGGGATTAAGAACTCAACACAACTAATGGAGTTCAATTTTGAGTCCCATAGTATAAAAATGTGCATTAAACAAACCTCATTAACTAGGCAATTGGAACTTCCCACATTATAAAACATATTGATCTGAAAGTGGAATTTGGCATATGACCGCTCGTTGGAAATAGTCTCAAGTGGATAGTGTAAAAATTGCATGGGACAATGTTCGCCAGCCCACCTGGGTTCAAATCCGACTGACCCTTGATTCCAATGAAGAATAGGAGGGTCAACATTTTCAGTTGAAAAAAAAGGCCACTCGTCAGAAATATATTTGTCTCCTCTACACCCCAACCAAGGGTTCACCTCTTTGATATGATGAGAATTATTTTAGGTTTTACAAAGCCAAAAAATCAAGGGATTTCATTGGTCCCCATTTTAATTAATTTTAAAGATTATACTAGTAGTCTTTTGCTTCATTTGTGACTTCAATGTGATCAAGATAATTTTTTGTAATGGATATAGAACCTCGGTTGTAGATAATGTATCCTTTTTATGGTGTACACAAGAAAATGAAGGTATTAGAGCCTTATTGACTTAATACGGTTGTCAATGAGTCAAAGAAGCCTTGCAACAACCCAACTCTTCTTACTGAAGATTGTTTAGCATATGGAAGATCATATCATTTTTTAGTAACTATGTTTTGTTTGTTCAAAGGAATGGAGAGTTTTTTCATCAGGTTTTTGCTTCATGGGATGAGCCAATTGTTAGATTTTTCACGATTTTACTAAATATTATCTAGGATCTCATCTGAGAGAATAACATGCACAACATAACATAGAAGACACAAATATTTTCCTCGGGGAAACCATAAAGGAGAAAACCCCGCAACTTACTCAGAGATAGAATGATCACCAATACAATGTCACAAAAGTAAAACCCAAAAATAGAGATGGTCTTTAGTAGCTTCTCTCTTCTCCACTTGTGCGAACTTGTCCTCTCTCTCACTTATGCGAACTTGAGTGAGTGAGTGTGTGTCCAAATGAGAGAGCTCCACTCTTTATTTATACTTTATCTTTCACATGACCTTTTCACTTACTAGGTCGGCCTGAGTTCTACCTGACTGGGCCGACTTCTCTAGAAGACTCTATTAACCCTAATACAATCTGACTCTGAGGTTTATTTCCCCGACTTACAATGGAGGATTAACCTCAATGACTTTACATGACCAAAATACAATAATGAATTCTTCAACCATAGGAATAAACATATCCGTCGGAGGTACAAATAAAATACAATATAAAATACAAGTGAATATCTTCCGAAGTTACAATTACATTAACTCTCCCTCTTAACTAGGAAGGTATTCTCTTGACACAGTCATCAACACAAGTCTTCAATGCTGGATCATCTTCACTGGATCATCGTCGTTGCTGCTGCTACAATCCTTGTCATCTCGATCATCGATTGGTGACATCTCTCGAATGTACTCGTCATAGGAATTTCTACATAGCCAACCCTTTTTCATGTTGGATGTAGGCCTAGCCTCCATGTAGGTATTCATCATCTATGCAAGCAAGCCATCAAGTAGGTAGAACCTAGGACCAATCATTACATTGCCTTTGCAAACAGTTGCATCTCCTACTGTCGCCTCATCACGTCCAGATAATCTCATCGTCACACGGAGCACAACCCCGATGCACATAACAAGTCTACCAACATGGGAGGACCAACCTACCACCATGTGAGACACAACACTTACATTGACCGACATGGGAGGACTTTCCTACCACCATTCAGAAAAGGATCAACACTTTCATCAACCAACATGGGAGGACTCTACTACCACCATTCAGGAAAGGCACTACACTTACATCAACCGACATGGGAGGACTTTCCTACCACCATTCGGGAAAGGCACAACACTTATATCAACGACCATGGGAGGACTTTCCTGCCACCATGCCGGAATGGCTCAACACTTATATCAATGGCCATGGGAGGACTTTCCTCCCACCATGCCGGAATGGCTCGGCACTTAAATCAACAGCCATGGGAGGAATCTCCTGCCACCATGCCGGAATGGCCCGACACTTATATCAATGACCATGGGAGGAATTTCCTACCACCATGCCGGAATGGCCCATGTGCATCTGCGTCTTCTAGACTCATCACTTCCCCTTGGAGGAACCTCGATCTAGAGTACACCAAGCTTCTCTATGAAGTACTCGAACTTCACTCTGGCTAGCGGCTTGGTCGACACATCGGCTATCTGCTCGTTCGTCGCAATATACTGGAGCTTCACTGCTCCTCTCTGCACCATATCCCTGATATAGTGATACTTGATCTCAATATATTTTGACTTTTCATGGAACACTGGGTTCTCAGACAACTTCACACAACTCTGGTTGTCATAGAATATACAAGTCGCCTCTAACTGGAGATCAAACAAATCAGACAGTAGCTTCTTAAGCCATACTACCTCACAACTAGCCGAACATGCTACAACATACTCTGCTTCGGCTGTACTCAATGCCACGCACGACTGCTTCATGCTAAACCAGGAGATCATACCAGATCCCATACTGAAGCAACATCCCGAAGTGCTCTTCCTATCAGCGGCACTACCTGCCCAATCCGAATCAACATAACCGTGCAGGTTAATCTTCTGATTCACGTCATACTTGAGCCCATAATCAACTGTACCCTTCAGGTACCTCAATATATGATTTGCAGCAATCAAGTGAACATGTTTCGGATCCATCAGGAACTGGCTCAATGTGTTCACAGCAAAGCATATGTCTGGTCTCGTGTTCGTCAGGTACATCAAATATCCAATCATCTGACGATACATCATGGCATCAACCGACTTTGATGAAGCATCACTCAATAGATTCAGGTTCGATGCCATAGGAGTAGTCATGGCCTTGCAGTCCATCATTCTGAATCTCTTCAGGATCTCCACTACATACTTCCCTTGTCCAATGAAGATCCCATCCGCATTCTTCCATACCTCCATACCTAGGAAATAATGCATCATACCCAGGTCCTTCATCTCGAACTCTGCGACAAGTTTCCTCTTAGTATATGAAATGAGCCCATCTTCCCCTGTTACAAATAGGTCATCTACATAACGTAGAAGTATCATTGGATTTCCCACCTCAACCTTGTAGTAAAGGTTGGAATTTTCTCTACTCTTGGTAAAGCCTAAGCTCATCAGGAAACGATCCATCCTGTTGTACCACGTCTTGGGTGCCTGCTTCAATCCATACAAGGCCTTCTTTAATTTGCACGCATGAGTCTGCCTGTCATGTGTCTCAAATCCGAGTGGTTGCTCCACATACACTTCCTCCTCTACTACACCATTCAAGAACGCTGCCTTGACATCCATTTGGTGTACCTTCCACTTCATTACTGCAACCAATGCAAGTACTGATATGATGGAAGTGTATATGGCTATAGGTGCAAATGTCTCCTCATAATCTATGTCTTCCTTCTGGGAGAAGCCACGTGCCACAAACCTCGCCTTGTGTTTCTCTGTTCTGCCATATGCAGCATGCTTGATCTTGTATATCCACGTGGAAGTCACAACAGACTTCCCTTCTGGTCTCATAACTACATCCCAGACATCACTCTTCATGATCGATTGGTACTCCTCAATCATGGCATCCTTCCATTATTTCTTCTCTGTCGCTTCCTCATAGTTGGAAGGTTCTTTGTCAATGATGTTGCACAACATGGCTACATAGCTGGAGTATGGCCTATGTCTCTTGCTTTCTCTGTGCATCCCCTCTGGAGCGACATACCTCTCTGCATCTTGTATTGCTTCTTGTTCCCATGTTGGTTTCCTCTTGTGATAGTTTTTCTCACAGGGTGGATCTACATGTTCCTATGGATCTTCCATCTCGTGGTCTTCGTGTTCTTCTGGAATCGCCTCTTCCATTGATACATCTCTGATCCTGGGAACTTCAGGTTCTTTAGTGTCTTCAACAGGTAGTTTTCTTGATCTTTGTCGCTTATTCTTCGAAACAAGTCTCTCTTGTAGGTGATGGTACACAATCTTTCCTACAAGTGAAGTTCAATTGAATGATTAGAAACATCTCATAGTTTTCAGAACAAATTCTTACACATAAAGACATAGGTCATACAGTCATGCAATTATCTTAGCCAATGCTTATACAACATTCATCCATATCCCGTAACTTTCTAGATGCCTTCCATCTCTACCAGAACATTGTTAAGAGTGTGCACTACTCCCAACTCGTCAGCAAAGAGGTTTCATTCTAGATAAGTAGCAATGGAATGTTGTACAATACCATATGCCACTTACCCATTACTTGCATATTAGTAGTATCTTGTTCATTAATGCAACTTCTCTAACATGCATAATATGTATCCTAAATCTAGGAACATAAGTATGTACATGATTGAACAATATCATTTAAGTAATCAGATATACAAGAAATGACAATTCAAATACTTATCTTTGTTTGGTTGTTGGGTGGACTCCCTGTTGATCTTTGCTTCCTTGTAGGAACTACTGGAGTGTGTGACAGTGTGCTCCCTCTTGATATTTATTCATCATAATACATATCACTCGAAGAATCATCTCTTTCTTCTTCTCTGGTTCTTTTCCTTGCAGGTTCATCATCTTCCGCGGTGTGAGCATGGTGCCTTTTCTTGTTGGAGACACTTCTATTTCTGGGACAATCTATGGAGTAGTGTCCCTTCTCATCACATGTATAGCATCTAATGTTGGAAATATCTCTTCTGAATCTTCTATCATAGTTCTGATGGTGTTTCTCCCTTTTACTATGATGTTGGTGCTCCTTATTGTTATGATTCCTTCCGGCGTGTGCTGTGAGATCTTGATCATCATTTTCTCCCATCTTCTCTTCTCGTGCCACAAGTCGAGCTTCTTCTTGTGTACATTCTTCCAACAGTCTACTGAGTGTAATCATCTTCTTTTTGGCACATATCCATTAAATGAATGAGTCCCATGATCTTGGGAGACCATTCAAGGTGGTCATAACAATCTCTCCTTCTTCTACATTCTCTTCAACTGCTTCAAGTTACTCCTTGATTTGTGAGACCCTTGTGAAATAGGATTGCATGGTCTCTGCATTATGGATATTCACATTCTTAAGTTGGTTCCTCAAGGTCATCTTCCGATTTATATTATTTCCTTCAAATAGCTTGGTCAAGGCATCAAACATCTCTTTAGGTGTCTTCAAGGATGACACATGTGGGATGAGATGATCCTTAATAGAATCCGCAATGATTATATTGGCCTTAACCAAGTTCTTCTTGTGGATGGCTTTAGCCTCATCTCCCTCTGGTGTTGGAACCTCTTCATTCACATACTTGTCCAAATCATTTTCTTCCAGGACCAGAGCAATCCTATACTTCCATGCTTAGAAGTTATCAGCTCCTTCAAGCTTATCCTCAAGCTTGGTGTGGTGAGACATCTTTAATGAGAACTTCAAATGGAAATAACAAAGCTTTTAGGTCTTACCACTTTAATTTGCCGAAACTGGTTCTGGAGTTGGTTGACCTAGGGTTTGTTAGAGAAACCCTATTTTTTCAAAGTTGGAATCCTGAACTTCTGATTGTACAGGAAGATGCGCCTCCTCAAGGTGAGTTGTCCAATGTACTCCTTTTTCCAAATTGATGAAGAGAAGCCCCAAAAACTTGATGCCCTAGTTTCTTCAATTTTTACTGTAGATTTGTCGAGTCTTAATTCTACTGTATCTCTAAAAATTTTGCTCCTGAGGGTCTGAGACTTTGTGCTGTGATAGTCTACTTTGTCCTTTATCCAACCCCACAGGTTAGAGTAGGATTGGATTCACCAAGTGGAACTTATGCAAAGTTTCCCACAATGACCTGTTTATGGACTTTTTCAGTATAACGAACTTGTACGGAATGCCACGTGTCACTGTTTCATCTTCGGGATCTGAAACTCACACCCGAGAAACTAAATTCCATGCACTTTTTGGAACAACTTACAAAATTGGATTTGGATCTTTGTATCCTGAGATATAGCATTTCCCCCTAGGTCATGTTTTTAAAACTGAATTCTGGAGGAGGCTGAAACCCTAATTTGCATGGATCATATCTCCTGAAGTAAAATGAATATGAGGCTGAAACTCGCATACAAGGTACATGGATATTTAATATTCAGCATGTCCAAGTTTCAGATCCTTAAACGTCGCCAAAAGTGATTTATAGCAAAAATTCCAAGATGACTAGTTTCCAAAAATGGAAACCCTAGCTTCCCGTAGCTACACAATATCTTCTTTTCATATTAGCTTGGATACTATGTTATATTTTTCACAATTTTAATCAATATTATCTACGATCTTATCTGAGAGAATAACATGCACAACATAACACAAAATACACAGATTTTCCTCGGGGAAACCCTAAAGGAGAAAACCCCGCAACCTCCTCAGAGATAGAATGATCACCAATACAATGTCACAAAAGTAAAACCCAAAAATAGAGATGGTCATTAGCAGCTTTTCTCTTCTCCACTTGTGTGAATTTGTCCTCTCTCTCACTTACGCGGACTTGAGTGAGTGAGTGTGTGTCCAAATGAGAGAGCTCCGCTCTCTATTTATCATTTATCTTTCACTTGACCTTTTCACTTACTAGGTCGGCCTCAGTTGTACTTGACTGGGCCGACTTCTCTAGAAGAATCTATTAAACCTAATACAATCTGACTCAGGGGTCTATTGCCCCGACTTACAATGGAGGATTAACCTCAATGACTTTACATGACCAAAATACAATAATGACTTCTCCGACGGAGGAATAAACATCTCCGTCGGAAGTACAAATAAAATACAATAATAATACAATATAAAATACAAGTGAATATATTCCGAAGTTACAATTACATTAATACTCCCTCTTAACTAGGAAGGTATTCTCTTGACACAGTCATCAACACAAGTCTTCAATGTTGGATCATCTTCACTAGATTATCGTCGTCGCTGCTGCTGCAATCCTCATCATCTCGATCATCGATTGGTGACATCTCTCGAATGTACTCGTCATAGGAAGTTCTACAGAGCCAACCCTTTTTCATGTTGGATGTAGGCCTAGCCTCCATGTAGGTCTTCATCATCTCTGCGAGCAAGCCATCAAGTAGGTACAGCCTAGGACCAATCATTACATTGCCTCTGCAAACACCTATGTCTCCTACTGTCGCCTCATCACGTCTAGATCATCTCATCGTCACACGGAGCACAGCCCAGATGCACATAACAAGTCTACCAACATGGGAGGACCAACCTACCACCATGTGAGACACAACACTTACATCGACCGACATGGGAGGACATTCCTACCACCATTTGGGAAAGGATCAACACTTACATCTACCAACATGGGAGGACTCTCCTACCACCTTTCAGGAAAGGCACTGCACTTACATCAACCGACATGGGAGGAATTTCCTACCACCATTCGGGAAAGGCCAACACTTATATCAACGACCATGGGAGGACCTTCCTGCCACCATGCCAGAATGGCTCAACACTTATATCAACGACCATGGGAGGAATTTCCTGCCACCATGCCAAAATGGATTGGCACTTATATCAACGACCATGGGAGGAATTTCTGGCCATCATGTCGGAATGGCCCGACACTTATATCAATGGCCATGGGGGGGATTTCCTGGCACCATGCTATTCTGAACCCTTTGGCTCTTTCCAGTATTCCTGCTTAGCTCTTCCATAGTTTTCCCTGCTCCAGTCAATTTGAATTGCAATTGAGCATTATTCTCTGTAGAGATTCTTGAGAAACCCTATTCTCTCATCTTCTCATGCCCTCTGAAATAACCGATCTCTCGCGACCAGAGATACCCTATCTCCTCCTTCCCATGATTTGTTATCTCCTCAATTGTCGACGCGTCTCCCTCGACTTGCATGAACCGTCTGTTGTGTTTTCGCCTCAATATCTGCATTAATTTCTCTCTGTGGTGTTTCCATTTAGCATGACCTGGTATTGGTGTATGACATACCCAGATTCTGCATCGCGGGTCTCCTTGTCATCGACTTGGGATTCCTATTCATCTGTAGGCCTCTTCCTCTCCATATTGAGCCTTCTCTGCACCATGTTATCCACATAACAATGAAAACAACCTCGATTGCGATTGCACATCACTAGATCTGCGTGGTATTGGTATCATTGTGAAGGAATCTCGTCTCTCTGTGAGAGTTGTTGCATGTGCGTGGGGTTTCATGGCAAAACACAATTGATAGGGTTTTAGGGTGAGCTCTTTTGTGTGGATGCTTTTTTAAATAGTGCATGAAGTCATATGACCGGAGTTGAAGAAGCCATGGATCCACCTACAATTTAGCTAAGCACAACTAGACCTGTGTGAAGACCTAATACGTGAGAACTAGTGGGGTGACAGAGGTAGTGTATTAAAAAATTATGCAAGAACGCCATGTGGAGCTTGAATCCTCACCCATAACCTTTTTCTATCTTGGTGTCAAGGTTCCATGGGTGTTGATGACAATGTAAACAATGTTTTTCTCACTTTGTGGATCTTCAATTGTGTCAGAGGATGCATAGAAGAAACCCGTGGGTAGTGTTTCCGACATGATCATAGCCAACAAAGAAAAGAGGCCTGATTTGGGCATAATCTAAGTGCAACTGATGAAGGTTCTATTGTTCAAGTCTAATATTGAGTATTCTGGTAGTTAAATCGACCTTAGGGTGCACCATTGCAAGTAAGTTTATCAATATTCTATTCAAGACTTCCCAGATTTCATTAAGAGTATTTTTTCATAAGAAAGATCACCTTCTAAGCAATTTCGAACCTCAAAGTTCAAGAAATTGAACAATTTGAGTTTTGGTAATCAAATAAATTTACTGAGTTTTTCTACTTGAAATGCCTTTATTTTGATGATTTGAATCTTCTGAAGAGTATTTTCCAATTTATATCTCGGTGATAGATTTGCATAGAGTGAAAACCCCAGATATAAAGTGTTGGAAGAAGGAATGAGGCTCATCTTCATTAAAACCCCAGTCGTTACATTATTGTGTGTTTTACCTCTCTAAAAGCAACGATTCATTGGTAGAGACATTATGTGGGTAATCTTATTATGAAATTTTGTGGAAAATTTTAATTGGATGTTTAAGTCAGCAACCATTGCAATATATACTAGTATTCATGTTTTCTTGGTTGACTATTACTATTACCCTGGTGGCAGTAAATATGTTCAAGGCATGTACAATATTCCTTTTGTTTATCCATGCTAGATACATGGGGGATATGTGACTGCCATGCACGAGAAAAATAAATAAATTATGATAGCTGCAAAGGAGTGAGCAACTAAAATTTTGTGTTCTTAAAGGAAAGCATTTTTTTATTTTTGGTGACACAAGGCACAATATAATTGCAAGGGAGTTTGGGTGTGGTACACTACAAAAAGCAAAGTCCACGTTTTCACAATGCAATCTCAAGGGAGAAAGTGGTTGCTCAGAAGAAATTGGTTCTCAATTAGATTAGCAATAGAATAATGTATTTGCCCATTTGTAGAGGACTGAGGATACATGCATGATAGTGATACCCATTTGAAGGAGGACCGAGATCATATTGTTCATGTTTTTGTTTAGATTTTAGCATTTATTTATGCAAGTTCCCACATTTATGTTTCTTTAGCATTCTCACATTCATAGGCATTAACATCAAGAGGTGAAGAAAAAACATTGTTAGAGAAAAGAGATAAGATTGTATTGGAATGAGATTATCGTAGAATTTGAAGATGGTTGCAGTACTACAACATTTAGAGTAGAACGAAGCCAATTCAACTTCAAGATGATGGTTAGAAAGGTATGCAGTACTCATAAAGGATATTTGGGTTGAAGAGAAAGAAACTTAATTTCCATAGAGGTAAAGCATTCATTTTTGAAGATCAATTCAACTCCATAATCATCATTAAATTATAACTTGCAAACTGTCATTGTTTTCTGTGAGTTGAATTGTATTGTAATTGGGTGCATTATCGATTGTATCTGACACCCTTTCACTTCCCGAGCTGGAGTTGGTGAGTCTTGTTGTGAAAGGGTGGAGTTGCAAGAAACCTTTTGTGTCTTGTATCGGTCTTTAAATGGCTCAATCTAGAAAATTATTAGTCACTGAACACTCTAATACTCATCGCTATTAATGACACAATCTCAATCAACAAGGAAACTCTCAAATCTGTTTTAACTTGTTTACAATATTCACAAGAGATAGTTGAATTCCTTCAACTTGAATCACAACTCCAGATCTAGTGTTTGTTCAGAACAATCAACAACCTGCACATTTAGTTGCACATATTCAAAGAATGATTGATGCCACTTCAAAAAAAAATGAAGATGAAGTTTTTGATACACGGGTTCCACATGCACTTTCCAAGCCCATCATTAGACCTTGGGAAGAAATCAACCACAACAAACATAGAAGTATCTTTGGATACGACAAAGGAGTGACTTTTCACATTCCTGATTATTCCAAACCTATCTAGTTCCGTAGTGTTGGATTATGTCAAGAAAGTTCATATTCACCTGCTTCAGATATGCATTAGATTTCAAAATGCCATTATTGTCATAGAGTTGGTCACATGGAAGATCAATGTTTTGATCTCCATCCTTGTGAGCATTTTGGAAAGCACACTTAGTCTTTAGACAAATGATTCAAACTAAAGAAACCCGCAAGAGAGAAGATTCACTATGGGTGGGTTGCTTCTTGGCAATGGTCCTCAACAACCAAGAATATATATATGTCATAGCAAAGAATTTTTTCTCGAGTAATGACACATCTTGCAGTTGAGATATTTTCTACTCTTCACATTGTTCTTGACAGGGGGGATTGTTTCCATTAAAAAACACGGTGAGCAAGATCAAGCGAGGAGAACGAGCGAGCCTGAACTAGTGCCAGATCCATATCCAGAACCTTGTGCCAGTTTCCAGAGCCACATAGCCATATTTAGAGCTGCAACCAAAGCCAGAGTCAAAGCCATGTTCCACCTTAATATGATTTGGTTTGTGGTATTCCTAAAACCACCATTTTCTAGAGGGAACCATTGATCCTTCGCGCCAATTTCCAAAGGGAACAGTTGAGCTAGTACTAGAGTGAGAACCAAGTTTCAGAGTTTGTGGTCATCCAAAACCACTCATTTAGTAGAAGACACCGACTTCTGCTAGCTTGTGATTCGAAGAGCACTTTCAGCCATTTGCCGCTCCAGATTTCATCTCCCTGCTTGGACTCATATACACCCTTTCAGATTAAGGGGGGAATGTTGGAAACCTAATCCTTAGGGTTAGGCATATTTTGTAATATTCACAACAAGTGTCATAGGTGAATAGGAAGAGTCATCTTAGAGTCCAAGAGACAACTTGGAAAATGAAACCAAGCAACACATCCATTGTATTTCTATGTTTCTCATCTTAATGAGAAATGTGCATTCGTGATTATTTATGCTTGTCTATTTTTGGAGAGTCCAAACACATCTTGGTAGATAGATTATAAAGTACTTAGGTAGAGCATTTTCCTTCCTAGAAAAATTGTTAAAATATTAACCAGGAAAATGATTGGAGAGAAATGCATGCATGCATGCAAAATTGAGTTTTGCATGTAACTGTTTTAGGTTTTTGGTAAACCTAACTTCTCAGTGAGATGTTATAAGGAAGACAGGAGGTGACTGTCTTCACCAGCGAGACCATTGATCTGAGATAGATCAAGAGAGAGGAGGACGACTTCACATGTGAAGGAGGGCGCATTCTTCAAGAAGGGAGAAGCTCGTACCGCATCCGGTAGAGCAGTTGAGTGTCTATAACTTGTAGAGTATATTCGTCTCAGAGATTGATGAATATTAGTGACGATCAAAGCTCAGATCTGCTGAGATCTGTTTCTGTATGAGTCTTTCATTGTTGGAGGAAGGGTGCACTTGTGCATGCAGAGGAGGACGTTTTCAGTCACGGGGCAGTCTTCAGAGCGAGCAGAGCAGAGTTGAGGTTAGAGACAGATAGATCAGGCAAAGGCGGATACAGGGACACTCAGATCCAGTTTTCCAGTTAGGGCTCATCTCTTCCATGCATGCATCAGCTGGATGCATGCAAATCTTGAGTTTTCCTGAAAAGATTACCGAGGTAACCCTGTATTGTACTTGTCTCTTTTCCTATATGCTTTGGGCTCGAGAAAGAAGATAGCCCCATAGTTTGTTGGTTTCTTTCGAAAGGGTTCTAGGGTACATTTGTTGTTTATGTATGATTGCATTTATATTGTTTAGTTGGTAAATGCAGATCTAGTTGCTTGAGTTCATATTAATGTTGTATTGATATCGAGACTCATACCGCTTGAGATCTCAGGGCGATCCAGAGGGAGTAGTGATCTATGGATCTAATATTTACATGGTATCAGAGCCCTGGTAAGAGTCAGGGAGTTATTTCATACACAGATCTATAGCTGCAGCGTCAGATCTACATCATGGGAGAAGAGCAAATTGTTTGCACCTCTTGCTCCGCTACGGATATTGATGAGTGTGCTACAGATGAGATTGATAGGGAGATGGCTCTTAACTCCTATCAATCATTGATGGCCTCCACGTCTAGTGTATGGTACATAGACAGTGGAGCTTCGAGTCATATGACAGGTGTTCGTGGATATTTTTTTTGACCTAGCAGAGGACGGGATAGATCTTGAGATTGTCCTTGGAGATAACTCTACGGTCAAGGCTATAGGAAAAGGAACTGTGTCCTTCCAGAAAGACTCTGGAGAATAGATGAGAGTTCGTGATGTCCTATATGTTCTAGGTCTTAAGAAAAATTTGATCTTCATTTCCACCATTGAAGATCGTGGACTATGGGTGATGTTCAGAGATGGAAACGTGCTAGTTCATCCAAAAGGATTCAAGGTTGCCTCAGCTGAGAGGATTGGAGTCCACTATGGGAAGCTATATAAACTGAGCTTCCATCTTCATCATGCCCTAAGTCATAGCTGTCGGGATGAGGAATGTGATCCTTGTGAGCTTTGGCACAGAAGGATGGCTCATTTGCACCATCCGGCTCTAAAGATTCTGAGGGAGATTGTGACAGGAGTGCCTGAGTTCAGCACTAAGCACACTGATGTGTGTAAGGGGTGTGCTCTCGGAAAGTATGTCAAAACTGCATTTCCCAAGAGCAATACTAGAGCTACACGAGCTCTTGATTTGATTAATTCTAACCTTTGTGGTCCGATGTCCACCACATCACTGAAAGGATACAAGTACTATGTGTCTTTTATTGATGACTATTCCAGGAAGATTTGGATCTACTTCCTGAAGAGCAAAGAGTCCAAGGAAGTTTCGCAGAAGTTTCAGGAATTCAAGGCCCTTGTGGAAAAAAAAACAGAGAGGAAGATTAAGATCTTCATATCAGATAATGGGGGAGAGTACACCTCTACTGAGTTCAATAAGTTTTGCACTCAAGAAGGCATCAAGAGGCAGTTGATTGTTCCTTATACACCTCAACAGAATGGGGTGTGTGAGAGGAAGAATAGGGCCATTATTGGAGCTGCCAGATCCATGTTGCATGATCAGGGATTGCCATTTTTCCTTTGGGCTGAAGCATGCAACACTGCAGCCTACATTCAGAACAGGAGCCCCCATAAGGCTTTGGGGGACTGGACTCCCGAGGAGGCTTTTTCTGGGAAGAAACATGAAGGTGGACACTTCAGGATTTTTGGATGCCTCACCTACTCTCATGTTCCTTCGGAGAAAAGAAAAAAGCTAGAACCCACTGCAGAAAGAGGAATTCCGGTTGGGTATGATGAGACTTCAAAGGCCTATCGCATTTACATCCCTACTCTCAAAAAGATTGTTGTGAGGCAGGATGTGAAGTTCGAGGAGGATCGGGCCTTTCAGAAGTCATGTGAGTCAGAGAAGGGAAAACATCAAGTTGCTACTTCCCCACTTGACACAGGACAGGGAACTGCTCAGCAGTCAACAGGGTCCCAAGTATCTGGAGTGACAGATGCACTAGATACGGTTTCTACAAGTACAGGAGTAGGGACTGGCACAAGATCTCAGGTTGGTGATAAACTGAGATCAGGATCCTAGATTACAGGTTTTCGAGCTACAGGATCAACATCTACTGGAACCTCTACTGGAGGTACTCACTCACATATAGGATATTGGGACGAGGATGAGGAGTTCTCATCTTAGGATGTCACTTCAGGGAAGAGAAAAGCCAAGTGGCTTCAGGACACCTTGAAGGATGCTCAGGCAGTAGGAACTCCCAAGAAAGATGTGAGAGAAAGAAAGGCTCCACAGAGATTCTGCAGTTACTTAGCTTTAGTAAGCAACATCAGTGAGTCAAAACCTTCCTCATATGAACAAGTAGCAGGAAAGCAGGCTTGGAGAGATGCCATGTTGGAAGAGTATGCTTCCATCATGAAGAATGATGTCTGGGAAGTGGTGCCTAGACCAAAAGAAAAATATGTAGTCACCTCCAGAAGGCTCTATAAGATTAAGTATGTTGCAGATGGCAGCATTGAGCAATACAAAGCCAGGTTTGTGGCTAGAGGGTTCTCACAGATAGAGGGAGTTGACTATGAGGAAACGTTTTCTCCTGTGGCCAGGTATTCTTCCATCAGGACTGTAATTTCAGTTGCAGCAGAGATGGGATGGAAGATCCATCAAATGGACGTCAAGACGACATTTCTCAATGGACTCATCGAGGAGGAAGTCTACATTGAGCAGCCAGAGGGCTTCAAGGTACATGAGCGAGAGTCTCATGTATGCAGACTGAAGAAATCCTTGTACGGTTTGAAACAGGCACCCAGAGCTTGGTAATCTAGGATAGATACCTATTTGCAGTAGTTAGGGTTTTAGAAGAGTGAAGCATACCCAAATATCTACTTCATTGTGGTAAGAGGGGATCCTCTTATTCTTGTGCTTTATGTAGATGACCTATTTATTACAGGAGTAGAGAAAATCATCAGTGATTGCAAGAAGGATCTTGCATCTGAGTTTGAGATGAAAGATATCGGGCTGATGCATTACTTCCTAGGGATGGAAGTCTGGCAAGAGGATTGGCATATCTTTCTCATTCAAGGCAAGTATGCAATGAACATTCTGAAGAGATTTCAGATGCAGGATTGCAAGCCTATGACTACCCCTATGATGACCAACTGGAAGAAGCAAGTGACTTCTGAGAGTAAGTTGGACGATTCCACTAATCATAGACAGCTCATCGGTTCCTTGATGTACTTGGTCAACACCAAACCAGATTTGAGCTTTGCAGTCAACACCTTGAGTCAGTTCATGGTTGAACCCAGAGAAGTGCACTGGGTAGCAGCAAAGCATGTTTTGAGATACATCAGTGGAACTATAGAGTATGGATTGAATTATGTGAGGCAGGGAGAAGTCCATCTTGTGGGGTTCACATATTCAGACTGGGAAGGGAATGCAGGTGACAGGAAAAGCACCTCCGGGTGTTGCTTCAGCTTAGGTTCGGCAATTGTGTCATGGTTCAGCAGGAAGCAGAAGTTCGTTGCATTGAGCTCTGCTGAGGCAGAATATATGGAGGCTAGCTTAGCCAGTTGTGAAGCCATCTGGCTTCGCAAGATGTTGGTGAGTCTATTTGATCAGCAGTTGGAGCCTACGATGATTCACTGTGACAATCAGAGTTGTATCAAGCTCTTTGAGAATCCAGTGTTTCATGATCGATCCAAACACATTGAGATCAGATATCACTTTATTCGTGATCATGTTTAGAAGGGAGCAGTTGAGCTACAGTACATTTCTACAGATGAGCAGGTTGGAGATATTCTGACGAAGTCTTTGATGAAGACCAAGTTTGAATACTTCAGGGAGAAGATGGGAGTTGTATAGAATCCTTTCCTGGTTAAGAGGGAGTGTTAAAATATTAACCAGGAAAATGATTGGAGAGAAATGCATGCAAAGGTTTGCATGCCTGCACGGAAAAGTGAGTTTTGCATGCAACTGTTTTAGGTTTTTGGTAAACCTAACTTCTCAATGAGATGTTATAAGGAAGACAGGAGGTGACTGTCTTCACTAGCGAGACCATTGATCCGATATAGATCAAGAGAGAGGAGGACGACTTCACATGTGAAGGAGGGCGCATTCTTCAAGAAGGGAGAAGCTCATATCGCATCCGATAGAGAAGTTGAGTGTTTGTAACTTGCAGAGTATCTTCATCTCAGAGATTGAGGAAGATCAGTGACGATTAGAGCTCAGATTTGCTGAGATCTGATTCTGTACGAGTCTTTCATTGTTGGAGGAAGGGCGCACTTGTGCATGCAGAGGAGGACGTTTTCAGTCACTGGGAAGTCTTCAGAGCGAGCAGAGCTGAGCTGAGGTTAGAGACAGATAGATCAGGCAGAGGCGGATACAGGGACACTCAGATCCAGTTTTCCAGTTAGGGCTCATCTCTTCCGTGCATGCATCAGCTGGATGCATGCAAATCTTGAGTTTTCCTGAAAAGATTACTGAGGTAACCCTGTATTGTACTTGTCTCTTTGCCTATATGCTCTGGGCTCGAGAAAGAAGATAGCCCTATAGTTTGTTGGTTTCTTCCGAAAGGGTTCTAGGGTACATTTGTTGTTTATGTATGATTTCATTTATATTGTTCAGTTGATAAATGCAGATCTAGTTGTTTGAGTTCATATTAATGTTTTATTGATATCGAGACTGATATCGCTTGAGATCTCAGGGCGATCCAGAGGGAGTAGTGATCTCTGGATCTAATATTTACAAAAATAACACAATGCCTATTTCCAAGAGAGACATAGTAACTCGTAAAAAAAATCATCCCCAACCACCGACAAAGCCTTAAAAAATCATTGTAAACCAACAATGGGTGTCGAGAATCCATTTCTTTGATTTGCATGTTTACATTAGTATGAGATTAACCATGGGTTCCTTGATCTCCGAGTTTATGATATGTTCAATGCTTTCATTTGTCTGTCAGAAGATGATCAATGCAATTTTTATAGATTTTTATACTAGATGTTTATTGTCAAATGTGAAATAATGAAATAACTAACATTTTCTTGTTCATGTATAGTAAATGGTTGCTTTGATATTGTCAACCAATACAAAATGCCCTAGCGCTTCTTCCATTTGATATGGTCAAAGGATGTAAGTGCTTTTACTCTTTAAATGCTCATTTTAACTTTCAAGTGCTTGTGCAAAGAATTTAGGGAAACATAAAATTATTTCATTTGTGATCCATTAATCCAAAGCATTTCTCAATCCACGTTGCTATGTGGAAATTCATTTGGAAAGAAAGGGAAAGGCACACCATAATGATTTATTGCTTGCCTTGCATGAGATCTAAAACTCTTTATATCTTGTTTCCATTGTTTCCATGCTCTTATGGTTTGAAACGATGATAAATTAATACCTTAAATAGTTTGTCAAAAGTGAACATAACCATTACCATAAGATCCAACTTGCATAAGGAAATTTAATGGTATCATTATTCCATGAATAAATCATATCATTGTGAAGACTAATTTGGCAAGAAGAGGCAAGTCATGAATATATTAACTCACAACCTTGCCTTGGGTCTAAAAGAACTCTATCTTTGTTTTTAAGCTTCAAATATTTGAGTTAAGAAAGGATCCTTATGCTTTTACAAAAGGGGGAATAAGTTTGTATATGTTTATTTATTCCCCCGTACTTATAACAATACGTTAAGAAGATATATAGTAGGTACGGATTAATGCCCCTTTATTTGAAACTTCAAGCAAGTTCAAGTTTAGAAGATTAACATATTTTTGCCTGGCCAATAATCCAAATAATCCAATGTAAGAAAAGGCAAACCATAATCATAACATATGTAAGTCTCTTTGCATGGAATTCAAATCTCTCAAGTTTAAAGGTGTTATTGGTGATGGATCCAATGCACACACGTAGATGGATTACCATGATGAGATCAAGTTTGTATGAGAAGAAATGTAAGTGTATATTTGAACGCATTATAGGAGGGTTTTCTCTCAATGGTCAATGCCTTAGCAATCCATTTTAACAAAATTGTCACATGGTTTAACAATTTGTATAAGAAAACATTCTATCCAAGAGGCTAGAGGATCACTTACATAAACAACTCTATACCAAAATCTCATGGAAAATGTAAAAAATAATAATAAGGGACACAACTTAACTAACAAACACAATCGTTCACCTTTATGACTAGTCAATGTGTATAAATATTTCATCATAATGTATTGTATCACGTCTCATTTTTTCATATTATCAATTATATAATGGTTAGTTTTTATGGATTTCAAACATTTTTCATTCCTATTTTGGATATTTCTTCCTTGAGTCAATTATTGTTCATTACATTGGTGTTGAGCGGAATTTTGTTTTATGAGTGGGGTTAAGTCACCAACATACTGAGGTTATTTACACTGGACATCTAGGGATTAATTATAGGCAAAATATTGACTCCAAATCACAATCAAAGATCACATAAATCTACTTTTAAAAGTTAATAAGGGAAGAAAAGTGATGCACCTTATTTATGTAGTTTGATCCTAGCTTTCTTTGCTCTTGAGATTTGCTTTCGACCTTCAACCAATGACCTGCAAAACAAATTCAAAACCCTCCTCAAATAGATTGGCTACAAAATGTTATTGAAATTCAATCATAAACATATTAATCACAATTGGAATAATTTGAATGAATAACAACACATAAATCAAATCTTAGACATAATGTGGGAAGGGACATATATCCAATTTATATTAATGGCAGCAACCGTACAATATATACCTGATTTTGCTTGGCACCTTGTCGAAACCGGATCTCAAAGTCACTCCTGCTTAATTCTCCACAACTCCTACCAAACTCCACACGCATACAAGTTTGAGAAAGTTTGAGGGAAACAATCTCAACACATAGGGCTACATGATCAAAGGATGATAAACAACATGCAGGGGAATGGGAATAAATGATGGAAAAATATTCCAGCATAACCTTGTTATGAAAAATATATCCCCAAAATGGCCTAACTCTCTTTCTTTTATACTTGGCGAAGGCAGTTTCCATTGGGCAAGAGGAAGTTATAACCGAGGGTGAAGTTACTAGAACCACCCTAACTCCTCCTTTTTTGAATTTTTATTTATTTATTTATTTTTATGTTTTCAAGGAGGAAATCAGTTTCAAATCAACAACAGAAAGCAATTAAATCACAAGAAATCATCCGATAGAATGTGATTTCAAATATTTTTTTTTTCGCTAGAAATACAAGCAACAAGCGATTAAATCATAGGTTGATTGACCTTTTGAAGCGATTTTGATTTTTTACAACTTCTGGTGCAAAGATTGAAAATCAAGTCCAGTGATTAGGCCATGTCAATTGGATCCAAATCAAAGCTCTTCCATCCATAAATGTCCTTTTGTGTGACATATAGTCGACATTTTGAAATGTCGTCTTTTGGACTGTTGTCACGAACGGAGAAGTGCCGATTTGGGCTATAACAGATGCCCCCTAATGTATGAGGTCAGAAGAGAACATGATGGCTGAAATACATTATAACAATCAACAGGATAGTGTTGTGTAAAACATAGCAAGAGATTCCAAGAGATCGAACTTCAACAAAGTACCTGAAACAAAATAAGTATGTCAAATAATCTGATCCCTGGAATATATGTCCATCTTCAATATGAGAGAACATGACCTCTAGAAAGATACAATGAGGATCCAATACATGTAATGATCATGGCCACAAAAATACTAAGTGGATCCATGTGATATAAATGGGCCATGGCCACAATGGAACATAGTGGATCCAAGCCCAACAAGTGATCATAGCCACATGAATACAAAGTGGATCTATGTCTCATCAAGGTGCCATATAAGGTGTGGCATAGTCTTGTGCAACTCAGGAAATAGAAAAATATGAGGATGCTACTGTTGGCCCAAGATCTTCCATCCAAACCACTTAAAGGTATGAATCCTACCCATGTGAATATATGAGTTGGAGTCAAACATGGGGAAAACTGTTTGATTACCTGTCATTAATGTAAACCATTAACAAACACAAGGGAAACCCACCAATAATGAAAATGGGTCCCAAAATACCTAGTACATTCTAATAGGTGTGAATAGATGTTCTTGGAGTCGAACAACTGAAGAATCCATTGAGTAGGAGACATTAATGAATTCCCACTAAATAGTGAGGAAAATTGCTACTGATGACTGCAACCCCCAAGGTACTACTGAAACTCTAGACCTCATTCCCAGAGCAAGATGTCTTGAAGTCGATGGGAAGAGATCCGTTGGAAGGGAGGCCTTGAGGCATCCTCCATCTTCCAACGCGAGGGGAAATCAAGGACTTATTTGATTTGGAACTGGGACAAATATTTTGCATTATGAACCACTGAAAGCATGGTGAAATAGATGAACACTATGGAATGACCAACATATGAGGTCAAGGAAACTACAGAATGGTCGACATAGGTTTAATCCTTGAACAATGAGCATGACACCAAGGTGACTTGGGCATATTTATATATTTATATCAGTGCATATTCATATCATTGATGTCTCCTACAATGCATATTTATGTCGAAAGTTGGAAGAGTAAACAATGATATAAATATGCACTGTAGGAGACATCAATGGATTCTCCATATGATTGAAAGATTAAACAATCAGAGGAGTTGTAAAATGAGTGATCAAGGTTCAAATCCTAAGCCCAAACTCTATAACCCAACTATTGTTGAACTAAAAAACGGGTGCTCTATTCAAGGAGGACATGACTAGTTGCCACTGCTAAATGGATGTTGGATATATTTCCCTTCCCTTTCTCTTTTTAAGCATCTTCGTCATTTTTTAATGAGCTTTACAAAGAAATATGAGTATGATCGATAAGTCTTTTTCATAAAATTTTAATGAGTTTGAAAAAGTAAATTCAAATCCTTCTTCATTGTGTAACACGCTTAAAGAAAAGGGGGAAGAATGCTCGATAGATTACTGATCCATGGATTTTTCTCAAGCCCAAATCAATTACTGCTCACTGGTATTTTCAAGTTTTAAAGAGTTTGAAAAACTTAAAGAAAACTCTATATACTATCCCGTGGAATTTAATCGATCCCAGATTGGTAAATGTTCGTCAGTGTCTTCATTTTTAGAGAGTCTAAAAAACTTTAAAGAAGACTCTAGGGTTGTTCTTTTTTCGTAAATGTAGTCTCCAATGTTCAAAAAATCCTAAAACACTACGGAGGAGAACTCTTCTAGACAAGGTTGAATAGAGTATTCCTATTTCGTAAATAGTCCACTCGGCCCATAAAATGGTTAAACTTATACTAGATGGATTGTTAGGATATTTTAATACTCCATCCTTGTCCTACTTGCATTATTTACCATTTTCTAGCACTTAGTGATGTTATCCCCCCCCTAATGGTTTGCAGATGTCATCTAGGACCCATTAGCCACCTAATGCGCTTTGCATGCATGATTTTAGGACCAATAGAGACAGTTCCCTACATTTTAGGATCCAACTTAGTGTTCTAGTTGAATCCACCTGAGTTAGCTAACTCCTGTGGGGGGTTTATGCTCTGATTGCCACTAATTGTGGCCTCATGCACCCTTTTATGAGTGATTTGCATGAAAAAATCATGATTGCGCCCTCCTTGGTCAGTTAACTAACAACAGCTTCAGTTAACTGAGATTTGGTTGAGTTTAACTGAGTTTGGGAGCTCCGGAGCACTGATAGAGGTGATAATTCCTATGTTAGACAGACTGAGACTCGAATTCTCCTAGGTGTTTCGAATTCTCTCCATTGTAACATCATTGTTCATTATACTGATTATTGAATCATGTGATGTTATTCTATTCCTATCTGAGTTCTCATGCATGATTAATTGTCTCCTCATTTTTACTGCAATTTTCACTGTAACTCAATTTCTCTGCTCATTCTTTCTCTGTGAGGTATACTCAGCTCCATGATCTGTTGTGATTTAGAATTTCACATGGTATTAGAGCTCAGTGATTGTAGGTTGAGAAACCGCTTTCAGTAGTGCACCAAAAGCCTCTGGATCTCCACAGCAAATCCTGGTGCCATTGTATTGAATTCATTAGAGAAATCCTTTGAGGTCTAGACAGGTGTGAAGGATCCGGAAAATGTGCCTATTGTCCTAAATCAATGCTCAGTAGTAGTCTATCTCCAAAATTGACAGTTTTTTGCAGGATATTGAAAATTTTCCATTGCAGCAGTAGCAGTAGTACCACATTGTATTCGTTCCAACAGTTCTGATGGAGATTTAGAGTGCTCCTCTCTCTCCCAGGATCTTGACACCCTTCAATTATCTTGATTGGAGGCTTGATATGCAGATGGTGTTGCGCAACAAGTCCTTGTACATGGTAACAATGGGAAAGGAGGTCGAACCTCAATCAACTGTTGAGAAGGCCAAGTATCTGAATAGATTGGATGAAGCATTTGGTTTCATGTGTATTCATATTTCCAGAGATCTACTCTTTCACCTCGAAGGATTGAAGACTCCAAGAGAGGTTTGGTTGAAGTTGGTGACCCTCTTCGACAAACAAGATGAGATAAGGGGCCATATTCTGGAGAATGAGTTGATTGTTCTTCAACCCAACAGTTTCGAAACCATCCAGTAATTCTTTTCCAAATTCAAATCTTTGGTCATGCAATGCAAGTAGTGTGGAATTTAGAAGGATGAGTAGTTGGTGCTATCCATTAGGAGAAAGATTGGTCCTGAGTTTTCCATCTTTTTTTCTACCTTCCATTCACAGAGATTGTCAATCCCTGGTTGGAAAATTCCATCTCTAGATGCACTCACCGAATATCTCATCCAAGAACAAGAAAAACTGATTCAGATGGGCGCTTTGCAAGCCTCCAAAAATCAGGCTCTTATGGTTGGGGAGTCAAAAAGTGCGAATGCCAAAGGGAAGAACAAGGATAAAGAGAAGAAGCAATTTGAGACCAAGCAAAATTCAAAGTCTAATCCATCTGAAGGAGCATCCAGCTCCAAGAAGGATAAGCAAAAGGGATTTGAGAAATCCAAGAGTTCCTATTGCAAGAAAGGAAACCATTCAGAGAGTTCATGCATGAATAATAAGATAGATCAGATGACCAAACTTCTTGAACAACACAACATTGCCCTCCCAGAAGACCCAAGAGAGACTGATTATGGAAGTGAGTCTGATAATCATGAGATATACCATGCATTGAAGGCTGTATTTTCACAATCACAAGCCTTCCTCATAGATCCAGGAGCCTCCAACCACATGGTTTCCTCCGAAGAATCATTTTCTTCTCTCGATCTCAATGATGGTCCGATTATTCACATGGGAGAAAATTCTCAGATCTCTGCTGAAGGGAAGGGCATGTTACATTTGGAGCATGGAAAGTTCAAAAATGTTCTATTTGTGCCTTCTTTGTTAGAAAATTTGTTGTCTGTTTATCAGATGAATCACACGGGTTCATTGAAGAAATTTGTCTTTAGTCCTGACACGGATGAGATTGCAGAGATCTATTATGGGAAGATTATAGAGAAAGGGTTTGCAAACCATGCCTCAAAGGCATATGAATTCTCTCACTTTTTTCCATACTCTCTGCTTACTCCATTGGAATGTGATGAAGATCAGAGTGATATATCTTCTAATAAAGACGAGGATCAAGATCTTGGTGTTGAGAATAAAGTTCAAGCAGATCCAAATCTAGATCCAACACCTACTCCCAATCCATGGCCAAGGCCAATATGGGATCACAAAATCCATGAAGCTGTCGGGAACATAGTTGAGGATCCATCTGACCATAGAAATACCGAATATCAATATCATGCAAACCTTGCACTATGTCATGCAGATCCACTTCTCTCAAAGAGGTGCTACATGATGGTGGGGTTTGATCCACAATATCTTGAAGAGACTTTCCATAGGGGATCTATAACCAAGTACAAATCTCAATTGGTTGACAAAGGGCACTCAAAGGTTCATGATTTGGACTACAATGAGCCATTCGATCCAGTAGCAAGAAGGGTTCCTGGAAGACTTGTTTTGACAAATACAACTTTGACATAGTGGGAGGTACATCAGAGGAGCAGATCCAGATCTAGATCTAGATCCAACACCTACATTTCTATCCTACTTAGGAGCAGATTGCCTACATTTTTACAAAGTCTTTCAATCAAGAAATTTTTTCCTTCTTTGCTTAGTATGAAGGTTATTTGAGTTCCCTACTGCTATCCTATTTTTTAGGGGGGTTTTTTCCCATGATGTTTTCCCCATTACCTTGTTTGATCGACACTTATTTTATTTTCATCATTTATTTGATTGTATGGGTGACCTTTGGTCTTAGTAACTAGGGCCCATGATGCACAAGTTTTGATTAAGGGGGGCTGTTAGGATATTTTAATACTCCATCCTTGTCGTACTTTCATTATTTACCATTTGCTAGCACTTAGTGATGTTATTTTCCCCTTAGTGGTGTGCAGATGTCATCTAGGACCCATTAGCCACCTAATGCACCCTACATGCATGATTTTAAGACCAATAGAGGCAGTTCCCTACATTTTAGGAGCCAACTCAGTGTTCTAGTTCAGTCCACCTGAGTTAGCTGACTCTTGTGGGTGGTTTATGCTACGATTGCCATTGATTGTGGCCTCATGCGCCCTTTTCTAAGTGATTTGCATGACAAAATCATGATTGTGCCCTCCTTGGTAAGTTAACTGACAGTAGCTTCAGTTAACTGAGATTTGGTTGAGTTTAATTGAGTTTGGGAGCTCCAGAGCATTGATAGAGGTGACAATTCCTATACTATGTCTAAGACTCGAATTCTCCTAGGTGATTCGAATTCTCTCCATTGTAAAATCATTGTTCATTATACTGATTATTGGATCATGTGACATTATTCTGTTCCTATCTGAGTTCTCATGCATGATTTGTTGTCTGCTCATTTTTACTGCAATTTTCACGGTAACTCAATTTCTCTGCTCATTCTTTCTCTGTGAGGTATATTTAGCTCCATGATCTGTTGTGATTTAGAATTTCACATGGTATCAGAGTTCAGTGAGTGTATGTTGAGCAACTGCTTTCAATAGTGCACCGAAAACCTCTGGATTTCCACAGCAAATCCTGGTGCCATTGTATTGAATTCATTGGAGAAATCCTTTAAGGTCTAGTTAGGTGTGAAGGATCCAGAAAAATGTGCCTATTGTCCTAAATCAGTGCTAGTAGTAGTCTATCTCCAAAATTGACAGTTTTTTGTAGGATATTGAAAGTTTTCCAGTGCAGCAGTAGAAATAGTACCACATTGTATTCATTCCAACAGTTCTAATGGAGATTTCGAATGCTCCTCTCTCTCCCAGGATCCTGACACCCTTCAATTATCTTGATTGGAGGCTTGATATGTAGATGGTGTTGTGCAACAAGTCACTGTACATGGTAAAAATGGGAAAGGAGGTTGAACCTCAAGCAATTGTTGAGAAGGCCAAGTATCTGAATAGATTGGATGAAGCATTTGGTTTCATGTGTATTCATATTTCAAGATATCTACTCTTTCACCTCAAAGGATTGAAGACTTGTTGTTGGAGCAACATCCCCCCCAAAATTTTGTACATATTGGGGCCCCTCCTTTTAGTTTTTCTAGAAAGTCTGCCTAAAGAAGTCAATTCTCCTTTTTACTTAGTTTTTGTTTTCAACTGAGGAATCTACTTTTAAAAATTGAAGTTTCTTCTAAGTTAAAATTCATGATTCTCTCTCGAAGCTGTGGAAGCAATTTGCATAACTCTCCCGAAACTGTGGAAGCCATTTGCATACCTCTCCCGAAACTGCGGAAGCAATTTGCATATCTCTCTCGAAATTGCGGAAAGAAATTCAAAAAGCTCTCCCGAAACTGTAGAAGCATTCACGATTCTCTCCCGAAACTGCGGAAACAATTTGCATATCTCTCTCGAAATTGCGGAAAGAAATTCAAAAAGCTCTCCCGAAACTGCAGAAGCATTCACGATTCTCTCCCGAAACTGCGGAAGCAATTCGCATATCTCTCCCGAAACTGCGGAAGCATTCATGATTCTCTCCCGAAACCGTGGAAAGACTTAGTGTTTTTTTGGAAGAACTTAAGTTTTTTTCCGAAACTGCGGAAGAGGCTCAAGTTTCTCTCTCGAAACTGCGGAAGCATTCACGAAACTCTCCCGAAACTGCGGAGGCATTCTTAAAACTCTCCCAAAACTGTGGAAGCCATTTGCATTTCTCTCCCAAAACTGCGGAAGCAATTTGCATATCTCTCTCGAAATTGCTGAAAGAAATTCAGAAAGTTTCTCTCTCGAAATTGCGGAAGAACTCGGCGAACTCTCCCGAAACTTCGGAAGACTTAGCGTTTCTCTTCCGAAACTGGGGAAGAACTCAACTTTCTCTCCCAACACTGCGGAAGGACTTGAGATTTCCTCCCGAAATTGCGGAAGCTTTCGTCAAATGTTGATAAGCTTGAATAAAGTTAATTCGTAAGTTGCGGAAGGGTATCCTGAATCTTTCTGAAACTGCGGGATGACTCAGCAAAACTATTCGCAATAAGCTTCCGAGAGGCTGTATTTTGAAAAGATACGCAAAGCGCTCCCGAGACACCGAAGCAATTCACCATCTTGTTCCGCAATTGCTGACGAAACTCGTAAGTCCGCCCCGCAATCGATGGTCACGCTTAAATGCTGAGACGGCTTGAAATGACTGCACCGTACAAGGCATTAAAACCCCGTTTTAATGACACAACCTACTCGTTTAAATGCCGCACATGTCTAACCTTTTATAAGGACGGTGGGGGTTTTCGTTGATTTCATTGTTTGTTTATCGTTCAAAGAACGCCGTTAGGAAGACCGCGTCGGCTTGCTCTAGCTCAGCGCATCCACTACCGCGTCCACCTCACTCAACCACTATCTCGTCTCTAGGTAGGATTTTTAACCACCATCTTTGTTTTATCTCCACGTCGAATTACTTTTGGGGTCTTCCCATTCATAACGTGGCCGATAGAAATTGGTAGCATAGGTCATTTTTTTTGTTTATTACGGCCGTCGTGGCCCCTTAGGTTTCTCATTCCTACCAGCTGAAAGCTGTAGCCATGACCATCCAAATTTTTCACTGACTACATTCCCATCATTTTCCTACCCTGATTCAAACCTCATATCGGCCACGCACCGTTTTGCAAGTATTATTAATGACAGTAGTGGTTAGTTGAGATAATCGACCACTCACCTTTTTAGGCTCAGTTAATGAATGCGGAAAACAGTCCCTTGTTTCATCGTTTATTCATAGGATTTTTTCACTCCAGGACGACCCACCATTGACCATTAGAAGTGCAACGATGAAGGATACCCTCTCTCCAAGGGCTAGGAGGGAAGCAGGTTTTTTCCACGTCATATGCTTACCTTTTCGGAAGCATTCCAAAATCTCCTGACTAGACATTGTCTCCCTAGAATAATCAAGTCTCAGGACCATATTTCATTTTCTAAAGTGATCTATTTTGCTTCCCCAGCATGCAGCTTCATAATTTGTCTATATTTCTTATTAGCATGTTAAATTTGTCCTTCTCTATGTTACACTCTCATAACATGTTGCGAATTTTTATAATGATTCACATTTGGTTGCTAGCAGGGATAAGCCACGATGCCAAAAGGTGGTAGAAAGAAAGCTAAAGTGATGGAACCAGAGCCAGTGCAACTAAGGCCTGAAACTATGTTCCAAGACACTAAGTGTACCATCGGCATTCCTCCCGAGGTCCATTGGGAAGATGTTTACAGGATGATCAGGGACCAGGATATCCCAGATGTATTATTGGAAGAAGAACAAATATACCTCAACATCAGAACTTTCGGCATAGCTAGGGCTTCTGCCCGCCCTGAATTGTTTCCATGCTCTGAAGTGATCGGGTGGATACTAGAACATGCCAACCCAAAGACAAGGGTGTTGCATGACAGCAAGGGAGAGCCTTTCGCTTCATTCCATCCAGCGTATATTGCTGCAGCCTACAAATTCTCACGCCGTCAACAAGCTCTAATTGATGAATGGTTGGGTAAGATGAATAATATTGAGATGGCCAAAAAATTATTGGTCACAGGAAATCACTTGAGAAAGAGAGGTAATGATGAATATGATGTTTAGAACCTAAGACATCCTTTTAGGTTAATCACCCTGATGCTATGCAGAATTTTCGGCATGCCCAATGGCACTGTATACAGGATACAGTGGACCCCCATCATCCACTTCGTAGCATTCAAAGGGACTGTGTTTGACTGGGATACTATCCTTTTGGACAGTTTGGCATCCACAGTGGCTGCTGCAAGAGAAGATTTGGCCTTAAAAAAGTCAGAATTTTACATGTCTTCCTATCTCATTGACTGTATTTTGGCCAAACTATCTTTCCCCAGCCTAGGTTGCACATGGGATAAAGCCAACACCCCAGTCTACACTGCTTATAAAATAATGTGGGATCAAAATGACAGAGCAAGCTATAAGCTCATCTGCGAAGAGTTCATCATGCCTCTATATGAGCAGATATTCAAGGAAGAGCCCAACTGTCTATCAGAAAATGCCATGGAGGTCCTGGAAAACTATGGCAATTTTTATTTCTCAGAGCAGGGCACCTACATCTGGATGTTTGGAGGTACCAAAGCACCATACATTTTGCCAAAATATGCTATTGATTATGTAGTCCTCAAGGAAGTAGTTAGGCAAATTTTCCTTGACGGAATAGGAGGGGTGCTTAATAAGCAACATAAGGCTTCTTTCCCTCCTTTGCCCTTCTGCATAGGAGCCTACAAATTCTCAGGGGTTGCATTAGCTGAGGAATTCGTTCAAGAGCTGAAAGCTTTCCACTTCGGTGAAATGATCTTCCATAGAAATGATAGGCGGAGCAAGGTTGCAGAGCATTGCAAAGAATTTTATGCTCATTTTGAATATGCTCATTACTATGATGCCGAGGAAGAAGTGTTCAAAGGCATCAGCAACATGACTGAGTTGCAGATTTGTCAGCAAGGTAGTGGAGCAAGCTCTAGCTCTGCCCCAGCCCGAAAAGTCAGTCTGCAGAAAGAGAGAGAAGCAGTTGATGCCTTAGCTCGCGAAGAGCAAAGATTGAAAGAGGAAGCAAGGCTACAACAAGAAGCAGAAGATGCAAGATTACAGAGAGAAGCTGAGGAAGCAAGGCTGCAACAAGAAGCAGAAGATGCAAGGCTGCAACAAGAAGCTGAAGATGCAGAGCAGAGGGAAGAAAGTGAAAATCAGCAGCAAGCAGAAGAAGAAGAAAGAAGGTGTAAAGCTGAAGAAGACCAAAATGCGGAGGAATAACTTAAGATCGATGAAGATGCCCAGGCAGGTGGCTCCGGTACCCAAGATATGGAAATAGATGTATCTCAAGCGGGTGTTCCCTGCACCCAAAATGTGGAGGCAGACACATCTCAAGCGGGTGTTCCCGGCACCCAAAATGTGGAGGCAGACACATCTCAAGCAGGTGTTCCTGGCACCCAAAATATGGAGACAGACACAGCTCAAGCAGGTGTCTCCGATACCCAAAATGTGGGAACAGACGCGTCTCAAGTAGTACAGACCCCACCCTTAGAAGCAGAAATACATGTAATAGACCTCCCAATTGTCCTTTACACTCCATCAGAAGATCATACTGTGTCCCAATGGTATGAATTTGTGTATGATAAGAAGAGGAAGGCAGTAGTCCTGAAATCGAAAGAGAGGATAAAGAGACTCTTCCAAGAAGATATTGCTACCCGGCGGGAGACCACAGTGATGCAAAATACAAATAAGGCTCCCATAGCAATAGCATCCGCCGCTGTGTCAGCAGCAAAAGCAACACAGGACAATGTGGTTGATATGGTTAGAGAATTTGAGTCAACAAAGAGGAGAGCTCGCATGTTGCAACATACTGTGGCTAATGAGCAAGCTTACAGGGATCTTGTAGTGAATAAATATAATCGCCTGTCCATTGAGCACAAGGAATTGTCAGATAAGTATCGCCATTTAGAAGAAGAAAAGGAGCACCTGGCAGTCCAAATGATGGTTTTAGAAGCAGAAAAGAACGATTCAGAAGCTAGAGTTTCTCATCTGCAAGCAGATAAGCAAGCAATGGTTGAGCAATTAGAGCAGGCAGAGAGTAGAGCAATAGATATGTCTCCCTTTCATGAGCTATCCTGCGACATTCTGAGACAAATGCATGCCACGCAGGAGCTGATTACTGAGGAAGTGTGCAGGCTCAAAGCCATGATGGTTAGATTGAAAGAAGTCAATGCAGAGGCCAATAGGCTTAAGTGTCACATACCCCAATTTTGCAAAAATAATGTAATTATTTTATTATATTCCTGAGACATTATGTTAAATTTAATGCTAAGTAGGAATTGATGACTCAGCAGAGTCACCAGAAGTGGAATGTAATTCTGAATATTTTATTATTAATAAATAAATTATGGAGACAACAGCATGGGAGAGCTGTTAAAAGAGGTTACTGGTCTAACTGGTGGAGGGAACTAGGTGGAAAGGCAAAAGACAAGTGGCGGCATCCTCAAACACTTCCTAAGTTGCAGGTGGTAACTTCCCTATATTTTGGGGTCATGATTCCCCAAGAAAGTGGAATCTGAGCAGGTGGCTTAGTAATGACAGTTAACCCAACTAAGACCTAGGCAATCTTTTAAATAGTACTCAATGAACTGAGCTGGGGGTTCAACATTGTTCTGGAGGGAGAATACATTCAGGTGAATGCTATTCAGGAGTCCCATTGAGGAAGAGGGAAAATACAGTAAGGGAGTGTTTGATATGGGATGCTGCAGTAACTTGGTTCCAGTTTAGCTGTTTTGGCTGAGTGAATTAATCTGCTGCACCTAGTTCCAGCCAGGAAGACCATAGCAAGCTCGGGGGTCCTGAGAAGTGCTGTCTGGGCACTCTCCAGGAGTTGGTAGGGAGGAACAGCCTCCCATTGCTGTTGTTGTCCACTGTTTGAAACAGGTTCTGCTACTTACTCCTGTTTGTTTATTAGGTATAAATGAATGCATGTTATGTTTAACTTCATTATGTCTGAGTATTAATTAATTCAGTAGGAAATTTATAATTCCTGAATATCAGTAGTAGATTTAATAGTAGTTACTGTGTTAAGATTTCCCTCATATCATTATTATTTTATGGATAAAATATTTTACAATGCATAATAAACAGTAGTAGTACTGTAAGTCATAGCAATTGTTGTAAGTGTTAAATTTGGTTTATTTATAATAACACAGAAATAGATACGTAGGGTTCAAGGGTACAAGTTATTCTATCTCTGGTATTTTTTAATTCTTTAAACAATCATAGGAACTGTTTTAAACATAGCCATTTTTTAAAATCACAGTAATTATACTATTTATTAATGCCTTTCAGATTAGTTACAACGAATGCTAGAAAACAACTTCTACAATGATTAACTATCAAACCAAACAATGGTACCGAAAACCTAGAAGAAGATCAACTCAGGTATTTGTTTACAGTTAACAAAATTATATGGTTTAAACACAGGTGAGATAACAGAAACATGATTTGCTCGACATCGAGTTTATTTGTATGAACAGAGTCATAAATCAAACCACAGAACCGTCTCTTTTACCTTTAGCTTATCTAACGAGCTCAAATAGCTGTGTATTATCTTTTTCTTCTTTTATTTTTTTAAAATCTTAAATAGCAGCAGAGTTGAATTCGTAACCACAGGGGAAGCAACTAAATCAAATCTTGACTGTGAAGTTCGACTACCATTCCCTAAAATTCACAAATCCTACAGTATTATTAATATTAAAACCCTAACCAAACACGATAAGCCCAAACAATCGGACATAATCCGAAACTGTAGCCTTTTTAACAATTTAAACCCTATTATTTCAGTTTTTACTACTTATATAAATTCTAGGGTTTAAGACTGGGTTCCCATCTACGGCCGCATTTTAATTCTATTCAAAACAGTATGTAAATACAGAAAATCACAATGCACGCCACACTTATTTATATAGAATGACTGTAACAAGTCGTATTTACAAAGCCTACATTACACTTTAAAAGAAACACTAACTAGCTCGAGGTTGAGCTTATACAAAGTAGCATTTTAGTCCTGATAAGTCATAAGCTTTATAACATAACAATATTTAGCTCACTATCGAGCTCTAATCCCTTAAGTCGTAACTATCATATAAATGCACAGTACAGACAGAGTCCTATCCTGTTAATACACAATTTATATACACAAAAATTCTACTGTCGTATCAGTTTGAACCTCCCATCGTTCCCAACCTTACAGGTGCCCAAACCTTGAAAACTCATTACCACGACTTTTACATACAGTTATAGCCTGTTTCTTATAGAAGCATCCTACATAAACTTAAAAACTTGAAACCATACACCATACATCGACATCATCTTACTGAATGGTTATAACAAGCCATTTTCTTTACAAGTTAAAAATTATATAGGATAAACGCATAAGCAAAACCTTTGACATTACATTATCCAACCTACAGCCGAGTTCTCAAATCCTTTTAAAAACAAAGATTTAGTTATTATAATATAGGGCATTGAATTCAGAGAACAACGCAGACATAGAACAAATTTACATACAATACACCAGCTATATTAAGGTAATATCCAAAAAAAAAATATACCGGGTAATAAAAACCCCAAACAAAGTACAGGTATAGTATCAAAACCTTGAGGCCGTAACCCCGTCATTCTAAGCAGGCTCATAGCCTTTCTTATACATTACTAAACCCTAAACACCTCTAGTAATAAGATTAAATTACAAATGACCGTAGTCAGTCTCAAAGACCAAATAACATAGCGCTAGCCACAAGGATGGCCCTTCTTATCTAACCATACAAACATCCAACAAGGAGGAACGCCATGGTAAAAGACCAGGCTTACCCGGTTATGCAACCCATGGCCGTAGCATGAAGTCACCCACTGCGAATGGAGTCCGAGCCTGCACAAAACAAAAACCTTATCAACAAAAAAATCATTTATATTTAACTGACGAGTCTTAAAATAACTTATCGTATTCAGAAATCAAGGATGAAACCCTTAGCTTACCAAGTTTTTGAATGAATTCATGCTCAATAAGTAGGCTGATAGCTGTGAGCAGTTGTAGGGTGAACCCTCTCGTTTTCACCGACACGAACCAGCTGACTTATAATAAGGAGCATGAAAAAGCGTGGAAGCTTCAAACAGAATCAAGCCAAAAAAAAAACTTAAGGCCACGTGGTGACAGGGGTTCTACAATCAACAAACAAAAATACAAACCCTAGAATGTTGACCAGTTACAGCTGCTAAACAACGAACATGAATGACTCTCAGACTAAGCTAGGGACATTACGAAGGATGAGGCAGCAAGCAAGCTGTTAAACACTGCAATAATGGCAACCAGACCCGTAAGTGAACTCCAAGGATAAAACCTAGGCACTATAAGACTTCCATAGCTGTCAACAGTTAGTGATAAAGACTTGCAGACAATAACATTAAGCAAAGGAACGGCAATAGTCTGAGAACTGTAACAACGACGCCACTACTTAGCATAGACCTGGAGAGGTTGCAGAGAAGGACCCGAGCCCGAAGGCAAAGAAAATGACGAGGTAGGGTTTGATCCAGTGTTTTAAATCACCCCACACTTGGTCCTTGTTGAAACATGTAGCAGTTTAATAATTCAGAGCTGTGGGTCGAGGTTCTATAGTCCCACGAGGACTCCCAATAATTGTTAATCAATTAAACATCATCATAAGAATATCCATTTACGATATTATTTCATAGTGCAAACTTGCCAAAATACCATATTCATCCATGCTGTCGATTATTGTTTTGGACTAACCATATTACTCGAATCAAAAATTTGTACAAACATCGTAATGGATGATATTTTTCATCATTGATGCTAAATAAGAACTCCTTTTGAATATATAAAGAATAAGTGGTGTATGAATTTTTACAATGGCTAGTCCTTATATTATTCGTATAACAATCAAAAACCCTTGGATGAAGTCTTCAATACCTAGTATTATATTTTCAACAAACTCTTGCTTAAACAATAGCAATCGAGAATAAGATTGGACGTTGGTCTCTAACTTAGAACATTTGTTAAATTTTTATAAAATCTCCAAGGTAGAAGCTATCAAGTAAATCTTTACTAGATTGCAAATTGATCACCAATATTCATAGCTATCTTGATGCGACAGAATAAAAGATACAATATCTCTATCATTACTCTAAGTTACTGAAGAGAGGTAGAGCATAAATAACTGACGTTTTATGTTGAGATAGTATTGCAGGGATGGGTAAAAACTTGTTCTGATTCATGTTGAAACTTTAACTGGTAGATAACAAACTATACGACTTATTGTTATTTGCTTAAGAAAGACTAGACCTGTGTTATCTTTAATACACAACGTGTTTAATAAAGTATGATCATGAAAAACAAGTGCAGTTTTCAATTAAAAACAACTACTTAAATCGTAAACAATAGAAGGCAGGTATCGACAAGACATAGTGATATCTTTAACTCCCAAGCTGAGCAATTTAAAGTATAAGACAAACTTATTCTAAATTCTGAACTGAGCATGAATCAAAAGTATTCTACCTTAAGGAGCTTGATAAACCTGGTTAGCATCTTTAGACCTATTCTTTGAATGAGCTGGTAAAGATAAATTGACTTATGATGCCCGACATTACCTGTGTATCTGTAAGCGAAGAAAGAAATTGGTGCATTAGCTCGAAAGCTAAGTAAGCCAGTCCATCATAGCATTTCCCCCCTTGCGGTTGAAAAACAGAAAAACAATCAGCAACAATTAAGAAATTCATAATAATATATAAGTACAACAAAGACCATTTAGACATCCGTACAATCACATAAGTTAAACAGATAGTTAAATGACGGCATTTAATACAATTATTGCTATCTTAAAATTTTAAATTTTTCTAATAATTTCGGGTTTTGACATTAAGGGAAAATATACTCGGGTTAAAGAAAACATCTTGAGCCATATGGAATGGAGAGAAGGGAAGGTTAATTTCCCCAAGCATCTCCCATTCAAGTCTATAGATGATTTTAAAGAAGATATAGCCCTTATGGAATTCTACAGAAACTGTAGCCTTAAGCTAATGGCTAAGATCCAAGGAACAATGGATAAAAGTAACAACCTTTATCAAAAAAATCCATGAAGTACATGATAAGTGCAAGATAAGTTTTCCTCAGTCCCTCGATGAGTTCCCAAGAAAAGAGCAACGTTTATCAGACTTGAAGGAAGAGCTAGGAATTCAAATAGAGTATGTTAAGAAGATTGATGTCTTAGCCATTGATGATCTCCATCACTATATTGGGCTGTCATCAATATACAGTCATTGGCTTAAAGAAATCCACCAAGCAGCAGTTGCAGAAATTCAGGGTGTTGGAGAAGAACTTGGTAAAGATGTGACTTACCAGAAGATATTGCTCCCTTCCTTAGCAAATGTGGTTATCAGAGACACTGGTATCTGGTTCAGTTACATAGCAGAGGAGGAAAAGAAAGCAACAGCAACAGTAGCAGCCAGTCCAAGTCCTTCTCTCCCAACAGTAGTAGCCAGTCCAAGTCCTTCTCTCCCAGCAAAAGCGCCTTCCCAAGGGTGAACATGCTGATCCAACAACGTTGTTCCTTTTTTTTTTTTTTGGTCTCCCTATGCTTAAAGCGTGGAACCACTGGACAGCTGTCCTTTTCTTTTTTGAGAAATTTTCTGTTTTAAGAAAAGGGCCACGATTTGTTTATTAAGAGGAAAAGCCTGTAGAGGACATGTGTAAAGAGCCAGATGGCAGCCCAAGAGGCATTTTGTAAAGATATAAATAGAAGTTTAGGGAATAGTGTAAGGACTTTTGGCAGGGAAATAATTTTTCTTAACTTGTACGAGCTATCTTGCACTTGTTTCAAGAAAAGGAAATGTACCTAATAAGAGCCTGGAGAGGACGTCTTTTGCATGGAAATGGATGTTGGATGCATGCTGGATTATTCTTGTGACTTTCACATTCTACTGTGAGATCTTTCTTTGTTGTCTTGAATTATTTCTCTGTATTGAATGATCTTACTGTTTCTTGTGCAAATGAATTTTCTCCTAAATGAGTAATGGGATGCGTTATATGTGAATTGAAAGCTATCTTCTAATATTTGTTGCTTTCTTGCTGTAGATGTATCTTATGATTTAATGGCTGTCTGTTGATCTTTAGATAACTCTTCCAGCATATTACTCATACTTATATTTTTTGCTCCTTGCAGCGATAGTTTAGGTTTATTTCGGTTTTAAATATAGATTTGTTTCGAGTTTTGCATTTAGATTAAGTTAGCTTAGGCACTTGCATATCATTTTAAACCATAAAATCAAAAAAGAACGGTGGATCGGGCCATAACTGGTGTAATTGAAGCAAATATCCAAACCCAACGGTTGCCGGAACCGCTAACTGGACGGATTCCCCATACCAAACAGTGGACAATCTAATTGGGATATTCTACCGGGGAGAATCCCTTTCTACTTGATGTTGCGATCTTCAGGGCATCAACAAGACTCCAAGAGAGGTTTGTTTGAAGTTGGAGATCACCCTCTTCGGCAAACAAGATGAGCTAAGGGGCCATATTTTGGAGAATGAATTGATTTCTCTTCAACCCAACAGTTTCGAAAGCATCCAACAATTCCTTTCCAAATTCAAATCTTTGGTCATGCAATGCAAGTAGTGTGGCATTTAGAAGAAGGATGAGTAGTTGGTGCTATCCATTCAGAGCAAGCTTGGTCTTGATTTTTCTATCTTTGTTTCTACCTTCCATTCAGGGATATTGTCAATCCCTGGTTGGAAAATTCCATCTCTAGATGCATTCACCTAATCTCTCATCCAAGAACAAGACAAATTGATTTAGATGGGTGCTTTGCAAGCCTCCAAAAATTAGGCTCTTATGGATGGGGAGTCAAAAAGTGAAAATGCCAAAGGGAAGAACAAGGGTAAATAGAAGAAGCAATTTGAGACCAAGCAAAATCCAAAGTCTAATCCATCGGAAGGAGCCTCCAACTCCAAGACGGATAAGGAAAATGGATTTTAGAAATCCAAGTGTTCGTATTGCAAGAAAGGAAACCATTCAAAGTGTTCATGCATGAAGAAGAAGATAGATCAAATGACCAAACTTCTTGAACAACACAACATTTCCCTCCCATAAGGCACAAGAGAGACTGATTATGGAAGTGAGTATGATGATCATGAGATATTGTTAAGATTCAATATGATAAGATAGATAACATCAATATTCAATTCAATTTCACAACAATAGCATATACAGGATCACTGAAAGAACAACAAGCACAACAAAAATTCCTCATAAGAGATGATCAAAAGTACAAAGATGAAATCCCCAAACAAGAGCTCCTTCTCCTCCTTTTCAGACCTCTCTCTCTCCTATGCGAGTTCACAAGTGAGTGAGTGTGTGTTCAAATGAGGAACACACCTCCTCTATTTATACTTTACATTCACTTGAATTTTACACTTGACATGTCGGCCTCAATAGTTTATTCTCTAGCCGACTGGGATGACCCCTATAGGGGACTTAATCACCCCATTACAAATTAATCTTAGGGGATCTATTGCCCTGACATACATGGGAGGATTGCCTCAATTATTTTACATAATAATAACATCTCGATGGAGGAATAAAACATCTCCGGATGAATAATAATAAAGTACAAATAGAATATTCTTTGGAGTTACAATATTTCAACACTCCCTCTTAATGAGAAAGGTATTCTAACAATATCTGTAGGAGCAAGGAGAGGTCATCAACAACACCATAGTGATACATCTATAAATCATTGGAAGTTTTCTTTAATCATCATCAACAACTGGAATAGCTACTGGAACATCAACATCTACAGTACTGAGTCTTCATCTTCTACAACATTCAATCACTCGATTGTCTACAGCAACATCGTCATCTGGATCTCTTTGATCAACAACATCATCTAGATCTCTCGATCAATAGCATCATCATCTGGATCTCTCAATCAACAACATCATCATTTGCATCTCTCGATCAACAACATCATCATATGGATCTCTCGATCAACAACATCATCTGGATCTCTTAATCTACAGCATCATCAATATCTGCAATACACATGATCCAATTACGAGATGATCAATCCCTCTCACTTTAGGACATAAAGCCAAGGATGATACAATCCTAATCCACTTACGAGATGATCAATCCCTATCACTTTAGGACATAAAGCCAAGGATGATGCAATCCCGATCCACTTACGAGATGATCAATCCCTATCACTTTAGGACATAAAGCCAAGGATGATGCAATCCTGATCCACTTATGGGATGATCAATCCCGATTACTTTAGGACATAAAGCCAAGGATGATGCAATCCTGATCCACTTACAGGACTAATCCACTTACGAGATGATCAATCCCTATCACTTTAGGACATAAAGCCAAGGATGATGCAATCCCGATCCACTTACGAGATGATCAATCCCTATCACTTTAGGACATAAAGCCAAGGATGATGCAATCCTGATCCACTTATGGGATGATCAATCCCGATTACTTTAGGACATAAAGCCAAGGATGATGCAATCCTGATCCACTTACAGGATGATCAATCCCGATCAAATTAGGACATAAATCCAAGGATGATGCAATCCTGATCCACTTACGGGATGATCAATCCCGATCACTTTAGGACATAAAGCCAAGGATGATGCAATCCTGATCCACTTACGGGATGATCAATCCCGGTCACTTTAGGACATAAAGCCAAGGATGATGCAATCCTGATCCACTTACGGGATGATCAATCCCAATCACTTTAGGACATAAATCCAAGGATGATGCAATCTTGATCCACTTACGGGATGATCAATCCCGATCACTTTAGGACATAAAGCCAAGGATGATGCAATCCACTTGTCAACTTAAACCAAGTCTAAGGACCAATCACGAAGATACAAGTCTCCGGATTCATTTAGGACTAGAGTCCAGGGAAGATGCAATCCACTCATCAACTTAGACCAAGTCTAAGGACCACTTACAAAGACACAAGTCCTTGGATTCATTTAGACTAGAGTCCAGGGATGATGCAATCCACTCGTCAACTTAGACCAAGTTTAAGTACCACTCATCGACCTCATCGTCGATACAGGCATCCTCATCATCGATACAAGTACCCTCATCATCGATACAAGTACCCTCATCATCGATACATATCACTCCCCCTTTCGAGGAGGGTCCTTTTGAACTACACCAAGCTTGTCTCAGAAATACTCAAACTTTACTCGAGACAAAGGTTTGGTCAATACATCAACAACTTGCTCATCAATGCTCACATACTCGAGCTTTATAGCTCCCTTCTGCACCATATCCCGTATATAGAAATATCGGATCTCTATGTGCTTTGAATTATCATGGAACACTGGATTCTCTGTCATCTTGATACAACTCTGGTTGTCACACAGGATCACAGTGGAGTCCATCTCTAATTCAAATAGTCCTGACAACATCTTCTGAAGCCATATGGATTCACAACTAGCAGAGCAAGCTTCTATATATTTCGCTTCAAATTGTGTTGAGAACAACACTGGACTGCTTCCTGCTAAAGCATGAGATCATGGCGGATCCCAAACAATAACATCCACCTAAGATGCTCTTCCTTTCTGAGACACTTCCGACCCAATCTGCATCTATATAACCATAAAATACGTATTCATGATCTCCAACATAGTATAGACCAAAGTCTATCGTACCTTTCAGGTACCTCATCACATGCTTTGCAGCTACTAGGTGAACACGTCTAGGCTCAACTAGATACTAACTCAGGGTGTTCACAACAAAGCATATATCTGGTCTGGTATTCGTCAAATACATCAACGAACCAATCATCTGTCTATAAATTGTATAAACCACTATCCATCATCCCAGATCTCTACTTCACATTTTCCTTGGCTAAGGAAAAATATCATCTGATCTCAGCCACATATCTAATCACAAGAATCATGCCAAGATTCTTTAACTATGAGATCTACTCCCTCTGAAGTGGAGTTTTCTACATCTGAGTATTGTCCTCCCTCTGTGAATGAACATCATTCACACTCTACATTGAGTGATCTTCTGCACATCTATCCGATCCATCTCCCGTCAGATGGGTCTACTGATATGAGCCTCAAGATTACTGGAACTCTATGGTGAGCTCCTTCTTTCATCCATCTGAGAGAAGCATGTCATCTGTATATAAAAACTATCTTCAACCTTGTAGCAAAGGTTGAAATCCGCATCACCCGTGGTGATCATCAATATTGTCAAATGACTATCGATCCTAGGTACCTGTTGAACCCGTACAAAGCCTTCTTCAATCATGTGATTCTCTTTCAGATCTTGGGAGTTTGCTTGATATGAACTTCTTCTTCAATTACACCATTCAAGAGAATGGTCTTGCCATCCATGGGTGTAATCTATATCTGTAAGTGTGTCTAGCCATTGGAGCAAACATCTCATTATGATCCTCTCCCTCTTTCTAAGAGAATTCTCTAGCCATGAGCCTTCCTTTGTACTTCTATGGTATGTTTGATTTGTAAGTCTTCTTGTTGAACAGTCATCACTTGTTATTTGGAACAAGTGTTCATCATCCTTCTTTTGTAGATGATAGCTCACGATCTTTCCTACAAATCAAATTTAATTACATGATTAGTAACACTTCATAATCATCAAATAATGTTGACATTTCAATGATAACCTATTATGCATACTGATATGAATCACATAGTTATGCAACTATCTTGACTAATACTTTGGCACAACACTTTTCCATATCCTATATGTATACAATGGCTATCTAGATGCCTTCCATCTCTACCAGAAAATACTATCAAGAGCGTGCACAACTCCCAGCATGTTAGCAAAGAGGTTTCATTCTAGACAAGCAACAATGGAATGTTTGTCCAACTTACCCATCATATGCATATTAGTAGTATACTGTTCAATGCTATATGAATGCTTACACTATGCATGATATATTATAGGAATACAAATATGCATACAACTCTTACGAGCAATATCATTAACTATTCAGAGATTCAAGAAGTAATTCAAATAACAACTCAATTATCTTTTATGTTTGTGTGGTTGCCTCCCTCTTGATCTCTATTTTTCTCTTTATGATAGCATCATGATTATATGTCTTGAACTTCTATCCATCGTGGACCACTATGCATGCTTAAGTGTGCACTAGTTTCATCATTGTGTCATCCTCAAGATCTCATACATAATCATACATTCATTAGTATAATCTCAGTACTATCAAAACATTATGATCCTAAATAATCTTAAACATGTATGGTCATGATCATTTCATACACAGGTAATTTATCACAAGCGTTAGTATTCAAGGTTTTAGTGAGTACTTCTTTTACTCATGCATATTCTTATTTGACCATAGGACTCTTCTAGTTTGTCATATCATTAATCAAACTAAGAAGCATAATATGCATAAACCCATGATTACTCAAACTTATAACTTCATGAATAATCATTATCAATCATACAAAAGTATACTTATATATGATCCTAACACAAGGTAGGATTCTAACTCGATATAGGAAAACATACCTGGATTATCATGCTTGATAGTTATGTCTAACATACCTAAACAATGTCTTCTTTGTTCTCTTCAATGATTTAGAGACCTTGTGCTAGTAACCTACATATCTCATAAGTTAAGCATTGTAGAACCAAATTATACATACCTCGTAAGTAGAGCTTCTATGTGATCAATGACTATGGATGAGTCTTTGTATTCATGTCACCATGGTCATATATTCTTGATCTAGAACTTGATTTGTCTTTCTTGATGTACCTTTCATGTTAGCGGACAACATCATCCTCATACAACACCACAGTGCATTAATACAATCATAAGTGTCATAACCCTAATCAATGAATGTCTTCTATCATTCACATGCATTCATACTTTTACTAGACAAGTCTAAAATTAATCATGATTGTAATAACCTCAATAATATGAAGAAAAACATATCATGAACTTAATCATCAATTAAATGAAATAGATTTCAAAACATACTTGCATCTCCTCAAGTCATACCTGTCGAGATTGCTTGTAGTCATTTATAAAAGGGTAAAACCCTAATAATCCAAGGTATATCACTTGTAAACATATTATATATGTTCATGGTGCTAGGATGATAGAATATTAGTGCCATTTAAACCTCCTTCATTGCTTCCCTATGAGTCTCCCAACCTTGACAGGGTTTCTTCTTCCTTGGAAACCCTAATTTTCAATCTCCTTTCTCCCACAACATTTTGATGAAAGATTAATATCTATGATGAATGGATTCCAAATCCATTTTCAAAGTCTCCAATGTTGCATCAGGTGTCTTCAACATTGTATCAGGTCCTTCCATACCTAAAAACTGAAAACCCTAAGTGAGAGCTTCTTCCTCCTCTTCTTTGATTTCCTTTATTGAGCCATTTCAGATGTGTCGTATTGTTTCTGGTGTATCTATGAACTTTAGGATCCTCAGGGTCTGAAACTTTGGCCTGTGGTATCCTGGACTGTCATATTTCCAATCCCACAGGTTTGAGCTTCATTGGATTCCTCATTATAGAGATATAATAATTTTCTCAACATGCCCTGTTCATGGAATGAAACAACATAGCAAACTTGTACGGAGTGACACATGTCACTGTTTCAACTTAGGCCTCTGATATTCACACTCGTGAAATTACAGTCTATTCCCTAACTGTCACTTTTTACGGAATTCCATTTGGAGATTCCTAGCCTGAGATATGACCTTTTTACCTAGGTCACTTGTTTAGGGATTCATTATGGAAGAGGAAGAAACCCTAACTTGTACAAATCATATCTTAGAAAGTACAACGAATCTGAGGCTAAAACTCGGACACAAGGTACAAGAACATGTCGTCTTCGGCCTGTACAAGTTTCAGATCTTGAACCTTCACCAAAAGTGATTTATATCGAAAGTTCCACAATGACTAGGTTTTTCTATACAAATCCCTAGCTTTCAAATTGTCGCAAGTGAAACAAGTGTCGTAAGTGCCATACATTGCCTTCCTTCAGGCGAGATATGAAACCATGTTAAGATTCAATATGATAAGATAGATAACATCAATATTCAATTCAATTTCACAACAATAGCATATACAGGATCACTAAAAGAACAACAAGCACAACATCAACATAAGAGACACAATTTATTCTAGGAAACCCTCATGGGGTAGAAAACACAGCAAAAATTCCTCAATATAGATGATCAAAAGTACAAAGATGAAATCCCCAAACAAGAGCTCCTTGTCCTCCTTTGCATATATCTCTCTCATATGCGAGTTCACAAGTGAGTGAGTGTGTGTTCAAATGAGGAACACACCTCCTCTATTTATACTTTACATTCACTTGAATTTTACACTTGACAGGTCGGCCTCAATAGTTTATTCTCTTGCTGACTAGGTCGACCCCTCTAGGGGAATTAAACACCCCACTACAAATGACTCTTAGAGGATCTATTTCCCCCACATACATGGGAGGATTTACCTTAATGAATTTACATAATAATAACATCCCGACGGAGGAATAAAACATCTCCGGATGAATAATAATAAAGTACAAATAGAATATTCTTTGAAGTTACAATATTTCAACAGATATGCCATGCACTGAAGGCTGTATTTTCACAATCACAAGCCTTCCTCATATATTCAGGAGCCTCCAACCACATGGTTGCCTCCAAAGCATCATTTTCTTCTCTAGATATCAATGATGGTACGATTATTCACATGGGAGATAATTCTCAGATCTCTACTGAAGGGAAGGGCACCGTACATTTGGAGCATGGAAAGTTCAAAAATGTTCTATTTGTACCTTCTTTGTCAACAAATTTGTTGTCTGTTTATCATATGACTCACAGAGGTTCACCGAAGAAAGTTTTCTTTGGTCCTGAAACAGTTGAGATTGCAGAGATCTCTTCTTGGAAGATTATAGCGAAAGGGTTTGCAAACCATGCCTCAAAGGCATATGAATTCCCTCATTTTTTTCCATATTCTCTTCATACTACATTGGCATGTGATGAAGATCAGAGTGATATCTCTTCTAATGAATATGAGGATCAAGATCTTGGTGTTGAGAATAAAGTTCAAGCAGATCCAAATCCAGATCCAACCCCTACTCCCAATCCATGTCCAAGGCCAATATGGGCTCACAAAATCCTTGTAGCTATTGGGAACATAGTTGGGGATCCATATGACCATAGAACTACCAAATATCAATATCATGCAAACCTTGCACTATGTCATGCAAATCCACTTCTCTCAAAGAGGTGCTACATGATGGTGGGGTTTGATCCACAATCCCTTGAAGAGACTTGCCATGGGGGATCTACAACCAAGTACAAATCTCAGTTGGTTGACAAAGGGTATGCAAAGGTTCATGATTTGGACTGCAATGAGCCATTCGATCCAGTAGCAAGAAGGGTTCCTAGAAGACTTTTTTTCACAAATACAACTTCTACATAGTGGGAGGTACATCAGAGGAGCAGATCCAGATCTAGATCTAGATCCAACACCTACATTTCTATCCTACATAGGAGCAGATTGCCTACATTTTTACAAAGGCTTTCACTCAAGAATTGTTTTCCTTCTCTGCTTAGTGTGAAGGTTATTTGAGTTCCCTACTGTTGTCCTATTTTTTTTTGGGGGGGGGGGTTTCCCATGATGTTTTCCCCATTACCTAGTTTCATAGACAGTTATTTTATTTTCATCATTTATTTGATTATATGGGTGACCTTTGGTCTTAGTAACCAAGGACCATGATGCAAAAATTTTGGATTAAGGGGGGGGTCTTAGGATATTTTAATACTCCATCCTTGTCGTACTTCCATTATTTACCATTTGCTAGTACTTAGTGATGTTATTTTCCCCCTAGTGGTGTGCAGATGTCATCTAGGACCCATTAGCCACCTAATGCGCCCTACATGCATGATTTTAGGACCAATAGAGGCAGTTCCCTACATTTTAGGAGCCAACTTAGTGTTCTAGTTCAGTCCACCTGAGTTAGTTGACTCTTGTGGGGGGTTTATGCTACGATTGCCACTGATTGTGGCCTCATGCGCTCTTTTCTAAGTGATTTGCATGAAAAACTCATGATTGCGCCCAGTTAACTGACAATAGCTTCAGTTAATTGAGAATTGGTTGAGTTTAACTGAGTTTGGGAGCTCCAGAGCACTGATAGAGGTGACAATTCCTATGCTAGACAGACCGAGACTCGAATTCTCCTAGGTGATTCAAATTCTCTCCATTGTAATATCATTGTTAATTATACTGATTATTGGATCATGTGACATTATTCTATTCCTATCTAAGTTGTCATGCATGATTAATTGTCTCCTCATTTTTACTGCGATTTTCACTGTAACTCAATTTCTCTGCTCATGCATGTATCAGAGATCAGTGAACGTAGGATGAGCAGCTGCTTTCAGTAGTGCACCATAAGTTGTTGGATTTCCATAGCAAATACTAGTGCCATTGCATTGAATTCATTGGATAAATCCTTTGAGGTCTAGCTATGTGTGAAGGATTCAGAAAAATGTGCCTATTGTCCTAATGCAGTGCTCAGTAGTAGTATATCTCCAAAATTGAGAGTTTTGTGCAGGATATTGAAAGTTTTTTAGTGAAGCAGTAGCAGTAGTACCATATTGTATTCTCTCCGGTAGTTCTAATGGAGAATTCAAATGTTCCTCTCTCTCCAGGATCCTGACACCCTTCAATTATCTTGATTGGAGGGATGATATGCAGATGGTGTTGCACAACAAGTCACTGTACATGGTAACAATGGGAAAGGAGGTTGAACCTCAAGCAACTGTTGAGAAGGACAAGTATCTGAATAGATTGGATGAAGCATTTGGTTTCATGTGAATTCATATTTCCAGAGATCTACTCTTTCACCTCGAAGGATTGAAGACTCCAATAGAGTTTTGGTTAAGTTTAATCGAGTTTGGGAGCTCTAGAGCACTAATAGAGGTGACAATTCCTATGCTAGACAGACTGAGAATCAAATTCTCCTAGGTGATTCGAATTCTCTCCATTTTAACATCATTTTTCATTATACTAATTATTGGATCACGTGACATTATTATGTTCCTATCTGAGTTCTCATGCATGATTAATTGTCTGCTCATTTTTACTGCAATTTTCACCGTAACTCAATTTCTCTGCTCATTATTTCTATGGGAGGTATACTCAGCTCCATGATATGTTGTGATTTAGAATTCTAGATGGAATATTCTTCAAATATTGTAATGAGTGTGAAAGAAACAAGCTTGCTCGACAATAATTTCATGTTTAGGGAGTCAGAATAGAGCTTAAAGTAGACTCCATATGAACGGGATCCTTTTAGGGGGAGTCAACATGATGAGAAAGAAATACATGTGGCTTCTTCTCAAAGTCATGGAAAAACTACTAAGGCTCCCGAACCTATCAAAAACGCAGCATGAGCACTAAAAAGGAAATAAAGGTGCTAACTAGGGTAGCCATGTGAGGTAGGTTCTATTCATGGAAGAACACAGACTTTTCTTAGAAATAGGGCTAATGTCACATTCCGTGAAAATATGATCTTATAGTTAAAAGGGGAAAAAATGTTATATGCAATATGCAATTTAGCGAAAAATTAACCTATATGCCAATGTTTTAAGAGAAAACCTAAAATAAGACCACAATTTGAAAAAATACACCCTTGTTTTGAGTCAACATATCTACAAACACTCAAATTCTAAGACAAAGTATTAGTGCTATGTTGAAAATATAAAAAATGATGCTAAAAAACTATATAAAAGTGGGTAACGATTTAAAATTAATAATATAACAATGAAATAACATAAATTTCATTTCATTTTATATGTTTTTTAACCATTTTGTGACAAAAGAGCTTTAGTGTTTTAGCGTTGGAATCCAAGCATCTGCCTTCAAATCTAGTTATGCTGCCTCCAGGTAGGATCTGCAACCTACAACTTACATTTTCATTGATTTTTTCTATAATTTTATGGCCAATTTGATTGCATTAACTCACCCACAAGGATGCATGACATAATCGTTGGCAAACCATTGTTGAGTAGCGATTTTTGGGAAAATCGTTATTGTACAGATATTTTAAAGCTATTTAATCACTACTGTTTAGAATACTGCTAGCAATTTATGATAGAGTTTTACAAAAAATAGTGTTTTGACAAAACCAAGTGGAATGTGTAGGTATGGATTTCATCTGGAAGGAACGTGAGCATGAGGAAATGGACCAAGATGTGCTCGGAGATTTGTTGACACTAAATACCTTGCATCGTTGCGGTTTATTAAAATTCTTCCGAGTATCCAACATGAGGGTTCAACAAAGCCTCTTACAAATTCCCATCCACTACTGGGATCGGGATCAGGGTGCCTTCATTACTGAAGGTGAAGTGCTTGAAATCATAGTAGAAGACATCTACTTCCTTACCGGTCTCTCATGAAGAGGGAAACAAGTAAGCCGTAAAAGGCACAGAGTTATCCTCTTGGTTCAAGAATATATCAATGCTTATTGTGTTGCAGGGACCAAGAAAGCAGGGAGTCAGATTTGTATCAACACTATCGTTGGTTTTCCATTGAAGGTATGTTAGGAACCTATGTCAACCCTTCTCTTTACTATGTTACTATATTGTTGTTGGACACATATGCTTTGTAAGTCGTCCCGTAGTATTTGTTGATCCGTAGTTTATATTAGCCCATAGTATTGACCCAAAGTATTGGACGCATATGCTTTGTAAGTCGTCCCGTAGTATTATATGTCCCATGGTTTTGACTCATAGTATTGGGCATAGACTTAGTATATAAGTGTGTGTCGAGGTCATTGAAGGCACGGTGAAGTTAATTGTATTGAGCTTGCTCAAAGGAGGTTGCCCCCTCGAAGTGGCCTGTGATCAATATAAAAGTGATTATGAGTTCTGTCATTTCTGCTATTTTGCATATTCTTGTTAATTAATTGTTGCAGGTGCATCACATTTGGTATCAGAGCACTTTCTTGGGCTCGCTGGGTGAAATTTATTCCAATTTTTTTTTTTTTTTCGCATCTGTTGCAGGTTCGGATTTGGGAATAATCCCTATCCACTTAACTGTGGGAAGTACTTGGGCATAAGCCCTAAAACTCATTGTGAGGAGTACCACAGGAACGCCGAAGTAGCTGGCCCATTGAGAGGACCTGCCAGCGAAAAGGGCAACGACCCCTACCTGATTAACTAGTTCCCACCCATGAGGTAAACCAAGAGCTGTCGTTTGTGGCAAAGCGGTTATCAGTTTTACCTGAGCCGTGGAGTGAGGGGTACTGCCCCAATACGCAAGCCGTCAGACAACATTGGTGGCCAAGTGAAAACCCTGAACTGTTAGGAAGTCGCACATACCTGGGGTCCATATCTACTTTCAGCTGAACTATTGTCGATCACTGCTGCGCCGTTTCAGATCCATTTTGCAAGCCGTTCCAAATCCAGCCGTTCGGCGTTGTTCCATATTCCTTCCGAGCCGTAGCCACTCCAATCTGTAAAAAAAATAAAAAAAATAAAAAAAAAATCCGAGCCATAGCCGCTCCAGTCTCCCTTGTTTTACCTCTATTTCCCTTGAAATTTTCAGGGAAACCCTGTCATTCCATTCTGCATATTTCATTCCTGAGGACCCTATCCTCAATTCCCCTTCCTACAGCCTGAAATCTCACATTTGTCTATTTTTAGGGTTTGCCATAACTTCCTCAGATTTCACCCAATCACCTTCAAATTTTACCACAGAGTTCCTTTCTGAATTCTGCTTCTTTGTTCCCCTCTGCCAAATTTTCCCATTCTTTCACCCCGCTTCTGAAATCCTCATTTTTGCTTCCCTGTCTATCCAACAGTGTCCAAAACCTAGTCAAACCCCAATTACCCTTCTGATTTTTTCCCAAATCCAAATTTTCCCTTACTGAAGTAGTTCCTGTTTTTGTTTTCCTACCCAGTCAACCAAAAAAAAAAATCCTGGTTATGGTTGTCACCCGTGCAGGAGCAAAAACCATGGAGGAAGCACTTGCAGCCATCCAAGCCAAACTCCAGGATCTGGATGAAAAATTTCTCGGTCTCCATCTTGAACATTCAGCTATGAACAACAAACGGTAGTCTGAGTCTTCAGCAGACAATGGGTTCTCTTCTTCCAGCAATTTTCGTGGTCCGAAGCTTGATTTTCCTCGCTTCAATGGTACCGATACAACTGGATGGATCTATCGTGCAGAACAGTATTTCAGTCTGCATAATACTTTTGATGTCAACAAAGTTCCGTTGGCATCCTTTCATTTGGAACAGGAAGCTCTTCAATGGTACCGTTGGTACATCAAGGCTCATCCAGAGCCCAACTGACCAGACTTTTGCCAGCTCCTTTTGCAACGATTTGGTCCTAGTGCTTTTGATAACTTCACAGGAGCCCTCACTAAACTTCGCCAAACTAGCACTGTGAGAGAGTATCAAACCGAATTTGAGAATCTAGCCAACCACACCGAAGGATTGTCTAATGAATTTTACCGGAGTTGTTTTATCAGTGGTCTAAAGGATGCCATCCGCTCTGAGGTCAAAATGTTCTGTCCCAACAAAATGATGGAAGCACTAGGGTTGGCTAAGTTGGCAGAAGACAAGATTGCAGCCCAACAACGCTCCAAACCCACCTTTGTTCCCTTCAGAAATATGGGTTCCCAACGACCTCCCATCACGCCTGCTCCTCAACCAACTCCTATCAAGCATTTGTCTGAAATAGAAATGCAGGCACGCCGAGAAAAAGGGCTTTGCTATAATTGTGATGAGAAATTCACTCGGGGACATAGATGTGTTCAACAAAAGCTCTATCTCTTGGATGTGGATTCTCCACCCACCTTAGAACTTGGTGAAGAAGCTACAGATACAGTAGATGATCAGGTCGACATTCAACACCCGCCTGTTGACACCCCATCTCAGGACGACCCACCCGAGATCTCTCTCCATGCTGTAACCGGCGTCACCACCCCACAAACAATGCGGGTCAGGGGATACTTCAAGAAGCTCCCTCTTACCATACTCATTGATTCTGGTAGCACTCATAACTTCATTGACCCTCGGATTTCCAAACAGGCTGATTGTTTTGTCCATCCTTGCTCCAACTTTGAAGTCATGGTTGCCAATGGGGGCACCTTACCTTGCAAGGGAAGTGTCACAATGTGTGTATCTCTATGGAAGATTATAACCTACACTCTGACATGTTTGCCTTGTCCTTAGGCGGATGTGATGCGGTTTTGGGCATTCAATGGTTACGCACACTTGGCCCCATCTTATGGGATTTTGCTGAACTTTGGATGCAGTTTAAAGTCAATGGGGCACAACACAAATTTATGGGCTTACAACCAGGGTCTCTCTGCATCATCAGTTCACATCGCCTGGAAAAAATCCTTAAGAAGAATTCACATGGTGTCATCGCTCAGCTCAATTCCATTCAGATGCACCCATCAACAATCTCCACTACTTCCTTGGATAGATATGCAGGTATCTTTGCTGAACCAATGCGCTTGCTGCCTTCAAGAGACCTTTCCGGTAAGAATGTAACCACATCTACCTCTCAGCAGGCAACGATGGCTATTTTGCATGCAGTACAGAAGTGGCAGCCATCCCTATTAGGGAATTATTTCTGCATCAAGACTGATCTCCCGAGTCTGGAAAATTTTCTGGCACAATGGGTCTCCTCCCCAACACACCTGCAATGGGTTATCCAACTCATGGGTTATCCCTATGTGATCACTTACAAGAAGGGTAAGGACAATATGGTGGAAGATGCTCCTTCTCGCACAATTGATGACCCAATTTCTCTTACAGCTCTTTCTCTACTTGTTCCAAATAGGTTGCAATATGTTCAATAGGGCTATCTCTTCTATGAACTCCATGCTTCTCCATCAATAGGGCACTCTGGGTTCTGCAAAATGTATGACTGGGAACAATGTAACTTCTTTTGGTCGGGACTAAAAATGACAATTCAACAGATGGTGGCTGACGATGATACTTTCCAAGTCAACAAGGGGGAAATGACACTCCTTTCGGGATTGCTCAAACCCTTTCCCATCCCTACACAGCTTTGGCCAACTATATCTATGGATTTCCTAGCAGCGCTCTGGTGGTACAATACCACATCTCAAAGGACACCATATGAAGCAGTCTATGGAAAAACACCGCCAGTTCTTCTTCCATACACCCTTAGTAGCTCCCCAGTTCAGGAAATTGACTCGGTTCTTCGAAACCGCGATCAAATTCTTCTCATTTTGCAGGACAATCTTCACATGGCCAGAATTCGCCTGAAACAACAAGCCGATCAGCACCGTTCTAAGCGCATTTTCCACGCAGCTGACAGGGTTCTTCTTCATCTACAGCCTTCCAAGCAATCCTCCTTAACACTCCAAAGGCGTCAATGGCCCGAAATGAAAACCGAGGATGCTACGGGGGAACCACTCGTTCAGATTCTGCAACAATTTCTCCAACCAAAGCTTTGAGGACAAAGCTTTTTCTAAGGGAGAGGGGATGTTAGGAACCTATGTCAACCCTTCTCTTTACTATGTTAGTATATTGTTGTTGGACGCATATGCTTTGTAAGTCGTCCCGTAGTATTATATGTCCCATGGTTTTGACTCATAGTATTGGGCATAGACTTAGTCTATAAGTGTGTGTTGAGGTCATTGAAGGCACGGTGAAGTTAATTGTATTGAGCTTGCTCAAAGGAGGTTGCCCCCTCGAAGTGGCCTGTGATCAATATAAAAGTGATTCTGAGTTCTGTCATTTCTGCTATTTCGCATATTCTTGTTAATTAATTGTTGCAGGTGCATCACAAGGTAGTGGTAACCATGATCACTAGGGTGGCTGGTTCCGCTGCAATGCATTTATTCACAAGGGGATTTATGCAAGTGGGGGTAGAGTGTTTGACTGGGACACTATTTGATTGGAGTACTTGTGTGTTGGAAAATCTCAAAGGCCAACTAATAAACTGTAGGAGAGGGAAGTTCAAAACATTTGGCTATGGAAGCTTGCTTGTATCATTCTTTTTTGAGAGGATTCCGAAGATGACCCCACAATTTACTATTCCACCCACAGATATGAGAGAGCCTCAGATGACTCGATGGATAGATCTGTTGTACTGGCTAGGAGGAGGGTCAACCATTAGTAGATATGGTGATGAGTGGCATGCATGGTGGATTCGATAGGTTTTAAGGATCGAGGAGTTCCCCTATGTGGGGCTTGAATTTAGATAGGATCCAGACCTCGTGCTTCCTCCCAGTGGATCATGGGGACAGATTGGTAATCCTATTCTTTTTGGCATATTTCATTTTTTAAGGTTTTTAAAATATTTTGAAAACAAGAAAGAATGTTTTTGTGTAAGAGAACTAAGAGTGATTTTAAACATAATGAAAATATTGGACCAGTGAGGCCACCTAGCTAGCCACTACTATGAGTTCATGAGCCCTTGACAATAGGAAGGACTAACAATCACCCTAGCATTAGTGGAGCATAAACTTATTGGGATGATTGAGGGGATACCCGCTCTCCGCATTGACCGCATGCCTGAGGCGATGCATGACAAGTAGTAGGTGTCCCTGTTAGCTGCATGAGAGTACAGAGGTGGGTAGCCACATGTGTGATATGCTACCATGAGAGGGCCCTAGATGCCTCATACTGACAATAGTCTTTTAGGAGAGATTTTTTGTAGTTATCAGGTATGTACTGACATTTTGAGTGCTATGCTTCTGTTTGTATTATGAGTCACAATGATGACATGGAACTCATATGTTTTGGACCCAACCTCACACAATTTTATACATTTTTGATATACTTTTATATACATGGATGAAGGCTTTATCGGCTCTATTTATAGTTTTGTACAATGATTGTGTATGTTTTTGTGTGTGTGCTTATTGATTATGATACATATGTCTATCTAATATATAATTAGCCATAGTATCTGTTATATTATTGCATCTTATAGGAACATGTATGTACGTAATGAAATTGAATTGTCATTCTAATTAGCAAATTCTTAAAAACTTACGCCACAATACAAGACATCGAACGCGATACATACCATTTAACTGGGATACTACCAACTACAAATATAGATATATAGTTAGATGCGAGATACCCCTAACAATGGCTTCTGGAATTAGCTTGATCACGACACTATGCTTTGTGATAATTTTAATAGCTGATCCGAGAGACACTCCACTTGAACTCACAAGTTGTCCATCCAAGTCATAAATCACCCAAGCTGTGGAAGCAATGCTCTGGATGTGATGGCAAGCTCCGTCGACATAGCCCAAAAACATGTGCATAGGTGATGACATCTGTCAAATTAGCACAAAGCGTAATAAGTAAAATACCAATGTAAGCTGATTCATAAAATTAGAAAAAGTATAGTACAATAATTACAAGGGAAGTTTGCCCAGACAGGAATTCTTGGCAAAGTATCTCTTAAGATAGAGTTCATTTTTGGACCCCAAGGTATTTCCATCAAAATCCTCTAGCTTGTAGCCCCCCTTATCGAGGACTTTCCGATTGATATATAGACTGATCCACATAGAAGTGAACTTCCCAGACCCTAACTCATTGTGTTTTTGGTCGTAGACTAACACTAGATCTCCTCCAGAAAAGATCCGTGGACAGAATGACTTGTCATATTGGGCCCTCACGTGCTTTTTATTCTCTTGAATGGCGGTAAGAGCATCCCTCCTATGTTCGTCCCACTACTCTAGATATAACAAGTGATTTTCAAGCTTGCTAGCGTCTGGCACAATTTCTACATCTAGTTTCAATGATGGAATTTCACACTTGATGGGTAATACTGTCTCTACTCCATGAACAAGATGGAAGGGATTAAATCCCGTAGCAGTCTTGACTAAGGTTCGGTAAGACTAGAGAGCAAGATAAAGCATGATGTGCCAGTTAGACCTATGCTTATTCACCGTCCTCTGCAACATAGTTTTCAAAGACTTCTAAATAACTTCTACTTGTCCATTTTCATGAGGATAATACACTAATGAGAAGTCCTAACGAAAGCCAAGTTTCTCCGTTAATTCTGATATCATCGTATTCTTAAAGTGAGTGCCATTATTGGTGGTAATCTCTCTCGGGATACCAAAACGAGCAATTATCTGATTAAAAACAAAGTGCGCAGGAGTTCACCATCACAACGAAAGGTAGGCATGGCCTCGATGTGAAATTCTAAATCACAACAGATCATGGAGCTGAGTATACCTCACAAAGAAAGAATGAGCATAAAATGTGAATTACAGTGAAAATTGCAGTAAAATGAGCAGACAATTAATCATGCATGAGAACTCAAATAGGAACATAATAATGTCACATGATCCAATAATCCGTATAATGAACGATGATGTTACAATGGAGAGAATTCGAATCACCTAGGAGAATTCGAGTCTCAGTTTATGTAGCATAGTAATTGTCACCTCTATCAGTGCTTCAGAGCTCCCAAACTCAGTTAAACTCAACGAAATCTCAATTAACTGAAGCTACTATAAGTTAACTGACCAAGGAGGGAAGATCCATGAGTTTGACATGTAAATCACTCAGAAAAGGGCGCATGAGGCCACAATCAGTGGCATTCAGAGCATAAACCTTCTACAAGAGTCAGCTAACTCAAGTGGACTGAACTAGAACACCGAGTTGGCTCCTAAAAAGTAGGTAACTGCCTCTAGTGGTCCTAAAATCATGCATGCAAGGCACATTAGGTGGCTACTGAGTCCTGGATGACATCTGCACACCACTAGGGGGCAAATAAAATCACTAAGTACTATCAAATGATAAATAATGCAAGTAGGACAAGGATGGAGTATTAAAATATCCTAACACTCGACCCACTTAGTGAACTAGTCTAATACAACAATAATGTACTTATGACCGCTAGTTAAAGCCATATTACACATTATAAAATCAATCCCCCACTTTGTGAAGGGACCAACAGTGATAACTGGGTAAAGTGGAGTAGGATGAGCACGCATATTTTTCGTAAATGATTGACAACTAGTCTAATACAACAATAATGTACTTATGACTGCTAGTTGATGCCATATTACACATTGTAAAATCAATCCCCCACTTTGTGAAGGGACCAACAGTGATAACTGGGTAAAGTGGAGTAGGATGAGCACGCATATTTTTCGTAAATTATTGACATAGATGGCACTTCTTAACAACTTCAATATAATCCTTAAATATTGAAGGCCAAAAGTATCCTGCGCACAAAATATTCTGGGCTTTAGCAAGCCCGAATAAATGATCGCCACAGACTCCACCATGGAAATCATTCAAAACCTTCTCTGCTTCCTCGTGAACTAAGCAACGTCTAAGAATAGTATCAACACTATAATGATATAAGGTATCACCAATGTAATATCCCCAAATAATATTTCAAGGATATTAACTAAGTCACATCAATTTTAAATAATGAATTTACAAAATTGAAACTAGTCAACAAAACTAGTCAAGAAGAAACTAGTCTTGGTTACTAATTAACCCACCCAGAGCTTGATAGTTGGAATTTTCGGATCTGAAAAATATATTAAAGAGTGTGCAAAAACATAAACATCAGAATGAAGGTCAGCTTCAGACTCCTATGCACAAGGTACCAGGGTTATTTATGTTTCAACAATAGTTGTCGCTGAAGTCTACTCCAAGGCTTCCTGGGCACACTAGCATATACATACTAGATACTTCCACTTACACTTTAAGGAAAAAAAACGGTGGATATCAGGTAATTAACCCCCAATATAGTTCTAGACAAGAGTGACATAGGTTTTGGGAGGATTTGGAAGAGTTTGGAGACAAAAGGAGAAAGAGCGCTATGTAGGATTGCTGAGCTAGTTTGTTTACAAGTTCTCCCAAACATGCAGAGAAGGCCACAAATTATTAGTATGATGATTGGATGGACTTAATCACTATCCTAAGAACCTATGTTTACCAATAGAGCCGAAAACTAGCATCCAGAGAACTTTTAATTAAAAATACTGAAAACCTAGTCAAACATAATTGCACAATGAGCTAGTCTTGAGAAATATGAACTCAAAGAGCCTCTAAGGCTCTCGAATTCTTCTTATGATATTTAATATGAATCATGCATGAAATAAAAACCAACATCAAACAAGGACTGAGCTTATTAAGCAATACAAAAAAATTTCATAGCTTAGACATTACAAGGAGTCATCAATTCTTGGATTTTTACAATGATTGGAGAAGAATACTCAAAGAAGAGTAAGAAGGAGAAGTGTAATCACTGAATCTGATATGTAGGATTGAAATGAGCTTCTATATTCTCATGGGAGGCACACCAAGCTTCAAGGATTCTTATAGGGCGCATTCACGAAACTAGATAGAACAACAATGGTGCGTTCTTTTCAACTGGAACCCCCAGATCTAGTAAAATGGCCATAACTTGCTCATCCAGACACCTTTTTTTATGAAACAAAAAGTGTTTCCTAATGGAAACGATGCTATGGACACAATGTAACAGGTCTCAGGGTCTATAAATGCTCAAAAAAGTCTAAACCAAAACCTCCATTCGACCCTTCAACACTGATTCTACTGAATAAAGGAGTTGAACCGCACAACGAGAACACCAACCACTGGATCAGACATAAGGACTTGCAATAAACTAAATGATGAAGATTGGATGTCACCATCCTCTCAGAAGAAGCAGGGGCACATCTCCTAGCTTGGACTAGGGGCACATCTCCCAAGTCATAAAGGCAAAATTGCGCTCAATCCAATTCACAAACTGTCAAAAGATGGTCAAGTGGTGCACACTCCTTTTATAACTTGGTTTGCTTCTTTGTAAAGTAATCCATGAGTTAGATGCATTGAACCTGGACATTGGATCTTTCCTTCTAGACTTCTCTCATGAAAATAATAAATTAATAATTAATAATTTTTAGGAGAGAATAAGGATGGCTTGCTTTCTGCTTTTTCCTTGCTTTCTTCTTTTTCTTTTGCCTTTCATTTATGCTTTTGATTTTTCTTTATCATGGTTTTGCTTTTTTGTCCTGCTTTTTCTGCTTTTCTGCCTAATCCCGCTTTTCTTCTTTGTCTTGCTTTTTCCTGCTTTTATGCTTTGTCCTGCTTTTTCCTACTTATCCCACTTTATGCTTTTTATTTTCTTTTCTGCTTTATTCTGCTTTTCCTAAGCTTTGCTACTTTTCTACCTTGTGTCAGCTTTTCTTTTCTTTTTCTTGCTTTCCTAGCTTTGAATGCTTTTATCTTTTCTTCCTTTGCACTCTATCACTTGTTCAATTCTTATCCTCTAATGCACCCTTGTGAATAATTATCCACTTTATTCCATTGAAATAAATATTTATACATGAAAAATACTTCCATCAAGTGCATTTCAAACTTAGGATAAAATAAAATTAAAACCACCTAACTAATTAATGCCTTAAAAAACTTAACCGCACATTAATTAATTAATTCTAAACTGTCACTAGGATCCATGGGGTTTGGAGTGACATTGGATGCTTCATGGTGCTGACAAAATGGGAACATGACAACCAATGATGACATAATGTCTTGATTGGTGATGAATTTTATGACTTTGCTCACGGGTAGACTGAGAGGGGACCCTATGGGTTTGCAGGTAAATCAAGATATCACCATACCACCATGCCAGGGTTCTTCCAAGCTGATGAGGAATATATGTTGGTTAGTTAGAGATGCATATTCAATAGATCCCTCATCCTCTCGGGGAAAATATGATATCAACTTAGCAAAGGCTAAATATTCCTTTGATTTTGTAGAAGCAAATCCTAAATCGAACTCCCGAAGGATGAAAAACCACCTATTATACTTTCCTTTGATTATTTGTTAGGACAAGATGTGTTGGAATGGATTGACATCAACTATAATAGTTGTTTTCATGTTCAGAATGTAACGTCAATGACGTTGAAGTGCATGGACAACAACAAGAGCAGGTTTTTAACATGCGAGTACCTTAGCTTAGGACCAACAAGATTCTTAATTAAGTAATAAATTACACATTCCTAATAGGAATCATCTTCCTGCACCAGGACCATACCTACAATTGATTCATATGTTGTTATGTATAAAAGGAAGTCTCTATTGAAATTTGGAGGACTCAATAGTGGGGAATACACTAAGGCCTTTTTTATGCATGAAATGACCTTTGAGCATTGTCAACCCATATAAATGGGACCAGGCTTTCCTAAGTAAGTGCATGAAACCCTTAGTGAGCTCAACATAGTTAGCAACAAATATACACAAGAATTTTTCCTTACCTTAAAGGCTTTGTAGTTGATTCAAGTTTTGCGAGTGAGGAAATTGCACTATTGCCTCTACCTTGAATGGATCTACCATTATACCATATTTCAACACAATGAAACCTAGCAAAAGATCTGACTTGACACAGAAGATTCATTTATTAGGATTCAACCGAATCCTATAATAATGACACCTATTAAAAACTGCCCGCAAGTGCTTGGGGTGGTTCACTCTCTTCCCCGATTTAGCGGTCAAATAATCTAAGTAAGCTTCTACAATCTTCTTGATATAGTGAAAATCATAATACATGGCTCTTTGGAATGTAGCTCCAAAATTATTCAAGCGAAATGGCATCTTCCTATACGCAAATATACCCCAAGGGCATATAGATGCAGTTTTGTGTTGATCCTCAGGACAAATTTGAATTTGATTATACCTTGAGAAACTATCCATAAATGAGAAAATTTCATTTCCAGCACATTCATCAATAATCTGGTCAATGAATGGGGTTTGGAAGTTATCCTTAGGGCAAGCTAATTTGAGGTCCTGAAAATCAATACAAACTTGGATGTTTCCATATTTCTTGTCAATGGGTACCATATTGGACACCCATTAAGTTAAGGGAATATGATCGATGAAGTTTCCTCGAAGCAAATTTTCAACCTCTGCTTTGACAACAATGACCTTCCTTGGATTAATTGGTCTAAGCTTATATCAAACAAGTTTGGCATTACGATATGTCTGAATCTCATGTTCGACAATGGATGGGTCAATTCCCGACATTTCCTCGTAGGAATAGGCGAAGACATCTATATTCTTTGAAAAGTGTTGTGTATGTTTCAATCTCCTAAAGTGAACAATCAACACCAATAAAGATATTTTCGACCACACTTGGGGTCTTGTAGATATCGATGGGGATGGTTTGAGAAATATTTTCCATGTTCCCCTCAGCATAAACTTGTAAAGGTGTGAGAGGACTCCCATGCCACTCCATAGGACCTGGCTTAATGGTTCCATCTATGTCAATTATAAGGCCACTTTTGGTTGGAAGGAATGATGCACGTTGGTGCATATCTTTCCAAGGCCTATCTTCTAATGAAATTTCCTCATTAATTGCTTCATCACATGGACAAACTGTGTCTAAGGGATCGTGACAAGGAAAAGACCTTACAGCCCAAACATGCATAGAATAATGGCCATTTGCTTCCAAGGTGGAAAGAAGACCATTGCGGTTTGCTTTGTTAGGAATAGTGGCTTGGTATTCTACCTCGACTGTTGAAAAATCCTGGTTGGACTGAATACACCTAGCTTCAATAGCTGGCAACTTCCAAGGGTCATTAAAATATGAAGTTTTAAAATGAGTCACCTTAGGGATGGAAGTCATGGAAACAATAGATATTGCGTGTATCAGGGCTACATTTACATGTAGGTTAGGTGGGTCTGGTAGATTAAAAGTTACCATCAATGTAGGGTACATTCCCACTCTGAAATTCTCGCAATACTTTACAGAATGGTTAAATAGGGAGATATTGGAACCATTTTGATGGTTGGAACCATTGCTACAAAAGGATAACTGATCAATGGTCACAATATTCCCATTATGAGGTAAATTAATGATACGAAAGATTGAAGATACTACAACCATCATTGCTTGCGTCCAGCTTCTCCCTAGTAACAAGTTATAATCCAGTGGAAAGTCAACCACTTCGACTTCCACATTAACTATTTTTATGATCCGTGTCACCCAAGAGGTCGACAGGAGGACAACATAGTCGATTGACTGAGTCGGCTTTTGTTATAGCGGACGCTATAATGCTAGTTTGATTAGAGAAACAACTATGAAGAATAGCATACACCAAACACTAAACAACTGCAAAATTTAATAGACAATGCCAATCACAAAAGAACGTGAGACAAAAATTTATAATAGAGAAACCCCAACAGGAATTGATAATGAAGAAACCCCAAGGGTAAAAGAATTGGGTTATATTAAGCAATTGTCGTAAGAGGTTGAGTGTAGGAACCGTCGGGAACCAATCAAGCCTTCTCTTTGGGAACTCGTCTTAATGCAATCAAGAGCAAAGAACAAAAATCTATTTTATCTTCGAGCTTACAAGTATTTATACAATTCCGAGGGATGCTTGGGTAACTACCTACCGTGTTTCGGTTACAAAAAGACAATTATAAAGAGAACATGTGTCTTCTTCCCATTCGCTAGCTAGAAGAAGATGAAGAGACAGTTACCACATCTATGGTGATTGAGATGCCTTTCAACTGCTCAAAATGTCGTCTAACATGTGTTGGAATCGTCAATTACCCTCGAGCATGTATGATGATCCGTCGGGCATGTGTTGTCGGGCATGTATGGTGATCCATCGGGCATGTGTCGTTGGTCGTCGAGTTGTGGAATTGACTGATCCGTTGGGACTATCAAGTCGAGGATCCGACCAAGGAGTCAACTGGGACTAGGAAATAGTCGATGGATCCAATTGAGTCTTGGGATGGATCATTGTCCCCCTAGCTCCATTGGGAGAGCTAGGATTATTCCACGAGGTTTGAACAAGTGGCCATTGGAATCCTTTAACATCCTTACAAGAGAAACTACCTTAGGTGATCAAATGAGCTTCCAACATGATAGAGACATCACACAAGTGGAGGCACCCTCATCAACAACCATGTGGTGTATAGTGTACTTACTAGAAATCATTTGGATCTGGAAAGTTGCGTGATGGGGTAAATGAGGTTTCCAATTTTTAGAATTGAAAGGCATAATTTTACTATCTATGGGATCAAATGATCCTAAATCTAAGAGTGGGTTTCTACGTTGGTTTGGATAACTCTGCAGAACCTCAAGAGTAGACATTGCATAAGGAGCTTGTGCCATATCTTCCACTATGTTATAATTTTGGGCAGCACAGGCATTAGGGTTGTACCTGGCCCTTTTTAGAACACCTTTCAATATTCTTGGCAATTATCATTGGCTAGCTTTTCTATGTGTAATGAGGGACTTATATCAAAATCGAAATTTTCCTTACCTTTGGGTCTATACATAGATGTATCGTAATATTTTTGAAGGTTAATCTCATGTTCACACATGAATACTTGACTTTGGCCTACGTTGCCCCCTTGAGAGGAGGCACCCTGATTGCCCCCTTGCGAGGATCCAAGGTTAGATTGGATCATAGAAATCATATGTTGTTGTGGCTGCATAAATGGATTTGTTAATACAACAATTTAGTTGGAACCTTCCTATTGTGCCAACAGTTTTTGGGCCATTTCCATCTTGGGGAACTTGTAGGTTAAGTGATCTTCCTTGCATAACAAGCACGGAAATTTCATTTTACCTTTGTCTTTTTTTACTCCACCAACATTATTATTTTGGTTGTTGTTGTTGATATTCGCATTGTTATTACCCTTATTCCCAATTTTCTTGTTCTTATTCTTTTTCCCTCTGGGTTGTTGGTTTCCCTTAAGACCGACTATCTGAACTGTCAGAACATCTGAGGGAGGGTTGGGATTTGGGTTCTGTGTGTTGTTCAATGCAACTATAAGTGAATGTTGACCTATAAGGTGCGTACCTTGTCCACCTATAGTACTAACTGCTGAACCAATCACACCATCGACATGTGGTCTAGGAATAGGTTTTGTCGGATCAACCTCTTCTCGGGGATCATTAGGAAGGAATGCATAAAGCATCCTAGACTAAGAATAAAATAAGTCCAGTTGCTGGGATTTTATAATGGCTCGCTCTTCATTTTGTACCCTTGATAGGGCCACATCTTTCGCAATACAGGGTTGCAAAGACATAATGAACCAATCAGTTATAAATTCATCAGGAATTTGGGATTTAATAAGGCTACATCTCCTCCGCCATTCATGAATGTGGTCGGAGATATGAGTGGAATTATCCTGACGAAACGAGGTTAATAATTTAGTACGAGTTTCATAACGAACTGGAAGCTGAAAGTGATTCAAAAAGGTCATCACAACATAATTGAAGGTATGGAAAGAGGCACGTGGCAACTCAATGTACCATTTTGCTACCATCCCTGTCAAAGTCCTTTGGAAGAGTCGTAGTCTAATGAAGTCATCCATCAGAGAGTTGGACGAACACTATAGATGGAAATTCATCACGTGGTTCACTGGTTCTTATTTAGGTTTTCCTTCAAACATGGGAATGTATGAAGGTAACTTTGTAGGGAGGGGTGACCAACTAGGGTCATGAAGAACCTGATCATTGGTTAACTTGGTTAGATCAAGAAAATTCAAAGTAGCCAAAAGAGGAAACTTTGTTTGAGCCATGGTGTTCCAAGATCCGGGAGCATTAGCTTCCCCTTGATTTGGGTTGACATTTGTTAAAATGGATTATATTGTTAGGATATTCCTATACTCCATCCTAGTCCTAGCATCATTTTCATTATTTGCATTTTCAGTCATGCATGCACTTTTAGGGTTTGCATGCATTATTTAGGTTTTGCATGCATCCCAGTCATCAGTCCCAGCACCTAGCCCTCAGTTAGCTAGCCCCCGGAGCTTCCTTCCACTCAGTTTCAGCCCTCCTAGAGCTTAGTGCGCCCTCCTTTCACCTACTGCATGAGAAAGGCACCCTTCCTTACCTACCATTCAGTTATCTTTAGTTCTCTCCTTGATTTAAGGCTAGATTGACTCTCAACTGACTGTATCACTCAGATGGACCTCCAGTGAGACTTGACTGCCCATTCTAACTTCAGTTAGCTCCTCATGCACCCTCCACTGAGTCTCCTTCATTCAGTTAGTTCCAGTTACACTCAGTTACACCTACCACACTTAGTTAGACTCAGTTTGATTGATGGTTGACAGTTACTTGAGCATTGATGACTCCACTGATGATGAGATAGACTACTAGTGTTCTCCGATGACATTTCAGTGATCTTTTGATCACTCCATGAAGGCTAATTTGAATTGCCACCTTAGGCATTCGAATCCTCATGCATTGTACTATTTATTTGTCCATTTTGTGATTAATTAATTAGTGTGTGAAGTATTATTGCTTCTATTCGAGTTCTAATGTATTATTATTCTGTTGCTCATTACATTGCATTGACCACTCCTCTTCTATCTTCATGCTTAATCATAATTACTCTTGTGAGGTATACATCAGCTCTTAGATCTGCTGTGAGGATTTTTACATATATTGACCAAAATTTTGACCAACTTGAGGTTGTAAGAAGGATTGAGCAAATACTCCTAAAGTGCCCCCCATAATCCCCTAGGATGGATACCTAGTAAATATTTAATTACTAGCTTAACCATGTTTGGAATTCCTATCCCAGAAAAGGGATGTTCCCAAATGGAGGATTCTACCCCCAAGGAAATCCAACACTAGTTCCCCCTAGTCCAAATATATTACCAGATGGAAGGTTTGATGAAATTGGGTTACTTGTACCTATGCTTCCCATTGAATGGGAAGGAAAACTAATCTGAGGTATGGTGGAACCGCCAATAGCTCCACAAACATGAGTGGGGTTGGGTATGGACATATGTCTAGTAAATGGTATTAATGGAACACTGCCCAAAGCAATAATATAAGTTGATGAAGGAGGCATAGAAGTAGGAATATACTAGAATCCAAAGAAATTCATCCAAAAATAAAATGGGTTTATAATTTGAAAACCATAAGAAGATCCTCCCATTAAATCATTGACAATGATGGAATCCAACTATATCCTATAGCAAATGATGCATTTACACCAACTTCTCCTAAAGAAGTAGTATTAACCGAGGGAGTTACCTCCCCAGTGTCGGACACTTCACTAGTGTTTTCCATGGTAGCCCACTGGAATGATGGATCACTCATACCAAGAATATGAAACTCAATTCCTTGACTAGAATTCAGATCACAGAGGGTTTAAAAATCCTGAAGGATCTGTGAGATCCTCAACGGAAAGAAAATCTATGTTCTCCTTAGGTTGAGAAGAAACCACTGGGTGAGAGTTATTTAACTGCCCCTTAAATTCACTAAAGTGTCTTTCCTCTGATGATGACTTAGATTCTACGGAACTAGAGGTGTTTTCTTCAATTGGTTATTCAATGTTTTGTTCCTGATTTTCTTCCTTTTCCCCTGAGGGGGTGGATTATTATAATCCAGTATTCACCTAGGGGCAGGTACTTCTCTTTGTTGAGGAGAGTGTCCTTGAATTCTTTGGGACCTATCTAGAGGTTGATCGGCCACAGTGTCTCACAAAAGACTCAAAGGAGAAGTCTAAAAAGATAAAACAACAAACAACACTTAGTAGAAAGTCCCTAAAAATATTACAACAAGCAAACAACACTCGTAATGAAAAGCACTTGGTTGCGAGTACTATTTAGTGAAGAGTCAGATCTGGGGTCTTCTGAAGGTTGTCTGGGATGATTAGGGCCCAAATCCACCTACCGAATATCAAGAGATAGTTACCCTACTCCTAGAAACCAATCACCAAGGGTGCAAGCACTTGCCTTCGGAAAATACCCTCCACGAGGAGTTGGGCCAACAGAGTCTATATCTGTCTCAGGTGCCACACGATATCCATTTGCAGTGACCTAGGAGGTACTTAGGGACAACAACTATGGTCACCACTTTGCGCTTGGTAATCAAGAAAAACAGTCACAGGATGGAGCTTCTGCAAATGGGCAAGGAGCGTAGGCCTTGTATAACAAGTCCTAGACTAGAAAATGTCAATGAGAAGTGGTGTCACCCCGAGAAATTTCCATGCTTGATCAGTTCCCAAACTCGCATAACCCCCCCTCAGTCAAGCAATAGGGGTATTTTGTCTACTTGAAAAATGTTTTCCTACAACTTGACATCGGTGTTAGTGGCACTTTCCCGACACGTACTTTGCGTTACTGATGGATTTAACACTCTTTAGTGGATTCCAAGTTTCCCAATTATATGTGATTTTGGAGAAGTTAAATCTCAATTCCTATCCTAGACTATTAGGTGGGTTTATCGCTAAAAGAAAACCTAGTAGCCTATTCCGATTAATTTTGCTTTCTAAAAATACAATTTCTAGAACTTTCAAAAGAAGAAAATTTATGCACCTAAAAAGAAGTATAATGCAACCTAGTACACAATTTTACCCCTATTTAACTAAAAAATAGAGCACCCTCTACCCTCTATAATGCATTTTTTAATTTTCCAATGTCTTTTCGATGCACAATGCAAGCTGTAAATGTAAAATGAAATCTTAAATGCAAGTGCAAATTTCACAAATGTACAATGCAACTTTTTAATATTTTTATTCAAAATGAAAACTAAGCTTCATATACTAAATGCAAATTTATCCTAATAAGTAAGTGCACAACCGCTTACTAACACACAAATACAATTTCAACTATTTCTAAACACACATAAGTTTGAAGTTTTGAGATACAAAATGAATGCTTTCAGTTGGCAAATCAATTCCAATTCAACCATAAGATATGAATGAAATTTTGAATGTTATGTGCACATACACTTCAAAGACCGAATGCAATTTTTTTGGATGCTAGAATGCAAAATGTACTTTGAATGAAACTTGATATTCACAATAAAACAAAAAATGCATTTTTTTTGTTTTTATGTTTAAAATGCAAAATGTAAATCTACTCTAGGTGCTTGCAATGTGAAACAAAAAAACTCAATTTTACAAAAATATACGACTTGTTTTGTTTCTTTTTCAAATGAGACAAAAGAACTCAATCACAAACAACTACACAAGACAACAAATGCAACACACCCTTGAAACCCCTATCAAGCACAAGTAAAAGTGGCCACAAACTCAAGACCTTTCAGTCATCCATGCAAGAAAAGTAGGGAAAAGTATATGAAATAACATTTAGATGCCAACTAACATACATACCTACTAGGGTTTAGGGTTTTTTCAAACCCGATTATTGCACCCAACCAATGCAATCGGGGTCTTATAACAACACAAAAGCATCCTTGAGCTATCATTTCAAGGGACAATCAAAAGTACAAAATCAAAAGCAAAAGAAGTCTAAAAATACAAAAGGCTCTTTTCAACAAATTTTTAATCCAAAATCAAAGGTTGAGACTTAAAATAAACATAGAGATGAAGCACAACCTCTGCAAAGCCACTAGAGGACTCTAATAGTCAACAACTTTGGAAAGAAGCCAAATCAAACAGTGAAAAGGATAAGGACTAGAAAAAACTATTCGAAAAGACCAAATGCCCAAGCAATTGAAAAAGACTAATTGAAAATGATCAAAGAGGTTAGTTAGATTACCTCTGAGAAGCCACTACAAGGTTTTGACAAATAGAAACTTCCACACTTTTCAAATGAGCAATGAATAGAGCTAGGGAAAAAAGGTTTCCAAAACAAGTTTTATTCAAAAGACAACCAAACAGGTCAATCATGGTCCCAAACCAGACCAACCATCTCTAAGAAGCCTTAGGAGTACCTAAATCCTTTAAGAAAATAAAAAATAACTCAAGAAAATAAAAAAATCAAGCAAGGTATACAAAAACCCTACCCTACAGGTAAATCACTATTGTATATACAACATCAAGAGATTAAATCACCACTATTAAGATCGTTAACAACGATTTCGTAGGAAAATTGCTACTGCAAGTGTAACATCAAGTGATTTTCTCTTGAGTGATTTGAAAAAATAAAAGATTGACTTAAAAACTAAAGGTTCGAAAATCCAATGAAGTTTGAGACCAAAAACAACCTTAAAGAACTCACAACAATCAAAGAAATTGGAGAAATAGAACAAGAAACCCCAAGCAGATGGTTCCCCAGTATGGTTTCCAATTCTATTGAGCAGAATTCTATGCTATGACTGGGGTTAAGTCGCCAACATACCAAGGTTATTTAAACTGGACATCTAGGGATTAATTTCAGGCAAAATATCGACTCCAAATCACAATCAAAGATCACACAAATATACCTTTAAAAGTTAATAAGGGAAGAAAAGTGATGCACCTTATTTTTGTGGTTCGATCCTAGATTTCTTTTCTCCTGAGATTTGCTTTCGATATTCAACCAATGACCTATAAAACAACTTCACAACCCTCAAAAACATTGGCTACAAACTGACATTGAAATTCAATCATAAACATATATAACCAAAGTTTGATTAATTTGAATGAATAACAACACATAAATCAAATATGAGACAAAATGTGAGAAGGGACATATATCCAATTTGTATTAATGGCAACAACAATACAATATATACCTGATTATGCGCGGCACCTTATCGAAACCGGATCTCAAGGTCACTCCTTCTTAATTCTCCACAGCTCCTACTAAAATCCACATGCACACAAGGTTGAGAAAGTTTGAGGGAAACAATCTCAACACATAGGGCTATAGGATCAAAGGATGATCAACAACATGCATGGGAATGGGAATAAATGATGGCAAAATCCTCCAGCATAACCTTGCTATGAAAAAGGTCTCCCCAAAATGGTCTAACCCTCTTTCTTTTACACTTGGTGAAGACTATTGGCATCGGGTAGGAGGAAGTTATAACCAAGGGGGAAGTTACTAGAACCACCCTAACTCCTTTTTTATTTATTTATTAATGTTTATATTTTTAAGGAGGAAATTGCTTTCAAATCAACAAAAAAGATTGAATAAATTGCAGGAAATCATGCAGCAGAATGCGATTTCAACTTTTTTTTTTTTTTTCCTGAAAACACTGGCAATATACAAGAAACAAGCGATTAAATCATTGGTTGATTGAGCTTTTGAAGTGGCTTTAATATTTTACGACTTCTTGTGCGAAGTCTAAAATTGAAGTCTAGTGATTAGGGCCATGTCAATTGGATCCAGATCAAAGCTCTTCCATCCATAAATTTCCTTTTGTGTGACATAAGTTGACATTTTGAAATGTCGTATTTTGGACTGTTGTCCTGGATGAAGAAGTGTCGATTTGGGCTATAATAATTGGTATTAGAGATAAGCCCAATCCCAACCTTTGGCCACACTTTTTCTCGAACCTCGTTTGGTTCAATTTTTTAGCCACACACAATTTATTATAGTTTCTCTAAACCTAGTTTTTTAACCACAAAGTGTATTTTGGCCATTTAGAATTCAAAAATTTCATGAATATCAATCAACTAGCTATATTTAAAAGCATATAAAAATAAAAGAGAAAAATGGAATCAATAATCTATGTGAAGGTGTCAATATTACTGGATAATTTATGTAATCAATGTGTAACATCCACGTAGACACATTGTTATTATGGATAAGTATCAAGGGTATCTATTTTTAAATTTTATGTTAGATATTTCTTTTGTGAGTGAACTATTGTTCATTACATTTGTGTCAAATTTCTTTATTGATAAATTTTTTTACCAAAAGAATCAGAAAGGAAAATATTATTGTCATGAATCATTACCCAATCAAATATAATGGCCACAATCATATGTTGTTGTTAGAACCGCCAAAGTGAATCATAGCACTATTTGGTATACCATGTGAATATGTGGAAATATTTAATATTCAAATGCACACTATATCTTAATTAATTTAAGAAGATTCAATTAACTTTAAAGGGAGGTTAATAATTGACATTAAGAGTAAAGTGTTAATTAGATGATTGTCTTCTTTTTTAAACTCCATAAAATAAGCTATTAAAAAAATCTATTAATTTCAAAAGTTCTAGTGGATACTTTATTGCAACCCAAAATAATGTTTAAACTAGAAAAATAATATAGCTTGAATCTTTGTCAACATAGGGCTGAAGGACATTACAACAATATACTCATTTAAGAGTTCAACATGTCACTTGCAGGAATTGAAACTGGTTGGAGAAGATAAAATCATTCCTCCTAACCACCCAAACTAGATCATATATAATATATATAATGTTGAGTTTCCAACTGATCCATTAGTACATAAAATATATCTCCATAAAGTTAGCAACATCAATGGTAGTAGTATCCAAATAAACAAGTACATGAACACCATTTACTTGTTTTCCAAGTATTTCAAAAGAACCCTTGAGTGAATCTCCCTTTTTTATCTTGAAATATTTACGTCCATATATTTTATCTCCACTATGACAAATTCATATCCTAGAGAAAAACTTGGACCTCCAGTAAAAGGCATAGATTATTATGCATCCTATCATATGCAAAATAATATATTATGTCTTTACACTATCTTTGTATTATAAATTTTATAATCAACAAAATTTATTTTAAAAAAACCCAAAAATTCACAAGTGCCATCTCAAAGGATGGAATTGCAAAACATCTTTATCAAAGGATTCATCTAAATGCTCCCCTAATAACATGGGAAGCACCTTCCACCCTATAGGGATTTGCAACTCAAAAATGAAAATGAAGTCAAAATACAATCATTTCTCTTTTCCAAAAAAACGTATCATGAAATGATTTAATATCGTAAAAAATCATGATATAGGAATGTGTTGCTGCTGCAACCTGATCCCCATAATTTTCTGAAAATTATAGGGCCCCTCATTTTATTTTAGGGTTTTTCAAGCCTCTCGAAAGCTTGGTTTTTGACCCTTTAAGTTGCTCTCTTTCTTCAACAAAAATTTGTTTTTTGGCTAAGGCAAGACTTCAAGTTTTCGCCAAAACTAGTCACAACTTTTTAGTCTATTTTTCGCCGACTATTGGCTTTGTTGATAGAATGGTCGCGTCCTTTAGGGCTAACTTTGCCGACCAGTCGCAATTTTTAACATTAATTTCACCAACCGTTGCGCCATCATTTGGTCTCGGTTTTGCTGACTGATCGCAACCTTCTGGCTTAGTTTTTGTCGACCGTTGCGCAGTATTTTGGCTCATCTTTCGTCGATCGGTCGCTTATTTTTGGGCCTTGTATCGCGTTCCGGTCGCAGTGCTTAACACTATTTTCGCCAACCGTTGCATCGATTTTGGTTTTATCTTTGCCGACCATTGCGCAGTATTTCTGGCTCACTTCTCACCGATCGATCACTCGCTCTTGAGCCTGGTCCGGCCGATTGTTGCGCAGTGTTTAGCACCAATCCGACCATTGCACAGTTTTGTTCTCCTTTTCACTGAACCTCATCGTCACGTTCTTGTCACAATTTTAAAGCTCAAACTCGCCGACCGTTGCACGATGGCTAAATTTATATCGTCGACCGCCGTTCTGCGCAGACCATCGACGTCGTTTGTTTGGGAAGACACGATTGCGGGAAGGTGGAAACATTAAGTGAGCCTCGTGCACATTCATTTTCATTGTTCATCGAGCCCCGTGCACTTAAATTCCCAACCACCACTCACGTGTGTTAATTACTCTGGTGTATATATATACGAACGAGGTTTTGGTTCTTCACTCTCGCCATTTGTGAATAGAGAAGCACCGTTGAACGCCAAAGTAAAAAGCACCAAGTTGTCTCCAATCAGAGCACACACACACTCGATCAGTAACCCTCTCCAGTGTCGACAGGTAGGTTCTTTTGAACCCTATTCCGTTTATTTTGTCCACTTGGGACCTCGGTTTAGCATGTGAGTTGTGTTTTTAAGCTGTTTATGGTTGGTTTTAGAGCCTAATTTCTTTTAAACCCGGACCCTCGTCTTTCGTAACACCGAGAAACACTTCTGGCCCAACTATTTTTACCCATGCCCGGTATCCTTGTCGACATGAGTTTCGTGGTCAATCCTGGTTTGTCGCAGCCTTTCACTTTGGAATTTATCAAATTTTGAACCGAATACCCACTAGGAAGCTTCTTGTCCTAAGCATGGTAGGCTTGCTGTCGTTAAACCTCGCCTGAACCATAAACCCTAACAACCATGTTGTTTTTCATCCCAGTCGAGTCGTTTTGGACCAAGAGGAAGTTGTGTCGTATTTTACACAGGCACTATGCTTTGCTTCTCCACGCACACACATGTTTCGCCTGTGTAGCTTTTTTTGTTTTCGTGAACTGTCCATACTAAGGCTTCATCCATCACCTCTTATTTGTTGCTCAAAAGGTAGTCTTGCACATGCATGGTTTGCTTGAAATTTGTTTCTTCAATGGCATAGGTAGTTCGCACCTTTAAATTCTAAATAGCACCAGATGAACGTCTACAACACTTACTTTCTAATTGAATCATGATCATTAAACTGCTATATGGATTAATTATATGTAAATGTTTTGGGAAAGGAGATTAACACTCATATCAAGTTCTGTTCTGCTTATTTGCACCTTAGACTGTATTGCTCATAAACAATTGAGGTCCCTCATTTGTCTCTTCATTGTCGTCACAGGTTTGATATGCACAGGCAATCCACCAGAAAGAAAGCCAAGTTAGCCGAGTCTGACTCAGACATAGAGATCCTGTTGGACACCTCACTCGAGATGATGTTCAGCGACACGAAAGCTATCACAGGAGTTGCCCCAGAATATCAATGGGGCGAAATATATAGAGCTGTAGAAGACCAAAACTTCCGTGAAGCCTCCTTGGAAGATCTAATGGTTTATAAGAACATAAAAAATTCTAGTCTCCACAAAGCGGCCACTCGAAAGGAGATTAACACTCATATCAAGTTTTGTTCTGCTTATTTGCACCTTAGACTGTATTGCTCATAAACAATTGAGGTCCCTCATTTGTCCCTTCATTGTCATCACAGGTTTGATATGCACAGGAGATCCACCAGAAATAAAGTCAAGTTAGCCGAGTCAGACTCAGACATAGAGATCCTGTTGGACACCTCACTCGAGACGATGTTCGGTGACACGAAAGCTATCACAGGAGTTGCCCCAAAATATCAATGGGGCGAAATATACAGAGCTGTAGAATACCAAAACTTCCCTGAAGCCTCCTTGGAAGATCTAATGGTTTATAAGAACATAAAAAATTATGGTCTCCACAAAGCGGCCACTCGCCCGGAGCTGTTCCCATGCTTGGAGGTTATTGGTTGGATACTGCCCCAAGTGAATACTGAAACCAGATTCATCACATATGTCATCGAGATGAGTCTTGCATATTTTGCATCATATCATATCACAGTAGCATACAAATTGGCCTACCCTAAGGCCCTACTGAATGACAATTGCTGAAAGGAAAATAAGGTCAAGGGCCAGTGGAGAGTATGAGAGCCAGCATCTGAGGACTCCATACAGGCTCATCGCCTTGATGTTGAGTCGAGTTTTCAGCATGCCGAATGGAAACATATATAAACTCGGCTGGGTGTCAGTGATGTTCCATGTGGCCACACATGGTACAATATTCAACTGGGATGATATCATCTTGGATAGCATGGCTTCGCATATAACTGCTGCATAAGGAGGGTTGACACAAAATAAAGCCGATTTCTTCATGTCTTCTTATCTGGTGGATTGTTTATTCATCAAGCACCCTTTCCCTGACTTGGGATGCATCTGGAAGAGCAAAGAGTCTCCCCTTCATGTGGCTTATCAGATGACATGGGCACACAAGTATGCATGCCAATACACTCATATTTGTGAAAAGTTCAACATGCCCCTATATCAACTACTCTTCAAGGAAGAACCAAATTTCCTATCAGAGAATGTTATGGCGATCATAGAAGCATTCAGAGATTACTACTTATCTTCAGAGGGAACATACATCATAATGTGTGGAGGGAGTCGACCCCCATCCCTATTGCCCCGGTATACCACAGATTACGTAGTGCATAAAGAAGCCGTAAGGAAACTCTTTATCGATGGAGTTAGTAAGGTGATCCATGACAAGAAGAAGGTGCCGTACTCGCCGATGCCTTTTACCATTGGAGCATACCAGCTCCCCAAGGAAAGAGATGGTATAGAATTTTCTTAGGACTTAGAAGCCTTCCATTTTGGAACAAATATTTTCAGAAGGCATGACCCCAAAGGAAAAGTTGTTGCTCACTGTATTAACTGCAAGGTCACTTTTGACTACGCGCACCTTTTCGACAAAGATGAAGAGTTCTTTCGAAGTGCCAAAAACATGACCGAGTTGGGAAAGCGCTACCGCCCCAAAAGAGGAACCAGTTCCAGTTCCAAGGATACCAAAGGAGCTGGGTTGAAGCAAAAGGAGGAAGAGGAGAAGCAGCATCAAGAGGTAGTAGCTATCCAATTAGAGGTAGCTGAAAAGAAGAAAAAGGAAGAGGCAAATAGGCTCCAAGAGGAAGAAAATCAAAGGCTTCAAAGGGAGCTAGCTGAGAAACAAAAAGAGGAAGCTGATAGGCTTCAAAAGGAGCTAGTAGGGAAGCAGAGGGAAGAAGCAGAGAGGCTTTAAAAGGAACATGAAGATAAATAACGTCAAGATGCAGAAGCTGCCAAAATTCAGCAGGAGCAAGCTGATAGTCTACAGAAAGAAGAAGCCGAAAGAATAAAGAGAGAAGAGGCTGAAAAGTTGCAAGAAATAAAGGAGAGAGCAAAAGAGGAAGCAACGGAATTGAAAAGGAAAAAGGAGGAAGCAGATAAGGCCAAGGAAGCTGTGGAGCAAGGGAGTTCAGGTGCACAAGATATGGATCTAGATGTATCAACGACGAAACCTCCAGAGACAATCACTGAAGGACATGTCTCACCTCAGGAACTCGCTCTCACCCCATCCACTCCCTCAAAGCAGCACATAGTGGCAAAGCTGGATTCCATCTTTTTCGATAAGAAACAGAAGGCTATCATGAGAAGATCAGAAAAGAGGATGAAATTTCAAGACAACCAAGATGTAGTCACAATAACAGAAGTTTCAATTTTTCAGGGGACTAATAGGGACCCTCAGTTCGCGGCAGCAGCCACTGTGGCTACGGCTCAGGTAAGTGCCGATAATGTAGAACTGCTGGTAGAAGAAGTGAGGAAATACAAGGACAAGTGCTTCAAAGTGAAGGATAATCTGCTGAAAGAGGTGCACCAAGTTAATGAGCTGAAGAGGAAGTATAACGAGCTTCAAGAAGAAAAGGAAGAAATAGCTTTGCAGACCCAAAATCTCGAAGATGAAAAGGATGCTCTAAATGTGCAACTAGTAATCGCGAAAGGCGAGAAGAAAGAATTAGAAACTTGCATAAAAGAGTTAGAGCAACATGAGGCCAACAATATATAGCAGATCGAGTTCTATAATCCTCAGTTCGAAAGGCTGACGAGATAAAATGAGCAGCTAAAGGATGCAAATGAGAAGAAGCAAGATTTAACCGCATTCCATGAGCAAGCATGCAATATACTGAGGAAAATTCATTAGTCACTAGAGCTAATCACGGAGGAGGTTTGTAAGATGAAGAGAATGATTTCAAGGATGAAAGTAATTGAGGCTGATGCACTGAGACTCAAGAAAAAGTATGTGCACCACTTGGAGGAAATCAATAGACAGCTTGAATGGAGAAAAGGAAAATCAGGATTCCTAGGGAACCTGCCCCTCAAGTCTGTAGAGGAGTCAAAGCTGGATTTAGGACTCCTTGAGTTTTGTAGAGACTATGGTACAAAAATAATTAGTGGAATCTAGAAAACCATCGGGAAATGTACCGAATTCTACTTAAAGGTCCGGGAAACCCATGAGAAATTCCATATGGTTTTACCTCACACCATACATGATTTTCCTAACAAAGATCAACGTTTGTTGGAGCTGCAAGGCAATCTGAATACATAAATATAATACCTAAAGAAGATAGATGTCCTAACATCAGAAGAACTACACCGGTTTATTGGGAAAGCTTCGACTATTCATGCTTATTTTCTGGAAGACATCGCCCAAGTGACATTAGTAGGAGCAACACACATTAAAACAGAACTATCTAGGCATGAGATCTCACTAAAAATGATGGTTTCTGCGCGAGGCAATTTTATTATTCGAGAAGCTGGCATGTGGACTAGTTACATTGCTGAAGTGGAAAGGGCAGCTGAAGTGGACAGGCCAGTTGAAGTGGATAGGCCATCTGAAGTGGAAAGACCAACTGGAAGTTAATTTTGTTTTTATTGTAAATTCTAAAAGACGGCTGAAAGCTGATTTATTGTATAAACATTTAAAAAACAGTTGGGAACTATTTTTGTCTTATATGAGCATTAGAAGACAAAATTTTGTGCTTCCCTAGGGTTAGGGTTGGAGAAAGACAATTTTGTAAAGTTATAAATAGAGGAATAGAATAGAAGGAAAGGACTTTTGGAAGGTGAAAGGACTGATTTCTCTTGTACGTGAACTACTTTGCTGCATTAATAAAGAAAGCTCCATTTTCCTGGGAAAATCTAGCACTGTGTTTTTTGCTTGGGGATGTGTTGAATGCCTGTTGAATTATTTATGCACCATTCATGCATATACTGTGAGATCCTTCCTAACTATTCTGAATTAATTCTTTGTTATGAATGCTTTCATTTCCTGTGCAAACAATCATGTGTTAAATGAGTGATGGAATGTTTTAATTCTATCATAGCTATCTTTGATATCCTTTATATTCTGCTGTAAATGTATCAATATTATTGAGCAACTATCTATGAGATTCTTGGGTGTATTTCCAGCATATTAATCATATTTCAGATCTGCTCCCTGCAGGGATAGGTTAATTAATTTAGATAGTCTTAGATCAGATTTGTTTTAATTGCATGCATTTAGATAGGGCACTTGCATATCATCCTTAAACATACAATACATAAACGGTGGATCGGGCCGCCACTGGTAAAAGTTAATCTTTAAATCACACATGGTAGCCATGTCGTTAACCAAACGGATTCCCCACACCAAACGGTGAGAGATCTAATTGGGCTTGCTTACCGGGGAGAATACCTTTACTGATTGGTGCTACGAATTTCGAGGTATCAACATAATGTTATCCTTGAATTTATGAGAAACAATAAAAAGAAGTCTATCAATTAATATCATTTATGACAAACTTAGTTATCAATGTATATCTTTGTAAGTTGCATAAGCTTGCACACATTTTCTTAAGTCTAAATGAAAGATCAAACCAAAAAGGGTGTTATGTGTGATAGATTTGTTTAATAACTACAATGTGCTAGATTCTAATATAGCATTATAATGTTCATTATTATAGTGGAAACAAAATAGGATCACTGAAAGAACAACCATGCGCATAAACAAAAGAACACAAAGAATTTATCTTGGGAAAACCCAAACTCGGGAAAAACCCAACTAACCTTTCTTATTCAGATATTTAGTTCAAGATACAAGAGTACATTAGATATATCAGATACAAGATATCGAACCCAAGAATAAGAGTCTAGGATTACAGCCTGACTTTCTTTCTCTTGTGCACCTGTGGAGTAGATATGAGCAAAATTGCTTGATCATCAAATGAGGAGGCGTCACACCTTTATTTATACTTGTTTATGGGCCGATTTTTCAATGTGGGTCTGACTTGTCTTCACTGTGGGGCCGGCGTGCTTGTGTGCATAATAATAATTGTTTTATTATTTTATCTGGAACAACTTGCTTAGTAGCATAATAATGTATATTATTGTTTTCTTTTGGGGTCGAATTCCTTAGTGAGGATAGCTCACTAAGATACAAACATCAACACTCCCTCTTAGCTAGGGAGGTATCATCATGCTGGAACACATCAGTATTTCATTGGAGCATCACGGCTTGTCCTGAACATCTCGTCATCATAAGAAAGGTCTATTCTTGTTCATGTGGCTATGATCAACATGGCATACACTCAGTCCATCAAGTAACACATCAACCTAGTCCATCAGGTAGTACAACACACAACTTAGTCCATCGAGAAGTGTAAATCAACTCAATTCATCGAGGAACACATGATCAAATCAACTCATATTAGTCCACACAGAACATCGATAAGTTCACACAGAACTCAAGGAGTCCACAAAAAACTCAGATCAGTTCACATAGAACATCGAGGAGTTCACACAGAACTCAAAGAGTCCACACAGAACTCAAGAATCCACACAGAACTCAAGAATCCACACATAACTCAAGGAGTCCACACAAAAATCAGGAGTCTACACATAACTCAGGAGTCCACATAGAACTCAGGAGTCCACACAGAACTCGAGGAGTCCACATAGAACCTAAGAGTTCACACATAACTCATGATTCCACACAGAACTCATATCGGTCCACACAGAACCATAGTCCACACATGACAAGGAGTCCACACAGAACCACAGTCCATACATGACAAGGAGTCCACACAAAAATTAAGAGTCCACACAGAACTCATATCGGTCCACATAGAAAAATAGTCTACACATGAAAAGGAGTCCACATAGAAATCATATCGGTCCACACAGAACCACAACCCACATAGGAAAAGGAGTCTACATAGAAATCATATCGGTCCACACACAACCACAGTCCACATAGGACAAGGAGTCCACACAGAACTCAATATTCCACACAGAAATCATAGAAAAATAAGATCCATTTCTTTCCCATTCAAGGAGAGACACACCATTCTCCCAGTCATAGGGAGAATGTCACACCGATTCTGCAACCATCAAGACTCCCTCTCAATGATGGAGGCATTCTCCACCACTCTGATCCTGTCACGGAAGTACACAAAAATTTCCTTGGGAAGAGGCTAGGTGAGAATGTCGACAACCTGATCCTCTATAGGAATATATAGGAGCCGAACTGCTCCTCTTTGCACCATAGCATACCACTGCACGCTACACTACTGAACATTGTTTCTCCTCCATCAGTGTTATCTCTCATCGAGTGAGTCTACTGAGATGAGCTTCCCACTTTCTCAATAATACTGGATGACAATCCAAACTCCCTTTGGATCTCTGCTGCAGACTCCCTTTGCAACTTTGTATCATATTCTCCCTCTGAAGCTGCTCACTGGCTAGTCCATCAGCCTATATGAGGTGTCATCCTAGACGCCAATATGAACCACATCCTAAACGCTTTCTCTGCAAAGCTTCTCAAAAGAGTGTAATACTAATTTCTATTCTATTGTTATCCAGATACATTAATGACCCAGTCAATTGTCTATTCATGGTAGGATCTACCAACTCTGACTCGGAGGTTGAGTCATTCAACTTGTTTAGATTCGTCACCATAGGTGTTGCCATGGACTTACAGTCGATCATCCCAAATTTCCTCAGAACATCAATAGTATACTTCCACTGACTCAGGAATATCTCATCATGTCTCTGCCACACCTCTAATCCCAAGTAATAATGTATCAATTCAATGTCCTTCATCTCGAAATCAAAGGATAACTCCCTCTATATTTGTTAATGAATCTCTCTGTCTCGGTGGGTAAAAACATCATGATTAAGGTATCAATATCAGCAACGTGTGCCACCTACACTTGTTGAATCTTGATTTATTTCTCTAACTGAACATATGTATACTGCACCTACTTAGAGGTCAACTGAGTAGTTCGTGGCTTAGAGAATTCTTAACATAAGTAACGCTCTAACCACTTCTAGAGTATGCCACGATGCCAACTGGAAGCCAACTTCTCTTCATGTAGTCCCCACATATCAGTTAGCATGCTAAAGTAACTAAGGAACTTTAGAGGACTCATCGACTTCTACTAACTGCAATTCCTCATGATCATCAGAAGGATGAACATCTGTAGTAGATAAAGACCAACATTTGTTGGAGCCTCCTACTTCCAATCATCAATATCCACATGAGATCCTTTGGACCTGTGGGTTATTTGACTAAATGTACTAGGTCCATACTTGACCCATCCCTAGATAAGTCTCATGACCAACACTGGGAAATGCTCGATGCTCAACCTCTAGGAGTATACTATGCGCAAATGAGTACTAATCTTCCCACCCCGTCACAGGATGTCCGGAAGAAAGCACTGCTCTAATCTAAGCTATTCACCTCTAGCCAAGTCACATGGATAATATTGAGGGAAATTCTAATGCCACAACGCTACTCATCATGCAAGGACCAATATCCCCAACCCATCATAGGGTGTCCATGAGAAGACACTATTCTTCCACCAGACCATTCACCCTTATCCAAATAAAATGGATAATACTGGGGGAATGTCCACCTGATGCTGTAAACATCTGTCTTCAAGTGCCCTTCTCCTTCTGCATCTAAGCATCCTGTTCCTTCTCAAATACTGAGTATCAAAGATATCTTCACATCCATCACTTGTCCTCTTGTTGAACAACCATCACTTGTTCTTCGAAACAAGTCTCTTGTAGGTCATAGCACATGTGTTGATGTATATGTAACTTCGGAATGTATTTCATCTGTGTATTATATATATATTTATTGTACCCTTATAAGAGATGTGTTATTCCTCTATAAGGAAGTGTCGTCATGTGGATTGACAAGTGTCGCAAGTGTGTGTATTTGCCGATGGGTTATTAGACCACCTTATGAGGTCGGCCCTAATTAATATATAATATAATGTGGATGTACTCAAGTAGACAAGTCGGCCCCAGTAGGTCACTGGGCAAAAAGGTGAGTATAAATAGAGATAGGAGATCTCTATTTTACTCACTCGGAAAAGTATCTATCTCTCTCTCTGAAAAGTGGCGCACTAGTGAGTAGGAGGAGGATCATCTGCTAGGAGACTATCTCTGTATTATTTGGTTGTATTTTGGTTGAGCCATTGCTCTCTCTATCTCTGAGGAAGTTGTGGGGTTTTTCACCTTAGGGTTTTCCCCACGGAAACTCTGTGTCTCTTGTCTCTATGCTTTTGATTCTTGTGATGCTTGTCATATTATGATTGTCATGCATTGATATACTGTAGATGTTATTCTCTCAGCAAAGATCCTATAGTATTGTGATTTAATACTAAAAATTTAACATGGTATCAGAGCTTAACTGAGAAGAAGACATTTTGCAGTGACGGAAGCTTGTATTCCTTGTTTATTGGGTTTCTCTCCACAGATTTTTGAAATTCAGTATAGTAGATTGGATCTACTCATCAAGGCGCATCTTTCTGTCCAATCAGATTTCAGTTCCGAGCATTTTCAGTTTTGGCCCTAAAAATTAGGGTTTCCACAAAAATAGGAATTTCTGGAAACTGAAGGTACAGCTGGAAGCTCCTTGCAAAAATCGAAGGTTTGAGCTTTGGATCGAGATTTTTGGCTGGGTAGATCTCCGGGAAACTCAAACCCTAATTCAGGGCTCTTCCCAGTGAACCCGGGAGGACAAAAAGGCAATTCTGAAGGGCAAGACTTTGCTGATCTCAAATTCTGAATGTACTAGGCTGATCAGCTCTCCAAGGCGCATCTTTCTATCCTTTCGGAATTTTGAAATTCACATTTTGAATTTTTAGGGTTTCTCTGACAAACCCTAATCCGGGACCAGATCCAGTTTTCAGCACTTCAAGTGGTAAGTTCTAAATCTTTTCTATTTCCATTTGAAGTACTCTTAAAGATGTCTCTTCACACCAAGCTTGAGGATAAGCTTGAAGGGGCTGATAACTTCCGAGCCTGGAAGTATAGGATTGGGCTAATCCTGGAAGAGAATGAGTTGGACTCATATGTGAAAGAAGACATCCCTATCCCAGAGGATGAAGAGGCCAAGGCATTGCACAAGAAGAACTTGGTCAAGGCAAAGAGAATCATTGCTGATTCTATCAAAGACCATCTTATACCCCATGTGTCTTCTCTCAAGACACCCAAAGAGATGTTTGAATCTTTGACCAAGCTATTTGAAGGAAAGAACATAAATCGGAAGATGACCCTGCGGAACCAATTGAAAGCAGTGAAGTTTCAGAATGGAGAAACCATTCAATCTTACTTTTCAAGGGTCTCTCAGATCAAGGAACAATTAGAAGCAGTAGATGAAATGGTGGAGAATGGTGAGGTGGTGATGACTACTCTAAATGGCCTACCCAGGTCATGGGATTCCTTTATTCAAGGAATTTGTGCAAGGAAGAAGTTGATCTCCTTCAGTAGACTTTGGGAAGAATGCTCTCAAGAAGAAGCTAGACTTATAGCTCGTGAGGAAAAGATGGGAGGAGAAGATCAAGCTCTTGCAGCTCACACCAAAAGAAGCAAAATCAAGAAGGATCCCTCTCGCCTCAATAGGTCCCATCAAAAGAAGAACAGGAAAGACCTAAGATGTTTCACATGCAATGAGAAGGGTCACTTTGCTTCAGATTGTCCTAAGAACAAAAGGGATAATAACAAAAATCCTAGTAAGAAGAAGAAGGGCAGCAAAAGAAGGTTTCATGCTCATGCTGCTGAAGATGATGAACCCCCAAAGAAGAAGGCTAAGGCAGAAAGTAGTAGTGATGATGATTCATCAAGTGAAGAAGAGTATGTTCTTATCTCTGCACTCACTGGTACCATCTCCCATGGTTGTATTGATTGGTTGATTGATAGTGGGGCTTCCAAACACATGACTGGGTTCAAGGAATCTTTTGTGAACCTTTCTGAACATGAATCACCCCATAAGGTGAAACTTGGGGATGATTATCAATACCCAATCAAAGGAAGTGGTGAAGCCTCTTACAACCTAGATTCTGGAAAATCTCTGAAGATGAAGGAAGTCCTCTATGTACCTGGGCTCAAGAAAAACTTACTCTCCATCTCTGCTTTAGATTCAAAAGGTATGAGGGTTGCATTTGTTGATGGCCAAGTTCTAATGTGGCCAAAGGGAAAGACTATTGATGATGCAGTAGTGATTGGAGAGCAAGAGGGAGGCTTGTATAAATTAAAGGGTCAACCTGAACATGCCATGGTACATGAATCCATGGAACCCAGTGAACTTTGGCATAGGAGACTTGCTCACATGCACTATAGAGCACTTCCAATTGCAAGCAAGGATGTAGAAGGTCTTCCTGAAATCAAGACCAAACATGAAGGTGTTTGCAAAGGATGTGCAAAAGATAAGAACATTAAGAAGGCTTTCCCAAGCAGTGAAAGCAAGGCAAAAGACATCCTGGAAATCATCCACTCAGATGTATGTGGCCCCATGTCATCCAGTTCCCTAAGTGGGTATGTTTACTATGTATCATTTATTGATGACTTCTCCAGGAAGACTTGGGTATACTTCTTGAAGGGCAAAGATGAGGTGTTTGATAAATTCAAGGAATTCAAAACCTTGATGGAGAATCAAACTGACAAGAAAATCAAGACATTCAGATCTGACAATGGTGGAGAATTCACCTCAAATGACTTCAAGAAGCTTTGCAGTGATTCCGGGATTAAGAGGGAGTTGACTGCTCCTTATAATCCTCAACAGAATGGAGTTGCAGAAAGGAAGAACAGAACTATCATGGAAGCAGCAAGGGCAATGTTGCATGACCAGGATCTTCCTATGCATCTATGGGCAGAAGCAGCTAGAACAGCTGTATATGTGCAGAATAGAACACCCCACAAGATTTTGGACAACAAGACACCAGAAGAAGTCTTTTCTGGTAAGAAACCTAAAGTCAGCCACCTCAGAATATTTGGTTGTCCGGTATACACTCATGTCCCAAAGGAGAAGAGGACTAAACTAGATCCTTCAGGAAAGAAGGGCATCTTTGTGGGTTATAGTGAAAGCTCGAAGGCTTACAGAATATATTTTCCAGGGTTCAAGAAGATTGATGTCAGCAGGGATGTAACATTTGATGAGAATTCAGCATTCATCAAATCAAGAAAGGCACCTACCGAAGTTTATGAAGAACCTAAGGAAACAAGATTTCAGGACACTACCATGACTGAAGCAGTTCCAGAAACTGCTCGTGAGTTTGAAGATCCACAAGAACCTGTAGATCCACCCCGTGAGGATAACTCTCACAAAAGGAAACCTGTATGGGCTAGAGAGCTCATTCATGATGCAGAAAGATTTGGCATTCCAGAAGAAGAACACGGAAGCAAAGAAGAGAACCAGATCACACACCAGTTATGTTGCTTTACTCTGTGACATCATGAACAAAGAGCCTTCCAGTTATGAAGAGGCAGCAGAAAAGAAAGAATGGAAGGATGCTATGGTTGAGGAATATCAATCAATTATGAAGAATGATGTTTGGGATGTTGTCCCAAGACCTAAAGAGAAGTTTGTTGTGACTTCCAAGTGGATCTACAAAATCAAGCATGCTGCAGATGGCAGTGTGGAAAAATATAAAGCAAGATTCGTAGCTCGTGGTTTCTCTCAGAAGGAAGGAATAGACTATGAAGAAACCTTTGCACCTGTAGCCAGATATACTTCCATCAGAACAGTACTTTCCCTGGCTGCAGCAATGAAATGGAAGATACACCAGATGGATGTCAAGACTGCTTTCCTGAACGGTGTAGTAGAAGAGGAAGTATATGTGGAACAGCCACTCGGCTTTGAAATACATGACAGGGAATCTTATGTATGCAGATTGAAGAAAGCCTTGTATGGCTTGAAGCAAGCCCCCAGAACCTGGTATGGTAGGATGGACAGTTTCCTATCTAGTTTGGGCTTTACCAAGAGTAAAGCAGATTCCAACCTTTACTACAAGGTTGAGGAAGGGAATCCTGTGATTCTACTACTATATGTGGATGACCTATTTGTGACAGGAGATGACAGAATGATTGCAGATACCAAGAGGAAGCTTGCAGCTGAATTCGATATGAAATATTTGGGAATGATGCACTATTTCCTAGGTATGGAGGTGTGGCAGAATGCAGGTGGGATCTTCCTTGGTCAAGGGAAGTACACAGTAGATATCCTGAAGAGATTTGGGATGATGGACTGCAAAGCCATGGCCACACCTATGGCATCGAATCTGAAGCTTCTTTGTGATGCTTCATCTGAGCCAGTTGATGTTTCTATGTATCGTCAGATTATTGGGTCCTTGATGTACCTGACGAACACGAGACCAGATATTTGCTTTGCTGTGAACACATTGAGCCAGTTCCTGACGGATCTGAGGAGTGTTCACCTGGTTGCTGTAAAGCATGTTCTGAGGTACCTGAAGGGTACAGTGGATTATGGGCTCAGATATGAGGCGAATCAAAAGTTTAACCTGCAGGGTTATGTTGATTCAGATTGGGCTGGCAGTGCTGCAGATAGGAAGAGCACATCTGGGTGTTGCTTCAGTATGGGATCAGGTGTGATCTCTTGGTTTAGCAGGAAGCAATCCTGCGTAGCACTGAGTACAGCTGAGGCAGAGTATGTTGCAGCCTGTTCAGCTAGTTGTGAGGCAGTATGACTATGGAAGCTACTGTCTGAGTTATTTGATCTCCCGTTGGAAGCTACTGGTATCTTCTGTGATAACCAGAGTTGTGTGAAGCTGTCCGAGAACCCAGTGTTTCATGACAGGTCGAAACACATAGAGATCAAATACCACTATATCAGGGATATGGTGCAGAGAGGAGCTGTGAAGCTCCTGTATGTTGCGACGGACGAGCAGATTGCAGATGTGCTGACGAAGCCACTAGCCAGGGTGAAGTTTGAGTACTTCAGAGAGAGGCTTGGCGTTATTCAGATCAAGGACACTTCGAGGAAGAAGTGATGGACACATTTGCTGAAGCCATTCCAAGCATGTTGGAAGGAGGATCCTTCACATGGCTGTGGATGTAAGCGCTGGATGATAAACATCAGGATGATGTTCTAGTTTCTGCTGGATATGATCAGTTGGATCATTTTATGTATGTATGTACGCATCATGTTGGATGCTGGATATGATCAGTTGGATCATGTGTATGTATTTTATATGCATCATGTTGAATGCTTGGACCATGTATTTGTATTTGTATCAGGTGGATACATTGATGATCAGGAGGATCATGTATGATGATATGTATCAGGTAGATACTTGGTATGCAGCAGGATGTTGCATTGATGATCAGGAGGATCATGTATGATGATATGTATCAGGTAGATACTTGGTATGCAGCAGGATGTTGCATTGATGATCAGGAGGATCATGTATGATGATATGTATCAGGTAGATACTTGGTATGCAGCAGGATGTTGCATTGATGATCAGGAGGATCATGTATGATGATATGTATCAGGTAGATACTTGGTATGCAGCAGGATGTTGCATTGATGATCAGGAGGATCATGTATGATGATATGTATCAGGTAGATACTTGGTATGCAGCAGGATGTTGCATTGATGATCAGGAGGATCATGTATGATGATATGTATCAGGTAGATACTTGGTATGCAGCAGGATGTTGCATTGATGATCAGGAGAATCATGTATGATGATATGTATCAGGTAGATACTTGGTATGCAGCAGGATGTTGCAGTGATGATCAGGATGATCATAGATGACGAGCTTCAGGATGTTGCTCCAGATGACATGCAGCAGGATGTTGCAGTGATGATCAGGATGATCATAGATGACGAGCTTCAGGATGTTTCTCCAGATGACATGCAGCAGGATGTTGCAGTGATGATCAGGATGATCATAGATGACGAGCTTCAGGATGTTGCTCCAGATGACATGCAGCAGGATGTTGCAGTGATGATCAGGATGATCATAGATGACGAGCTTCAGGATGTTGCTCCAGATGACATGCAGCAGGACGTTGCAGTGATGATGATCAGGATGATCATGGATACATCAGGATGATGTATGGTGAGTATCAGGTTGATACTCTGTGGCCGTGGATCAGGTTGTGCAGATGAGCATGTAATTCGTTGCCCTGGGAGATTTGCAGATGGTCTTGCGAGGTTTTGCCTATGGCATGTAATTCGTTGCCCTGGGACATCTGGCAAATGCTCTTTCGAGGTTTTGCTCTGGGAGGACATGTAATTCGTTGCCCTGGGAGATCTGCAGATAGTCTTGCGAGGTTTTTCCTATGGCATGTAATTCGTTGCCCTGGGATATCTGGCAGATGCTCTTGCGAGGTTTTGTCCTATGGCATGTAATTCGTTTACCTGGGAGATCCGATAGGTTGGGCTGTGTGCCCGTAATCAGTACTAGGATGCTCTTGCGAGGTTTTGCCATGACCACATGTAATTCGTTGCCCTGGGAGATCCTATAGGTAGAGCTGTGTGCTCGTAACAGCCTGGGATGCTCTTGCGAGGTTTTGTGGTGAGGTCACATGTAATTCGTTTCCCTGGGAGATCCTATAGGTAGAGCTGTGTGCTCGTAACAGCCTGGGATGCTCTTGCGAGGTTTTGTGACGCACGTAAAAGTCCTGAGGATTCCACAGTATGGCCAGTGATGACGAAGACCTGCAGGTGGTGGGCCTACATCCAGTATGAAAAAGGACTGGCTCTGTAGAACTTCCTATGACGAGTAGAGACAGAGATTGGATGAGATAGCAGCAGCAGTGATGACGATGATGACGATGCATCGATGACGATGATCCAGAGAAGAAGACTTGTCTAGCAGATCTGTGTCGAGAAATACCTTCCTAGTTAAGAGGGAGTGTTGATGTATATGTAACTTCGGAATGTATTTCATCTGTGTATTATATATATATTTATTGTACCCTTATAAGAGATGTGTTATTCCTCTATAAGGAAGTGTCGTCATGTGGATTGACAAGTGTCGCAAGTGTGTGTACTTGCCGATGGGTTATTAGACCACCTTATGAGGTTGGCCCTAATCAATATATAATATAATGTGGATGTACTCAAGTAGACAAGTCGGCCCCAGTAGGTCACTGGGAAAAAAGGTGAGTATAAATAGAGATAGGAGATCTCTATTTTACTCACTCGGAAAAGTATCTATCTCTCTCTCTGAAAAGTGGCGCACTAGTGAGGAGGAGGAGGATCATCTGCTAGGAGACTATCTCTGTATTATTTGGTTGTATTTTGGTTGAGCCATTGCTCTCTCTATCTCTGAGGAAGTTGTGGGGTTTTTCACCTTAGGGTTTTCCCCACAGAAACTCTGTGTCTCTTGTCTCTATGCTTTTGATTCTTGTGATGCTTATGATGCTTGTCATATTATGATTGTCATGCATTGATATACTGTAGATGTTATTCTCTCAGCAAAGATCCTATAGTATTGTGATTTAATACTAAAAATTTAACAACATGATCTTTCCTACAAGTCAAGTTCAGTCAATTAGTTACCAACATTGCATAATCATGAAATTCAGTCACATCATATTGAAATTTCAATGCAATAGTTCACACAGTTATGTAAGCATCTTAGCCAATGATTCAACACAACACCCATCCATATCCCAAACACACGTGGTGACTATCGGGATGCCTTCCATCTCCACCAAAACATACTATCAAGAGTGTGCACTGCTCTGAGCATGTTAACAAAGAGGTTTCATCCTTGACTAGTTCCGACAATGGATCATGGGTTGTTGTGCAACAATATAGGCTACTTACCCAACATATATATCACATGCAATACATGATCCTACTACTCATTAATCTCAACCATGCATAAAACAAAATTGTACCACATATCTATGTATAACTGTTATGAACATTATCCTTTAAACCAAACATTTAAAGCTTTAAGGAACAACTCTAATGACAATACAAATACTTATCTTTTATTTGTTTTGGGGTATCCCTCTTGATTTCTGCCTCCTTGTACAAATCATGGGATTCCTGAGATCCTCATCTTGTTTCTGCATCTTAGATCTTCATACATCACCAATGACAATCACATCATTTGAATACTGCAGTCATTGGTGCACTCATAGAGTGTACTAGAAGTACTCCTTTTGAGGATATTTTGTACTTTCCTCAAGATCATCTTCTGCATTCCTTGAATTCTTTTGTGGAGAATCTTCATCAACATCAACAATTGAGGCATGGTGCTTTATCTTCTTTGAGGTACATTGTTTTTCATGGTGGCCATACTTTTTGCAGTTGTAACATTGAATGTGTGAAAGATCCTTCTTCTTCTTTTGCTCTGGAACTGGACTTGATATTTCACCTTTGTATTTTATACCAACACTCTTCTTTCATTTCTTAGCATGAGCTATAAGGGCTTGGATTTCCTCATGTTGAGGGCCATGCAACTTGCCTCTAGCAGCAAGTCTAGATTCTTCTCAATGTGTGCAATTTTCCCACAAATGATCAAACTTGGGTAGCTCGGATCTTCCACTCACACTTTGAATGAATGGTTCCCAAGAATGAGGGATACCATTTAGAGTCATCGTGACAAGTTCTCTATCTGCAATTATTTCTCCATTGGTGCCCAATTGATCCTTTATTTTTGAAATCTTCATGAAGTAGGATGCAATAGAATATGATTTGGTCATCTTTACATTTGAGATTTGTTGTATCAAGGCAAGAGCCCTATTGACATTTCTATTCACAAATAACTTCTTCAAGGTCTCAAGCATGGCTATATATTTCTTCTTTTGAGATATTTGAGGGATCAAATGATCCATGATCGAATCTATTAGAATCCTTCTTGTCTTGGCATCACTCTTCTTCCATTGAGCCTTTACTGCTCCTTGTTCTTTTGGTTTTGTTGCTCCTTCTTCAACAAAGTTTAGAAGAAAACTTGCTTCTAAGAAAATAAGTACTTTGGACTACCATGAGCTGAATTTGGAATCCCCGTCAAGTCTATCTTCAACCTTGATGTTGGTCATCTTGACTGAAGGCTGAAAACTGAGATCTGAAATTTGTTGCAGAAACCCTAGCAAGAGCTAGGTCAAAAATGAAATTTGGAATTTAGAAAATATGATTCCACAGATGGATGCGCCCTCCTAAGGTGAGTTGAGTAGCCCTACTTTTCTTCTGGATCTATGTACAAAACAACTTAAAAACTAAAACCTTAATTTATACAGTTTCTGCAGAATTTGGGTCAAAACTGGAACTTCACCAATATGAAATTTTCATCCATAGAAAGATGCGCCCTCCTAGGGCGAGTTTCCCAAGAACTCTTTTCAAGAAAATCTATGGAGAGAAGGGTCCAAACCTAGATGCCCTAGTTTCCAACAATGGCATCTATTCAACACTGCTATGATACCATGTTAGATTTTAATATAGCAATACAACTTTCATTATTATAGTGGAAACAAAATAGGATAACTGAAAGAACAACCATGCACGGAAACATAGGAACACAAATTATTTGTCCTGGGAAAACTCAAACCCGGGAAAAACCAAACCGACCTTTCTTATTCATAGATTCAGTTCAATATACAAGAGTACATCAGATATATAAGATATAAGATATCAAAGCCAAGATCAAGAGTCTTATTCCATCCCGTCTTTTCCTCTTATGCGCACCTGTGGAGCAAATATGAGTGAACTTACTTGATCATCAAATGAGAAGGTGTCACACCTTTATTTATACTTGTTTCTGGGCTGAGTTTTCAATGTGGGGCTGACTTGTCTTCATTGTGGGGCTGACCTGCTTGTGTGCATAATAATGATTGTTTTATTATTTTATCTGGGCCGACTTGTTTAGCAGAATAATAATGTATATTATTGTTTTCTTCTACGGCTGACTTTCTTAGTGAGGACACCTTGCTAAGCTACACACACCAACACAATTTTCATGTTAACATGGTAGTACTCATATGCATCTAAGAAAGGGAAAATACAATTGCATCTATTTCAACCACCAAACATAGTATTTGTACTCCAATTGAATGATGAATGCATCATTGAAGGACACAACACCCATGCTTATTTGTTTCAATATCAATGCAATGTTCTACCACAACATCATGAAGGCACTGCCATTATAGATAAAATAACACCATCATTTATAATGATATTAAAGGGAATTGTCACATATTATTCTAACCAAATATACAATTTCAACTTGAAACCTAGAAAGAACAAAGTTGTCCACTCAATATATGGAAAACAAAAATAAGAAAACTAACATTTATTATAATGATAAAAAAATCCCTCCATTGTTATTATCATTATGATTTAGTTCAAAACACTTCAAATCTTTGCGTTGCCTTAGTTATCAAATCTTTGAATTTTGAATATTGTGAGAAGCTAGAATTTGAATCTCATAATTTTTAGATCTATTTTGAACCAACAAAACACTAGTTTTTATAATTATATAAAATGGTTCATGAATGAAAATATTATCCAACTTCTTTAAAAGAAGAAAAAAAGTTAAGTTGTTATTATAGGTTAAAAGCAAGGCTAACACCTAGTAGATGCAGTAGAGCCACTCTTGTTGATAAAAGATACTCCTAAAGTGAATATTCTTTCTTTCTTGATTGAAATTCAGGGTCAAGTAATACAATTGAAGTATGAAAACAATGGTGTGCCAATTGTTCGAGAAAGAGAACATGAACAATCAACTCTGATAACAACATCTTAAGAATTGAATGCAATAGGAGTATAGAGGTTATATCAAAGGATTTGTTGTAGTTGTCTATAGATTTCATTCCTACTCATGTGGTTACTAGAGGGAAATAATATTCACTTACTTAGGTATAATTGTTTATTTGAATAACCAGGTCAATATCTATGTTTAGGGGTTTTTATCTATCATTTTTTCATTTTTATTTAGATAATAAGTAGGATAATATTAGTAAAGAGAGAAAAAATATTGTTTGTTTCTACACCCACCCATTAGCAAAGGATCTCAGAAGAGGTAGGTAGTGCTTATTGTTTGTGAGTGTCTTAGGAGGTTATGGTTTTTAATCCATAGGAAGAGTAGAGTTTGATAAGGGAATGTACATAATGGATTTGTTTTATATCAAAGTATTTCCCACTATGATTTGGAACCTCTCCTCGAGGAACTTGAATCACCCATGGAACAATCTCAACCAATAATTTCCCTCATTTCTGCAAGCTAGTTTAGTTGAGTATAGATGGGTAAGATATATTTCCCACAATGATCTGCAACCTCTCCCTGAAAAATATCAACAATTAATTGAATAAGATTTATCAATTTTCATTAAGACCTTTAAAGAAGAGACTCTCAATATTTACACCCCATTTCTTCTAGGGAGACTACATCTCAGGGCCAAGCTCAAGTCTCAATTCCAATGGAAGATGTGTTGGGGGGTATGTGGGGTTGGTTACTCAAGTTGTTTTTATAATCATGTATACTTGAATTGAGGAGGCTAAAAGATAACTTGAAGGTCTATAAGGACAAGTAAATTCCTTGTTAGGGATATACAAAACTATAGTGAAAACTCATGTTGAAGTTCTTTAAGAAAATATGTACTTAAAACTAAAATGGTTGATTAGATCCATGATATTTAGGAAAACAAAGGATACACGCATATGTTATCTAGAGTGCAGAACAAGATTATGAATATCCTTCCAAATTACCTTTAGGTGTGTCAAGGTATTGGGACAACAAATGAAAACATCAAGGTTATATAGAAGAACATTGGAGATAGGTAGGAGGTATTCAAGATATTAGACTTGTATATCCATGAGATTATGCCACAATTACCTTTTGTGAGAAATAAAATAACAGTAAATTTAGAGGGTAAATCAAAGTCCTTTTCACATGCTCTAGCTGGGGTAGATAATAGAAATTTATGATACATGGCTAAATAGATTGTTTGTTTTTTAGGTATACTCTGCCACCTTCTTCACATAAGTGTGTAACTCACACTACCATATGTAGTAAAGGAGGATGGTAACTTGGAGACTCTTGGTGGTTATATATATTGAAGGGTATGTATATCCTTAGGGGTAGGATGCTCTAATTGTAGGATATGTAAGAAGACGAGAAAGATGACACCTTGTTTAGAGTCCATGATACTTTGACTTGATTGAATAGTCTTGCATATATGTATTGTAACCCAGTTAAAAAGTGTCTCAATACAATGAAAAACGTTGAAGATCAAGTGGCGATTCAAGAGGTGGATATTAAGGTTACTTAGTGTGACCTAAATGGTCAGATTGATATGGATCAATTATTTTTTTCCACGTAAATATCATGGGGTAAACCCATGGGTACTTACCCTCATTTTGAGATGGTACTGAGGGTAAACCCTAGATTATTTAAGGAAAAAGGACAACCAAAAACAAGGCTTGAAGCCGTTACAACAATTTACTCTTTATGAGCTTAACATCTCACTTACATGAATAGAAGAGGATAACAATCCATCCCATAACCACTCATGCTAGACCAATTGACATGGATCCATGCCCATCAATGAAGGATCAACTAGAATAATTCAAGAAAAGAAAAATATTTTATAACTTAATCAAAACTTTTCTTCAAGTGGGATAGGTGGAATCCAAGTTATCTCTACGTTACGTCACGGTTAAATGTAATTACACTCAAGATAAAATCAACACGTGGTTTAGTTTTAAAGAAACTTTTTTGTACATGGAAATCATGATGTGAAAAGGAACAAATCACAAGCACCTATATAATGTAGAGGAGAGTTCGTTATCAAGGGTCAATATATTGTAGAGTGCTTGGATATTTTTTCCTTGACTATCGTGTTTCTTTTGTTCTCTATCCCCCTTCTCCTCCTCATAATTTCTTTAGTCTATTGTAATTAGTGGAGTGGGATAGGCTACATAGATTCTTTCTTATCTTGGTATTGGTAAGGATCCCATAATAAGCTTTGTGATATTTCAATAGAAGACACATCACATCCTAGTGTATACCTAAGGCTGGAAGGGACACCACAAAAAATATAAGGCTGATGTTGGACTTGTTTCAATGTTCATATTCCTCATCTTGGTTATATGATTATTAAAAATTAAAATTATTAATGAAAATTTGTTACAACTAATTTTCTATTTTCATATATTATCATAGAAAATTATGTTATTGTTATCTCATTAACATGCTTTGATTTGGATTGCTACATTTCCTTCACTGTGAATCTTACATTATCTTCTCTAAGGTTGTGGTGTTAAGTGGGATCTCCTTGATCCACCATTTTAGAACTTTCAATGTACTAGCAAGGAATCATTAATTGATAAAGAAACAATGTCCGATGCAATTAAATTCTAGAAATCCTTAGAAGTAAAAATACCAACCATGGATAAAGGAACTAATAAAGATCCAATTGACATACAAATCAGATTGGTGCAAATCTAATTGAAATAGGGATACCATTAGCATTAATTATAAACAATAGATATAAAGATCCTAGCAAATCCAAGTGACTCTCCTAATAAAAAATCAATTATCAATTGAGTGACACAAGTATACAAAGAAGATATAATACCAAAGGCGAATAAAGAGAATTCTAAAGTTATGATAAGGAAAGATATTGTTACAAAGAAACCTTATCAACACCCTAATCATAATAGACAATATATGAGTCAATCAGTGTATCAACATTTCTGAGAACAAATACAATATTCTAACTTCATTTCGAATAATATTAATTCCATACAATTGAGTCTTAAAATAGAAGTGAACTTGGGAATCACAATTAAAAAAAATCAATCTAAGAACCCTATAATCAAACAATTGCATAGGGGATTGAATTAGGGTGATCTAACACTTCCACAATTTGACATTTTTCTCAATTATTTGTCGCTCATAACATCTCATGTCTTCAACCCTCAAAATTTCAAAAACGATAAGTAGGATACTGTTAGTAAAGAGAGAAAAATAAGTAGGATAATGTTAGTAAATAGAGAAAAATATTGTCCGTTTCTACACCCACCCCTTAGCAAAGGATCTCATAAGAGGTAGGTAGTGCTTATGGTTTGTTAGTGTCTTAGGAGGTTATGATTTTTAATCCATAGGAAGAGTAGAGTTTGATAAGTAGATGTACATAATGGATTTGTTTTATATCAAAATATTTCCCACTATGATTTGGAACCTCTCCTCGAGGAACTTGAATCACCCATGGAACAATCTCAACCAATAATTGCCCTCATTTCTGCAAGCTAGTTTAGTTGAGTATAGATGGGTTAGGTATATTTCCCACGATGATCTGCAACCTCTCCCTGAAACATTTCAACAACTAATTGACTAATATTTATCAATTTTCATTAAGACCTTTAAAGAAGAGACCCTCAATATTTCCACCCCATCTCTTCTAGGGAGACTACATCTCAGGGCCAAGCTCAAGGCTCAATTCCAATGGAAGATGTGTTGGGGGGTATATGGGGTTGGTTACTGAAGTTGTTTTTGTAATCATGTATACTTGAATTGAGGAGGCTAAAAGATAATTTGAAGGCCTATAAGGACAATTAAAGTCCTTGTTGGGGATATACAAAACTATAGTGAAAACCCATGTTGAAGTTCTTTAAGAAAATATGTACTTAAAACTAAAATGGTTGATTAGAGCCATGAGATTTAGGAAAACAAAGGATACATGCATATGTTCTGAAGAGTGCATAACAATATTATGAATATACTTCCAAATTACCTTTAGGTCCGTGAAGGTATTAATACAACAAATGAAAAAAACAAGGTTATATAGAAGAACAATGGAGATAGGTAGGAGGTATGGAAGATATTAGACTTGTATATCCATGAGATTATGCCACAATTACCTTTTGTGAGAAATAAAATAATAGTAACTTTAGAGGGTAAATCAAAGTCCTTTTCACATGCTCTAGCTAGGGTAGATAATAGAATTTTATGACACATTGATAAATAGATTGTTTGTTTTTGAGGTATACTTTACCACCTTCTTCACATAAGTGTGTAACTCACACTAACAAATGTAGTAAAGGAGGATGGTAACTTGGAGACTCTTGGTGGTTATACATATTGGAGGGTATGGATATCCTTAGGGGTGGGATGCTCTAGTTGTAGGATATGTAAGAAGAGGAGAAAGATGACACCTTGTTTAGAGTCCATGATACTTTGACTTGATTGAATAGTCTTGCATATAAGTATAGTAATCCAATTAAAAAGTGGCTCAATGCAATGAAAAACGTTGAAGATCAAGTGGCAATTCAAGAGGTGGATACTAAGGTTACTTAGTGTGACCTAAATGGATAGATTGATATGGATCAATTTTTTTTCCACGTAACTATCATGGGGTAAACTCATGGGCACTTCCCCTCATTTTGAGATGGTACTGAGGGTAAACCCTAGATTCTCTAGGGAAAAAGGACAACCAACAAAAAGGCTTGAAGCCGTTACAACAATTTACTCTTTATGAGCTTAACATCTCACTTACAAGAAGAGAAGAGGATAACTCTCCATCCCATAACCACTCATGCTAGACTAATTGACATGGATCCATGCCCATCAATGAAGGATCAACTAGAATAATTCAAGAAAATAAAAAATATTTTAAAACTTAATCAAAAAATTTCTTCAAGTGGGATAGGTGGAATCCAAGTTATCTCCACGTTAGGCCAAGGTTAAATGTAATTACACTCAAGATAAAACCAACACGTGGTTGAGTTTTAAAGAAATTTTTTTGTACGTGGAAATCATGAAGGGAAAAGGAACAAAGCACAAACACCTATATAATGTCGAGGAGAGTTCCTTATCAAGGGACAATCAATTGTAGAGTGCTTGGAGATTTTTTCCTTGACTATCGTGTTTCTTTTGTTCTCTATCGCCCTTCTCCTCATCATAATTTATTTAGTCTATTGTAATTAGTGGAGTGGGCTAGGCTACATAGATTCTTTCTTATCTTGGTATTGGTAAGGATCCCATAATAAGCTTTGTAATCTTTCAATAGAAGGCACCTCACATCCTATTGTATACCTAAGGCTGGAAGGAACACCACAAACAAATATAAGGCTGATGTTGGAGTTGTTTGTGTTCATATTCCTCATCCTGGTTTTATGATTATTAAGCATTAAAATTATTAATGAAATTTTGTTACAATTAATTTTCTATTTTCATATATTATCATGGAAAATTATGTTATTGTTATCTCGATAACGTGATTTGATTTGGATTTCTACATTTCCTTCACTGTAAATCTTACATTATCTTCTCTAAGGTTGTGGTGTTAAGGTGGGATCTCCTTGATCCACCAGTTTAGAACTTTCAATGTACTAGCAAGGAATCATTGATTGATGAAGAAATAATGTCCGATCCAATTAAATTACATAAGTCCTTAGAAGTAAAAATTCCAACCATGGATAAAGGAACTAATAAAGATCCAATTGACATACAAATCAGATTGGTGCAAATCTCATTGAAGTAGGGATACCATTAGCATTGAATTATAAACAATAGATACAAAGATCCTAGCAAATCCAAGATAAAAATTCAATGATCAATAGAGCGACACAAGTATACAAAGAAGATATAATACCAAAGGCGAATAAAGATAATTCTTAAGTTATGATAAGGAAATGTATTGTTACAAAGAAACCTTATCAACATCCTACTCATAAGAGACAATATATGAGTCAATTAGTGTATCAACATTTTTTAGAACAAAGACAATATTCTAACTACATTTCGAATAATATTAATTCCATACAATTGAATCTTAAAATAGAAGTGAACTTGGGAATCACAATTAAAAAAATTCTATCTAAGAACCCTATAATCAAACAATTCCATAGGGGATTGAATTATGGTGATCTAACACTTCCACAATTTAACATTTTTTCTCAATTTTTATCGCTCATAATGTCTCATGTCTTTAACCCTCAAAATTTAAAAAACAATGAAAGACATTCTAGACCACAACAAAGATGTAGCATTTTCCATAAAATGCTTTGAAAACAAAACATCATTGAGAAAAAAAGCGATGCAATGAATATAAAATACAATAATGAATATAATAACAATAATGATAATGTTAAACTAAAAGACACAACCTAACTAAAGGATACAAACATTCATTTTCATAACCAATCAATGCATATAATATCCTAATAGAAAAAATCATATCACATATATCATTTTTTCATATTATCAATTATATAATTATTATCCTTTATTGATTTCAACCATCTTTCATTTCTATATTGGACATTGTTTTTATGAATTAAATATTGTTCAAAATGACTTATAATTATTTTTACATACCATTAATGAGCTAAAATCCACACAATAACTCAATAGAATGATATGTATTGATATACGTATATATATAACTAGCTTTCATGAACTTTCATTTCTATATTGGGCATTTCTTTTGTGAAAGAAATATTGTTCAAATTACTTGGAATTATTTTTACATTCCATTAATAAACTTAAAGCCTATTTGAATGACATCTGTGACTTTCCTTTATGAATTCATCATGGAAACATTGTACTCATCATGGCTAAGCTTAATTAAAAACAATGAAAAAAACTCAAAGCATGCATTTTCATTTATACACTTTGATTATACATGGATTTGTGTGTAATCATTTGCAAATATTCCAAAGAGGATTTTCTCACACATGTTTTCTCATAGCGTCATTGCAAAAGTGAGGAGCTTTGTTAATTTCTTATGTGATTTGCCATGTTACTTCAGAATTTAAGTGTACATTCATATGTGCAAGAAACCTAATAGGAATGATGAATACGCAAATTGCATATTGAAGAGGAAAAAACCATTTGAAGGAAAACTATGCAATTAAGCAAAATAATTAGTCAACCTTCATCAAACAAGAAGATGTGGAGGAGATTAAATTGAAGATGATTCATAAGGATGTACAAGTCTAAATATGTCAAATACGCAAAAAAACAAGTTAATTCAAATTACTGCTCAAAATCATGAGGCCAATATTCTCATAATGGAAAAACATATGCAAGGCTAAAACACCAAGTAAGATAGGATGATTAAGTAGTCTAGGAATGCCAAGTGTTTAGAAGCTAGAAGGCCAAGAGTTAGGAACTAGAAGGCCAAGAGTTATTGGAAAATAATATAATTGGAACTATGAAAATATTCGCCAAATTGTATTTTTTTCCTAAAATGATTAGTCCAAATTCCATAGGATAAAAATATTTTACTCTAAAAATCATCCAAATTGTACAAAAACGATATAAATCCTTTGAAATTTGAATATTTTTACTAAAATATCACCAAACATTTATGGTAGGAAATTTAAGAATTAGTAAGATTCGCCAAGGTTTCTACACTTTAAAAAAATTATGTATCCTTAAAATTTCCCTTTAATATAACATTGCTTTTTAATGTTTCGTTTTTTCGAAAAAAAAATATAAAACCATAATGCTTGAATCTCAACAAGAATATAACATTACTTTTTCATGTTTTTTTTTCAAAAAAACACTTAAAACCTTAATGCTTGAGTTTGAAGAACATCATATGTAATAAATACTCATACATACCAATTTAAATATTATATCATTCCAACTGAAAATAAAGTTGACAGCCATTTACAAATATCATCTATAATATTATGTGATGAAATCACCCAAGCCACTCAGACACCATTACGATGTTTGTCGAATACCATCAATATAATATTATGTAATGAAATCACCCAAGCCACTCAGACACCATTACGATGTTTGTCGAATACCATCAATATATAAATATATAAAGTTGATAAGCACATAATTATAAATATTAGATTCAACACATATAATTTCAATCATCATAAAGAATGAAAAAAGGTTGATAATACATACCCCATACATATTTGTATTAAAGGTGGAATACCGAACATACCATTGTTTTGTCAATGCAAGACTATCATTTTCATTAAGGTTCAACCCTATTGACTGAACCTATATGGAATTTTGACACATGGATCAATCATATTCTAACATGTGGACCAATAAGCATACAACGCATGGCAATAAAGTTTTCACACCATGGTACATGTGTGGCCATTTCATAATTTGTGCAAAGGATTAATAGCGACGGTAATCTCCACATTCGATATTGAAGGCATGAATATGGCATCATACTTGCTCGTTGTCTCTAAATACCAATCAATGTGGGATAAAGCTAAAAGAAACGGATTTTAATATTAAAGGCATAAATATGGCATTATAATTCCATATACTGAGACCGGCGTCTGCATGTGCGTAACCGTCACAGAGATAATGACTCGCTGTCTAAATGACAGGAATACCTCTCTGTCGCTGCCTGCAACCTCTGCATTTCGACGCGTGTGCCTCTGTGTTTTTGAAATCATCACCCCCAACTATCTAAAGAAATTCTGCAGAGTAACCAACATAAAATAACACCACTGGTAGCCATTTATAGAGGCTTCTGTTACTTTCATCCTTGTCCTGAGATAACCCCAGCCTGCCGGTTTCATTATAGAAATTCATATACTGATCTATATACGGCAAATCATTTTTCTACATCTGGTCCTTTTAACTTCGTAACGTCTGCTAACTCTAGCGGTTTTATAATAAAATCTTTTTCTCGTTTTGCCTGACAGCTTGTAATCCCACATTTTCTGAAGATATTGTCACAATTGGGATTTCCTTCATGATTTTCTTCGGCATATCATAACCTGTCATTTCTGGCATACAATACTGCGTAATGATCATATTAACAAGGCGTTACTGTCTGCACATGTAGACTTCTCTTCATAAAACCCAAGACTTGCAGCGCTCTTTTTGTACTATCTACAGTTGTAACTTTGAAAAATTTAGAGAAACCTTTCCACCAGCTGGATCCAGCAATAGAGCGTATACAGAAAAACCGATATCGAAGGCATCTGCACTGCCTTCGCTAGGTGAACGAATTGTAGCAGACTAAGTGATCAAAGAGAGCTCAACTTTATCCAGAAGTTCTCGCGCATCCACATTCATGGTTGAGATTTTATGGACAAGAGGTGTTAGCTCTTTGCCTCCTTTGTACCCTTTGATTGTGTCACGCTGCTAACTTTACGAATTATATACATATAGCCAGCTTCGACATTAAGAAGAAGCCAGTATCAAAGCTATGAAGAAGCATGCAAGATAAGTAACAGGGACAAGTAACTGTTTGCATGAGCAATCCAGTGCTAAACAAGGGGCAGTGCTCAAAACTCCGAAGTCTGAGGTTCAGGCGAGGCCGAGTGCTAGGGCAAGGTCATAGGCGAGGGCTCTTCCATTAATCGGAATAAGGGAAAACCTGTACTAGTTGCCCTTGAAGATGATAATATTAAGTCTAACGCCACAGAAGAAAATCCACAGCTTACACCATCTCACAATTCTTCAGCATCTCAAGAACCAAGAATCATGAAGCCATAAATGACAGAGGATGAAGGTAACAACGAAAAGTAAATGCGAGGTGAGTTCGAAAAGGGTAAACAAAGAGGCTCTGGCCAAGTCCATTCAAATGACATGGAGGAGGAGAAAGATGAGGAAAATGCTCAGCAAACTAATGAAAATGGATTAACGCAGATTTCAGTTCACAACAATTGAGTTACTTTGGGCTACCACGTTGCAAAACTTTGCAATGGTGACCTCGAACTCTATCTCTTTCTCTTGGCTCTCAGTATTACTTATTTAGATAGAGATATATACTTTGCTTGGGTGTTTCTCATTAAGTTTATTTCTATCTTGTTTTGTTGTGAAATTGTGGATAATCAGTGGAGGGCGAGCTGGTTTTTAAAGTTGTGGAATAGGATCAGAGAAAAGTTAGAAGGACGCCATTATCATGGATTTGATGAAGCATGTATGAGACCCAATAAATAGCATTGATAAAGGTATATGTGTTAAAATCGTATCTCTCATCTAATCAAGCTCAATCTTTAATTATCTTAGATTATGTGGACCATGTTGATTAACGTTTACTTTCTCTTCTTACAGACGCAGGAGGATTTATGTTTGTGTTCTTCGATTTATGTTTATGTTCCATGTCATTTGAATGGATTTGGCCAGAGCCACTTTGTTTACCCTTTTTGAACTCACCTCGTATTTGCTTTTCGTTGTTATCTTCATCCTCTGTCATTTCTATCTTCATGATTCCTGGTTCTTGAGATGCTGAAGTATTATGAGATGGTGTATGCTGTAGATTTTCTTCTTTGACATTAGACTTAATGTTATCATCTTCAAGGTCAACCAGTACAGGTTTTCCCTTATCCCGATCAATGGAAGAGTCCTCGCCTTTGACCTTGCCCTTGCCCTTGGCCTCGCCCTGAACCTCAGACTTCGGAGTTTTTAGCACTGCCCCTTATTTATCACTGGACTGCTCATGCAAACCGTTACTTGTCCCTGTTACTTCTCTTGCATGCTTCTTCCTGGCTCTGATACTGACTTCTTCATAATGCCGGAGCTGGCGATATGTATATAATTCGTAAAGTTCGCAGTGTGATACAATCAAAGTGTACAAAGGAGGCAAAGAGCTAACACCTCTTGTCCATAAAATCTCAACCGTGAATGTGGATGCACGAGAACTTCTGGATAAAGTTGAGATCTCTTTGATCACTCGGCCTGCTACAATTCGTTCACCCAGCGGAGGCAGTGCAGATGCCTTCGATATCGTTTTTTAGTACAGGTTTCAGTTGGTGGAAAGGTTTCAGTTGTCACTGAGTAAGATATTCATAAGATATTCATGAAAGAAAAATTTTAAAATTTCCATACATCTATGTTCATGTTGGCAAAACTTCACAGCGTATTGACTCTAGAAGGATGAGAATACTGGACAGCATGAAGGTCTATGGATGTAAGCATACAGTCTTCAGGAGTGTAAGCGTAAGATGTATTTGATATTTGTATGCCCATATATGAAAGCATATTTAGTGGCCCGGGGCATTCCCCAGATCTCATATGGCTGTTCTCATATAATTGTCCCTAATTGTTCCTGCTGCCTTCATGGCTTCCAATAAACAAGTTACTACCTGGGGAGAAATATTAGAAACATTATGGCAAAGTGAAAATCAGGTACGTCATAGATTTTTTAACCAAAGTTGTGTTTTTATTGCTCTTGCTTTAGAAACTTTACCAACGTACACACAGTTAGTAGGGAGATAGTAAGGTTTCTAAATGAAAACAATGGTATCTAACAGTTAACGATAATCGTTGCAGGCACCTCTGCAGTTTGTTGAGGGAGTTGAATGTTAGTGGTGGCCTTTCACAGTTTTGAAAAGATGAAGCTGAGAGAAGGAAGCATGATATCTCTGCCAATCTCGTTTGGCAATCTTACAAACCTTCAATACCTTGACTTGTCTTGGAGCTCCAATTTGTAAGAGCTGCCAGATTCCTTTGGGAATTTATTTCGACTTGAACATCTCTGTTTGGCATGTTGCTCCGAGTTGAGCATCTCTCAAGAAATGCTGGGAAATATCACCAGACTTGTATCATTAGACAAAGATGCAGATAGATGTCAGATAAACAATCTTGAATTTTTAAAAGTACATTAGACTTGTATATTCTCTGTTTTCCAACAAAGAAAACAGAGAATATGAGAGGGAGGTCTGGCGTTCAAAACTCGGGATTGAATTTTGAATGTATGTGAAAAAACCTCTGCAAGGCCTTTCTCTACCCTGCAGATTAGATAGAGAAAATTCCCTTTGTTGCATGCCTGTACGCTGTCCTGGTTACACCTCGGGATTTTCCTTTGCTCAACAGACAAGAATTAGATACTTTCTTTGATCCTCCTTGGAGGCACCACCTCCTATATTTCTGAGTAAGCAATAGAAAAATCAATATATTTCTCCTCCCACTTTTCAAGGTTGGTAAGTTGTTGTTATGAATATGTTTTGGTGGATTGTAAGTTTATAATTTGAAGTGTCATCCTTTTTAAGAAAAATAAAATCTAATGGTTTTGGGATCATTTTAACTTGTGGATGTTATTAATGAGATGTCGTAAATCACTTTATTTAAAATTGTAAAATAATTATTAAAAAAAAATTTATTTTACATGGTTTTGTATATTATTGTAAAATGTGAAATATTATTATTTAATATGTTTTTTGTGTTTGTGTTTTCATTTTATAATGTGAAATATTACTATTTGTTTAATAGGTTTTCTGTTTATGTGGTAGTTTAAAAAAATTTATATTCCAAAAACAGAATTTAAATACATTTTTCAGAGTTCTTAAATAGCTTAGCCATATTTTAGAAAGTTCATGAAAATTAAGTCAATATATTTATCTAGCTTATCTTTCATGTAATAAGCTACAAAAACCAAAAAATATTTAAGATTATACAATAAGCTACAAAATATCAAAAAGTTCTAAAATACAAAATGATCAAAAAGATCCATCTCTCAATTTTTTTTGCAAGAAGATATCTTTGTTTGCTGATTGATTGATATGATCCCATGGAGAGACATCTCCCAAAACTTAGCTTATAATCTATTTGTTATAATATATAACTTGTAAATCACAGTCCAAAGAAAAACAAAGTGTATCTCAAAACATAAATTGTATAGTGCCTAAAGATATGTATGATAACAACACAACCAATTATGTATGATAGCAAAGTGCAAGTTGAGCTTAGATTTGTATACTATGAAGGTTGCTATTAATAACCTGTCGATCACAATCTTCTATAAATTGTATCTCAATACTGTATAGTGTTTGTAGATCACAGATCTGAGTGGTCTTGTGGCCATATTACAACCAGAGCTATCACCAACAAAACTACCACCAGATCTAATAATCCAATAGTGTCGACACAAATCTCAAGGTTGATGCATATATTCCAAAGTAATCCATTCTCTTCAACCTTAATATTCTACTGTCCCCTGTTTAACTAAATACCTCCCTTCAAGAGTACATATGTGATCAAATTCCTTTCTTTGTAAATATGAGAGAGAGATTTTGATAGAGTGAACAAAACCTCTAGTCCTCCTCCAAAATCAAGAGTAGCTGAAAATTGCGACACCTGTGTTTCTTCGTAGCCCAATTAATGGCTTTGAAAGAATCACCAAACACTTGATTTTCCTCCAAGCCCAATTCCAAAGCGAAAGAGAGTAGTAATTTTAATGACATCAACTCTGAAAATTTATTTGAACCTTGTTTAAGACATGCTTTGAACTTATAGAAGCATCTGTCATTTTTAAAAATTATTCCACCTACTCTTGCAATGTTACCTTGTGTTGCTCCATCAAATATGCCCAAGGGTAGAATCTATCTATGTCCTATATCAGATTCTGACGAGGTCTTTTTACCTTTATCATCTGTGGATAAAAACTCATAATATTTATACTTTGAAGAGCACATCTAGAAGATCTAATGGAAATGTCATCAAATAAAGATTTGTTCTAGGAAAGCCAAATATACCCCATGCCAAAATATATGACAGAGCTAAAAACTCTTGTGCCAAAGGACTATGAAACCAATTCATTAGGCATTCTTCTATAGTGCTACCCTCCCAAATTAAAGGGAAACCCGTGAGATATACAATGTCCTTTCAAACATGGTGAGTATAGGGACAATCCAAAATAAGATGTGCATTATATTCTTCATTCTAATAGCATAATGGACACCGACTTGGTCCTTGAGTTGATTGCCTTTGCATCCCGTCCCAAGTTAAAAATTTGTTATTGAGGAGAGACCACATGAAGATTTTTACTTTGAGGGACATTTAATCCTCCAAATGCCCTTCCACCACCATTCTAGAGCCTCATTTCCAGCAGAGCAAAGAGTCTTATATCCAACCTTGGGTGAATATATCCCAAAAGGTGATGATGTCCACACCAATTGATATCTTGTGTTCTAAATCCCAATAAAAGAATTTTTTAGTGAGTTCATAGAAGTGTTCAAGATCCGAGAATCCTCCCCAATAAACCCAAGGAAATGAGCCAATAACCAAGCCCACTCCCAAGTATTGGTTGGTACTAGCATGATCGACAACTTGAATAAGACTGAAGTATCCCAAGCGCTTGATCCATTGTATCATGTGAGTTGGTAAGCATAATGAGATGCCACTATCTACCCACTGGCCCACCCCCAAACAGACTTTAGCACCATCACCTATTTTCTAGGCTAAACCTTGCTCAATCAGAGTAAGTGCTAAAACCAGAGCTCTCCAAAATACAAAGATATTATAATTTTTTCCCTTGGTGTTCTAATCCAATCCTCCACACTCTCCAGGTATATGTACTTCATCTAGACAACATTATGCCAAAAACCATTATTATTAATAAGCCTCCAAGCCCCTTTAGCGGCCAAAGCTTTTGAGAAAAGAGGAAGGTTCTTTAGTGCCTATCCCCCATGGATTTTGGCATTGCAACCTTTTGCCATTTGATCCAAGGAATAATGCTTTTCTCCTGCTTACCTTTCCAAAGGAATCTAAAAAAAAATATTCCTCATTTTTTCCAAAATTCCTTTAGGAATCCAAGCCAGAATCATCCAATAGAAAGGCATAGCTTCAAGTATTGTTTTAACCAGTACCAATATTCCACTTCTAGACAACCATTTATTGCACAAGATATTGATACAACTTTCCAATCTTCTAATGAGCCACCTCCAATCAGCATTCAGATACCCATTTGGCTTAATATAAAAACCCAAATATTTCATATCGACTGGAAAGTTTTTTACTTTAAAGGGAAAAATTCTCATGTAGAACCTTATGCCTTCTTCCTCAAGCCTAAACCGAGATATTGAAGACTTATTAATGTTAACTTTCATTCCAGATGCCTTTTCATATAATATTAGGGTATCATTTAGGGACATCGTATCCTTCCTTGATCTGTTATAGAAAATCATAGTATCATCTACAAATAATATATGGGTTAGATAGAGATTACCTTTTATATGAATGCCCTTAAGATGACCTTTGTTCTTTGCATCCAACAATGCTTTGCTCAAGCCCTCGACTACCAACAAAAACAAAAGAGGTGAAAGAGATGAAAGAGTACAACCTTGTTTAATACCTCTCCCCGTATTAAAAAACCCCTGAAGCAGCTCCATTTATAAGAATAGCTAAAGAGACCGATTGGATACAACTCATAATCCATGTAATAAAAGCAACACATAATCCTAAATGTGATAATAAAATCCCGAGATAGGTAAAGTTCACTCGATCAAAAGATTTTATGCATAATTGTGAAATATTATTACTTAATATTTTGAGTTTTAAGTTTGTATTATTACGCTGATTTAATTTTAAATGGAGTTATAAAAATATTATTAAAAAAAATAAATTAATAAAATTCAATTTAATTTAATAATTTTTTTTTAAAATAAATTATATATAACCAAAACATGAGAATTTCAATATTTTTAAAATATATATTTTTGAAAATCAACCTTTGTGAAAAAGTGAGAATGCAAAGTGATGTGTATCATACAATCTTTTTAGTAGATGGTGAGAACTAAGAACCTTGAATTTTTAATTTTAGCGTTTTTTATACAAAAATGAATGTGATTGGTCGGCTTTTTCGATATAACAATGTGATTGGATGGTCCTTGTTTTAAATGGCATTTAGATGTTTAGCTTTAAACTTCATCTAATTGATGCACATCATTTGTTGATTTGATCATATTGATTAAAAGAAATAGGTGTGCTAAATAATGAACTTTTATGTTTAATTACTTATTAGTGCAATCAATTCTTATAAAAATTTAGTAGGGGAAGAGTAAGTCTAACGTTTACTTGATTTTTTTTGGTTGTTTTCTTATTTATAAGTTAGGATTATGGGATTAGGCACCTAAATAACACCTTTAATGATTTCTCATTTTGAAACCTAGTTGCCATAGGGAGTTTTAAATATTTTATACCAACTGTGCAAAAACAAGATAAGGCTGATGCACTGAAGTGTGCAGATGTCGAGTTCTAATTGTTTTTTTTGTTTGATTGAAACATCCATATATTTTAAACTATGACCTATGACTATTGGAGGTCGAATCCCTTATTCGCAGTTGAGAAAGCTACCTTAGTGGCCAAAATTTAGCATTACCACTAGGTGGATTTTGTGGGATGTGATAACCCTTAAGGAAAATAGCCATCGACTGCTAGAAAATCGCCCCAGCACCTTTCAATACGATTAACTCTATCTTACTTTCATTGGCCATCTTTAGGGGGCTTAATCACCTACTTTTGAGATATTTTGGAAGGCATAGTTACATTTTGAGTTTAAGTTCACTAGAATCATAAGACATGTGATTTATTTTTTCACAAAAATTTGTGTGCACAAACCCTACATTAGAAATTTTACATTCTTGTTTACTGAAGTACACTTATACATCAGTGTTGCACTCTTTCCACCATTTACACACTCCATCTTTCACCTTGTATCCCCATGTGAACAACTAGATAACATAACAAACTTCCAGGAACCTAGACATTCTCTTAGGATTTACAACTCCATCTAGCTTCATTTATATTAGGCTCATCGTTACTAAAGTCACTTTCTATTATCATCCCTGCAGTGGACTTTACTCCATCTAATCATATGGCCATTATTCTCATCATCGTCCTAAACTTTAATGTATCATGTTATGCCATTTACATTAAAGAACATTGGATCACATAAAATGGATTAATGTATCATGTTATGCCATTTGCATTAAAGAACACTAGATCACATAAAATGGATTAGCGTATCATGTTATGCCATTTGGATTAAAGAATATTGGATTGAATGCAAAATTCAATATTAGAGACCACAAATATTTATCAAAACTTAATGTCATAAGTGTTGATCTCCAACAACTTCAAATTTGCATAGATATTCCATAAATGGGCAAGTGGGACAACCGTTATGGAACAGTTGGACACTGGAGACCCAAAAGATATGATAGAACAAAATATCTAACATGGCATTAAATTGGGGGCAATCAAGTCGCCATTATTCCATATACTCGATTTGAGGGTTTAATAAATGAGGAGCAATTAGGTGAAGATGCTCCCACTCAGTTCGTTGTTAATACAAATCGATCTAAAGGAGTGGAGGAGATTGTATGTGCCTGCATTGACACACATATAGAATATACAATGTGACTCTTAATTTGTTTAATATATTTATAAACTTATAATCACTACAACAAATCCTCGGAATTAGCGTCCCATTTTGCGTCCCTTTTTAGTGTAATTTTTTTTTTCATTGAGTGGTCAAAGTAGATGCTAAATGGGACGCGTCATGGACAAAATTTAAAGAGTCTAAAATAACGTATTTTTTTGCTTCCTAGATAGCATCCTTTCTGATGTCTAAAATGGCGCCCATTTTTTTGCTTCCAAAATAGCGTCCAATTTTGCTTCCTAAACGACGTTGAGGTTTGCTTCCTAAATAACATCCTATTTTTCTTCCTAGATATTGCCATCTTTTACTTCCTAAATGATGTCCCCATAAGCGCCCTATTTGCATCCTTAAAAGCGTCATGTTAGCATTTATGTTTGCATCTACATTCGCGCCATATTTGCATCCAAATTAGCATCCATTTTTGCATCCATATGTGCTACCACTTTAGCATCCCATTTTGCACGACATTTTACTTCCAATATGCACCAATTTTCGCTTCTAATTTTGCACCAATTTTTGCTTCCTTTTTTGCATCGTGTTTTGCTACCAAGATGGAGCCAATTTTTTTTCTATCGTTGCACCATATTTTGCTTCCTATGTAGTGCCATGTTTTGCATCCAAAGTAACATCTTATTTTGCTACCATATCAATGCCATGTTTGGCTTCCTCATTAGCGTCAGTGTTGGGCCTCTTTTAACGCCTAGTTTTCCATCTCTATTGATGTCAACATTAGCACCATGTTTTGCTACCACTTTAGTGCCCACTTTATCATCCATTTTTACTCCCACACTATCACCAAATTTTGCTTCGCGTTTAGCAACTAATATAAATTATCACAACAAATATTTTTTTAGAAATACATTGCAATGTCATTAGGGCACGGAGGAATAGAACCACCAACCTCCTGCTTGTAAGACAGGCGCTCTTCCATTGAGCTAGCACCCTTTAAGAATTGGGGAGAGGAGCAATATTAACACCTAGATTGGAATCCTGAATGGCCTATCACATTACCAGTATCATACACATTCTACTGAAATAAAAAGGAAAAATGCATAATGTCCACACATGACCAGAAATGGAAAATGGGACCAAATAGATAAAATGGACCATAAAGACTAGAAAAAAGATGTCAAATGCGATACACTTGTGGAGCAATAAGGAATTTGCTTATCTCACCAAAAAACATATAATTTCCTGACACCTATCAAACAATTCCATCTAGATATTCTGAGTATCTCTTGCTCTAACTTGAGCAGCAGCTTAGAAGGTCTCATAAAGGAACTAGGTAGATGTAGTGTTTTTACTATCATTCAAGGTCAATCCCCCTGCTCCATCAATTAAGAAATTAGTGATGAGGTGTCAGATAGTCATTCTTGGCACGCTCCACAAAGGTGTCTATTAGGAGGCTGAATCTATTTTCTGGTAGTCCTAGTAGATGACTTAGATAACAATGTAAATCTTTGAATGCCAGCATAGTGTAAAATTTACTTATTCCAAATAGGGATGCAAGTGACTACAAGTAGGAAGCGAAATATTGGAATCCATCATCCATAGGGACATATTCTCTTAGTACTTGTTGAAGAAAGGCTCTACATTAAATAGGTAGGTATTCCTTTGGTCCTATGATATGCTAAAGCTTTAAAGATAGTAATATATTTATACAATGTGCTTTAACAGATAGTAAGTGGAGCTATTGCACCCCAAATGTCTTGGAAAGATCTTCCTCTATTTGCATAACACACTAAATTTCTAAATATAAAGTGTCCCATCTCTATATCTTTTGAGAAAGTCTATATGACTCAACAGAAGTATGGTAATGTGCTTCCACTCTGAGCTAATGAGACTAGAATCTAAGACAGTTGAGGGGTATCTCTAACAATGGAACCAATTATATTGAATACAATCAACAAGACTAGTAATCCATATAAAGTATGCAAAAGAAATGAATAGAGCAAGCATGCCTATTTATACCTATTAACCCATAAATAAGATGCATGCCTGCTCAATCAACTAAAAGGTAATTATTATCAAGTCATGCATTGTCTACATGGTGAATGACCCTACATATTTTGGGAAAGATGAACCAATTATATTGAATACAATCAGCAAGACTAGTAATCCATATAAAGTATGCAAAAGAAATGGATAGAGCAAGCATGCCTATTTCTACCTATTAACCCATAAATAAGATGCACGCCTGCTCAATCAACTAAAACGTAATGATTATCAAGTCATGCATTGTCTACATGGTGAATGACCCTACATATTTTGGGAAAGATATATGGTCTAAGAAAGACAACCTTAAGGTGTTTCATATTCTATTACGTTCCTCTTCTTTGGGTGTATTTTTTCAAATACCCTCCGATTATATTAGCAACAAGAAGCATTGAAAGGTAAGGAACCAAAAACATGCAGGGCTATGTTCTTGAGTGAAACTACCCTTCCGAAATGGGAAACCGGGAAAAAATGTTGTTTCTGACCACCATTTTATGTGTTTGGATTGGGAACCAGTTTCTCTAGAAATGGGTTATGTTTTTTGAGAAATGTTCCAAGTTTCTTCATATATGCATTCAAAATTTAGAAAATATGCATGACCTCTAAGGAAATGCTAGAAAGTGCTTCTAACAGAGCAAAATTCAGTTGCAGCAAGGCACCTTTTATGTGGAGAGATAAGGCCCAAGGGTTAACACAATTGCTTTACTATGTAGAGGCATTATATAACATATCTGATCGAGACTATAATTTTTTTAACTTAATAAGCTTCTAATGTTTCTTTTTTAACCTTATCATCGAGGCCTTGAAAAAAATTGATTAGCAAGGTCCAACTTCAAAACCACAAACTGTGTCAATATACACAGTCTCAGTTTATCTTTTTATTTGTTCAAAATGTCATAAGTCCAAAGCGGTTTGACAGAGTCCCATGCTTCAAAGATAATTAGTAAACTAAATACGTGTAAAATAATTTGTGCTTCCAATCCCTATGAGAATCTCATAATTGATTAGATTATTGTCTAAAGACGCAAATGAAGATATCAATAGATCAAACTTGTAATTGAAAAGTGGAAATATACTAATAATGGAGACCCTGAACCCACATATAGTGACCTCATATGTAATTTCCATTTAGGTCACATAGGATTTCCAATGGGGACAGGGCCTATCTCCAATAATTATAGATGTTGACTAGAAAGAAAAACACAACACTTCTTCAAGTAAAAAGATTTTGATATCGTATTTACAGAAAATACATTGAGACTAGGTCTTAATATTATGACTGCAACTATGGTGAGAGTGGGAGCCATGAATAAGACTCCATAAAATACTCCCAAATTTTGATACCTTGGCATTTGATACAGCTGAGATGACATGTAGAGATCAGAAGCAGGATGATTTCAATGTGAAGCTATTGCAAGACAATAGTTAGTCACATTTGTATTCTCCACATATGAGATAAATGATGTGGGAAACACTGATCCCTTACAAACCACAACCATGTGAAAATTTACTAATGATAATAAAAATTGTGGCAAGTTCCTCCATAGCTTAAAAATGAGAAAAATGTTATTTCCATGGATACTGGATGTATTCAATAGAATGTGAATCCCAACCTCCTTTGGGTTCTTTTCTGTTCAAATGCAATGATGTTGAAGTTGTTGTCTAGTTAAATGATATTGTCTAACCCTCAAGTGAAGCTCGACCATCAACAATGACAAATTGCTTAGAATGTCTGCTTTCTAAATTAACTGTTCCAAGGCCTTCATTTAAATCAATAATTGGTCTTGACCATTTGTGAGTGCCTTCCATGCTAGAAACATCAATGAGAATTGCGGGTTGCTGATACTCCTTGGTCAAGAGTGTCCATGACTTTGTTTTTGTATGATCACTAGAGTGGCTCGATCCCTTCAAATCTTGAGAAAATAGGCAACTTCATAACACAAAGTTATCAACGTCAGTATATATTTGATGCTCAAAAGATTAAGGTTATATGGAGGACATCAATATATACAGATTGTAGAATGAAATCAATAAAGATATTTTTCTATACTTAATTTGTATTTCTTCTTAACAAAGCATAAAAATGCAATCCATTTTTCCCAAATCAAACTCTATGCATATGGATCCTTTGAAAATAAAAAAACAAAGCAATATATATATATATATATATATGTATGTATATATATAATGATTTGTTCTTCAAATATTATACTGTTATCATGAAATGCAGAAAATATAAATGTAGATATTTTCTCATTCCAAACAGATGGGGCATTTCTAGAGTGATCTCTGTAATTGGATTCCACGATTGTGCTTTGAGACTGCCCAGTCTCATCAACTCAAAAACGAAATAGTCATATTCACCAACTCTTTCATTATAATTACAGACTTTTCGAATGCAAGCAAAATTTCCAGGAGAACCATACCTTGCTAATCATCAGCTTGTTGAACACATCCTGCAGTACTTGTAGTCTCGAATAGAGACCTTGTGCATGCGAACCACATCAGGATGTACAACATCCATAAGTTGACAATTGCAACAACTCTAGAAGGAGTTTGCAAGAAAATCAAACAAATGATATTCTATAATATTTGAAAAAATCACACAAAAAAAGGAAATCTAATGGGTTTGTGTATTCTTCACAGAATAGCCTAAAATAATTTGAGATGGTAGAGCTCAAGCCTCAAACATAACTTCCATGCTTTGAATCAAGAGACCCAAATTTTCCATCATCATATTCTATCTGCTTGCAATTTCATTCAAAATGATCCGAGCAACACAGGGCACTAAAATATCAAACAAAGTCACTCATCTATTTCCACGTGCCCTAAAGAGACAGTAGGACCTAGTCCCAAGAACATTTAAAGTAAGCTCACTATAGTTTTGCACCACCCTGAAAAACCCATAAACGCAAATAAAGGAAGCAAAAATAAAATGGAAATCTGGATTGGGAACCAATTTCTCTAGAAATGGGTTATGTTTTTTGAGAAATGTTCCAAGTTTCTTCATATGTGCATTCAAAATTTAGAAAATACGTATGACCTCTAAGGAAATGCTAGAAAGTGCTTCTAACAGAGCAAAATTCAGTTGCAACAAGGCACCTTTTATGTGGAGAGATAAGACCCAAGGGTTAACACAATTGGTTTACTATGTAGAGGCATTATATAACATATAATTCATGTTCTTTATGAAGAAAAATAGTGTGGATATGTTGCCTAATTTGTTGTCATTGTTCTTATTTAGTTATTGGTGTGCATATGGTCCAGAGTCCACACACAAACTCCCAAATGGTGAGATTACAATGGATCTACAAGTATCTACAAAAACAAAATGTATACCACATCGAAGCATTAAAGTTGGTTGTAGATGTCACTTCATCATGCATTGACTTTATGCACATCCAAATGTTGTTGTTCTAACATATATTTATTGTAGGCATATTGATAAATCTGGAGTGATGTGTTGTAAGAAGAATGTAATGGGTAGACCTCAAACATTCAAGTATGCACCACATTAATCATTGCATATACGAGATGGTGTCGAGAAAATGAATGAAGATGGATTTAATTTCATGATGGTTCATAACTAATCCAAAATGGGAGCTAAAAATTGCTTCGTTACACTAATTTTAATTCTTATGCAAAGTTTCTCAATTTTCCGCAATTTCACTAAAAATAACAACAATAATATATACAATACTCAACAAATTGATAAAAGAGTTCACTCACTTGGGATACATCTTTAGGTCCACTTAAATTGAGGAATTGATCCATTTAAAATGTTGCAAAATACACCCTTATGTCTTCTTTGGGCGAATCCATGAAGATGGGTAACACTTTTTGGCCGAAAGTGACGGTGAAAATTCATTTTTTTACTCATTTATTAAATTGAAGCCCTCAAAACCCATATATGCCTTATGAATTCTGACAGGAAACAAAAAGAATTGTAGGGAACTATGTTGTCTTTCCACCTATATTTAAAAATAAAAAATAAAAGAATGATTTAATATGTCAAAATTGCATTTAATGATAGGTTTGTTCTTGTAAATTTTAAGAAAAGTTAACAAGTGGATTGTGTGCACGTAAGACAATTTATTGACAAATGTATAATTTTTGAGAAAAAAAAATTATGAACATAATCTACACAAAATGCATTGGGCACACATTTTTTTTTTAAAATTTATGTTGGAAAATTATATATTTGTATTAATTTTCGAAACTAATCGTTGAAAATTTTAATCACATTTTGTACACATGTGTGTGCACATAAACTTTTTTTTATTGGTTACAAAATTTTAAAAACAAAAAATACCCTTTTGAAGAGCACGTGTTGGTCTAGGGCGTATATATTTTTTGAATTTTTTTGATTGTGTACTTTTTATGTTATTGATTTTTCTTTGTGTTGATTCAAAGTTGTGGACATGGTTTTCTAATTGTAGGTTTGAAAAGAAAAAAAATGATCATATGAACTCATAAACCTGTAAGTTATATGTTAATGGATAGACAATTTGTTGGCGAATCTATTGATATGAAGTCCGCCACCTAAGGTGCATCCTAGGACATAGTTTAAGTAGATTGCAGAAAAGAGGGCTAAAAGCCTGTTTTTTAAGCTTTCGATTGAGTTGCTAGCTCGACTGAGGTCTTAAAAACCATCAACCATGGTTTTGGGAGGATATTTAAATTTCTCGATCGAGGGTTTAAGTGTAGTTAAACCAAAAGCTTGATTGAGCTTTTGGGATTTTTATTTTTTTTAAACGCACCAGTTATTTTGAGTTATTAGCTTTTAAAAGCTCGATCTAGCTTTTGAAAAAAGCTCAATCTAACTTTTTAAAAATCCCGATCTAGAGTTTTAAAAAGCTAGATCGAGCTGTTAAAAAAAGCTAGATCGAGGGTTAGGAAAACCCTCGATCAAGCTTCTAAAAATAGCTCGATTAAGTGCTTTGTTAAGCACTCAATCGAGCTTTCAAAAGCTCGATCGAGGGCTTAACAAAATCTCAATCGAGCTCATTTTTTTTATCATTCTCACGTCCTTTGCTTGCCAAAAAGTGTTACCCATCCTCATAAAAACACCCCTTTACATCAGAGAATGACCCCCAATCTGCAAAAAAGTCATTAACATTCTTCTAGAAAAACAATTTAACATTGATTTTTCAACCTTCAATGGTCTCTTCCTCCAACAAAAAAACACTATCTTACTTATTTTCTCCCCAAAGAACACTACTACCACTTAAATGCAATACAATGCATTTCTTAATCTTTTTTAAGTTCATGGTCTAATGGTAGGGCACTATATTTTTTTACAAAATATTGGGTTGAAATCCCATTCAATCCAACCCCTTTGCTTTTTCTTAGGGATATATTACTCCATGCAATTTATATTACTTCGTGGATTACATGAAAGGCATGTTTGGTTAGGTAACACGATATAATATAGTTTCTTAAAATCCCTTTCTTTTAGCTTTATCCTTATCCCACAAGGATTTGGAAAGACCTAGCATTTATAATGCCATATTCATGCCTTTAATATTAAAATCCATTTCTTTTAGCTTTATCCTTATCCCACAATGATTTGGAAAGACCTAGCATTTATAATGCCATATTCATGCCTTTAATATTAAAATCCCTTTCGTTTAGCTTTATCCTACGTGCGTTCAATATTAAATCCCTTTCTTTTAGCTTTATCCCACATTGATTGGCATTTGGAGCTTTATCCCACATTGATTGGGATTTGGAAAAAACTAGCATTTATAATGCCATATTCATGATTTCAATATTTAAACCCTTCCTTTAGCTTTATCCCACATCGATTGGTATTTGGAAAGAACTAGCGGTTATAATGTCATATTTATCCCTTCCAATGGGTTTTATTCCATATTGATTGGGATTTGGAAAGAACAATCATTTATATGGTTGTATGTCTTTAATGTTAAAATCTCTTTGTATTTAGCTTTATCCAACATTGATTGGTATTTGGAATTTTATTCCATATTGATTGGGATTTGGAAAGAACAATCATTTATATGGTTGTATGTCTTTAATATTAAAATCTCTTTGTATTTAGCTTTATCCAACATTGATTGGTATTTGGAAACAAATAGCGTTTATAATGTCATATTCATGTCTTCAATATCAAATATTAAAATCCCAACATTGATTGGTATTTGGAAACAACTAGCGTTTATAATGTCATATTCATGTCTTCAATATCAAATATTAAAATCCCTTTGTTTTAGCTTTATCCAACATTGATTGGTATTTGGAAACAACTAGCGTTTATAATGTCATATTCATGCCTTCAACATCAAATATTAAAATCCCATTGTTTTAGCTTTATCCAACATTGATTGGTATTTGGACACAACTAGTGTTTATAATGTCGTATTCAGGCCTTCAATATCAAATGGGAGATTACCATCGCTATTAATATTTTGCACAAATTACGAAATTGCCACACATCTACCATGGTTTGAAAACTTTATTTCCAAGTGTTGTATGCTTATTGGTCCACCTGTCAGAATATGATTGGTCCATGTGTCAAAATTCCATATAGATTCAATCAAAAGGGTGACATCAAAACTATAATTTATTTTCACCGTTTCTCTTCAACTTTAGCAGGCCATAACTTTTGATATGGTGTTCGATTGCCACCGTTTAAGTGCATTGGAAAGCTCTTGATGAGTTCTTCGATGTGAAGATATTTTTATCACAATTTAAGAAGTCTGACTCGATTGGTTGTGGGGATTCTCCTGGATTAGGAACAGACTCATCTTTGATGTGGAGCATTAACATGGTAAGTTATTCACACGGATAAATCGAGATACCTTAATGACAAGGGTAGATATTTTAAACATTTATTATTAGAAAGAAAAGAAACTATACATGAAGGATGAGAGTGATCCAAAAGTGTCAATTGTTGGTACAATCATTTTCTATATAGTTGTTTTCTGCCAAAAACAAGAGATTATGCAAAACATACAATTCATTATAGGCATACAAATACGTTAGATGTGTTCAATGATAATGTTGCATTGGCAAAACAATGATATATCCATGATTCCACCTTTAGTACAAATATGTTTGAGGTGTGTATGATTAACCTTTTCATTTCTTGATATGGGTTGAATATAATATTTATACTTACGCGCTTTGTTTGAATGCAGTATCAACTTTATACATTGATGGTATTCAACAAACACATAATAACTTTATACATTGATGGTATTCAACAAACACATAATGGTGTCTTAATGTCTTGGGTGATTTCATCACATAATACTACAAATGATATTTGCAAATGGTTGTCAACTTTATTTGTTTTCAAAATGATAGATCGCCCAAATTGGCATGTATGAGCATTTATCACATATGATGTTGCTGTTGAGACTCAAGCATTAAGGTTTCACATTCTTTTTTTGAAAAAGAAACATGAAAAAGTAATGTTACATTGCTACTGCGATTCAATCATTAAGGTTCCACATTCTTTTTTGGAAAAAGAAACATGAAAAACCAATGTTACATTCAGGGAAAATTTCAAGGATTCATAATTTTCTTAAAGTGTAGAAACCTTGGTGAATCTTACTAATTCTTAAATTTCCAACCATAAAATGTTTGACGATATTTTAGTAAAAATATTCAAATTTCAAAGGATTTTATTTAGTTTTTGTACAATTTGGGTGATTTTTAGAGTAACATATTTTTATCCTATGGAATTTGGGTGAATCATTTTAGAAAAAATGAAATTTGGCAAATAATTTTTTGGAAAAACCCCATAAAATTTTCCTTGGATACATTGCTGCTAAGATTCAAACAATAAAGTTCCACATACTTTTTTTGAAAAAGAAACCTAAAAAAATAATGTTACATGTTGTTCTCTTCCAATGTAACAACATTTCAGGATTTTAACCAAATCCTTCATCTTACTATGTCTATGGCATGCCCATTAAGCATGGGTGAAAAATAGCATAAACAAATCCAAAGTCAAGGAAAACAAAGTTCATATTTTTGTGCTCGAGGAGAAATCATGCACTCATGCTAGGATGATGAAACTATATGAAATGTAGTTGCAACTATATTTCAAGAATTCATTGAAGAGTAAAAGTTTCTAAAATATTTTGACACCACTTAGCTAGAAAATGATAAAATATCTAAGTGTCTTGACATGATATTACCATCATTGTACCCAGTCTCCAGTAGATAAAAATCTCACTTGTTACATAATCAATGTCCTCATTAGAGATATTGATTATTATGTGCATCCCCTATGATAATCTTATAATTTCATGAAGAAATGCCTCCTTTACCTTGTCAAATTCAATGGATTTCTTCCAATTTGCATCCACTAGCTAATTTCCTATCAAACTACTATCTCCAATTTAAGTTTCATTTGCGGGTAGCTTTTCTCTCAATCCTCTAGATTCTAGTTTCCATTTGCATACATGGATTCTTTTGTGATATTTACTACACTCAAGCATTCATCTATTGATGGATATGTTGTCAAGGTACCTTTTGAATGACATCCTTGATGGTGTTCCATATTCTCTTTCAATCCATCCTTCAACTACAAGTATGCTTTCTCTATAGCTATCCCCATCCATTAAGCAGGCTTTTAGTCTTGCCAACTCCTTTTTTATTAGTTTCATTTTCTCTCTAACAAGAGTTTCCACTACCTTGTTTCCACCCATAGCTCATCCCCATCTTAATCTTCTCATATGGATACACCTCTTGTTGATTATGGTAACTTTATATAAAGGATAAAATGTCCATTTCCACACCCTAGTCCACAACACTAAACTTTGCCTCATCATCCTTAGAGACGTAATCATATGTAGTTTCATTGCCATCATTACCATATTCCAAATTATTTAAAGATGGATCCTTGGGGTTGGGGGTGCATCAAAACAAGGTAATGAAGTTGATCCATCAAGTGGCCTTTCATCTTGCTTCTAGGGCAATATCTCATTGTTCACATCATCGCACCACATAAATTGTTGTATGCCCCAATATTTTCTTATCAAACCATTTTGGAAGTTATTGAGATGACTTCTTTTTCAAACTCGAGCTCTCTATAGAATGCACACCATCAATATACATTTTACACATGGTATGGATGTGGTGAGGAGGTCGAACTTCGATTCAAGGGTGCTCAATCCAATCCCCTCGGTGCTACATGAGACTATAATTGACTTTTCCAATATTATGTAACATGATCCATCTCGTGAAATCATTTTCAATCCAAAACAACATAATAATAATTTGAGGCAAATCCCAAAAATAAAAAGATTAATGCAAAACATGCTTATTTGCTAGAGCAAAGAATAATTGAACATGTCATAATAGGAACATATATTATCAACTTCATCTAATGGTACCCAATATTTCACAAAATATAGGAACACATATTATCAACTCCATATAATGTTTCACAACATTTCACTCGATATAGAACCTACCTTATAATATGGAACCTTCTTGTACTTTGAAGAAACAAAAGGTATATATTTTCAATCTTCAAATCTATGTGGATGAGATGCAGTGATGGATATCTAGTATAGAAAAGATGTTTAGAATCAATAAAATATCCTAGAAGAAACCCAAATGGTATATAACTAGAATATATCCATCTTAAACCCGAATCTATAAAGCACTTACGGGATCCAATTTCTTGAGGTGTAAATTCTTTTATCTTAAATTTTTTACACGTCAAGAAAAAATTTACACATCAAGAAATTTCATCCCTCTTGATGCTTGATAGATTTGGGATTAAGATGGATCTATGTTGGTTTTATTTTTTATTTATTTTATGAGCTAACCTGAATTTTTTTAGTTACTTTTATTTTTGGTGATGTTACGTAACATTACGTTATGTAATGTTACAAGATCTCCTCCATACTAGGCTGTCGAGCACCTCACTACTCTTATTACAATAATGTGATTACCAATTAAAAAGAAAAGGGGAAATCATTGTCTACTCACATGCCTCATGCCCAAAAATTTATTTTCCATGCTCCTAAACAATATAAATGGGAAATGAATGATAATTAATTTTACTTAAAAATTAATATAAGATAAGTCAAAGCTTAAAAAATATTAATTAACATCATTCATATTCATTTACATACTCTTAGAACTCTCATAACACCTATCAACTTGTGTTTGTATATATCTTCTTTAAAATGAAAGTGTAATTATTTTTTAGAAGCAAACCAAAATCATTCAATTAATATAGATATATCTATGCATAATACTTACAATACGAAGATGATTGTGAAAAAGGAAAAAATCTACTCAATACTACAAAGAAGCCACATGTAATTAGAAAAGATTGGTTTGTATATGTTCTTCACTATGTTTTGAGCCACCATATCTGATAAGAGCCAGGGCCATATGTAATGCACCTAGTGTTTGACTAACACATGGTATTGCTAAAAGATCAAACACCTTAAGAAACTACTCACACAAACAGATCATAGATCAACACACCAATGTTTTACATGGTTAAAACCCTCAAGGAGGGAAACTGTCCATGGCCTTAGCCAAATAACTACACGAGGCAAAATATTAACCAAAGGTAAAATATTTTACATATGAGTTTCTGATCACAATTGATCATCGAGAAAATGACCCTCCATTCTCTTTAAATAGAGATCATCGACTAATAAAGTATTAATCCACAGATCAATAGTTGTTAAGATCGATGTGAAGATGAACGATTGGATTACTCTATGTCTATAACATATCATGACCATCATATTACATAAGTACAAATTCACACTAATGTCAATACTAAAGAAACATGTTGTACACTTTACCTAAAGACACATTATACCAAGTTGATCTTAACTAACTCCTAAGTGTCTAAATATCCTAACATCCCCCCTTGAGAACAACTTGGGATAGGATTGAAAGATTACAAATGTGACACAATAGGAGAAGGAAGGAGGCATAAGAGCATATCCCTCAATAATGAAAAATTCTTGAACTCCTAACATAGATTGAAGTTTTAAAAAATTCGCTTATGTAAGACACTACAAGGAAAAGGCCCTATAGTGGAGGTCAGAGTGAATGCTTTTAGTGTTACAAGATTGGCAAATATTGTTAAAAAAACCTCCGCTACGACCTCCACCAATAATAATGGATTTTGTTATGGAGGTCATAACAGATATAGTTTATAACTAAAAAATACTCAGTGACCAAAGGTTTTAGCGAAGGTTAGTTTATTAGTGCACAAAACAGAAATTAAGCGCATCGGTGCGTTTCTTACTATGATACACCGGTGCTATATGATTAGAACCAATGCACCGATGCGCTCAACCATAAAAAGCACCAGAAAGAATCAAATTGCAATGCCACACTAGTGCTTGAGTATAGTATATACGCACCAGTGCATTTGTACAACATAAACGCATCGATGCGATATTTTATATTATATGCATTGTACATTTTTCCATTATTTTAAAATTTAATGGTGCAATACATTTATATCATCACACCGGTGCATTTCATACACAAATGCACTAGTGCATTTAATACTAGAACTCACCGGTGCTTACAAAATATCAACATGGCCCTATGTAGCTTAACACATGAAATGCACCACCAGGCTTGAAAACTAAAAACCGGTGGGCATAAGCTTTGATGATTTTCGGTGTGAATAAGCAATCTACATGCACCGGTGTGATTCATAAAATCAAATGCACTGGTTCTCAATGTTATAAATGCACAAGTGCACAATTTTAGTTTATACGCACTGGTGCGCAATGGTAGTATAGGATCCCCGGTGTGACATATATTAGTAAACACATCGAATATGATTCTTTGAAGAATGGCTACTGATATTCCATTCAAATATATATATTATATTTTTTACTTTTTTAATTCCATTATTCATCTTAAATTGAAATATTTGTTTATAGTAAAATTCATTTCAATTTTAATTATTGAAATTGTTTGTTTGGATTAATTTCTTATATCATAGATGCAAGAATCTATTGTAACATTTAATCATCCATACATTTAATTACCAATGTACCATTTACAACTGCTGTATCGCACCGAATAATTTAGTTTTTCTCCATCTTGAATGGAAATACACATTTTTTTTCTTGGAAAACAAATTACCAATGTACCATTTCACATGTAACATTTGACAATAATATTGAAGACTGCAATAGAATAAACAAATTCATTTTATTATATATCAATAAGAGTGCCTTTGTCATACAAAATACGACAACAATAATCAAAATGTCAACATGCATGTAATTATTGTTACACTTATTGGTAACTCGTCTTTGAATTCAGACACTATGTCCAATAAATTATTATACAAAATGTCTGATTTTCACAGACAATTATTTCAAAATATACAACAAGCTACAACAACTTGCATTAACATCAAAATTAAATACATAGCATCATTCTTCACTGGAATTGTTATCAGTTCTCAAGCCACTTGCATCAATTGGGTTATTTGACCAAATGATTTGTTGATTGGATCGATTGTTTTCCTCTTCTTCAGCTTCCATTTGCAAACATACAAATAAAGTATACGTAGTGTATCTACATTACCAGTGGGAATAATGAAAAATAAATAGATAGTATAAATTAATGTAAATTGAAAAGCAGCATACCATAGAAATAATCGACTCATGAATGATACACATTCTCTCAAAACCAAATCTCATGTCTTCTATCAACAAGTCTTCTGTTGGCTCCACTCCATACTTTGTTTCCTGTAAGTGTTATGCCCCGTCACAAATCATAGATTTAATATATATATATTTTTGTTATTTTATTAATTATAAAATAAGAGAAGTAAAACAACATAGAGACTTACAAAATCCACAATTAATTTTTGATATGCCAACATATACTCACAACCCTTGCTTAAGCCAATGCCAATCAATTCTTCTGATGGATCCTCTTTGTATGTTAACACCTGTTTGAAGTCATGCAAGGATTTCCAATGAAAACAAATTAAAAATAAATAAATATACCAATCACAACCACTAGGAAATATTTATTTATTACAATGAAATAAAAAATACTCACAAAATTTTCTATCAACCCCTTTTTTCCTTGTTGTCCTGTATTGTGTGCTGATTGGGTTCCATTTTCTTTTCTTTTCTGCAACAAAACAATTAAAAATTAATATTTAATGTCGAATCAATGAATGAAATGTATAACATAAACCTAAAAACCAATGATTTCATACATTTGAAGCACGTTGATGTTGAGATGGCTCTTCCTAAGATGTAATTATGTCCATTTCCTTGACCATCTCATTGTACACTTTCTTGGATATCCCTACTGGCACATTTCTCATATCACCTCGTTCATCCTTTGGGATTCTCATAATCTTCCTGAAAATGTAAAATGACATTAAACTATTTCTCCGTTGATATGAAAAATAAATATGATAGAATTAAAATTATTGAATAAATGACGCTTTGTAATAGTTTTAGATACATATTCTACAAACATGTTTATGCATATTACCTTTTGAATAATTCTGTTTTGTTGTTATATGTTTTTGCTATTGTAATCCTAACAGGTCTCATTGACCATTGCTCTGGGAACGCCTCTTGTAGTTTACATATGACCTGATTCTTTGAATCATTTGATTGGTTTCTATATTGTAAGTGAAAAGTACGTCTGTACGTTCTTTCCACTAAATCCCTCATAGTATTATAAAATTATTTGCCCCTTCTATTAACTTCCAGCACCACTCCAGATGAGCTAAGGACCAACTGATCATCATTTGCATCTTCCATAATTTATTTTTTCTTATGATGGCATTGACTTATGTTGCTGTCAGTCCCTACATAACATTCATCATATTTGAATTACATTATTTGAAACATATTAGTGAATATTCTTCATTAAGTAGATTATTACTCAAATTTCAATAAATAATTCCCATTGACTTATTTTGTATTCACCTTATCCATCCCTTTGCAACTTTTCCATCAAAGTTTTACGCTCTTCTGGACTTAGTTTGGTAAGAATCTTATCGAGCTTCCTCATTTTTTGGCTCTGCATGTCACACAAACCAATACATATTAGTTAACTTTACAAATAATTCAAACAAATTAATTTAAATACATAAATTAATTAAAAGCACTTGCCTTCTTCGTAATTCTCGATGTGCTCCCATTATGTTGATTAAAGTTGTTGTTGATTGAACTCATACCAGGCATTTTATATCATTAAACAACTTGTACCATTAAATACAGAAGCTATCAATATATTATACAAACAAATTATAGACCTTCAAAATACGACAAAAAAATATTAAACGAATAAATCTGATTTCGGTGTGCTTGTATACATGACATGCCTCGGTGTGTTAGTAACAACACTGCATCGATGCGTTAAAGTAAATAGGTCACACTGAGAACAGAGAATTGAGATACAAAAATCGACTTTTTCGTTTTTGTAAAATAATAAAAAAACAATGCGACGCATGTCAAATCCGATGCGTTATAGTAAATGCAATGCATCGGGAGCAGTGAACTAAGACACAAAAAATGACTTTTTCATTTTTATAAAATAATTTAAAATGATGTGACACGGGTCATTCCCTGTACTGCGTTATGTCAATGGACGCACAGATGCATTCCCGTAATACAAACACACTGATTTTGACGCATGCATTTTTTAATAAAAAAATAAAAAACTTGACAGGGCCGACATGGTTACATATTCGACCAAGAAAGTGGACCTATATCACCCTACACTTTCTATATATAATCACAAGTTCAGTAAATCCAAAATCCCTAAAAGGTGAAATCGTAATTCTATATAACAATAAAGGGATTTAAACCCTCATGAAGAATTTTGTAGCCACATAAAACGAAAGAAGCAACGAGAAAATAATGGTTGCAACATTGAAGGTAAGTATGAAGTTTTTTTTTTCTTTTCTAAATCTAGTTAAACTCTAAATAAGGTCATAAGATGTACAATAATACTTACATGCATGAAATTTCTATCATGCAGAGTTTGGTTTGATTCACTATACCTAACAAATTTTGACCCTCGGAACTCCTTCCAGTTGCTCCAAACTCCTTCCACGTAAGTCTCTCTTCTAGAACTGTCCCTTGAAAATTTTGGAAAAACAATGAGTTAGTGTTTAGGTTTTTGGCTTTTAAACACTATTTAGATTTACTTTTTGAACTTAGAATTGCCGCCCTTTTTTTAACTTAGGGAAAAAAGGGTTTGTGCGATTTTTTTAGAATTTTGATTTTCGGCATTTTCGGTGCGCCTGTTTTCATGTCACACTGGTGCGTACATACGTAAAACACACTGTCTTTCAAATAATTTAAAAACCCATACGACAGTGCGTGTAATTTTAGGACGCACTAGTGTGCTTATATGTAGGAAACACACCAGAATGAATTATTTTGTGAAAATCGATGTAGAAATATTTGCTACCAAATGTAGAAGATATTTTCCATTGCGGGGGCTTTGCGGATATTCTTTAACGGTGCATTTACATTCAGTACACACCAATGTGTTTTGTTTATGCTAGCGCAACGGTGTGTTTATTTATGAATAAACACACTGGTTTATTTTCTAAATTCTTTGTTTTATGTGTCCACTTAAAATTATATATTCATACCAAATGTCCTTTTACTATTTAACCACACCAATTACAATATTTCATAGTATATATATGTTGATTGTTGATTTGGCTCAAATGCAAGAAGAAAACAATTTTCTTTTTCCATTTGTTTAGTTTCATAATCAAATATCATTAGTGACTTACATATTTATTGTAACCTATATGGTCACTTTTGAATATGCTTTCTTTGTCATATTTAATAATTACAAACCTTGAATTAACATCGTTGTCTCAAATGTTATTTGTAACCTTCATGAAAAATCTTAAATATGCTATTATTTTCTATTTTTTTGTTTATGAACAATGTTCATGGGACCTACTTTTTTCTTGCAACAACTAACCATATTTGTGTATGCTTCATTTATATCTTACAATATACCTTTCTTTACTCTTCCAATGGTTAGATATATAGTATGCTTCTCTTCCACCAATGCCACCATCAAGTTCATAACCACCTCACACTTTTATTGTAGTAATGTCGAACAATCATGACATTGATCAAATTAATGCACGTAGAAGAGTTGTATATGCATAGAAAAACAACAAAACAGCAAGCGACAAAGTCTTCTTTATAGAGTTGCTTGTCAACTTGTTCATATCCCTTCTCCATTTCACATTGTTCAAAATTCCATGACACCCTCTAAGCCATCCACATCTACACCAAACTTATATATGCACCCACCACATAATCCATCCACCACCCCCCTCAATGGTGCACAACAACGTTTCCGTACAATATTGGATAAGCTATCTCCCATGAATGTATGCTCGATATGCATGGAATCTTATCTTGCCATTAAAACAAAAAACTTTTGTGGTGCATTTGCATGTTCTCGTTGCATTGTGGAAAGAAATGACCTTTCCTTGACAAACAACATGGATCCAGGAATACAACCATTTTTCCTTGCCGTACTTACTCAAGTTGAATAAATGATCATTTCTCGTGTCAACCCAATCCTACAAGTCACCCATTTACATGGCGGACAATATACATATTCTGGCCACACTATTAGATTCCCCTAAGACATTTCTAGCATTACCACCTCCCTCCCTTGTTTACTTTCAGACATTGACATCCTTATTGTTGGAAAATGCAGTCCTACAAACAAGCCTTATGGATTCTTTGTTAGTCGAGCATGTGTTTTTGCTGCTCTACAATACAAATTGTCAAATGATCCCTACTACAAAGATGTTCAAGTTAACCCAATTGCATTATCTTCTTTGCCTCTTGAACCAATAGACATTTCCTCCCTTCTTCATCATGTTAGCCCCAATCGGACACCATTTGTTGACCGTACCTCAAATTCTACTATTTAATCACCCAACTTCCCTGAACCCCATGAATTACAATCCTCCTCCTTTATTTTGACACAATCAAATTGTAGAACTGAGATTGAGTAAATAAGATGCTTCTTGCACACAGGAGATGCTCCACTTCCAGCTTCCATTGATTGGCCCCCAATAGGTATTTCCCCTATCAATGAGTACAACACAATAGGCCTCCTCTCTATGTCCTTCCCAAACTTGTTTCCCACCAGTGTTGCAATTCTCAAACAACCACACATTCAAGAGGTTGGGATGCACGATTATGCACTGCACCTAATTCGATACCATGACAATAGATTCAGCCAACATCCTCGTTTTCACTATTACATATATAACCTGATAATGCGCCATTGTATCCATGCTACTGCTTCTGTGTTCGTCAAACGCAACCTTGAAGATACATTGCCTCCAACAATATTGGAACTTGTACATCAATTACAAGACTTTCCTGATGCTAAAATCGTTGAACAAGTCATGCACTTTGGCTCTACCCTTCTTGGGACATGCTCCTATTGGAATAGAAGCAGAGGTGAGATCACTGATATGATCACCCAACACGGGACACCAACCTTCTTCTTCACCCTTAGCACATCTGACACCAAATGGAAAAATTTGCATTCTATGATGCTTGGACAAGCTCCATCCACTTCTAATCAACACCACCAATGGAGGATTCACAACATTATAGCCAATCCACATGTTGCATCTCAATACATGCACAATAGATTCAAAATATTCCTTGAAGAGGTTCTTCAAAAAGGGCTTGCTACAAAAGACTACTGGTGTAGGTTTGTAACAAATCATGTTCCTTTTTCTTCTTTTTGTATTCAAAAACCTCAAAGTTTTCCTTTCTAATATTTCCATTTTTCATGTAGGTATGAATGGAAACACGGGGGCTCTGCGCATATACATGGTTTCTTATGGTTGGAAAATGCACCCAATATGGACATGTTAGACTGGGGGGATACTTCCAGGGTTGAAGATGCAAAACATTAATTTGAAAAATTTGTTACAGCATGGAATCCCCCTGCCAGCCACTTGTGAACCCCTGGATTCCATCACTCTAATGTAAATTATCCATGCACCCTTGGATCACATTCCATACTTGCGGCTGATCACTTGGATGACTATGAAGAGATTTTTAATTGCTTCCAACAGCACACAAAATGTTCAGAATATTCATGCCTTCGCAAAAAAGGGTCATCCCTTAAATGTCATTACGTTTTCCCCTTTGATCTACAACCTACCTCTTCTTTGTTCATTGATGCAAATGGGTGTAAAACATACAACCCTACAAGAAACGATGCCCTCTTAAACATTCATAACCCTGACATGATATTGATATGGAGAGGTAATGTTGATTGCAAGCTTGTTCTTTCTAGACATGATGTCCTTAAATACATTTTAAAATATGCAACAAAGGAAGAGAAAAAGTCGAAAATTTTACATGAAATGCTCTCTCGTCTCGCACGTGCAACACCAATTGATGGCCCTATCCTTCAGCCAATCAGTGGCTTCCTATCAAAAACAGTTGCATATCGCAACATTAGTGCACAAGAGACTTGCCACATGCTCCAAAAACTCCCTCTTTCCTTTTGCAACCACTCCTTTGTTTCCTTGAATGTTAGCCGAAGTGTTTTCCGACGTGTTTTTGACAACTCACCTGACACCCAGCCAACAACCAGCTTCATTTCTGCACACATGCAAAGACCCCCTACACTTGAACAACTTACCCTTCTTAAATATGTTAGGATATTCCTATACTCCATCCTAGTCCTACCAACATTTTCCTCCTTTGCATTTTCAGTCTTGCATGCATTCCTGCATGCTGCCCAGTCATTAGGTTAATACCTCCAGCACCTAGTCCCTAGTCGTCCAACACTCGGGAGCTTATTTCCACTCAGATTGAGCCCTCCTAGCCAGTGATGCGCCCACATCTCACCATCCACTTGACAAAGGCACCCTTCTTCACCTACCAGTCCAGTTGTCTTCAGTTAACTGAGTTCTCTCCTTGATTTTAGGCTTGACTCACTCTTAACTGACCTTACCACTCTGATGGACCTCCAGTGTGACTAGACTACTCATTCTAACTTCAGTTAGCTCCTCATGTGCCCTCCATTGAGCCTCCTTCATTCAGTTAGTGTCTCCATGTGCTAGTTACACTCAGTTACACCTACCACACTCAGTTAGACTCAGTTTGACTGACGGTTGACAGTTACTTGAGCATTGATGACTCCACTGATGATGAGATAGACTACTAGTTGTGCTCCAATGACACTCCAGTGATCTTTTGATCACTCCATGAAGGCCAATTCGAATTGCCACCTTGGCATTCGAATTCCTCATGCATTGTATTATTTATTTGTCCATTTGTGATTAATGAATTAGTGTGTGTGAAGTTATTTTGCTTCTATCTGAGTTCTACTATATTATTATTATGTTGCTCATCTTACTGCATTGACCACTCTTAATCTTATTCCTAAATTCTTTCTTGTGAGGTATACATCAGCTCTTAGATCTGCTGTGAGGATTTTCACATGGTATCAGAGCATGTTGAGAGTATTGTTTATCTCCATTCCTAAGAGTTTTTTGTAGGTTATTATCAAGATTTCGAGTGCAACAGTTTCTACACTTTTGCAGCACTAGCAGTTGCAGATATTTTCTATTGTTTTTGCAGGTCTTCTACAGCTTCCATGTTTTCAGAAGATCCTCCTCTTTATCGATTCAACTATGTTGAATGGAAACAAAAAATGATAACATATTTGAAGAGACATGATCTCTTTGATTATTGTTTTGAAAGAGAGTTCAAATCCTCTGAAGAAGAGATTGACTGGTTAAATAAAGGTGGCAGAGCTATTGCAGCCATAATGTTTGCTATGTCTCGAATCTTGGCATTCTACTCCCTTGATGATGTTGAATCTCCAAAAGAGATATGGGCCCACCTAGATGAACGATTTTGCAGAAAGAATGAAGGGATTGGTCCAAACCCTTTCGAGAGCAAGCAAAGTGATGCATTTTCCCTCCTTGATGATCTCATTGATCATGAACCAGTATCAAACATATCTCATATTGAAGTTGTCCACAAAGAAGAAGAACTTGCAGATTCTACACTCATGCTCCAAATTTCTTCTATTTTGAATTCTGTGCCAACTCACACTCTAGAAATCGCAAAAGGTCCTAAATCCTCTCTTGCACCAGAGTCTGTTGGTTTGCATCATGATCTATTGAATGTTTCGGAGGTAAAATCAGCCATTGGAGGTAATGCATTCGCTCTCCTTGATCACTCACCTCTTATGTACTACTATATGATCATTATCTCATGCTTTCAAAAGGTTATTGAAGATCATGGCCATTTCCATTTGCTTGGGATAATTTCTCATGCATATCATGGTTTTGATCTCACCTCTATTGGTTCAAAGGAGATCTCAAGAAACCATTTCCATTCGCTTGGGATAATTTCTCATGCACTTACTGGTTTTGATCTCACCTCTAATGTTTCAAAGGAGATCTCAAGAAACCATGATTCAAGTCTTGGATCTAATTTGGATTCTAAGCAATCACTACTTGGGATAATTTCTCATGCATATGATGGTTTTGATCTCACCCCTGTTGGTTCAAAGGAGATCTCAAGAAACTATTCTTCAAGTCTTAAATCTGATTTGGATATAAATCAATCATGTGATGGTTATTTTTGGCATAATCTCACCCATGATGGTTTGAAGGAGAAGACAAAAGACTATCTGCACATTCATAGATTTGATCCTACCTAGGCTAATTCGAATCACAGGTTCAAGGATCATCCTCATACTTTTGGATTTGTTCTCATCACATTCGATTTGAAGAGCAAGAACAAGCACATGCTTTCTGAGCATGATCCACTTCTTCCCAAGAAGAAGATACCTCCAAACATATGACCAAGCATCACACCTGCTTGAGTTTGGAGCATTTATTTTTGTGTGTGCCTTACAGTCTATTTTGAGGGGGGTTATTTTTCCCATGAGGTTTTTCCCATTTCCTCGGTTTATTGATTGTTATTATTCATTGTATTGGGTGAACTTTGGTCTTAGTTACCAAGGTCCAGGATGGATTAAGGGGGGGTGTTAGGATATTCCTATACTCCATCCTAGTCCTACCAGCATTTTCATCCTTTGCATTTTCAGTCTTGCATGCATTCCTGCATGCAGCATGCATCTGCATGTTTCCCAGTCATCAGGTTGATACCTCCAGCACCGAGTCCCTAGTATTCCAACACTCGGGAGCTTATTTCCACTCAGATTGAGCCCTCCTAGCTAGTGATGCACCCACATCTCACCATCCACTTGACAAAGGCACCCTTCTTCACCTACCAGTCCAGTTGTCTTCAGTTAACTAAGTTCTCTCTTTGATTTTAGGCTTGACTCACTCTTAACTGACCTTACCACTCTGATGGACCTCCAGTGTGACTAGACTGCTCATTCTGACTTCATTTAGCTCCTCATGTGCCCTCCACTGAGCCTCCTTCATTCAGTTAGTGTCTCCATGTTCCAGTTACACTCAGTTACACCTACCACACTCAGTTAGACTTAGTTTGAATGACGGTTGACAGTTACTTGAGCATTGATGACTCCACTGATGATGAGATAGACTACTAGTTGTGCTCCAATGACACTCCAGTGATCTTTTGATCACTCCATGAAGGCCAATTCGAATTGCCACCTTGGCATTCGAATTCCTCATGCATTGTATTATTTATTTGTCCATTTGTGATTAATGAATTAGTGTGTGTGAAGTTATTTTGCTTCTATCTGAGTTCTACTATATTATTATTCTGTTGCTCATCTTACTGCATTGACCACTCTTAATCTTATTCCTAAATTCTTTCTTGTGAGGTATACATCAGCTCTTAGATCTGTTGTGAGGATTTTCACAAAATATGCACGCTCTTGGTCATTCTCAGCTCATAGAAAACACTCCCAATGGAAACCAATCTACCCTCCCAAGATTGTTCGCATATTTCCTCGCTTCACTGCCATTCCACCCTTTGATGCAGACTCCTTCATTTCATTCTATTGGAGCGAGCTCCTCCTATATGAACCTTTTCGTACCCTCCTTGATGACATTGGATCCACAGAATTGGTCATAACTTCTCATTGGATTCACATTAAAGACACATACAGTGCATGGCATGTTGATCACTTACCAGAAGATCCCTCTCCTCCTCTCTCTGATGACTCTACTTCTGATCTAATTCACTTTCCCTTACCCCCTAACATGGCTGACTGAGAACTCCTTTCTCAAATCCACCCTGGAAACAACCTCCATGTTGATTACCTTGACATGCTTGGGCGTCATGATTTTGACAAAAACCACAATTGGATCCAAACCATATCCCTTCACACATGCACGAGACAACGATATCATTCATTGAATTCAACCGCTTATCCACCCATATACAACAAGACACGTCTTCATCTTCTTGTTCTCCTACCTCCTTGTTTCCCACACAATGCATGGACTTTGATCTTGTGCTTTCGCACTTCACAAATACTGCAAGTCCCACCCCATTAAAAATGGTCATTCAAGGAACTATAGGAACAAGAAAGTCTTGATTTCTTGCCTTAAATTTGCACTAAAAAATTCCTATGCCCACAATGTTTCTCCCTTGCTCCTCCTTGCTCCAACTAGTGTTTCCGCCTTAAACATGCATGCACTTACAATACATTCTTCCCTTTGCATACACATTTCTGAGATGCACCCTCTTGAAGGCCAATCCCTTTCAAGCCTCCAAGAACAGTTCCACCATATTCGATACATCCTCATTGATGAAATGATTTTCATTGGCCCAAAAATATTAACCCGTATGGATGACCACTTACATGAAGCCTTCCCTTCCCAACATACAAGCCCCTTTGGTGGTTGTTCCATCATCCTTCTTGGTGATTTTGGACAATTTCCCTCTGTAAAGGACATCCCCATGTATGCTGGCACCTCCCGAGGCAATGCTCTTTGGCATACTTTTTACATTTGTGTGACCCTTTCAACCATTTTTCGACAACAAGGCAACACCCCTTCTCAAATTTCCTTTCGCCAAATCCTACTCAACCTTCGAAATGAAACATAGACTCTTGAATATTGGACCCTCCTCATGTCAAGGACAACCTCCTCCCTTTCACAAGAAGAGAACCATGCATTTGAACAATGCACTCACTTGTATGAAACTAATAGCTTTGTTGCATTGCACAACAAACAAATGCTAAAACTCCTTAACATGCCAATTGCACATTGCTTCGCAGAGCAGAAGAATCAACAGGTGCACGCCTCCATATACGATGAATAATTTCCCTTCAAGGTTCTACTAGTTGTTGTTCAGCAGGTAATGCTGACAGCTAACTTGTGCATTGGAGCAGGCCTCGTTAATGGCTCTTGGAAAAGGCATTGCGATTGTCTACAACTCCAACAATCAACCACCTACCTTGCCATCTTTTGTTGTTATCGACTTACACCACTACAAAGGCCCCCCATGGGATGCTTCCAATCCAAATGATCTCCTCATCCCTCCCATAACAAGGGGTTCATGGAGGCATGTACCATTTCGGATGGCATGGGGTTTAACAATCCATAAAGCACAAGGCATGACCCTACAAAATGCAACAATAGATATTGGAAACATTGACCGACAAGGACTTACATTCATTGCAATATCCAGAGTTAATACTTTGTCAGGACTTCACATATCTCCACCTTTCTCATTTTCTAGATATTCTCGAATGAAAGACAATCCCTATGTGCAACGCAGGATACAAGAGGAGACCTTGCTTGCTTCTAAGTATTTGCAGCCACACCTTCCATAAAACTTGCATTTTTTCTCCCTTTACACCTATACTTGCCACTGATATTACTTTACTCCCTTCTCCTTGGAATCACTACCACTTGTATATATTTTTTCTTGTATTTCTATTGCTACCATGATTGAATAGTTTCCTACAAAAGATAACAAATACAAAGAAACATTGCTTTATTGCAAATTTATCTTTTTCCAACATATATAAATCTTTTATTACTAGTCTATCTTATTTACTTCAATGTGCTGCCATTTATTGTTTCAAAAGGAAAAAAAACTCACCATATCATGATATGTTACTCTTTTTCCCAACAAATATAAAATGTCCCCATATATATACTTCAATATGCTACCATCAATTGTTTCAACATGTCTGTGTTGCATTAGCTCTATAACATGTTTTTATATATATTTTTCAAACAAGTCAAATTTACATGTGCTCATCTCGTTTCTTGCTTATAACATGCAAAGAATGTAACATTGTTTGCATACATTGTTTTTTTTCCTATTGCAAAGTAGAAATGGATATGGAATTTCTAACACCACTTGCCCACTATTCTCAACAAATAAAGGAACAACAATAAGCTTTGCAACATATATCAACATGATTCCAACCACCAAATTTGGTTCCACTTACTCACCTTTGGCCAACTATTCAATTTCTCTCTGAATTGAAGGCCCTGCTTCAACGTGTTATTCAACTACATGAAAGAGATGCAATCAAACGAATACAAACAAAATTGGTACTACGACCTCCACGTCTTGCTCCATGCATTTCTTGTACTTGGTGTTGTCGCTACCAACAATCTTGGTGTATATATGATTAATTTGCACTACATGATTAGATTTTGGTATTCTTGACACTTTCCTACTCTTTTTTGGTGTAGTGTTTTCTAACAAACTTATACTCCTATGCTCATTAGATTTCATCCCCCTTGTGCAGATCCTTGTATGCATGTGTACAACTTTTCCTTATCTTCCATGCTTATAGCACTTTGAATGTACAAATTGTTTATACAATCAACATCATGTATAGCATGTGTCAAATTTTTATATTAGCATACTATTGAAGACAATATATATAATTCCATCTTTGATTTCTATACACACTTTGTTTTTTACACTTTTCTCAGTTGTTCACTTATTAACTTTCTTAGTACTTCCTAAGCAACTATTAATTCAACTTTGCTTTGTTGCACCTTCACTTGTCTTATCGCATAATCTTATGCAATACTAGATTTTCCTACTTTTATTGCTAAGTAAACTTCAATATGTCCGTTTTATTATGGTATCACAACGTATACTAGATAATTTATAGAAATGTTTATGGCCAGAGGAGATCCTGGCACCAACATTAATGTATCAATATATGCTAATGTTAAATTCAAATGTATTAAGTGAAAATTTAGCAGTTATATCGTATAATTCTCATACAATCCAGTTTTCGGATGGATGTCGGAGATGTATAAGTTTATAATAATGTTAAATCCAAATTCCTTGACTGAAATGTATATCCTAGAATTCTCATACCATCTGATAGATGTTTGACATGTATTAGTATATAATAATATTAAACCCGGATTCCTTAGGTGAAATGTTTAGCAGTTATCTCCCAGAATCCTCTAACCATCCAGTTTTAGGATTGATGCTTGAGATGCATCAGTACATAATCATGTTAAATTTATATTCCCATGTAAAGGATGAAGCTCAGAAATGGTTGGCTCTTGTTGAAATTGGATACTCTGAGATGAAAACTTCCTATAGATACTCTGAGATGTAAACTTTGAAGATTCAAGTGTAAGAATACTTTCATAAGGAGTGAGATAATTCATTTAAAAAAAATATTGTAAGAGTTATGATTATGTAGAAGATGTTTTGAGGAAGAAAATATAAATGAGACTCATTAGCATATACATTAACCTTGTTTTTCTATAGCACAACATTAACATGAATCTTATAACTAGATGCCCAATACAGTTTTTTGAATCGTGGATCTTATAATATAATTAGTAATAAGACAAAAATAAATAATAAAGGATTTAGATTTGTAATATAAAGATATTTTTTAAAGAAGAGCAAATGTGTATCGGTACTATACATAGATTATTTTTAATGCATATTTGTATTCACTAATCAACGAAAAAATAGGTCTAGCCATGATTTCATTGCCTAGCATATCAATGGGACAAGTTTTGCATAGCCCTTCACGCTATGAAGAACAATAAGAAAACCAACTATAATCTCACTCCACACACACCCTAAAAAGACATTTTCACTGCCATGACTTGCAATAGAATGTCAGGAAACAATTCTTGAACATATTTGTGAAGAGGGTTCACCCTGGCTCGATTTATAATGCCTCGAATAGTTACAATTTTCACCATTTCTACTTCAAAACCATGAATTTGCAACCATAAATGGGAAAAAAAATGAAGAAAAAAGAAAACACAAAGCACCAAAGGATGAAAAATTGCATAGCACTTATGAATATATTCTAGCAAATACCTTTGAATTCTTCCAGGGCTCCAACCCTTGAAATGCTTCTTGTAAATGTAATTGTATCTCTTATTTCTTGGTGCATCTCTATGGAAATAAGAACCCTACTTGATGGCATGCTTGAGCTAGCATGCAAGGATGGAGTTGCCTAGCCACACATTAAACCAGAAATGAAGCATCACATTACAAGCCTTCATGTATCTATGTAATATCTACATTTCCATATGCTCATGCACGTAAAATAATGTTGTGGAAAGCCCCACAATGATCTTCTATCTCCTCCTCCATTCAAGAAATGGGCCATTTTGGAAAAACAAAATCGTTTAGAGGAAGGAGTTAGGCATGTAATATCATAGTAGACCAAAAGAAGATAATTTTCTTCAAAACACGTGAACGACACCAAATTATTGTGCTGCAACTACCCTATAATCGCTATTTCGGCCCCAAAGGTCTTTTCCAGGTTACTGTGCTCGTAATTCCTGTAAAGGAATTTCATGGCAACGATCGAGCCATCACTAAGAAACATTGCCTTATAATCCCTACAAAACCCCCATATTTACCATATCTAGCTTCAACTATGGCTGCACACGACCTAGGACGGTGACCCTTGAGAGCCCCCTGAACGACATAGTCAACGACTTCTTATACAACTTGTTGCGGGCTGTATCACATGGTAAATGAATTATAATTAACCAAGTCTATCTCAAGTTTAGGTTTTTGTATTGGAGAAAACTCACTATGGCTTGGGGTAGACCACTACAGACAGCTGACTACTAGAAATTAACTCAATTCTCAGAACTATGCTATTATAAATGACAATGCTAAGATAATGGAGAATGTAACCAGCCTCGATCCAAACGTTTGATGTAGATCCCCATTGGAGCTTTCAATCCATGCACTTGAATCTGCAAATTAGTCTTGACAGCCAATATACAACAAGTACATATAATATATAAACAACATTAACATCATCAATAGCAATGGTCCATGATATTATAAGTAAATGCAACCCAATGTAGAATAAACAACATTCACAACATTAATGGACGAGAATATGAGTATTTCTATTAATAAACAAGAAGAAGTACAATGTGACACGACCTCTTGCCGGCAACCAATTTGAACCAAGATCTGGATCAATCCACTTGTGCCTCCACCACTTCAATCCTCCATGAATGGAAAACTCAAACTATGGTAGGAGTTTGAAAGGTGAACATAAGGGGTTCAAAACTACAAGGATCAATGAGTGTAGACTCAAGATAGGGCAAAAATTCACTAGAGTTCTCTTGCTCTTCTTTCTCCTCCCGTCCATAAGCCATATGTGCTCAATATATAGTCCTCCCAAAGGTAAGTGAAAGGACACATCGAGGCATTTCTTTGGAAGATGGAAGGTCAAAGGTCACCCAATAACCCCTTTTTGGGAGTAAAAAGTAATTAACTAGTGATTTTTACCATTTTACATGCTACCTGCGGGCTATAGTGATGCAACTTGCAGGTACGCCTGTTGTAATGATGCAGCAAGCGTATAAGGGAAAAAAATGAGGAAATAGTGTGTCTAAAGGATATAAAGTGGATCTGAGTCAGTGAAATGGATCCTATAGGCCAAAGAATGTTGATGCTCACAAGGTGGAAAATTACATTGTAACAGTTTTTTTAATTAAAAATTAAAAAATTCCATGAGTCATGCCTTCAAAAGAAAATACCTTCACTAGATTGCTAGCTCTACGCATTGGAAATTGCATACTTGGACACTGAAAGTGTAGATTGAGAAGTTCGAACCAAGTGGTAGTTAACTGAGGGTGGGTGGAACTCAATGGGTGAATGTTCAACCTACGTGGTATCTAGCTAACTCACGGTGCATGCTCAGCGACGTGGTGCTCGGGGTGGACATGCTCGTGCTTCTCAAGGTGGCTAACTCAACTACTTGGCACACATTTTTACTGTATAAAGGAAATTAAATTCAAAAGATAATAATTTATAAAAATAAATAAAATCACAAACGTAGATTATATGCAAGCTTGGCTTTCAGACTTGAGTTGTAAAGCTTCCGCAGCCCACAGTCCGTAGTCCGCAACCCACACTCTATAGTCCACAGACCGCAGTCCGTCTTTTTGGAATATTTGATTTTTTGGTCTTTTTCATATTTGGAGAAAGCTTGAAAAATAATAAAATTGCTTGTAGTACAACAAGTGAGGGAACGAGTGTCAAATAGCGAGCAGACTAGTCCTAAGCAGTGGACCATACCTATGATCAATGCAAGGAAGCATATGCAGGATGTGGACACTCAGGGGTTGTTCCCTCAGGGTCAAAAAGGTCATCAAATTGTGAAGGACAAATGGAAGCTCTGCAAGGCTTGACAGGGAAAAGTGCTCAGGCACCAAGCTAATAACTGAGTAAGCGGAAGCTGGCACAAGGCTCAAGCGCCAAGCAGGATGATGCAATGCAATCACAATATGATATAAATGAGGGGAGTCCTTAAGGGAGATGGCTAGCATAAGCCAAAGTAGAGTATGAGTCTTTATCGCAATGTCATGGCGTAACTACAAAGGACTCCCAATCCTAAGGACAAACAACAGCATGGGCGCCAAAATGCACAAAGGGGATCTAACTAGGGTGCCCATGTTCGGAAAAATCCCTACCGCCACATAACAACACTTCTATAGCAGTGTGAAGGTTCCGTGTCGGTTACGAAGCAGGGTCGCACCTAGGGTTTGTGAAAATGGTCAAAAGGTCAAATGCATACTACATGTGCAAATGACATCTAACCTATATGCCGGGTGTGAAACATACCTGCTGTAGGTGTGAAATGGTCCAAAACAACTTTCGCCGAAGAAATCTGATTAAAAATTCTACTCCATGACATTATATTAGTCCATAACGGCATCAAACGGTAAAAACTATAGACAAGTGGGTCCTAAAAATTATAAATAGTAATAAAATTTACAATTTACAATTCATGTTTACTATTCACCCATTTGGAGCTTTGTGGTTAGTTTTCACCTTGAAGTTCAACTGTCGATTCTGGGAGCTACAAGCATCCGTTCATCGAACCGTCCAGAGCAAGTTGGTAGTCTCATCCATACTTTTAATTTCATTGCTTTCATTTTAGTTTTTAGCGGTGGGATTTTTAGTTTGGCCAAGCCCTAAATGGCTTCGGCACTACCCGCGAGCTATTACTATGTGGGTCGTGAGTAGGGCATGATACTCGTAGTCAACGCACAGGTTGACTGCGGGTACCTGCCCTTGTATAAAAATTATCCCGTGGGTATGGCCGTGAAGTTGATTTTGCAAATAAAATCGACTAAAATCCTTGTTTTTTCTCACTCCAGGATGGTTTTAGAGTGGAGGTAGAGGGAGCATGACGAAGTAGATGAGGCCGTGCGCAACGATGTGCAAGCACAACAAGCATTGCAAGCATGTGGGTTGTACAAATTATGGAGTATAGGGGGTTTGAGGGCCCAAAACCTACTACTCCGCCACTTAATAGATTATTGGGATGTTGATGCACAGAACTTCAATCTCAATGGGAAAATCCTCACACTGGAAGTGGAAGACATCTACTTCATTACCGGTTTGTCCCGTCGAGGTGAGGTGGCTAGTCTTCGGTCTCGTACTGTGGGTGGTGGGATCACCATCCTTGATTACATAGCGTGGTATTGTCTCGCAAACACACGAGCGGTGGGAAGTCAGGTGCCCATCAATGCCATAGTAAATCTTATCATGAAGATCATTATGGCTACCTTAGTGTGAATCACGGGTTCAAAAGCTCTGTACCAGGCATCTAGGCCAGTGATGTTCTATGCATCACAATGCATGCAGCCTATAGTATTTGATTGGTGTACCACACTACTGGGGTCTATGAAGACCCAACTGATAGAATGAAAAGAAGGGAAGGCAAAAAACATCGGGTATGGTAGTATCTTGTGCAGCTGCTTCTTTGAGAGAGTTTTGGGGCTTAGTCCGAGGGTGGATGTCCCTCCTCATAGTCTCCGCAATCCAGCCCTGACCCGATGGGCCGAGATCTTGACACGACATGGTGGTGGCCGTCTGGAATCACTATATACTCAGGAGTTCTTCCGCTGGTGGGACTGACAGGTCATTACCATATAGGACTATCCCTATGCAGGGATAGACTTCCGCCAGGATCAGGACATGCCACTCCCACCAGACGCATCGTTTGGAGACATTGGTGAGTACTCTTTTTAAATTTTTGTTATTAAATTTTTATGGATTTTTTATTATAGATGTGAATGCAAAAATATTTTTGGTGGTCGTATCAAATGCTAATGTTTGACTGTTTGCTCGTAGACAGGGGCCCAGTGAGACCCGATGGCTTCCCGAGACATGGTCATCAGGGCAAGGATGATGAGGCAGGTGATGCTGCAACAGGGTGTACTCTACAGACCTTGCGGCACAACCTATCATGGATGGTTGCCAGGGCTCCATAGATAGAGGTGGTGCGACTTCCTGAGGCCATGTAGCGCCAAGTAGTGGGGGTTCCTGGTGACTGGGTGCGGTTACTGTAGCAGGTAGCCAATGCAGTTCATTATTTCTATGAGACACATCCTGTCGGGGCGGCAGCTAGGCCACCTCGTAGGGAGTAGATATCCCAGGATCTCATTTTTGTATCGATATGTATATTTTTTAGGGCTACGGGATCCAGTTTTGTATAACACTACCATTTTTGGACATATTTATATATAAACTATGGTTCTTTGGTTCAACGATATGTGTGTATGTACAAATGTATGAATGTCTCTTTTGTTTGTGTGCTTCATTATGAATGTGATAAATGCCAATCTAATACATAGTTAGCGTATGCATCAGATATATGATTAAGACTTCTCGGAACATGAATGTATGTAATTGAAACAAAATGTCTCCCCAAGAGTATTACCCTTAGGAATTTCGGTAGTAGTGTAGGGTCTCACACACGGTACTTCCCATTCAACTAAGACACAACTAGTTGTGAATCCAGGCGGACCTCTAAAGATTGGATGCCATGTGAAATAGCATCCCGAAGTAGCTCAATGATGGCACTATACTCAGCCACATTGTTAGATGTAGAACCGAGACAAGCACCTCCTGAGGACACAACTAGGTGGTCAGGTGAGAAAATAACCCAGGCAGCAGAAGCAAGCTATTGCGTATGTCGGCTAGCACCATCCGCGAAACCTAAGAACGTAGGAGATCCCACTGGCATCTATCAATCAAACGGAAGCTAATCAGTAGACCCGAAAACCAAAAATCAAGCTAAACTATGTACATAAACAACTATACAATAGTATACAAAAGTATCAGCTTGAACCAGAGGTTCAAGCATAATACCGCTTGAGATAGAGCCCATTTCTAGGCTCCTTCAAAACAGTCCCCTCATGGTCTTCTAATTCATAGGCTCATTTTTCCAGGACACGCCTCACGATGTAAGGACCGTGCCACATGGGGTTGAACTTGCCTGCCCCCAGGGGTTCTTTAGCTTGGTCATATAAGAGGACCAAGTCACCTTCAGCATACTACCGGGGATGGACAAACCTATCATACTAAACCTTGACACGACGTTTGTTGGAATCTATGGCCACAGCGGCATCTCGACGTTGCTCATCAAGTTGCTCAAGGTGGATTAAACATTGCTCAATACCTGTCGTATCAGGGAGGAGCTCTATGGCCAATTTAAGTGAAGGGATTTCACATTCAATCAGTAAAAGTGACTCCACACCGTGAACTAGCTGGAACGGTGAGAATCCGGTGGCAGTCTTGATTGCGGTTCGATATGCCCACAAAGCAGGATATAACATGATGTGCCAATTGTTCTTGTTTTGTTGGATGGTACATTGGAAAATGCTCTTCAAAGACTTATTAACTGATTCAACTTGACCATTCGCTTGGGGATAGTAGGAAGACGAGTGTTCTTGATGAAACCCAAGCTTGAGAGACAAATCCTCCATCATATTGTTTTGAAAGTGACTGCCATGTTCAGTGACAATCTCTTTCGGAATACCGAAATGAGTGATAATTTGATTGAACATGAAATGGGCTGCAGTGGCACCGTTGGCTTTTATGGTAGGCACAGCCTCAGCCCATTTGAAAAAATAGTCCACGGCCACTATGATATGGGGATTCTCCCCAGCCGAAGCTGGTTTGCAATCCATGAAGTCCACCCCCCACTTAGTGAAGGGATCGATGGTGACATCCGAATGAAGGGGTGCTGGATGCGAGTGTATAGTCCGAGAGAACACTTGGAAAGGGTGGCATCTCTTGATAGCGTTAACACAATCCTTAAAGATTGAAGGCCAAAAGTAACCAGCTTGCATAATACACTGGGATGTAGCAAGCTCGGATAAGTGACCACCACACGCCCCTGCATGGCAATCATTAAGCACCCGATCCGCTTCTTCGTGAGTTAAGCAACAACGGAGAATAGAATCCTTTCCTCGGTGATACAAAGTGTCACCGATGATGGTATAGTCTTTAGCATGATGTTTCACACGCCGTCGCTCGTCTCGTGAATAATGTGGAGGAAACTTCAAAGTTTGGAGATATACAATGACATCCCCATACCAAGGGTCTTCAGACGAGATAAGAAATAAGTGCTCATCCACAAAGGAATCTTCATGAATGACATCCTCATCAAGTCTCGGGAGGTTCGACATAAGCTCAGCAAACACCAACGATTTCACCGATTTTGACAAAGCAAAATTGAGATCGAACTCCTGAAGGATCACAATCCATTTATTATTCTTCCCCCCTATAAGGCATCATGATAGCACGAACTGAAATGGATTGATGTGAGCTACAATTGTGGTTGTTCTAAGCAAAATGTAATGTCATAACCGCTGGACTGCATGGACAGTCGCAAGCGCTAGCTTTTCCACGTGAGTATATCTTAGCTTAGCGTCTACTAGATTTCGACTGAGGTAATAGATAACATGCTCGATGAGCGTGTCATCAACCTGAACCAAGACAATGCCAATCGTCTCTTGAGATGTGGCCACATAAATGATAAAATCTCGTGCGAAGTCTGGTGGACTAAGCACAGGGGCCGATACCAAATCTTTCTTAAGGGTGTCAAAAGATTGTTGGGCTCGCTCATCCCAGATAAAAGGTGTGTCTTTCTTCAATAAGCACGAGAAACCTTGGGTAAGATTAGCATAATTGACTACAAATCGACGTAGAAAAGTAGCTCTCCCTTGGAGGCTTTGAAGTTGTAACAAATTGTGCGGAGGAGGAAACCAAAGTATTGCCTCCACTTTTAGAGGATCGACTCTAATACCCTCTTTTGAAACTATGAAGCCTAGAAGGCAACCAGTCCTTACAGCGAAGATGCATTTATTGGGATTCAATCGAATTTTGTAGTGTATACATCGTTCAAGAATCATACGGAGGTGCTTGGGGTGGTCCGCTCTCTTGTGAGAATGGACAGCAAGATCATCCAAGAAAACCTCCGTAATCTTCTTAAGATCGTGAAAGGCGTAGGTCATGGCTCGCTGAAACGTAGCTCCGGAGTTTTTAAGGCCAAAGGGAATTTTCCGATATGCAAACGTTCCCCATGGACAAATGAATTCCGTCTTATGTTGGTCCACGGGTTTGATTTGACTCTGGTTATACCCTGAGAAGCCATCCATGAACGAAAAAATCTCACTTCCCGCACGAGCATCCAAGATCTGATCAATGAATGGCGTGGGGAAGTTGTTTTTCGGACATGCACGGTTCAAATCTCTAAAATCGGTGCATACACGGATGTTCCCTGCTTCTTATCCACAGGAACGGGGTTTGACACCCATTTGGTAAGGGGAATGGGGTAGATGAAAACAACTTTGAGCAGTTTCTCACCTCTGCCTTGATAGTAGCTGCCTTCCTAGTGTTCACAACACGTAAGCGTTGTCGAACCGGTTTAGCATTAGAATACATTATAATCTCATGTTCAACAATGAGGGGTCTATTCCTAGCATCTCCTCATATGACCAGGCGAAAGCTTCCCGGAGTTCTGTAAACAATTCATTGTAAATAGAAATCTCCTCAGGAGTGCAATCATCACCGATGTAGACATTCTCCACCTTTTCGAGAGTACGAGAGATGTTGATCGACATGGTTGGGGAAATATTGGCCATATTCCCCTCTGCAAAAACATCATGCGACTCCAAAAGAGCCACAGGGTGACCAACCATCTCTGCTAGAGTCATCCTAAACTCTTCTTGCTTAGCGAGCTCGAGGTTGGGAAGGAAATAAGAGCGATGATGCATATCCTCCCAAGTCCTCTCACTACCACACATGGCCTCCGTAATAGCTTCATCAAATGGCAAAGTATCATTAAGGCAGTCATGTGAACAAGATGAGTTGGCTACCCAAACTGACAGCGTAATGGGATCTTCTTCGACTGTCTGAGAAGAAGAGAGATCCGATTCTGCAGCAGCTTGTTGAATATGCTCGTAAGCAAGCTCAGCTACAGACAAAGGCACAGATATCCCGACGTGTGTAATGTCTCCAGACGTAGAACTCGTGGACGGTAAATTCCATGGATCAGTACAATATGAAGTTCGGAATGGCATACTATGCAGAGGAGATGCATCGTCGGAAATGGTTCCGATGAAGTTCACAGGTGTAGAAAACTATAAGTTCCCATCAATGAAGGGTACATACCAACACCTATGTTCCCAGTTGCCGGCTGAGAATCAGTAACTTGTGGGACTATGGATCCCGTGGATGCTTTGGAAGGAGTGTTGACGAAATCCAGCTGATCGATGGTCACAATCTTGCTTTCATGGGGAAAGCAGATAACTCTGAATACAGTGAATGCGACAACCTTCATAGTGTACATCCAATTCCGACCCAGTACAGGTTGTAGTCGATGGGCACATCAACCACCTCGACTTCTATAGGCACAGACTTACCTCCCAAGCAAACAACAAGGGAAGGGATAATTCCATGTGGCTTAAATGACCTACCATCAAATGTAGTGAGCGTGGTTCTAGACGCGAGTAGAGGAGGAGAGCCAAGAGCTTTCCAACAAGTTAACAACATTACTGACGAGGAAGCACCTTCGTCAACCATAGTACATTTGACAAAACTCTGAAGGCACACCACCTGGATTTGAAAAGCCACGTGGTAAGGTAAGCGAGGTTGAACATCAGTAGTATCGAACTTGATAACACTGGGATTTCCCCGATCCTGAACTCCTAACGCATTCAAAAGGGCATGCTTCTGAGAAGGACAGGACTGCAAAAATTCAAGAGCCGACATGGCACACATAGTTTGGCCCAAATCATCTACAATGGAGTAGTTCTAGGTGGCTCGAGCATTAGGATTATGCATAGAGTGCTTGAGAACACCTTTTAGTATCCGTGGCATATTAGAGGGCTTCTCGATATGCAAGGAATTGTCAGGAGGAGGCGGAGGCTCACTCCCCATATTAGGTTGTGGTGCACCATAATCACGTTTATGAGTAGCAACACTAACCTCCGATTGAACCATATTCACACATCCATAACCATAAGTATTGGAAGAAGATGTTTCCATTTCAGTAGGTCCATAACCAATGGTGGGAGCATGCGAAGCCATGTTTTGATGATGAGGAAGGGGATCCTTTAACACAGCTGGGCTCTGTGCCAAATGCTTCGATGCTTCTTCAATTCGAGGACATAATTGAGTAAGATGATCTTCCCCATAGAGCTTGCAAGGGAATTTCACCTTATGCCTAGGTTTACGATCCTCATTAGCATTTCTGCCTTCCCAAGGAGGGTTGGAATTCTCTTTAGAAGGGGTATTGCGATTGCTATTATTGTTATTCCCATTGTTTCCACCCCTACAGTTGTTTCTCCCCTTTTTCTTACCACCAGGTTGCTGGTTACCTGACGACTTCGTTGATTGCACATTGTGTACATCAGACGATGGGGTGGAAGTGGACAAGGTGTGAACCTATCCGAGAGTAAACTGGTTTAGCGAAAATTTTTGCATTTGATTAGCTACCAAGTCTATAGGGTGAGTGCTTGCGGATCCCACGATACCATCGGTATGTGGTCCAGGAACTGACGTGGGCTCATGTCGTGTTCTCGACGTGTCAGGAATAATGTCATATAAAATGCCAGACTGAGAGTATAGTAGGTCTAACTGCTGGAATTTCAGGATGTCTTGTTCCTTAGTCACAATGCCGGACATCGAAACATCCTTAGCAATGTATGGGAGTAGAGACTTGAGGAACCATTCCAACAGAAACTCTGGAGGAATGTTGGCTTTCACTAATCTCTTCTGTTGGCTCCACTCTTGAACATGGTCAGAAATATGTGTGGCCTTATTCTGATGGAAGGTAGACAGCATTTTAGTACCAGTATCATAACGAATCGGCAACTAGAAATGGTCCAAGAAAACCAAAGCAATCTCGCTGAATGCCCTATACATATTCCCAGGAAATTCCACATACCACTTCGCAGCTACCCCCATGAGGGTGCATTGAAATAGTCGTAATCTAATGAAATCGTGATTCAACAAGTTGGAGGAGCACCAAAGGTGAAACATTGTGACATGATCACCCGGATCCTCACCACCTTTCCCCTCAAACTTAGGAATGTCCAAAGGGAGATTGGTAGGGACCGGGGGCCAATTAGGGTCGTGACACACTGAATCATTCATGAGGTTCGAAATATCCGGAAGATTCAAACGTGTGAGTAACGGGAGCTACGGCTTGAAAGCTTGATTATAAGATCCCATAAAAGGTTGCTTAAACGGAACTGAATTGTAAGGTGGACCAAAAGCTTGACCATGCGCATTAAATTGCTGATAATGAGGACCTGGAGTACCATAAGCTTGACCATGGCCATAAGGTTGATAACCTCCTCCGACCTGACCCGTATGAGAGTAAGCAGGCATATAAGTGTTTTGGGCACCGTATTGAGGTGGGTTGAACTGGTGGCCAGCATCGACTGTGTTGTAGTAAGGGTTGCCACCATAAGTATGGGGCATATACGTACTATTCGCAACGGGAACTGAGTTGTAATGACCATAATGGTGAGGTATGTTCCCACCCCCAGCATTAGGATTAGCATGAGCAGTCGTGTGGTGACCCAAAGCATGAGAAGTATTCCCAACCCCAACGTTGGTGGTACTAGTAGTAGGAATGGTGGCGTTATGACCATGTAGATAAGATATATTCCCACCTCCTACATTAGTATTACTAGTAGCGGTGGTGGATGCAAAAGTGTGTGGTATATGTCCACCCTCATGGTTATGAGGAGCAATAACATTTGCAAAAGTGATCCTAGTTTGACGGGTAGCGATATGTGTGTTAGGTGGTGGATGGCGAGTCGTGTTTTGAACAGTGTTCCTATTAGGTTGGGCAGTCCTAGGAGGTGGTCTTCTTCCAACATTAGCATTGTTAGGAGGATTATGACCAGTCTCCATACTACATGTGTGAGTGGACAACATGGTGCCCCCAGTGAGGGTATTGCCCCCAATGGGTGCAGTGTTGCTAACACCATGACTAGTGCCAGCATGACTACCAAAAGCAGTGGGAGGATCAACTGTGCTGAAACCGGGCATACTATATGAGAACAGGTTAACGTTGATCGCAGGATATTCGTCTTCAGGCAAGGTTGGCATCCCATAAAGATAATTATTCGGATTCGAAGGATCGAATGGATTGTTCTCAAGTGGATTCGGCCAAATCGAACCAGGTTGAGTCTCAAGTGGATCACCCCCCCAGGCCTCTCGAGGTGTGGGGGTGTGTGAAGTGTGTTCGACTCCACTCGATGGAATCGTGGGGATTTCCTCCATGTCGGAATGTGCAGCCGTCATAAAGTCAGCTATGTATGTCTCGTAAGAATCCGAAGACTCTAAGGGAGCCCGCTGGCGTCCCCGAGCAACACGGCGTGAAATTTTGGCTGGTTCTAAACCAGCTAATCGACAGGATCGACAGAGAGTAGGACTCTGCGCCACGATATCTCCAGAGAGAATATCAAATCACAACGTCTCCTATGGCCAACTATCGATAAAAAACAGTAAATCAAAATCACACACCTAGAGAAACTATAGCCAAGAGCAGACAAACAGAGTGGCTAAATGAGCTCCCGACATTAGAGCCGGTATGTCTCACCTAGGAGAGGCTTGAGAATCCCAAACTATAGCCGGAGGTAACAGAATCAGTTATAGGGACACCCAGGCTTCACTACGTGCACAAGGTCAAGTCCACTATACAAACACAACTGTGTTGTCCAATCCCTATCTGAATCAGGACACAAACAACATAACCACTGCAAGTACCTTATGCAATACCTAGGTAAGGCAACTATGGTCACCGCAATATAACCAATGCTCAGGGGGACAGTCTTAGGTGGGATTCGTCGTATGGGCAGTGTAGATGAGCCCGAAACTCAATGAGGTTCAAATCCCCCAAGAGTCCCCAGATACGAACAAATCTTTGAAATATCTCCCACATTCAGTCGGTATCAGAGGGATATCCCTTCAACCAACCTCCCGTGACCTCGTGCTTAACTCTGGTTTGAGTAGAGCTTCCTGAGAACACCGATATATACCATGGATTCCTCCACTCCCTGGTAAGACACCTAATGTTTCGTCTAGTAGTCTTGGATTGTTAACTCACAATGATCTATTCCAAGACTCTAAACCTATGCTAGTTGGTGTACCTTATAAATAAAATCGGTCTAATCAATTTTAAGATTAAGCGTTAATTTTAATGGTTGTGGTTACTCAAAGGATATGGTCGTGAAACTAGTGATGTACATGACTCAATGGTATGCAAAATCATCCAATCCTATACTCATCTATCCAATAAAACAATGTCACTAACATGCAAAATCGTCCAATCCTAGACTCATCTATCCAATAAAACAATGTCACTAACATGCAAAATCAACCCAACAATTTCGAAATAAAAATGCAATCCTTTTATGTTTTCGATGCACAAGTAGAACCTAAATGAAGGCAGCAAGCACTCAATGCAAGATGCAGTACATGAAAGTAATTTTTTTTTTTTGTATTTTCTCTTATAAGCAAAAGGAAAATGCAAAACTATATGTATATTTTTGTATTTTTCAATATAAAGAAATGAAAAATGCAAGCAAAATCCTACTATTTAGTCACTAAAGTGCCGAGAAGATCACTAAGACAACCTAGCAGATCCCAAACAGTAAGACCCAGCCACAGGAATGAGCTCAAAAGGAAAAAACAACAAGGCTAAATCCAAAGATGGGTAAAAAACCAATAAGGCTCAACCAAGAGAAAAGAAGAGTTCTGGTCACTACCAAGGCATGGAACATTCAAGAAACAGGCCAACAAAGGCTCAGGATCATCCAAATCCAACCCAGCAACAACCAAAAGTCATAAATCAACCAAAGCCGGAGTTATATGCTACTGTCGAAGGAAATCCTACGGGTACCCGTGAGAAGTAGAGTAAACAAAGGCGGGTATACGCGGGCAGAGCTAAGCTAGCCCGCGGGTGAGGAAAGACAAATGGGAAAATAAAGAGTCCAATGGCTCAGAAAAATCAAGTTTTCTATAGTGTATCTTAACGGCCAATTAGTGACATAGAGCTTCGACAAACAGCAACTCTAATTAAGGACTAATGCTCAAAAATCCCCAAACATGGATGTTTTCCCCAGTGGAGTCGCCATTTCTGTATTGGAGAAAACTCACTATGGCTTGGGGTAGACCACTACAGACAGCTGACTACCAGAAATTAACTCAATTCTCTGAACTATGCTATTATAAATGACAATGCTAAGATAATGGAGAATGTAACCAACCTCAATCCAAACGTTTGATGTAGATCCCCGTTGGAGCTTTCAATCCGTGCACTTGAATCTGCAAATTAGTCTTGACAACCAATATACAACAAGTACATATAATATATAAACAAAATTAACATCATCAATAGCAATGGTCCATGATATTATAAGTAAATGCAACCCAATGTAGAATAAACAACATTCACAACATTAATGGACAAGAATATGAGTATTTCTATTAATAAACAAGAAGAAGTACAATGTGATACGACCTCTTGCCGGCAACCAATCTGAACCAAGATCTGGATCAATCCACTTGTGCCTCCACCACTTCAATCCTCCATGAATGGCAAACTCAAACTATGGTAGGATTTTGGAAGGTGAACATAAGTGGTTTACAACTACAAGGATCAATGAGTGTAGACTCAATATAGGGCAAAAATCCACTAGAGTTCTCTTTCTCTTCTTTCTCCTCCCGTCCATAAGCCATATGTGCTCAATATATAGTCCTCCCAAAGGTAAGTGAAAGGACACATCGAGGCGTTTCTTGGGAAGATGGAGGGTCAAAGGTCACCCAATAACCGTTTTTTGGGAGTAAAAAGTAATTAACTAGTTATTTTTACCATTTTACATGCTACCCGCGGGCTATAGTGATGCAACTTGTGGGTACGCCCGCTGTAATGATGCAGCAAGCGTATAAGGAAAAAAATGAGGAAATAGTGTGTCTAAAGGATATAAAGTGGATCTGAGTCAGTGAAATGGATCCTACAGGCCAAAGAATGCTAATGCTCACAAGGTGGAAAATTATGTTGTAACAGTTTTTTTAATTAAAAATAAAAAAAATTCCATGAGTCATGCCTTCAACAAAAAATACCTTCACTAGATTGCTAGCTCTATGCATTGGAAACTGCATACTTGGACACTAAAAGTGTAGATTGAGAAGTTCGAACCAAGTGGTAGTTAACTGAGGGTGGGTGGAACTCAATGGGTGCATGTTCAACCTACGTGGTATCTAGCTAACTCACGGTGCATGCTCAGCGACGTGGTGCTCGGGGTGGACATGCTCATGCTTATCAAGGTGGCTAACTCAACTACTTGGCGCACATTTTTATTGTATAAAGGAAATTAAATTCAAAAGATAATAATTTATAAAAATAAATAAAATCACAAACGTAGGTTATATGCAAGCTTGGATTTCAGACTTGAGTTGTAAAGCTTCCGCAGTCCGCAACCGTAGCCCGCAGTCTGTAGTCCACAACCCACACTCTACAGTCCGCAGACCGCAATCCATTCACCGATTCGGGCTTCAGTTCATAGTTTGGGGTTCGAGATTCCAGTTCCACCATTCCAACTTCCAAGTTCAGCATTCAGTCAAGTAACAATTTTGGGCCCTCAGGGTTCCATTCATTTGGGATTCCATTCGTTTGGCTTCAAACTTCAGGATCAACGTTCATGGTTCACAGTCCACAGTCCGCAGCCATAGTACGTAGTGCATAGTCCACAGCCGCAGTCCGTATCCCATACTTTACAATCCGTAGACCGCAGTCCATTCACCGATTCGGGGTTTAGTCCGTAGTTCGGGGTTCAGGGTTCCAGTTCCAACTTCCAAGTTCAACATTCAGTCAAGTAACAAGTTCGGGCCCTCAGGGTTCCATTCATTCGGGATTCCATTCGTTCAGTTTCAAACTTCAGGATCAACGTTCACGGTTCAAGTTCAAAACTTCAACGTTCATTAGATCCTGAAATTAATATTAACTTCAAGTTTAGTTAATATTAACTTTAATATATGGTTCAAGTTTAGTTAATATTAACGTTAATACATGGATCCTGAAGTTAATATTGTATTTCTTATTAGTTTGATGTCTATAATTTCAATAGTATATCAATTTCACTCATAGCAGTTGCAGTAATTTTTTCTGGGGATTATGTTAGGGTGGTCTGTGGTAGTTGTCTCTGCTCTTACATTTTTGTTTCTTTTCGTTATGTTGTAATTTTATGTTATTCAGATTCTGTGTTCAACATAAAAGCTATGTGCACACAAACATCTGCACTTCTTTATATCAATGAAAAAAAGATAAAAGGAAATATATAATATAATTCAATTCATTCATGAATTGAAATGATGGAATCGACTTTTATTAATATTTTATATTTTCTAAAGTTTAATTTTAAGAAACACTGTTTTTTGAATTATGTTGTATTTTTTTTAAAGATAAAATACAATATAATATAATTTCAGTCATTCACCGATTGGAAGGATGATGAAATCCACTAATTATTAAGATAAGCCAGGTGATCCAACTTGTAGTAACATTGATAACCTGGTTCAAATCCATATATTATGTATTAAATTTCATTTTTTTCTCAATTATATATTTAAAATTTTTATCCGGGAACTCAACTAAAATTGGCAAACGATTAGGGATTCTAATAACTCAGAAAATTAGTACATATTGATGTGGTGAAAATTGTAAACTTTATATTGGATATTTAAAAAATTGAAATAAAAATAATATAACAATTAAATTGAAATTAAAATTATAAAATTTTTGTTATTCCTTTCTTATTGTATTTCCAAGAATCTTCCACCTAAACAAACAATTAGTTTGTTATATTTTTTCCGCTAATTATAGTCTTCGACAGTCTATTCAATCTCTTGCTTGCACTTAAATCATAAAAAATATTCATTTTTATTATTAATAATTTTCCATTGAACATACATTTAATGAAATTTTAACATAATGAAATATACATTTTTATTATTAATAATTTTCCATTGAACATACATTTAATGAAATATTAGCATAATGAAAAAAGAGTTTTCTATTGGAGTTCTCATCCTTAAACTCTTGGGTAAAAAGAGGACATTCTTGTAGTGAGAGAGATTTTTTAATAACATGTCAGTTTTAAAATTAATATTATTGATGGTTATCAACGAGACAATTCTAATTTAGGAAAAACTATTTAATTTTTATAAAATACAAAATAATTCAATACAATATAAAGTAATTCAAAGTTTTTATTATTGGTTGTTAGTAACCAATATTAGTTGAATTATTATCTTTATTTAAGGAAAACTCTACGAAGATTGGCTCTTATCCAATCAAAAGTAGTTTTAGATCTTATTCGAACACCAAAAGGGGTTCTTTCAACCTTCTATAATATCTCATTGTCTCCACCATCCCTACCATCCATGGGGTTAGGAAAATATCATGTAGTATTGATTGATTGATATTATGTTACAAATACAGTTTTATAGTTTCATATATATATTTAGGAAGCACTTTATAATGAAAATTATATTCTTCTAAATAACATACTAAATCATTATTTTAAAATTATATACTAAAAATTCATATAAACTAGTATAGCATATAACTTCTTTTCAAAAATCTGCCTATTGCTAAATAAGATTAATCCACTGGTATTGGTATTTACATCGGTGATTTATCTTAGCGTGACTTCAACCTATTGCAAATCATGGGTATTTACATCGATGGTTTATGTTAGTGTGAATTCAACTTAATGACAATCATGTAGATTAAGCACAAGCTATGCCAAGTTGTTTGTCATGCATTTTAACAGTTATACAAAATTAAATAACTTATTTTTTATTATTTATAATAAAATTAAAAAATAGTTTGATATGTAAGTAAAAAATAAAAGAGGCCAGCTGCAAAGTCAGTACAGGGACCCACTATTTTAATCACCTGAATAAAGTACCATTTATTCATGTAGTTGATTGTAGTGGGCGTCTTATAGAGTTCATGTGGTTTTTCAAGAAAAATAACAACCACTTTCTATCTCTTTGCAATATATATATATATATATATGTATAAGTGGGTGCATGGAAATGTTCATGTCTAAATTATACAACAAATAATTAATTAAAAAATCCAACTGCATAGGGATAATAATCCATTATGTATCTACTTTTAATGTTTTAAAACCCACTGTGATCTTAAGTAATAACATTTTCTCCTTAATAAATTATTATGTACTACATTTAGTGTTTTGAAACCCAACTATGATCTTAAGTAATAAATCCTTTAACTCTTGATGCTACTTTTAATTTATTTGTTAATTTTAATAGATTAAATGAGATTAAATATTTGTTGAACATATTTTATTATTGTGTTTAATCTTTTCGATTTTGCATTGTGTTAGAGTTTAAACACGATCACGTGGGACATATAATGACCAGATGGGTATATTAAACATCCCGTACACTACCCAGATTTTCCATGGCCTTAAAGTCAACATTATAAAAATGCATTTTATTTATTTGATTTTTTTAGATGGACAATTATTTTGGTAGTTCAGAGATTGGGATAGTATCCCTTAAATTGGTTATTGAAATTTTTGTTGCCCAATATATTTGTAAGTGGTATTGTAGAGGTTGGACAAGAATGCATTTCATTGTTCATTGAGATCTTTCTTTGCCATTGAATGTGTTTTTTTGGTACTCCAAAGATTGGCTAATGTTCTAAATTAGCTATGTGTTGGAGAAAACTCACTATGGCTTGGGGTAGACCACTACAGACAGCTAACTACCAAAAATTAACTCTATTCTCAGTATTATCCTATATAAATGACAATGCTAATATAATAAAGAATATAACCAACCCCGATCCAAACGTTTGATGTAGATCCCCGTTGGAGATTTCAATCCGTGCACTTGAATCTGCAAATTAGTCTTGACAACCAATATACAACAAGTACATAATATATATAAATGACATTAACATCATCAATAGCAATGGTCCATGATATTATAAGCAAATGCAACCCAATGTAGAATAAACAACATTCACAACATTAATGGACGAGAATACAGGTATTTCTATTGATAAACAAGAAGAAGTACAATGTAATACGACCTCTTTCTGGCAACCAATCTGAACCAAGATCTGGATCAATCCACTTGTGCCTCCACCACTTCAATCATCCATGAATGGCAAACTCAAACTATGAAAGGAGTTTGGAAGGTGAACATAATGGTTCACAACTACGAGGATTAATGAGTGTAGACTCAAGATAGGGCAAAAATCCACTAGAGTTCTCTTGCTCTTCTTTCTCCTCCCGTCCATAAGCCATATGTGCTCAATATATAGTCCTCCCAAAGGTAAGTGAAAGGACACATTGAGGCGTTACTTGGGAAAATGGAGGGCCAAAGGTCACCCTATGACCGCTTTTTGGGAGTAAAAAGTAATTAACTAGTGATTTTTACCATTTTACATGCTACCCGCAGGCTATAGTGATGCAACTCGCATGTATGCCTGTTGTAATGATGTAGCAAGTGTACAAGGGAAAAAATGAGGAAATAGTGTGTCTGAAGGATATAAAGTGGATCTGAGTCAATGAAATGGATCCTATAGGCCAAAGGGTGCTGATGCTCACAAGGTGGAAGATTACGTTGTAACCGATGCCCTCTAATGTGTGAGGTCAGAGACTGATGCTACGATGGCCGAAATACATTATAAAACTCAGAAGTGGAGTTATGGAGACACAAGTGGAAGGAGCAGCTCACTCGTCATAATACAATAGCATACCTGAATACATGTCAGTATAGTACAACAATCTGATACAATGGCCATGAATAGGCAGTACATAGTCAATATATGTCATAAGTGATCATAGCCATGATCCCTCTATAGTAAGATATGGTCTCCTGCTGAAAAGGAAACAACTGGTGCAAACTGGAGGTACAAACTGCTGATATCTGAGAGATGATATCTCAGATGTAAAGTCAAGGTCATAAGTAGCATACTGAATGCCACTATCGCCTGGGGTCTTCTACACAAGTCTTCAACAGTGCAAGTCCCATCAAGTGAATAAAGGAGTTGAAGTCAAACTTGATGTGACATCGTCTGATTACCGATCAATAATGTATATCGTTAACAGACGCGAGATAACCCACCAATAATGAAAATGGGCATCAAGGCACAAAGTACAATCATCAAAGTGTGAATAGATGTGTTGAAGTCGAACACTAGGATGAATCCATCGATCAAGGGACATTGATGTATTCCCAAAACTGTCGATGGCTAGAGAACCTGCCACTAATGACTGCAAGCCTCAAGGTACTCAACCGAACTCTAAGCCTCACGTCCCGGAATAAATGGGTTGAAGTCGATGGAACGAGACTCGCTGGAAGGAGGGAATTAATGCATCCCCCGTCAACCAGCATGAGGTACCAGCTATGCTGAAAGATTTGGAAGATATCAGGTGAAACGGACTGACTCAATAAGGATGGATGACATGTAATAGTCAAGAGATCTGAGGAGTGGCTGACACTGGTTTCAGGACTTCCTTTGAACAAGAGCATGGGCAGATGGATAGACTCAGGCAGCAGAGACTCAATATAAATTGTGCGACGTAGGAGGCATCACAAAGGGCTCCATAATGATTGGAAGCTTAACCAATCGGTGGAGAAACTGAGAAACAAGTACAGCTCCTAAGGTCCAACTATAGTCCCAACTCATAGTGTATGGAGTGGAATGAATGCTCTGTTCAAAGGTGACACAACAGCTACCAATAAGAAGTAGTAACCATAATGCCATCCGACTTTTTGGAATATTTGATTTTTTTTGGTTTTTTTCATATTTGGAAAGCTTGAAAAAGAATAAAATTGCTTATAGTACAACAAGTGAGGGAATGAGTGTCAAATAGCTAGTAGAATAGTCCTAAGCAGTGGAACATGCCTATGATCAATGCAAGGAAGTGCATGTAGGATATGGACACTCGGGGGGTGTTCCCTCAGGGTCAATAGGTCATCAAATTGTGAAGGACAAATGGATGCTCTGCAAGGCTCGACAGGAAAAGTGCTCAAGCACCAGGCTAACAACCGAGTAAGTGGGAGCCAGCACAAGGCTCAAGTGGCAAGCAGGATGATGCAATGCAATCACAACATTACATAACTGAGGGGAGTCCTTAAGGGAGATGGCTAGCATAAGACAAAGTAGAGTATGAGTCTTTATCGCAACGTCATGGCGTAAATACAAAGGACTCCCAATCCTAAGGACAAACAACGGCATGGGCACCAGAATGCACAAAGGGGTTCTAAATAGGATACCCATGTTCGGAAAATCTCTACCACCACATAACGATACTTCTATAGCAGTGTGAAAGTTCTATGTCAATTAAGAAGCGGGGTCACACATAGGGTTTATGAAAGTGGTCAAAAGGTCAAATGCATAATGCATGTGAAAATGACATCTAACCTATATGCCAAGTGTGAAACGTACCTGCCATAGGTGTGAAATACTCGGAAAAAACTTCCACCAAAGAGATCTGGTCAAAAATACTACTCCAAGACGTTATATTAGTCCAAAATGGCGAAAAAGGATGAAAACTATAAACAAGTGGGTTTCGAAAATTATAAATAGTAACTAAAATTTACAATTTACAATTCATTTTTACTATTCACCCATTTGGAGCTTTGTGGTTAGTTTTCACCTCGAAGTTCAACTACCGATTTTGGGAGCTACAAGCGTTTGTTCATCGAACCATCCAGAGTAGGTTGGTAGTCTCATCCATACCTTTAATTTCATTGCATTTATTTTAGTTTTTAGCGGTGGGATTTTTAGTTTGGACAAGCCCTAAATGGATTCGGCACTACCCACGGGCTATTACTAAGTGGGTCGTGGGTAGGGCATCATACTCGTAGTCAACACACAGGTTGACCATAGGTACCCGCCACTGTATGCAAATCTGCCCGCGGGTACGACCGTGAAGTTGATTTTGCAAAAGAATTTGACCAAAATCTTTGTTTTTTCTCACTCCAGGATGGTTCTAGAGTGGAGGGAGAGGGAGCATGACCAAGTATATGAGGCCGTGCGCAACGATGTGCAAGCACAACAAGCATTGCAAGCATGTGGGTTGTACAAATTATGGAGTATATGGGGGTTTGAGGGCCCAAAACCTACTACTCCACCGCTTGATAGATTATTGGGATGTTGATGCATAGAACTTCAATCTCAATGGGAAAATCCTCACATTGGAAGTGGAAGACATCTACTTCATTACTAGTTTGTACCGTCGAGGTGAGCTTCAGTCTCGTACTATGGGTGGTGGGATCACTGTCCTTGATTACATAGCGCGGTATTGTCCCGCGGATACACAAGCGGTGGGGAGTCAGGTGCCCATCAATTCCATAGTGAATCTTATAATGAAGATCATTGTGGCTACCTTAGTGCGAATAACGGGTTCAAAAGCTTTGCACCAAGCATCCAGGCCAGTGATGTTCTATGCATCACAATGCATGCAGCCTATCGTATTTGATTGGTGTACCACACTACTGGTGTCTATGAAGACCCGACTTACAGAATGCAAAGAAGGGAAGGCAAAAAACTTCAGGTATGGCAGTATCTTGTGCAGCTTCTTCTTTGAGAGAGTTCTGGGGCTTAGTCCGAGGGTGGATGTCCCTCCTCATAGTCTCCGTGATCCAGCCCTGACCTGATGGGCTGAGATCTTGACACGACAGGGTGGTGGCCATTTGGCATCACCATATACTCAGGAGTTCTTCCGTTGGTGGGACCAACAGGTCATTGCCATAGAAGACTATCCCTATGCAGGGATAGACTTTCGCTAGGATCGGGACATGCCACTCCCACCAGATGCAGCGTTCGAAGTCATTGGTGAGTACTCTTTTTAAATTTTTGTTATTAAATTTTTATGGATTTTTTATTATAGATGTGAATGCAAAAATATTTTTGGTGGTAGTATCATATGCTAATGTTTGACTATTTGCTCACAGACAAGGGCCCAGTGAGACCTGATGGCTTCCCGAGACATGGTTGTCGGGGCAGGGGTGATGAGGCAGGTGGTGTTGCAGCAGAGCGTACTCTACAGACCTTGCGGTGCAACCTATCACGGATGGTTGCCAAGGTTCCACAGATAGAGGTGGCACGACTACCTGAGGCCATGCAACGCCAAGTAGTGGGGGTTCCGGGTGACTCGGTGTGGCTACTGTAGCGGGTAGCCAATGCAATTCATTATTTCTATGAGACACATCCCATCGGGGTGGCAGCTAGGCCTCCTCGTAGGGAGTAGATATCCAAGGATCTCATTTTTGTATCGATATGTATATTTTTGAGGGATACGGGCTCCAGTTTTGTATGACACTACCATTTTGGACATATTATTTATAAAAAACTTTGGTTCTCTGGTTCTACTATATGTGTGTATGTACAAATGTATGAATGTCTCTTTTATTTGTGTGCTTCATGGTGAATGTGACAAATGCCAATCCAATACATAGTTAGAGTATGCATCAGATATATGATTAACACTTTTCGGAACATGTATGTATGTAATAGAAACAAAATGTCGTTCCAAGAGTCTTACCCTTAGGAATTTCCGTAGTAACGTAGGATTTTTCACACGGTACTGACCATTTAGCTGAGACACAACTAGTTGTGAATCCAGGCGAACTTCTAAAGACTGGGTGCCGTGTGAAATGGCATCACGAAGTAGCTCAATCACGACACTATACTCAGCCACATTATTAGATGTAGGACCGAGACAGGCACCTCCTGAAGACACAACTAGGTGGTCATGTGAGAAAATAACCCAGGCAGTAGAAGCAAGCTGCTACATATGAAGGCTAACACCATTTGCGAACCCTAAGAATGTAGGAAACTCTGCTGACATCTGTCAATCAAACGCAAGCTAATCAGCAAACCCGAAAACCAAAAGAAAGCTAAACTATGTACAGAAGTAACTATACAGTAGTATACAAAAGTACTAGCCTGAACCAGAGGTTCAAGCATAATATCGCTTGAGGTAGAGCCCATTTCTAGGCTCCTTCAAGACATTCCCCTCATAATCTTCCAACTCATAGGCTCCTTTTTCAAGGACACGCCTCACAATGTAAGGACCGTGCCACATGGGATTAAACTTGCCTGCCCCCAGGGGTTCTTTAGCTTGGTCATATAAGAGGACCAAGTCACCTTCAACATACTACCAGGGATGGACAGACCTATCATACTGAACCTTAACACAATGTTTGTTGGCATCTATAGCCAAAGTGGCATCTCGATGTTGCTCGTCGAGATGCTCAAGGTGGATCAACTGTTGCTCAATACCTGTCGTATCAGGGAGGAGATCTATGGCCAATTTGAGCGAAGGGATTTCGCATTCAACCGGTAAAATCGACTCCACACCGTGTAATAACTGAAAAGGTGAGAACCTGGTGGTAGTCTTGACTGCGGTTCGATACGCCCACAAAGCAGGATATAACATGATGTGCTAGTTGTTCTTTATTTGTTGGATGATATGTTGGAGAATGGTCTTCAAAGACTTATTAACTGCTTTAACTTGACCATTCGCTTGGGGATAGTAGGAAGACGAGTGTTCTTGACGAAACCCAAGCTTGAGAGACAAATCCTCCATCATCTTGTTCTGAAAGTGACTGCCATGGTCAGTGACAATCTCTTTCGGAATACCGAACCGAGTAATGATCTGATTGAACAAGAAATGGGATGCAGTAGCACCGTCGGCTTTAACAGTAGGCATGGCCTCAGCCCATTTGGAAAAATAGTCCATGGCCACTATGATATGGTGATGACCCCCAGCCGAGACTGGTTTGCAATCCATGAAATCCACCCCCCACTTAGTGAAGGGACCAACGTTGACGACTGGATGAAGGGGTACTGGATGCGAGCGTATGTTCCGAGAAAACACCTGGCAAGGGTGACATCTCTTTACAACATTAACACAGTCCTTAAAGATGGAGGTACAAAAATAACCAGCTCGCATAATACATTGGGCTGTAGCAAGCCCGGATAAGTGACCGCCACATGCGCCAGCATGGCAATCATTCAGCACGCGCTCCGCTTCTTCATGAGTCAAGCAACGATGAAGAATGGAATCCTTTCCCCAGTGATACAAAGTGTCGCTGACGATAGTATAATCTTTAGTGTGATGTTTCACACGCCGTCGCTCGTCTCACGAATAATGCGAAGGGAACTTCAAATTTCGGAGATATATGATGACATCCCCATACCAAGGGTCCTTTGACAAGATGAGAAACAAGTGTTCGTCCACAAAGGAATCTTCATGGATGATATCCTCATCAAGTCTCAGAAGGTCCGACATAAGCTCAGCAAACACCAATGATTTCATCGATTTTGCTGAAGCAAAATCGAGATCGAACTCCTGAAGGATAACAATCCATTTATCGTACTTCCCCCCTATAAGGTGTCGTGATAGCACGAACTGAAACGGATTGATATGCGCTACAACTGTGGTAGTTCTAAGCAAAATCTAATGTCGTAATTGCTGGATTGCATGGATAGTCGCAAGTGCCATCTTTTCTACGTGAGTATATCTCAGTTCAGCGTCTACTAGATTTCGACTAAGGTAATAGATAACATGCTCGACAAGTGCGTCATCAACCTGAACTAAGACCATGCCAATTGTCTCTTAAGACGCAGCCACATAAAGGGTAAAATCTCGCGCGAATTCTGGTGGACTAAGCACAGGGGTTGATACCAAAGCTTTCTTAAGGGCATCGAAAGATTGTTGGGATCGCTCATCCCAGATAAAAGGTGTATCTTTCTTCAATAAGCGCGTGAAACCTTTGGTAAGATTAGCATAATTGACTACAAATCGACGTAGAAAAGTAGCTCTCCCTTGGAGGCTCTGAAGTTGTAACAAATTGGGCGGAGGAGGCAACCGAAGTATTGCCTCAACTTTTAGAGGATCGACTCTAATACCCTCTTTTGAAACTATGAAGCCTAGAAGGTGACCAGTCCTTACAACGAAGATGCATTTATTGGGATTCAATCGAATTTTGTAGTGTATACATCGTTCGAGAATCATACAGAGGTGCCTGGGGTGGTCCTCTCTCTTGCAAGAATGGCCAACAAGATCATCCAAGAAAACCTCCATAATGTTCTTAAGATTGTGAAAGGCGTAGGTCATGGCTCGCTGAAACATAGCTACGACGTTTTTAAGGTCGAAGGGCATTTTCCGATATGCAAAAGTTCCCCAAGGACAAATGAAAGTTGTCTTATGTTGGTCCTTGGGTTTGATCTAAATATGATTATAACCCGAGAAGTTGTCCATGAACAAAAAAAACTCACTCCTGGCACAAGCATCCAAGATCTGATCGATGAATGGCGTGGGGAAATTATATTTCGGACATGCACGGTTCAAATCTCTAAAATCAGTGCATACGCAGATCGTTCCCTGCTTCTTATCCACAGGAACGAGATTTGACACCCATTCGGTAAGGGGAACGGGGTAGATGAAACCAACTTTAAGCAGTTTCTCCACCTATGCCTTAATAGCAGCTGCCTTTCTAGGGTTCACAGCACGTAAGCATTGTCAAACTAGTTTAGCATTAGGATATGTTCTAATATCATGTTCAACAATGCGGGGGTCTATTCCTAGTATCTTCTCGTATGGCCAGCCGAAAGCCTCCCGGAGTTCTGTAAGCAAATCAGTGTAATTAGCAATCTCCTCAGGAGTGCACTCGGCACCTATGTAGACATTTTCCACTTTTCCAGGAGTACAAGAGATGTTGTTCGACATAGTTGGGGAAATATTGGCCATATTCCCCTCCGCAAAAACATCATGAGACCCTAAAAGAGCCACAGGGTGACCAACCATCTGTGCTAGAGTCATCCTAAACTCTTCCTGTTCGGTGAGCTCGAGGTTGGGAAGGAAATAAGAGCGATGGTGCATATCCTCCCAAGGCTTCTCACAACCACACATGGCCTCCATAATATCTTCGTTAGAAGGCAACGTATCATCAAGGAAATCATGCGAACAAGATAGTTGGCGGCCCAAAATGGCAGCGTAATGGGATCTTCTCCAACTGTCTGTGAAGAAGAGAGATCCGATTCTGCAGTGGCTTGTTGAATATGCTAGTAAGCAAGCTCAACTACAGACAATGGCATAGACATCCTGACGTGCGTAACATCTCCAGACGTAGGACTTGTGGACGGTAAAGTCCATGGATCATTAAAATAGGAAGTCCGAAATGGCATACTATGCAAAGGAGGAGACACATCACCGGAAATGGTTCCGATGAAATTCACAGGTGCAGGAAAACTATAAGTTCCCATCAATGAAGGATACATACCAACACCTATGTTCCCAGTTGCTGGCTGAGAATCAGTAACTTGCAAGACTATGGATCCCATGGATGTTGTGGAAGGAGTGTTAACGAAATCCAGCAGATCGATGGTCACTATCTTGCCTTCATGGGGAAAGCAGATAACTCTGAATATAGTGGACGTGACAGCCTTCATAGCGTAAATCCAATTCCGACCCAGTAAAAGGTTGTAGTCGATAGGCACATCAACCACCTCGACTTCAATAGGCACAGACTTACCTCCCAAGAAGACAACAAGGGAAGGGATAATTCCATATGGCTTAAATGACCGACCGTCGAATGCAGTGAGCATGGTTCGAGACACGAGAAGAGGAGGAGATCCGAGAGCTTTCCAACAAGTTAATGACATTACTGACTTAGAAGCACCTTTGTCAACCATAGTACGTTTGACAAAATTCTGAAGGCATGCCACCTGGATTTGAAAATCCACGTGGTAAGGTAGTATTGAACTTGATAACAATGGGTCTTCCCCCATCCTGAAATCCTAACGCACTCAAAAGGGCATGCTTTTGAGAAGGACAGGCCTGCAAGACTTCAAGAGCCGACATGGCACATGGAGTTTGGCCCAAATCTTCCACAATTGAGTAGTTATGGGCGGCTCGAGCATTAGGATTATGCGCAGAGTGCTTAAGAACACCTTTCGGTATCTGCGACATATTAGAGGGCTTCTCGATATGCAAGGAATTATCAGGAGGAGAGGGAGGCTCACTCTCCATATTAGGTTGTGGTGCATCATAGTCACATTGACGAGTGGCAACACTAACCTCCGATTGAACCATATTCACACATCCATAACCACTAGTATTGGAAGAAGACGTTGCCATCTTAGTAGGTCCATAACCAGTGGTGGGAGCATGCGAAGCCATGTTTTGATGATGAGGACGGGGATCCTTTAGCACAGCTGGGGGATCCTTTAGCACATTTGAGCTCTGTGCCAAATGCTTCGATGCTTCTTCAATTCGAGGACATAAGTGAGTAAGATGGTCTTCCCCACAGAGCTTGCAAGGAAACTTCACCTTACACCTAGGTTTACGGTCCTCACCATCATTTCCTCCTTCCCGAGGAGGGTTGGCATTCTCTTTACGAGGAGTATTGTGATTTTTGTTATTGTTATTCCCATTGTTTCCACCCCTACGGTTGTTTCTCCCTTTTTCTTACCACCAGGTTGCTGGTTACTTGACGGTTTCGTTGGTTGCACATTGTGTACATCAGACGACGGGGTGGAAGTGGACAAGGTGTGAACCTGTCGGGGAGTAGACTGGTTTAGCGATAAATTTTGCATTTGATTGGCCACCAAATCTACAGGGCGAGTACTTGCAAATCCCTCGATTCCATCGGCATGTGGTCCAGGAACTGACTTGGGCTCATGGCGTGTTCTCAGTGTGTCAGGAATAATGTCATATAAAATGCCAGACTGAGAGTATAGTAGGTCTAACTGCTGGACTTTCAAGATGGTTTGTTCCTCAGTCACAATGTCGGACATCGAAACATCCTTAGCGATGTATGGGAGTAAGGACTTGAGGAACCATTCCAACATAAATTCTGGAGGAATGTTGGCTTTCACTAATCTCTTCCGCCGACGCCACTCTTGAACGTGGTCAGAAATATGTGTGGTTTTATTCTGACGGAAGGTAGACAAAAGTTTAGTACCAGTATCATAGCGAACCGACAACTGGAAATGGTCCAAGAAAACCAAAGCGATCTCATTGAATCCCCTATAGGTGTTCCTAGGCAACTCAACATACCACTTCGCGGCTGCCCCTGTGAGGGTGCATTGAAATAGTTGTAATCTAACCGAATCATGATTCAACGAGTTGGAAGAGCACCAAAGGTGAAACATTGTGACATGATCACCCAGATCCTCACCACCTTTCCCCTAAAACTTAGGAATGTCAGAAGGGAGCTTGGTAGGGACCGGAGGCCAATTGGGGTCATGACACACTGGATCATTCGTGAGCTTCAAAATATCCGGAAGATTCAATCGTGCAAGGAACAACAGTTACGGCTGGAAAGCTTGATTATAAGCTCCCATAAAAGGTTGGTTGAATGGAACCGAATTGTAAGGTGGACCAAAATCTTGACCATGAGCATTAAATTGCTGATAATGAGGACATGGCGGACCATAAGCTTGACCATGGCCATAGGGTTGATAACCTCCTCCGACCTGACCCATGTGAGAGTAAGCAGGTATATAAGTATTTTGGGCACCGTACTGAGGTGGGTTGAACTAGTGGCCAGCACCGACTGTGTTGTAGTAAGGGTTGCCACCATAAGTATGGGGCATATACGTACTATTCGTAGCGGGAACCGAGTTGTAATGATCATAATGGTGAGGTATGTTCCCACCCCCAGCATTAGGATTAACATGAGCAGTTGTGTGGTGACTATGAGAATAAGAAGTGTTCCCAACCCCAACGTTTGTGTTACTAGTAGCAGGAATGGTGGCGTTATGACCATGAAGATAACATATATTCCCACCCCCTACATTAGCATTACTAGTAGTGGTGGTGGACGCAAAAGTGTGTGGTATATGTCCACCCCTGTGGTTAGGAGGAGCATTAACATTCACAAAAGTGGTCCTGGGTTGACGAGTAACGATATGTGTGTTAGGTGGTGGATGGCGACTCGTGTTTCAAACAGTGTTCCTATTAGGTTGGGCAGTTCTAGGAGGTGGTCTTCTTCCAACATTAGCATTGTTAGGAGGATTATGACCATTCCTCATATTATGCGTGTGAGTGGACAACGTGGTGCCCCCGGAGAGGGTATTTCCCCCAGTGGGTGAAGTGTTGCTAACACCATGACTAGTGCCAGCATGACTACCAAAAGCAGTGGGAGGATCAATTGTGCTAAAACCGGGCATACTATATGAGAACGGGTTAACGTTGATTGCAGGATCTTCGTCTTCAAGTAAGGTTGGAATCCCATAAAGATAATTATTTGGATTTGAAGGATCGAACGGATCGTTCTCGAGTGGGTTCGGCCAAATCGAACCAGGTTGAGTCTCAGGTGGATCACCCCCCCAAGCCTCTCGAGGTGTGGGGGTGTGTGAAGTGTGTTCGACTCCACCCGATGGAATCGTGGGGATTTCCTCCATGTCGGAATGTGCAGCTGTCATAAAGTCAGCTACGTATGTCTCGTAAGAATCCGAAGACTCTAAGGGAGCCTGCCGGCATCCTCGAGCAACATGGCATGAAAGTTTGGCCGGTTCTAAACCAGCTAACCAATGGGCTCGACGGAGAGTAAGACTCCACGCCACAATATCTCTGGAGAGAATATCAAATCACAACATCTCCTACGGCCAACTATCGATCAAAAACAGTAAATCAAAATCATACACCTAGAGAAACTATAGCCAACAGCAGACAAACAGAGTGGCTAAATGAGTTCCCGACACTAGAGCCGGTATGTCTCACCTAGGAGAGGCTTGAGACTCCCAAACTATAGCCGGAGGTAACATAATCAATTATAACGGCCCCCAGACTTCATTGCGTGCACAGGGTCAAGTCCACTACACAAACACAACTGTGTTGTCCGACCACTATCTGACTCAAGACACAAACAACATAACCACTGCAAGTACCCTATGCAATACCTAGGTAAGGAAACTATGGTCACCGCAATATAACGAATGCTCAGGGGGACAGTCGCATGTGGGATCCGTCATATGGGCAGGGTAGTTGAGCTCGAAACTCAATGAGGGTCAAATCCCCCAAGAGTCCCCAGATACGAACAAATCCTGGAAATATCTCCCACGTTCAGCCGGTATCAGAGGGATATCCCTTCAACCAACCTCCCGTGACCTCATGCTTAACTCTGGTTTGAGTAGAGCTTCCTGAGAACACCGATCTATACCATGGATTCCTCCACTCCCTGGTAAGACACCTAATGTTTCATCTAGTAGTCTTGGATTGTTAACTCACAATGATCTATTCCAAGACTCTAAACCTATGCTAGTTGGTGTACCCTATAATCAATTTTAAGATTAAGCGTTAATTTTAATGGCTGTGGTTACTCAAGGGATATGGTCATTAAAATAGTGATGTGTATGACTCAATAGTATGCAAAATCATCAAATCCTAGACTCATCTATCCAATAAAACAATGTCACTAGCATGCAAAATCAACCCAACGGTTGCGAAATAAAAATGAAATCCTTTTATATTTTCTGTGCATAGGAAGAACCTAAATGAAGGCAGCAAGCACTCAATGCAAGATGCAACATGAAAGTAAAATTTTTTTGTATTTTCTCTTATAAGCAAAAGGAAAATGCAAAACTATATGTATTTTTTTGTATTTTTTAGTATAAGGAAATGAAAAACGCAAGCAAAATCCTTCTATCTAGTCACTGATATGCCAAGGAGATCACTAAGACAACCCGGCAGATACCAAATAGTAAGACTCAGCCAAAGGAATGAGCTCAAAAGGAAAAAACCAACAAGGCTAAATCCAAAGATGGGTAGAAAAACCAACAAGGCTCAACCAAGAGAAAAGAAGAGTTCTGGTCACAACCAAGGCATGGAACAGTCAAGAAACAGGCCAACAAAGACTCAGGATCAACCAAAACCAACCCAGCAACAACCAAAGGTCATAAAACAACCAAAGCCGGAGTTATACGCTACTATCGAAGAAATACCTGCGGGTACCTGCAAGCAGCAGAGTAAACAAAGGCTGGTGTACGCGGGTAGAGCTAATCTAGCCCGCGGGTAAGGAAAGGCAAATGGGAAAATAAAGAGTCCAATGGCTCAGAAAAAGCAAGTTTTCTATAGTGTATCTCAATGGCCAATCAGTGACACAGAGCTTCGATAAACAACAACTCTAATTACGGACTAATGCTCAAAAAATCCCCAAACATGGATGTTTCCCTAGCGGAGTCGCCATTTCTGTGTTGGAGAAAACTCACTATGGCTTGGGGTAGACCACAACAGATAGTTAACTACCAGAAATTAACTCTATTCTCAGTATTATGCTATATAAATGACAATGCTAAGATAATAAAGAATATAACCAACCTCGATCCAAACGTTTGATGTAGATCCCCGTTGGAGCTTTCAATCCATACACTTGAATCTACAAATTAGTCTTGACAGCCAATAAACAACAAGTACATAATATATATAAACGACATTAACATCATCAATAGCAATGGTCCATGATATTATAAGCAAATGCAACCCAATGTAGAATAAACAACATTCACAACATTAATGGACGAGAATACGAGTATTTCTATTGATAAACAAGAAGAAGTACAATGTGATACGACCTCTTGCCGACAACCAATCTGAACCAAGATCTGGATCAATCCACTTGTGCCTCCACCACTCCAATCCTCCATGAATGACAAACTCAAACTATGAAAGGAGTTTGGAAGGTGAACATAATGGTTCACAACTACAAGGATTAATGAGTGTAGACTCAAGATAGGGAAAAAATCCACCAGAGTTCTCTTGCTCTTCTTTCTCCTCCCGTCCATAAGCCATATGTGCTCAATATATAGTCCTCCCAAAGGTAAGTGAAAGGACACATCGAGGCGTTACTTGGGAAAATGGAGGGCCAAAAGTCACCCTATGACCGCTTTTTGGGAGTAAAAAGTAATTAACTAGTGATTTTTACCATTTTACATGCTATTCGTGGGCTGTAGTGATGCAACTCGCGGGTACGTCCACTATAATGATGCAGCAAGCGTACAAGGGGAAAAATGAGGAAATAGTGTGTCTGAAGGATATAAAGTGGATCTGAGTCAGTGAAATGGATCCTATGGGCCAAAGGGTGCTGATGCTCACAAGGTGGAACATTACGTTGTAACAAGCTATTGAGATCTTTATTGATAAAATGTTTTTCCTTGGGTTGGGGGATTAGTGTGTTATGAATGGGTAATCAAGATCTTTGTTGTTGGATATGTTGTTTTTGTAGTATAGGATGGGTACATGTTTCCCAATATGAAGGTGGATGAAGTCCCCACTAACAAACTATTGAGTCCAATTGTCTTCCACAATGGGAATTTGGAGCAGAGACCAAACCCCGGCCAACACTTCTCACTAAACATAGAGAATGGAGAAGTTGTTCTAAAAACTTTGTCGATTATAACATCATATTCAACTATGTATGTAACCTCCCCAATACCCTCGGTATACTTTAGAGGTGATGGGGGAGCTCCTTGGAAAAAACTTGCTAATTTTTTTTCAAAGATTCCGCAACTTTGCACTTTTACACATCTACAACAACTTCAGTCCGCAATACGCAATCCACAATACGCAAGTCGGAAGTCGGAACTCCAAATACTCAGCATCGAAGGAATACGCCTCCAACTTCCACAATCCACAATCGGCTTTGTGGGATTCAGAAAGTCGAAACTCCAAATATACAACGTCGAAGTGAGGCAGGCAGTAAATATAGGTGGGTAACTATAAGATTTGGTTGGTAGTAGGTAGGCACTAACCCATGAAAATACGCCTGCGACTTCCGCAATAAAAAATCTATACTACGGGAGTTGGAACACCAAATATACAATGTCAAAGAGATACGCCTCTGACTTCTGCAATCCGCAATCCACCTTGCAGGATTCTGAATTCGGAGGCATATTCTTTCGACGCCTTGTATTTGGAGTTCCGAATTTCTGAATCCCACAACGCGGATTGCATATTGCAATCCAAAATCCGTAGTGCGGGAGTCGGAAGTTGGAACACCAAATATACAACATCGAAGAGATAGGCCTCCAACTTCCGCAATCCCCAATCCGCAGTGAGGGAGTCGGAAGTCGGAACACCAAATATACAACATCGAAGAGATATACCTCTAAATTCTGCAATCCGCAATCTGCCTTGGAGGAGTCAGAAGTCAGAACACCAAATATACAGTGTCGAATAAATACGTCTCCAACTTCCACAATCTGCAATCCGCCTTGCCGGAGTCAGAACTCCAAATACACAGCGTTGAAGGAATACGCCTCTGACCTCCGCAATCCGCAATCTGTCTTGTGGGAATCAGAAATTAGGAACTCCAAATATACAGTGTCGAAGTAATACGCCTCTGACTTCCGCAATCCACAGTGTGGGAGTCGAAAGTTGGAACACCAAATATACAGCGTCGAAGAGATACGCCTCCAACTTCCGCAATCCGCAATCCACAGTGTGGGAGTTGGAAGTCGAAACACCAAATATACAATGTCAAAGGAATATGCCTATGACTTCCACAATCCGCAGTGCAGTATTTGGAAGTCGAAACACAAAATATACAACGTTGAAGAGATACGCCTTCGACTTCCACAATCCGCAATCCGCCTTGTGGGAGTCGGATGTCAGAACACCACATATACAACGTCGAAGAAATACGCCTACGAATTCCGCAATATGCAATCCACCTTGCAGGAGTCGAAAATTCAGAACTCCAAATATATAGCATCAAAGGAATATGCCTCTGACTTTCGCAATCCGCAATCCGCCTTGCGGGTTCGGAAAGTTGGAAGTCGACCACATACCCCTGTTACTGCCAACTTCTTAGGCTGATAACTTCCACATCCTAAGTCCATTTTTGGAAAACCTGGTACCGTTGGAAAGCTCTCGGCCTAATTCTATATGACTTGAAAACATCATATTGGATAGAGTTTAGCCTAATTCTATATGACTTGAAAACATCATATTGGATAGAGTTTAGCCTAATTCTATATGAACTAATTATCAAGTTGCTTGTTATTTAATACCCTTGCTCTTGGCACCAATATATAATGATGTTTTCAGTTATGACAACTTTCTACAGCTGCAAGCAATTTCATGGATTTCATTTTAACCAATAAATTCAAAGCTACAACACATCTAAAATCCTTTATGCATTCGTTATGTTCCTCGGTAGTGAATTTTCTATTGCATTACCCTCTTAATGGACTAGCCATCCCCATTTTTCAAGAAATAAGCAAAAATTACTGTTCTGGATGATAGTATTTTTCATAAGCTGACCTATGGTCATTTGATTTGACCACATGGTCACCAATATCTTTGCTTTTCTCACAGTCCTTTTGTGCTTCATCTCCAATTGGTAGTCTACCTAAAAATTGTTAAAGTTTCCCAATCGTGCTCTCTTAATGTCTTGTATTTCAGAAACATCTTTGAACATTAATAACCAATTCTTTGATCAAAACTCAGTCGAAGCCATACTGTATTCACTATAGTTAACGCATGGATATGGATACACATCGTTCATACATTAGTCTATCAAATGCACTGAAATTATATAACAACTACAATTGTTTTTTGTACCTTTCCTCTTTTCCTCTCGACATCCATTTTGCCCCTCTTGGGGCAATTGCTAGTTAATATATCATTCAAGTAGAGGTGGAGATGATTTTGAGTGTACATCAAAACAACTTGAAATCATAAACTTATATTGAATAAAAAAATTGTATTATTCTTTCATTACCTACCATTTCATGACATGTTCTACATTTATATATGTGTCATATGTTGTAATCTCCATAGTTAGAACATTCAATAGAAACTATGTAAATATCATAGTTTTATATATTTTGTTAAGTTGCACCCACAATGCTTCCTTGGTCAACCAAAAAAAATGGTGGTGTGGTGAAGAAGGATGGTGGAGAAATAAAAAAGAGTGGATGATAAGTATGATGGTGATAAAGGATGAACTAATCTCTAGATAAATTGAATATGCTTAGTCGTTAAACAAATATGTGTTTCTTATGAGATTCTTACTAGTGTCGTTAGTTTGGTGCAATTCAAAGAAAAAATAATGGTTTTAATCACCACATTCAGTATCAAGAATAACATAATGGGAGTACACCAGCTAAAATGATTTCTACTCTGCAATATACAAAACTGCAAGAAAAATAAAAATAAAAATTGGTTGGGCTTACAGATCCCGCAAATCCCTTTCTTGTCAACCAAAAACAATATATATATATATATATATATATATATATATATATATATATATATATATATATATATATGTGTGTGTGTGTGTGTGTGTGTGTGTAGAGATAAATCCATGAGAGGGATGGAGACAATTAGGAAGGGGACCAGAAAGAATATTTCTTATTGAAGTGAATCCCAAGATTCCTTCATGTAGTTAGAAAAGTGTTGTAGCCTTTGCTGTTTAGAATCCATCCATATTTAGGAGAGAGATCCCATACAATTTCATATTGAAATCCCTACTTGGAGCTACAAATGTAACTATTATCTCAAACAAACCAAGGCATACTTTTATCGAGTGATCAAGTACTACAATGAACTCAAAAGGAGGAGAGTAGACAAATCAATGAAGTCCACATGATTCTAACAATAACATAACACATAGAAACTATGAAATCCCCCCCCCCCACCACTAAGAGACACTTCACTTGCACTCTTTTTAGATTGTGCATATGGACTCATAATTGGGAAAATGAGGGATAATTGGAAAGATTGTTCTAAGCACTACATGTTGTGGCCATTGGATTTTAGAAAAAATAATAATAATTCTTTCATATTTTGTGGAGGACCCATCTCATGTGGGGCTTTCCCAATGGCCAGTGAAAGGGGTTAGTGTTCAAAATTTTACAAACTATGCTTACTTTTGATGAAATCTAACTTGATCAACTAGGACATGTAATTCAATAACACAAAAGATTTTCAAAACTCCAAAATAAGCCAAGGAAGACCTCCTCAAAAGCCAAAATATTAAGATCCTAAACTTCAATCCTAATAAGACTAGATTGAATTTGATTATGTGTTGACACGATCCTATTGGCCACTATAACCTTAATGGTTGTCACTAGCATGTCTTGAGTTTGATAGTGGGCTAAGGAATATTGTTATTACAAAAAATATTTTATCCCTATAACTCAATCTTAGTTAGTGAGAACTAACCAATATGAAACTCAAAACACTATAATAATATTTGATTGGATCCAAGTAAACTAAACTAATTGATTACTAATACTCTTCTATTGTTTGATAATTCATTATGAACATGAAATAACCACTCACCCTATTATTTCATCAATGCAGCTGCCAATTTTCCTCCATGCGAGTGTTCTTCAAGAAAGAAAACCATATGCTCCCTAATGGCAAATCTAAGCCGCCTTCTTCTTCTAAAAGTAATTTAATTTTTGTTGAGAATAAGACTATCATGTTCAATGAAGAATTGAATAGTCATGCAAAGGATTTTAATCCCAATATTAACCATGCCTCAAAAGGAAAAAAAATATTAACCATGAAATACACCTCAAAAGGAAAAAAAATTGTTAAGCAGATGCATTAGAGCAATTTTGAGGTCTAAAATGGGCCTCCTAAGGAAAATCATAAATTTATTGTTAAAAAAATAAAATAAGAGCTATTATTTTTTTTAAAAATGAAAAAAACTACCTTTTTCTATCGTATTTTCAACTTATCTCCTTTATGTTTACTTAAATTTTGAGCATGAGCACTCGTTGGATGTAGAATTAAATTTTGCATCCCACGAGTATCCACTCGACATACTTCCCATTTTTACCTCAAAATTCATCCAATGGTGAACCAGTGAGTACATAAATGCTCCATGAATGGATTGAGTTCATATCATATGTTAATCTTGGTTAAATGTGTGTCTTTCAAATCTTGGTGACTTCTAAGGAAGCCTCAAGAGTGACTCATATGCATCTAAAAGGGCTTTACTACTCTAAACTCTTACATACTGTCCAAGAAGCAAACCAAAAAAACAAAACATCTATCGAACTAAAGACAAGGAACCTATACGTTTCCAAATTCTTCTTGTGGAGTAGGAGAGCTAGAGATTTCAATAATGATGTCATTTGGTTTGGAGACTGAACCTTCATCGATGGTCCTGAAACCAACATTCCTTGAATCCTTGGATTGGATTCCATCCATTAGGGTCTATTGAACATGCATAGTGATAGACGGTTTTTATAGCTAGACACTCTGCACTCAAGCCTCATGCTCAAAATCATCAAATTGGTGGTCAAGTAAGGAGACATGATTGATTACCTCACGAATGGCTGAGAGAATTCCTTCCATTTGTGAGTCTGGACGCCACAAGGTCGACTAGAGGTTCTTGATATCTACCTTCATTTCCCAAAAATCTACAACGAGTTCTAAAATATCTGCTACAATGCACTCCTCGAACTTCATACTTCTTCATGCCACGAGCACCCAAAGAACCAGCTGCAATAAAATGATTTCTCGCCTCTACACTGAAATGATAGGGAGATTCTCAAAAGCCTCTGGGAAAATGTAAAAGGCATCCTTAAGAGATCCAAAGAGACCAGCCTCAAAAGAACCCAACAAACCCGTGAAATCCCCAAATCCAATTGGAAACATAACATAATCATCTACCCTAAGAGAAGAATCCACCATGAAAAAACTAGCAATCCCAACAATGACACTCATTCAGCCAAAACAAACTCTTGCCAACCACCCTAGAAAGATACAAAAAATTCGCGAAATCCCCAAACTAGATAGAAAGAAGGACAAATTCCTCCACTCCAACAACACTCTCTTCCATGAGAATACTAGTGAACCCAACACTAAAACTCTCATCCACCCTAAGCGAACCCTTTTCCACCTTCAACCAGTCATAACGACAAGGAATAATACCATATTTCTACCCTGGAAGAAGTTGCATTTCCATATTACCAATCCCATGTACCTCAACATATATGAAATGCTCTCACGATCCTTCTCCCATGCATGGAGTAATGGCTCCTTTAATGCCCATGCATAGGATAACGAACTGCCACCAAGTGGAATACCTGCACATTTGATGTGATAAATTCCTAAAATCAAATTCAAATTTAATTACCTAGGGAAGCCACTTTAGTATAGGGGTGTCCCCCATTTTCCTTTATTTTCCCTTTACCAAGTGTCGTAGCAAGATTCGTTAAGCAATCAATTGTTTGGTTGTTGCTTCTGCGAATGTGCACCAATTTAATATCCTTAATTCATCGCACAAGGTCAACAATAAGATAGTGGAACCTTCCAACTATCTTATCCTCAAGCAATATGCATTTTTCTAGTTTGCGAGATTATCAACAGAGAGTCTCTAGCAACCAAAACATTTTTAAGTCTGGAAGACTCAACGAATTCCAAACCCATGAACAAAGCATACATTTCCACTTGATTATTTGTGGCTTTTCCCAAGCCCCAGAAAAACAAGATAATTTGATTTATGCTCGGATCAAAGAGGATTCCCTCCATTCTTATTGCCCAGATGTTTAATCCATTTAATTATAATATTTAACAAAATTAATTGTAAAAAAACATAATCTCATTAATAATGCAAACTCTTTTTAGTTAAAAAAAAAAATAATCTCATTAAAATGTTATATTTTTTTCTAGTTAAAAAAAAATATAACATTTTAAAATTTTAATTAAAAAAAAATAATCTCATTAATAATGCAAACTCTTTTTAGTGATAATAAATGAAGATAATTGATATATTATATCATACATAGTGTAAAAAATATATACATTTTATGTAAAAGTTTACTTTCAAAATTATTTTTTTCTAATATATTTTATTTTAAAGACTTTATTCATAAATATTTAAATTTATAAAAATTAAGAAGTTTTACCCTTTCCCAAAAGTTGAAGTCATTAAAATGGAAGATCGAAACTTTATTCAAGTGAAATATTTACCAAATTTATTTCTATCTTTGTTATACTAAATTCATTGTTGTTTAAATGATCTATCAAAATATCTAAGTTCATATTAACATAATATTATTTTGGTTTTGTTGATTTGATTTAATTTGAGTAATTGTGAAATGAAGTGTTATTTATCTCATTTATTATAATTACGCCGTAGGTGAAACACCTAAAAAAACACTACCTCCAATATTATTTTGGTTTTGTTGATTTGATTTAATTTGAGTAATTGTGAAATGAAGTGTTATTTATCTCATTTATTATAATTACGCCGTAGGTGAAACACCTAAAAAAACACTACCTCCACGTCATTAGATTCCTCGCTCATGAAGCTGTTGGAATCGTGCCACGTGGACAGTTGTGTTTCTCCGCCGGGAGCTCCCTCCTACCGCCGCCGCCTGTTGCTGACCTCCTCCGCCTCCTGCTCCCTCCTGCCCTGCTCTCTCCTGACCTGGTCGCCTCCCTCCACCTCCCCTCTGCTTGTACCCTCCTCCCTCCTCCCAGCGCAGCCTCCTCCAGCCGCGAGCTCCTCCCCTTCTCTCTCCCGCGAGCTCACTCCTACCGCCGCCGCCTGCTGCCTGTTGCCTCCTCCCTCCTCCCCTGCTCTCTCCCGCTGGTCGCTGGTCACGGGTCGCCCGTCGCCGAAGCTACCTCCTACCCTGCTCTCTCTTGCTCTCTCTGGCTGGTCACAGGTCGGCGGCTGGTGGCTGATCGCGGGTCGCCGTGAAAGGGCCATCGCGGGTCGCTAAATAAAATTTTACGTACGAGTTCCAATTCTAGTTTTTAGTGACGACAATAGAATTTATTAACGGAAACATAAATTTTCTGAACCAACGTTACCTGCAAATAGTATGAAAATGCGTCAATGGATCGTGAGACGGGGCCAACACAATATCTGAATTTCATATGACATGTTCAGCAACACTCTCTTTTAGATTACCCATTGTAATATTGAACAACTTACATTTGAAAAACTATTCACAACAGTCATTTTCTGGTTATTGTTCGAACCGTTCCTCGCTTTCTGTATATTTTCTTGTTCTTCGAACAAGGTAAATCTATTTTCTTGTTCTTCCAGCTCCGTGTATACATATTATGAAGATGATAACCATTGCCAATATTGCTCTTTAAGGGATATTGCCTTACTTTGATTTGTTGAAATCGAAAGTTGTTGAGGTCTAGCTTACCCTGGTAAGAATGAGAGGAGGAATCCCGGCCTCTGAAAAGAGAAAAGCAAGGAACTCTGTCATTGGGTCTTTCCATTTCCACCCCACGTCAAATTGCCTACACTTATCACAGGCACTGCCAACCTAGCAACACACATACATTTATTAAATATAGTTCTGTTTGATAAAATAAAAACAATTTACATGGTGTGAGAGAAAAGCAGAGAGAGGGGAGAATGAACGAATACCTTTTGTGCTTGAATAAACCCCAGAGATATAGCTTCTTTGGGCTTCGAGAGCAAATGCATAGAGGTAAGATGCTGCTGTTAGAAAAGGCAATAAACAGCGGTGGAGTGAGGATAACATAGTAATTCGATCGTCTGGTGTGTAGGCAATACGACAACCAGCCTCTTCAAATTTTCCATCGCTGGTCCTTGTAACGTTTCATGGAACAATTTAATTTTGGAACAAATGAACCATGTCTTCTTTAGTTGTAGTCTATTTGTGGAAAAATTTGATAGAGTAATACTTCTTGCTTATGTTTAACCATAATTGTGGCTGTATGCATGCCTTTCAAATAGTCGCCATGGCATTTGCATGCTAAGAATTTGACAGTTTGCATATAATCGATACGTGGGAGCAACCATTTGATTTCTGTCGAGGCTGGTAACTAATACTAACATACACGTGTCGTGCTAATGCTGTAATGTGGAGCCCCACCTGCAATGGCAATTGGGAAGAATATAATCTTAACGCCAGGTCTACTTTAAGATATACATAAAAATAGTCTTAGTCTTATTCCTTTTGCATAATTCAATTAACTGCTAGAGTTAATATCTAAATAATATTCGTTAATTCAGTGGGTAAATCAAGTTTGTTGAAAAGCTTAATATCCAACAGGTTTGGCTTCTTTACTTTTTGAACATAACTTTTATTGCTGGCCTAAGGAAGTTCTTGATCATAAATTGTTACCCGCCTTTGTTTCATGGAGCAAGAAATGACTTTTTATTTGAAGACAAAAAGTTAAACCTTGAAGAAAATTTTAAGATGATTATTAGTCTCTATAAAGATTATAGTGTTAAGAAAACTTCACATAAATATATGCATCAGATGGTTAATCTATCTGTATGCAGTGGGTTACTTTGATAGGGCTGTACAAAATGGAAGATGTGTTGCAGATGTCATTCTTAAATTGAATGCTAACTATGGAAAATGCAGAAGGAATGGCAAATATAATTAAGAAGAGAAGCATTCTCATAATAGACCAAAGAAGAGAAGGAACATAACATAATCTCCTCCTTAAAAGTGCTTTGTGAAATTGAACAAATAGGATGTTTAAGAAATCCATGCTAGTTGGAGTATATATACACATACTAGTAGCCTAAATTCACCATTGGTGGTGTGATTTTGCAATAGAATATGGAAGTGGAAGAGTCGAGTCTACAAATGCTGGACAATGAAGTCATGAGTAGTCAATTAAAATATTAAATGAAGTTGAATATGGCGGCATAGAAAACATGTTGGAGACTCAAAATTTGGAAGCTCACAGAGGGTATGTCCATCATTGTCCACAAATTGCGAAAAAAATCTTATTTCAACTGGATTTTCTCTTAATTAAATGAGTCATGTGTGTCATTTAATGTCTTCCTAAAACCAATGTAAATGCAGGTACTGGGATCTCAACTAGAGTGAACCAGGAGGTCCACTGCTATTGGATTCGTGAGTTTGCAGTATTGAACCAAAATTGTGATATTGCATAAGCTCCCCGGTTCTGGAAATGGTGATTAGAACTTCAAAAATCTATGATTGCGGGGTTGAAGGAAGCGAATTTAGTGTTATGGTAGAGACAGAGGACCAGGTTGAAGTATCATTCGTTCGAAATTGGGACCCTTCATTACATCGTACAACACAAATTCCCATGAATATAGACCTAAGGTAAGTAAAATTATTTAAGATTTGTTGAATATTGTAACTTCTAAGAATATTACAATTTGTACATTATTATTCTGGAGATGTTTCATCCCTCCGAGGTAACCCTATCATGTATCCGGAGATGATTATTCCTCCGGGGCTTTGTGGTAACTAGGGTTATTAGACCCACTATGTGGGGGTCGGCCCTGTTTTTATATTTTAGGGGTTATTAGACTTCTCCAGGAGAGGTCGGCCCCATTAGGTATTTTGGTCAGTCGGGAGTTAGTATAAATAGAGGAGGTGAACTCCTCATTAGACACACTTGTACAAAACAAAAAATTAGCGCACTTGTCTGGGAGATCTGCAAAGGAGGTAAAGAAGGAGGGAGCACATCTTGTACTTTGGTTGATCATCTTATTGAGGAAAGCTTTGCTGGGTTTTCTACCCCATGAGGGTTTCCCAGGGTAAATTCTATGTCTATCTTGTGATTATGTTTCTTTCAATGATCTTGCTAGTCTATTTGGTTTAAACTTAACATGGTATCAGAGCTAGACTGAATAGGACATCTTTCACAAGGTAAGAATACCTCTCTCTCTCTCTCCGGTGAAAGTTAGGGTTTCAGCAAAAAGTTGTTATTATTGAATTCTGGTTACATGGCTGGATAGCCCTTATCAATACCTATCTTTTGAGCTCTAGATCGAACTTTTTAGTTGGGTAGAACTCTGGGAAATCCAAACCCTAGTTTTACCAAAAGTGCGATAAGTCAGAAATTGGTTACAGAAAAAAGTTGGCATTTTTGAATTATGTTACATGGCTGGATAGCTCTTCTCAAAACCTATCTTTTGAGCCTTAGATCGAACTTTTTGGTTGGGTAGAACTACGGGAAATCCAAACCCTAGTTTTACCAAAAGTACAATAAGTCAGAAATTGGTTTCAGAAAAAGGTTGGCATTTTTGAATTCTGATTACATGGCTGGATAGCCCTTCTCAAAACCTATCTTTTGAGCACTAGATCAAACTTTTTGGTTGGATAGAACTCCGAGAAAGTCAAACCCTAGTTTTACCAAAAGTGCGATCATCCAGAAATTCTGTCCTAGAATCCGGAAAGGTAAAAAAGGTAAATATCTCCGGGTAAGTACTACTCTGTCTCTTATCTCTTGGACTCCCCCAAGAGAAGATGGCTCCAAACACTAAGCTTGAAGACAAGCTAGAAGGCATAGAGAATTTTCGAGCATGGAAATACAGAATTGGTCTCATTCTTGAAGAGAATGATCTTGCTCATTATATCAAAGATGAAGTTGCAGAACCGGAAGGAGATGAAGCCAAAGAGAAGCATAGGAAGGATTTGATTAGGGAAAAGAGAATCATAGCTGATTCTATTAAAGACCACTTGATTCCCTAAGTGGCTTCCAAGAAGACTCCAAAGGAAATGTATGATGCCCTAGGAAGAATGTATGAAGGAAAGAACATCAATAGGAAGATGAATCTAAGGACTCAGTTGAAGAGTACCAAGATGCACAAAGGAGAATCCATTCAAGACTACTTCTCAAGAGTCTCTCTAATCAAGGAGCAACTAGATTCCATTGGTGATACTCTTGATGAAGATGAACTTGTGATGACTGCCCTAAATGGTCTCACTAGACCTTGGGAATCTTTCATACAAACCATGTGTGTCAGAAAAGAAAGCATGAAGTTTGATGTAGTATGGGAGGATTGTGTTCAAGAAGAGGCTAGGGTAGCCAACAGAGAAGCTCTTCTCAAAGAGGATGACCAAGCCTTGGCCACCCACACCAAAAGAGGAAAGAGAGGCCACTTCAAGAAAGTGAACTACAAAAGGTCTCAACCCTCTCATATATTCAAAAGGAAAGGAGGAACAAACTCAGAAAGAGACCTCTCCATAGTCCAATGTTATAATTGTTTTAAACTAGGACACTATGCTAAAGACTGTACTCTTCCAGGAAAGAAGAAGAAGAAGTTTGTTCACAAAATACATCATGCACATATGGCAGAAGATGATAGTGAAGAAGAAGAAGGAGAAGAAGAAGAGGAGGAGGAGGAAAGGCCTCAAAGGAAAAGATCTAAAGTAAAGAAAGAAGATCCAGAAGAATATGTTCTATTTTCTGCACTCTCTGGATCTGTGTCTCCTGGTGAAGATACATGGCTCATTGAAAGTGGTGCTTCAAAGCACATGACAGGTCAAAAGAAAACTTTCTCAAGAATTGAAGAAAAGTCCTCACCCCAAAAGGTATCTCTAGGAGATGATTATCAATATCCCATCAAGGGAATTGGTGAAGCAAGCTACAAGCTTGATTCTGGAACACCCTTGAAAATGAAAGAAGTCTTATATGTACCAGGTTTAAAGAAGAACCTTCTCTCTATCTCAACTCTAGATAAGAAAGGCTTTAGGGTGGCTTTCATAGATGGACAAGTACTCATGTGGTCCAAAGGAAAGTCAATTAAAGATGCAGTTGTCATTGGTGAAGAAGAAGGAGGTCTCTATAAGCTCAAGGGTCATCCAGAAACTGCCCTTGCTCATGAAATCTCTAGCCCCAGTGAGCTATGGCATAGAAGATTAGCTCACATTAACTACAAAGCATTACCTTATGTAAGCAAGGTGGGCATAGGGTTACCAGACTTGAAGGCTGATCATGATGGCTCATGTAAAGGGTGTAAGAAAGGGAAGAATGTCAAGAACCCCTTTCCAAAGAGTGAAACAAAGACTAAGAGCATTTTGGAGCTAATACACTTAGATGTATGTGGTCCAATGCCCACCACTTCTCTAAGTGGGTTTGAATACTATCTTTCATTCATTGATGACCATTCAAGGAAAACTTGGATATACTTTCTAAAAGGTAAGAATGAAGTCTTTGGAAAGTTCAAAGAGTTCAAGGCTCTAATAGAAAATCTCTCAGAAAAGAGAATCAAGATTCTCAGAACAGATAATGGTGGAGAATATACTTCAAAAGAATTTGAAGACTTTTGTAAAGAAGCCGGAATTAAGAGAGAACTAACCACTCCCTACAATCCCCAACAAAATGGGGTTGCTAAGAGGAAAAATAGAACCATCATGGAAGCTGTGAAGACTATGATACATGACCAGGATCTTCCCATGTATCTATGGGCTGAAGCAGCTAAGACAACAGTATATGTGCAAAATAAACTATCTCATAGTGCTCTTGATTTCAAAACTCCAGAAGAAGTGTTTACAGGAAAGAAGCCCGAGGTAAGTCATCTTAAAATATTTGGGTGTCCTGTGTACATCCACATTCCAAAAGAAAAGAGAACCAAGTTGGATCCTTCTGGCAAGAAGGGAATATTTGTTGGTTATTGTGAATCATCCAAAGCCTTCAGAATTTACATACCAGGTTTTCATCATATAGAAATAAGTAGAGATGTAACATTTGATGAAGAAGCAGCTCTCAAGAAATCTAGGAAGTGCCAACTTGAAGAAATCTATGAAGAAGATCCCTCTCCTAGAATCACAGAGGCTGTTCACATCCCTGAAGATGATTCACCAGAGGATCATGACATGTTGGAACGACAAGAACCTCCTATTACAGATTTATCTAAGAAAAGAAGGCCAGCATGGGCTAGAGATATTATTCAAGGAGCTGAAAGATATGGAGCTCCTGAAGGCTCCACTAGAGAAAGAACGAAACCAAAGCTAGTGTCCAACTATATGGCCCTAATGTGTGATCTTGTGGATCAACAACCTACTAGCTATGAAGAGGCAGCTTAGAAGAAAGAATGGATAGAAGCAATGACAGAAGAATATTAGTCAATAATGAAAAATGATGTCTGGGATATAGTTCCCAAACCAAAAGATAAAAGTGTGGTCTCTTCCAAATGGATTTTCAAGATAAAACATGCTGCAGATGGTAGCATTGAAAAATATAAGGCAATATTTGTAGCCAGAGGATTCTCTCAGAAGGAGGGAATTGACTATGAAGAAACATTTGCAACTGTTGCTAGGTATACTTCAATTAGAACCATCATGGCACTTGCATCTATAATGAAGTGGAGATTACACCAAATGGATGTTAAGACAGCTTTTCTGAATGGTGTAATTGAAGAAGAAGTGTACATAGAACAACCACAAGGGTTTGAGGTTAAAGACGGAAGAACTCATGTATGCAAACTGAAAAAGGCATTATATGGGTTGAAGCAAGCTCCCAGGGCTTGGTATGGAAGGATTGACAATTTCTTAACTAGCATGGGTTTTACCAAGAGTAAAGCTGACCCAAATCTTTATCTCAAAGTGATGGATGATGAACCAATTATACTGTTGTTATATGTAGATGATCTATTTCTAACCGAAAATGAGAAACAGATTATTGAAAGCAAGAAGAAGCTTCCTTCAGAATTCGAGATGAAAGATCTCGGATTAATGCACTACTTCTTAGGTCTAGAAGTATGGCAAGAACCAAAAGGAATCTTTCTGAATCAAGGTAAGTATGTTGTGGAAATTCTAAAAAGGTTTGATATGTTGGAATGTAAACCCATGGCCACTCCCATGGACTCCAACCTGAAGTTATTAGTTAATGACTCATCGGAACTAGTGGACCTAACTCTATATAGACAAATCATTGGGTCATTGATGTATTTAACAAATACTAGGCCAGATATATGCTTTGTTGTAAATACTCTAAGTCAGTATCTATTAGAACCTAGAAAGGTTCATTTAATAGCTGCAAAGCATGTGATGAGATACCTAAAAGGTACATTGGATTTTGGTCTATATTATCTTGGAGATCATGAACTCAGGTTACATGGTTACTCAGATTCTGATTAGGTAGGAAGTGTCTCAGACAGAAAGAGTACATCATGTGGATGTTATGGTCTTGGATCTGCCATGATCTCATGGTTCAGCAAGAAACAATCTAGTGTGGCCCTCAGTACTGCTGAAGCAGAATACATAGCTGCCTGCTCTGCCAGCTGTGAAGTAGTATGGCTTCGGAAGTTATTATCTGGAGTGTTTGACTTAGAAATGGATCCCATTGTGATTATGTGTGACAATCAAAGTTGCATTAAGATGACGAAAAATCCTGTATTCCACGATAAGTCAAAACACATAGAGATATGATACTTTTATATACGAGATATGGTGCAGATAGGAGCTATCAAGCTCGAGTATGTAAGCACTGAGGATCAAATTGCAGACATCTTGACCAAACCTCTGTCTCGAGTGAAATTTGAATACTTCGCAGACAAGATCGGTGTAGTTCAAAAGGACCCTCCTCGAAAGGGGGAGTAGTTTGGTTACTGATGATGAGATTGCCTCATCAAACACAAGGTCGTTGATAAGGTCACCTGTTCACCACACCTAGATACTTAGAAATACTTAGATTTAGGACTCTTATGCTTAGTTTTTATTTATACATGCTTTTGATGTTAGATGTTATGCTTTTGACATTAGATGTATTAGTGAGAATACATGCTTTTGATGTTAGATGTATTAGCGAGAATACATGCTTTTGATGTTAGATGTATTAGCGAGAATACATGCTTTTGATCTTAGATGTATTAGGGAGAATACATGCTTTTGATATTCGATGTATTAGGGAGAATACATGCTTTTGATGTTGGATGTATTAGGGAGAATACATGCTTTTGATGTTGGATGTATTAGTGAGAATACATGCTTCTGATGTTGGATGTATTAGTGAGAATACATGCTTCTGATGTTAGATGTATTAGTGAGAATACATATTTTTTGATGATACATGTAATGTACTTGTATGGTTGAGGATACTTGTACCTGTATTGATGAGAATACATGTGAGGATTGGATCATCCTTGAACTCAAGTTCTAAAGAGAGCCGTAGACATGATGTCTCCGAGAATGAAGTCCTTGATGGACATGATAGGATTGCATCATCCTTGAACTCAAGTTCTAAAGAGAGCCATAGACATGATGTCTCCGAGAATGAAGTCCTTGGTGGACATAATAGGATTGCATCATCCTAAAGAGAGCCGTAGACATGATGTCTCCGAGAATGAAGCCCTTGGTGGACATGATAGGATTGCATCATCCTTGAACTCAAGTTCTAAAGTGAGTTGTAGACAGGTGTCTCCGAGAAAGAAAAAGGATTGGATCATCCCTGGACTTCAGTCCTAAAGTGAGCCATAGACAGGTGTCTTCGAGAATGGATGATAGGACTACATTGTCCTTGGACCTTGGTTCAAAATGTACGTGATGGGATTGCATCGTCCCTAGACATGAGATTTGTCTTAAATTGATAAAGACTGATCATCCTGGAACTGGATCGGGATTGCATCATCCCTAGACATGAGATTTGTCTTAAATTGATAAGGACTGATCATCCTAGAACTGGATCGGGATTGCATCGTCCCTAGACATGAGATTTGTCTTAAATTGATAAGGACTGATCATCCTGGAACTGGATCGGGATTGCATCGTCCCTAGACATGAGATTTGTCTTAAATTGATAAGGGCTGATCATCCTGGAACTGGATCGAGATTGCATCGTCCCTAGACATGAGACTTGTCTTAAATTGATAAGGGATGATCATCCTGGAACTGGATCGGGATTGCATCGTCCCTAGACATGAGACTTGTCTTAAATTGATAAGGACTGATCATCCTGGAACTGGATCGGGATTGCATCGTCCCTAGACATGAGACTTGTCTTAAAGTGATAAGGACTGATCATCCTGGAACTGGATCGGGATTGCATCGTCCCTAGACATGAGCCTTGTCTTAAAGTGATAAGGACTGATCATCCTGGAACTGGATCGGGATTGCATCGTCCCTAGACATGAGACTTGTCTTAAAGTGATAAGGACTGATCATCCTGGAACTTGATCTGGATTGTATCATCCATGGACATATGTCCTAAAGAGAGTAGGATTGATCATCCTGTAAATTGATTGGATGCTGATGATCGTGTGATGACGATGCTGATGATCGTATGATGACGATGCTGATGATCGTGCGATGACGATGCTGATAATCGTACGATGACGATGCTAATGATCGTGTGATGATGATGCTGATGATCATGCAATGACGATGCTGATGATCGTGTGATGACGATGCTGATGATCGTATGATGACGATGCTGATGATCGTGCGATGATGATGCTGATGATCATGCGATGATGATACTGATGATCGTGCAATGACGATGCTGATGATCGTGTGATGACAATGCTGATAATTGTGTGATGACAATGCTGATAACATTGATGTTCCAGTAACTGGTTGAGTTACTGATGATGATGAATTGAAGAAAGCTTCCGATGATTTATATATGTATCATGTATGATGTAGTCGGTGACTCCTTGCTCCTGCAGATGTTGTTATAATATCCTTCTCGTTAAGGGGGAGTGTTGAATATTGTAACTTCTAAGAATATTACAATTTGTACATTATTATTTCGGAGATGTTTCATCCCTCCGAGGTTACCCTATCATGTATCCGGAGATGATTATTCCTCCGGGGGTTTGTGGTAACTAGGGTTATTAGATCCACTATGTGGGGGTCAGCCCTGTTCTTATATTTTAGGGGTTATTAGACTTCTCCAGGAGAGGTCGGCCCCATTAGGTATTTTGGTCAGTTGGGAGTTAGTATAAATAGAGGAGGTGAACTCCTCATTAGACACACTTGTACAAAACAGAAAAGTAGCGCACTTGTCTGGGAGATCTGCTAAGGAGGTAAAGAAGGAGGGAGCACATCTTGTATTTTGGTTGATCATCTTATTGAGGAAAGCTTTGCTAGGTTTTCTACCCCATGAGGGTTTCCTAGGGTAAATTCTGTGTCTATCTTGTGATTATGTTTCATTCAGTGATCTTGCTAGTCTATTTGGTTTAAACTTAACAAGATTCAGCTTGGGGGTTGCATTTTTGAATTTACTGTCCCCTGGTGTGTTAGTTCTATTTGGGGGTTGATTTTTTTTTAATTGACTGTACTAAGTGCCTCAAAATTTCTCTACCAAAATAGTTATTTAACATTTCTTGGCTTAAGCGATGCTATCAGAATCTTCTAAACATTGATATATATATATTTTGAAGCGTGAATCCTGAGTTGATCCGCTTATGAAAATTATGATGCTTTTACATTATTTTAAATCCTGAAAAACGTGGTCTTCAGAGCCCTACTCTCTGTAAAAATGTAATATATATTGAAGCGTGAATATTCTGAGGAAATTATTCTGATTTTGATCCGCTTTTAACTATTGATGCTTATATATATAGGTAGATCTGAAACATTGAGAACATACTTAACTGAAGCGTCTATTCATGAGCTTGATTCGTTTTTAAAACTATTGATGCTTATATATATTTATTGTAGATCTGAAACGTTGAGAATAGAGTTGGATGAAGCCTGAATTTTGATGAATTCATTCTAAACTTGATCCATTTTTAAATTATTGAGTAGATCTGAAATGTTGAGAACAGAGTTGCTTGTTGAAGCGTGAATTCTGTTTATTCCAATTATTATTACTATTTATTAGAGATTGGTCTCCGTAAAACATTTTGAAGAATGCATAGGATACTCGAACTTACCCTGGTTGCAGACGGTATTGAATCTAAAACTTAACGTTTTCTTTTGCTGTAGTTAAGCTTACGGGTTGTCTCTATTGCATCGAATAATTGCACGTTGCATTAATAATTGAATTGTATTTTATTTTATTTTTTTAAACTGTGACTTTCTCTTCTGTAGGTGAACGACCTGACTCTTTTAGAGAATAATAGATCCATCGATAAATCTGTTAAATTAATTGATCCGTCCAGCTATGAAGTTGTGTTGTTTCGGCTACCCAGCTGAGAGAAGAGGTCTCTCCCGTTCGCTATCTCCACTGCCAGAGCTGAGATGAATCCGAGCATGGACAGTCTCCCATTTATGGTCTCTGGCGATGGCCCATCGAAAGCAAACACATCGCCAAACTGCGTGCTGCCACAGCGAAACAATCAGCAGGATTTGGCGAAATCGTTGCAAAACCGTCGGTCGTCGATCGACGATTTTAGCTCATTTCCAGTGAAACAGTCGGCAATATTTGGCGAGATCGCAGTGAAAATTTTCAGGAAACGGTCGGCAATATTTGGCGAGATCACAGCGAAATGGGTTGGCGATCGGTAAAGTTTTGTTAATTTTTGGGCGAAGCGGTCGCCAAAATTTTGTCTAAGTTTTGTTTATTTTTGCGCGAAACGGTGGTGGAAACAATATCGCGATCGGCGATAGGAGGATAGACAAGGTCACTCACGGGTTCTGCAGATACAATTTTGCAATGTAGTGTAATCTGTAATCTGTAATGGTGTAGACAAAAAATGGCTATAACGTTAAAGTCCAAACCACAGGAGAATATCGAGCCATTAAACCTTTAAAAGTCTGCATCGAGTCAAGCATGGAATGTCGTGGGAATACATAATTTTTTTCATGTCATTTATCGATTTGAAGATAACTCTTTGTTTATGTTGATCTTTTGCAGTTTTCATAGCTGCAATTATATTCGAGTGAAGATCGAACCGAGCAATGTGAATTTGAGTTGTTTGTTCTATTGGAGGTATTTCTTCAAACTATGTCATTGATACAATCAATGGCATCTTTCTCAATGTAGTCAGTGTTGATATTTGTAGTGTCATATTTCTTTTCCACCTCTAAGGTTTCCAAATAAAAGTGGAAAGTATGGTTAAAGCAACTCCACATTAAACATAGGGTGTAATCCAAGGAAGAGTAGAAGGTTTAATTCAAACTCATTCTCACCCATGTACTTGGTGTTGATGTAAGGTTGGTAACAGAGAGGCTTGATCTTCCTCGAGGCCTTGTGAGTCACCCTTTTGTCAAGTGAAATCATACCTCATCACTAACCTGAAACCTATGTGGAAACCAATATTGATCGTGTTGTTATTTGTAGTGGGCATTGGATTTCTATAGAATATAGTGAACTTCTTGTTGGATGTATTGTATATATTTAGCAAATTTTGTTTCTTTGAATTTTCTTGTGTTGATGCATGGGAAAACCCTACATTTATTGGATCTAATGGCTAGAACCATATAGACACCTAAAAAAATGTTCTATGTAGGTTGTGGCCACTAATATTATGAAGAGTTCCATTGTAGTTTTGTTGAACATGGGGAATGGTTCATCCCATATACATGGGTGCTTGAAGTTGTACATTTTGAGCAATTTTATAATCATCTTTTTTACTACCTCTCTTTGTCCATCAGTGTATGGATGGAAGGAAGTTGATTTGGTCAATTTGGTGTTCATCATGGACCAAAGGATACTTAGGAACACACTGTCGCTATGAGAAACAATGGTCTTTAGCAACCCAAAATGAACCTAAACATAGTCAAAGAATATTAATAGTGGCTTTTCCATGACATATTTCTTGTAGGGTGCCAAAATTGACATCCTAGGGAACTAATAAACAACAAAAAAAAAACACAACAATTACCATGCTTAGTTGATTAAAAACCTAACATAAAATCCATTGATATTGAATCCCAAGCATTATATGAATAACTTGATTACATTTCAACAAATATAACAATGTGAAATCAATATAATAAGATCCTATCTAAATAGAGATAACATATATCATATCGAGACAAGGACATCAAAATCTATTTGACTGGATGAATGAAATGGTTATGTCAAAATACCGCAAGCTAAGTTTGTGTTGCTTCTTATCCCCTTTCTTGCTTAGACGAATGGCCTATGCTTACTAAACGTTTTATAAGATAGTTACTTGGCCTAGTCTCCAATCTGATTGAACATATTGTTAATGAGTGTCATTTGTCTTGTCTTAATTCATTTATGTTTGGTTAAAAATGTGGCAACTAATGCTAATCAACGCAAATTTATTAAGAAATAATAGACTTAATGCAATGACTTGACTTAGAACACATTCAATTCCAATGAATACTAATATTGCAATCTATATTTTTTTTAATTTATTAGAGTTCAGAATGTTATTCTTTCATCTCAAACTCTATCTAAACCTCAAGAAAGGTTAATAAAATAAATTTATAAAAATATTTTTTTAGATTTAAATGGAAGTTTAAACATTTAATATATGGTTTTGAAATTTAAAAAAATGGTAAAATTCTTGACAATAATGATTAAATGTATTTTTAAGTTGCAATGACCAAATATATATTTAAAAGACTTTATTTTGAAAGACTTTTTATATTTACAATCGTATTCATTGAGGGTTTTGAACTTGAATTTCTATGTTAACACAAGCTCGATTACCTAACTATTTGACAAATAAACCACATTGACATGAACATATTTAAAAGACATAAGTGCTTAAATACTATAACAAGAGCTCTGGGCAGCTTAGTCCCTGCCTTTTAATTTTGGAAAAAAATGACAATAATAAAATAATTTAAAATTACTTTTAAATAATATATATATATTAAAAAAAATGAAATAATATTATTTTAAAAATAAAACCTAAAATGAACTTAAAAATGAAATTATCTTTCCTAATATTCTCCATAAGATCAAAATCAAGTTTTGTAAAAATAAGTGTGGTGGTGCTTATTTTTTAATATTTGAATTGATTATCCTTCATTCCATATTTGAAAGAGTTTCTCTAATTCCAAGAGTTAAATCGTCTTCCATTAAAATATTACATCCCTTAAAAAGATCATAAGGTGGAGCCAACATTGGCATCTGGTGAAGATCGGATAATGATGACATTGAGTTTTGAAGACAATAATAAAGATTTTGTTTTTATCTTATGGTTCCGGAAACACCTAAGTCCAACAATTTATGATGGATTTTGTTATGCAATACTGATTGAAATGAGTACCACGTTTTATAGATTTTTTCATAATTTAAGAGAATTTTTTTTACTACATATAAATTTTAAAAATATTTAAGTCATAATTAATCAATCATAATAATTAAAAAAACAATAAAACAAATCCATAGACAATAGCATGTGTATGGGTTCAACCCTTGAAAGTGTATTGGCCAACGTCAAGGATAATCATATAGCTCTCTGGGAGGATTCCATCTACAAGCTAGATGGCCCATGAAGATTCGATGTGAAGAAATTGAGAAAGCTTATTGATCTTCTTTAATAGGACATGGTGTTGGATGCCATACAACCCCTTGTGTACAGAAGGACTTCAGTCTCGACATCACAAAAAATATGCATACAAGGCTTTCAATTCAACCAATAGTCTTTAAATATATAAAAAAAAAGATTATTTAAAATTATTATTTTGAAAACCCTAAGCATGTAGACACCGGAAGTGCAAATAAAGTATGTTCCATTTATAAACTAGTTAATCTAGGCTAGTTAAATACGTTATACATCTTTTATATTATAGCTATTACACAACAAAAGAATAAATTTAATTTTCCCCCGTTTAATCCTGGTGTAGATTGTTGATCCGAACTTTATTAAATCATGATATGAAGAATAGTACTCAATTTGTGTGTTTGTTTGTAAATCATATACCTCTTTAAGCTTCGTGTTAGGAAGGGGCATCCCTTCAGCACCGCGAGGTTGGTAATTCATTGATCTATTCTATTTTCTTGTCATCATTATCTTAGGTTATTCCTTGGAATAGTATATATACCATCCACTTCATACAACTGGTGAACCCTAAATTTTTGGAAAAAATACAACTGGTGAACCAAAACACTGAAATTGATTGTATTTGTTTAAATTCTGTAAAGTTGCGACCAACTGTGCACCCTAAATTTTTGGCAAAAATACAACTGGTGAACCAAAACACTGAAATTGATTGTATTTGTTTAAATTCTGTAAAGTTGCGACCAACTGTGCACCCTAAATTTTTGGCAAAAATACAACTGGTGAACCAAAACACTGAAATTGATTGTATTTGTTTAAATTCTGTAAAGTTGCAACCAACTGTGCACCCTAAATTTTTGGCAAAAATACAACTAGTGAATCAAAACACTGAAATTGATTGTATTTGTTTAAATTCTATAAAGTTGGGAACGAAAATTTTCACATTGAAGAAAATAGCTTGAAATTTGTAAATTTGTGTCAAATTGAAATTGAGTTTTTTGTTTTTTTTTTTTTAACTTTGGAACGAAATTTTTCATTCTTAAATGAATATGAAGCTGACTGTATTTGTTCTAGTTTTTATGAAAAATTGGAAAACTCTACAATAAAAATTTTAGAAAATAAAATGCAGAAGTTTCTCTGCTGGACACGCTTTTGATAAAAGAACATTATAATTAACACTCTTTCGATTTTATTCCATAAGCATCTGTGTCTGTCGTGAGATTTTATTCCATAAGCATCTGTTTCTGTCTTGGAGATTTTGAATTATGACAAAATATGACTGGGTAATCAAGCAAAATGTTTATTATTTCCCAGGTCAGAATGCTTGTTCTTTATTTTAGGAATCGACAAAATAATAAAAAGCTATGTCGCTTAAAGCTTAAAAACGATGTGAGTTTTTTTTCTTCGAAAATTGTTTACTTTGTTCTATTTTAATTTGAGACTGTATGGACTATGTGTTTAAATAGTATCATCGAAATTGATAAAAGAAAATGCATTTTCATTAAATATCTAGCAAAAAAATGCTTATATGGTCTTCAGTTCATTGAAAAATGTGTGATCGAGAAAAATGTTTGCTATCTGAATGTCTGGAACGACGGAATCAATACATTTTATCAAAAACATAGCTTTGATACAATTAGGGGATAATTGCTTCCAAATTAGACAAAATTTGTGTTCTTTGCATAGAAAATATACTCTACAGTTTTTAGACGATGAAATAGCACTTTCTGTATTTCTCTAGCGATTATTGTAAAACAACTGCGACAAACTATTTTAAGGACTACCGAGCAAAAATTAGAAATTGGAATTTTAAGCAAGGGCTTGGAATGCAAGACAATTGACATATTTTCAAATAAAAGGTATAGAAATGACGAACTTAATCAGAGGATGGATTTCTGTGTCAAATTTAATTCATTGCTCGCTTGACATTTGCATACATTACAACATCTCAATCGATACTTTAATAAGGACTGAACATATTTTCAAATAAAAGGTATAGAAATGACGAGCTTAATCAGAGGATGGAGTTCTATATCAAATTTAATTCATTGCTCGCTTGACATTTGCATACATTACAACGTTGCAATTTGCTTTCAAGTAATATTTTATAGTAATACAGTACAGTCCCCTGAAGTTTTACAAATTGCCTTAGTTAGAAGAGTCTTCGAGTAGCTAGGCCCTATTTACTTTTCAACTTGATAACATGTATTTACTTTTCAACTTGATAACATGTTTAAAGCCAAGATTATAAGGCAGATAACTACTAACCAGCGTCTAGGGAATTCACACAGCGTGTGTGTAAATGGCAAGTTCCTCAAGGGCAAGGATAGAATTAGGGCCAATTTGGCTGTCTGTGCTTGGAAGTTTCTTCATTTGGAAGGGTTGTGTATTAATGGTAGTGGAGACTCAACAATTTTAGAGAATTGGAGAGACGGTTTTGTAAAGTTGTCAAGCACCAGAAACCTGAATTAATCTCATTGTTTGACTCTTTATTACAGGATTTGGTATGGAATAACCCAGGAATTCGTAGAGGTGAAAACTGGTTATTTTTAAGCTCGGTTTGGGGCTTGCCAGAAATGGTAGAGTTAGAAACATGGGACTGGGGCAATTTGGCTGCTTCAATAGGCAGACCGTGTGATATGAAGATATGGAGTAATATGCATGGATTGTCGAAAATAGGAATTAATGCAAAAGGGACAACTTTTGCGAAAATGTGAAATTTATATTCAAAGGTTGCAACATTTTTGCCTCCAAAATTTCCTTTTTTTTGAATCTAGAAGAATATAGTGGAAAATGCACAGTCCAAAGTGGTTGGAATTAAGTGACATTTGAGATGTTCTGGAAGGATACGTGAATGGAAACAATTACAATGGCTTCTCTGTAAAATAGAGTAGAAAATGTTGGACAACTGCGCGAGGAGCTGGAGCTATTGAGTCAAGCTCTGGATCGGAGAACATATGAGAAATGTAAAAGATTGCTTGGGAGAGGGCACGTGCAACCTGGTAGAGGTGCTGGAAGAAAATTACCTAGTAGTTGCGTTACTTTGAACAGTGACCTATCCCTATTTCCTCTACCAAATATTCGCTTTTGGCATTCTACAACCTGTGCACCCTCCCACTTTTTGGAGCAACTCTAAACGTGTGATAGTCAACTGGGATTATCATGGACAAGAGGCCAACGTGCTGGAAAATCAGTTAATGTCGATCGAAAATCCGATCCGAATGCGATAGACTTGTCTGATTCTCCCCAGCTGCAGCACTCCCACAGCTCCATGGGACATAAGAATGCTCCCAATATAGAAAATTTTCCTGATTGGCTGGAAGACAATTTGAATTTTAGCAGGAAGATTGAGGTGCTTATCAAGAAGAAAAAATTATGGGATTCGAGATTCTTGCGAGCTCTTGCACACATTGGACATAAGCGATTTAGCTGCAAACTCTTACTGTAAGTGCACCGCATAGAGGGGCTTCTACAAAACATGAATGGCTCTCGTGTTTCTATATGTTGGAGGAGAAGTGATAGAGAAGCAAAGATAAAACCCGCCACTGTTTCTCAAGGAAATGTAGAATTTGAAGAAACTCTCCACCATCTATGGAAGCCAAAATCATGATAAAAGTATGCATTAAAGATCGAAAATTTTCACTCTTTTTATGACTGCTTTGGATGCCGAGGAATTATATTTTGGGAAGCATCGACTTGATCTCAGTAAATTGCTTTCAGAATTTTTTGGTGATGATAGAGAGAATGCAAAACCCAGAAGCTGGACTACAACTTTCAAGCTTGAAGGTAAGGCTGAAGGAGGAACTTTAACTGTGACATTCCGTTATATAATCCTGAACAAGGAGCTGTGGCGACAACGGCAAAAAACTGTTGCTGATGTAGATTTTCATGATGGCCTGATTTGCAAATCATGCCATGAAGGTAAGTGCACCGAATGCATCAACGACTAGATTCGTTAGGGGCATCACCCACCAGCGAGAAGAATGGTGATGCTCAGGTGTCAGAAGCGTCTCATGAGCATAAACAAGAGGGGCATATTGATCAGAATCACCTAGGAATTTTTTAAAAATCCTCGAAAATTGTGAAAACAAAAAATAAACAAAAATAAAAAACACATAGCTAAAGAGTCTCAGGCATTTAAGGAAGGGGTTTGAACTACATTAGCTCTCAATCCTCGCAAAGGAAAAAGCTCTCGGTCAACCACTACACATGTTTTGAGAAACCAGCCTTGATTTTACCATCCCCGACTCCATTATTTCTACCATCATACATGAGATCCTCAACTCCATTATTCCTACCATCATACATGAGATGTATTCAATAGTAATAGTAGAAACTGACCTTCATCTGCAGAAGACAATGGCAACACTCAAAATATTCTACAACAAATATTGATGACCTAATGCGACCTCTAAACCTTAAAATGAGCGATTTTTTATAAACCTTAGAAATATTGGAATATACATGGCCTGTGAAGAACTTAGCCTCCATATCCTACTACGTGTGCACCCGTGGAAGGAGCATGGTGCAAGCATCTTGGCTTCGGGCAAATGTAAACCTCCTATCCTACTACGTGTGCACCCTAGGAAGGAGCATGGTGCATGCAGCTTGGCTTCAGCCAGGTGTAAACTCATTTGGAGGACAAGTTATGGTTCACGGAGCAAGTAACAGGGGATAGACTGACATGTCAATTACTTCCATGTCAAGTAATAAAAAAAAATTCAACAAAAATCAAGTAATAAAAAATATGTGGAGGTAAGGTTATGTAAGTGTAAGTTATTGATTTTATTTTTGTTTATTTTTCTTAATTTTTTTTAATTCAAGCAATGATAAAAATGGTCAATTCAAGACCTTCTATCCAATCAAATGTAAATACAAATTTTCAAAATGATATTTTTAAATACAAATTTTGATGGAACTTTTACTTAACTTTATAAAAGTTGAAATATTGATACTAACTAATAGGTAAAGGTGGAACATATAGTCTCTGCCTACGAGAGAGACTAAAAAACACACACTTTGTATATTTGCATTATAGATTGATGGAAAGTGTATCTTATCCTTTGATGCAAAAGTTAAAGTGTATAATATGCCTATATATCTTTACAAGGTAGGATAGAGAGTTTGGATGGTATGACACAATTTGCAATTTGTGTGTGAAACGTACACAAATATATTATATAAATATGTTATATGAATATAAAGTATATATAAATATTATATAAATATAAAGTATATACACAGGCATAATTAAATGAAATATTGAAAATTTAGGTATATTTGTTATAGATATTTAATAGTATATATATACTTAATTAAGTATTTAATAATATATTTATAATTTAATTAAATGGAATATTATATAGTTAAGACAATAATATAAATTATAAATTAAGACTTTGAAATATATCTATAATTTAATTATATAAGGTATAATTATCCTTGTTGCAAAAAGGTTATATTTTACTATATAAATTGAATTTTAGTTTATGCTCACTTACTTTACGAATAGTTTTCAATTGCATTACAAAGAGTAAAAGCAATTTAATATAGATAGTCAAATTGCATTCCAAAATATTAAACATAATGTAATACATAAGTTATTAAAATAAATGTATAATTTAAGGATATCAAATTGCATTTCATTAGTAATTAAGAATATTGTAGAAAAGTAATAAATATAGTCTTTAGATTTTGGTCATGATTGAATTTGTCCATATCAACATCATAAGTAATTAACAAATATTTAAATTGATTTTTAAAAAACAATATTAAGAGAATTTTCACCTATATTACAAGTTTATAAAAAATTAAGAACATTATAAGAACTTTATCTAGATATGATTTTCCAATTTTAATTAGGATTAAATTTGTACATATCAACAACATAAGTAATTAACAAATATTTAAATTGATTTTCACTTATATTAAAGTGTGATTTTAATACAAAATTGTTTTAATAAAAAATTATACAAGCCTAGATCCAAATACTAAGCTCTATCAAGCCCCCAGAGGGATCAAATCTCCCGAGGTGCAAACCTCTCCTTGAATAGCTCCTTGAGTGCAATACTTGGGCCACCTAATCCTAAGCTCTAAAGTCTCTAGTTTAAGTCTCATATTTACCTTTTACTTTGTATTATTCTTTTTTGTTTATGGCTGACATAATATTTATTACTTTTACTTTGTATTATTCTTTTTTGTTTACTTTGTATTATTTCGTTACTCGATAAACACACGACAAACACTCTAAAGTCTCATATTTATTTTTTACTTCATATTAAAAGTAAAAAGTAAAGTCTCTTTCATATTTACTTTTTACTTTGTATTATTCTTTTTTGTTTACTTTGTATTATTTTGTTACTCGACACATATAGAGCGCCTCTCGGCCTAATAACCCAAAAGAATGTTATCTATCAACAAATAGAAAGGTGAGAGATGATAAGTTTGTATTAATGTGGAGACTTGGATTCAAAACCATACATGGGTAAGCCTCGTAAATACAAGAAATATCTCTAACAAAAAAAACATATGGTAGCAGTAATGTTTAGCATTCAAAAATCTAACCATAACTATAATATGTTTTGTGTTGGATAAGTTTTAAAACATTTATGTATAATTTTTCCTTTTTCTTTTAAATATTTTTAAACTAAGTTATTAATAAATTTTGTTTGAGATTCAAACGTCACAAATAATTTAACATCATTATTAATTTCGAGTCTAAACCTAAAATAACAATTTCATATACCATTTTCAATTCCCATAAAAGTTAATGATCCAAACTAAATTTGACACTTAAAATAACAATTTCATGTACCATTTTCAATTCCCATAATAGTTAGTGGTCAAAACTAAATTTCACACTTGAAACTATAGTTATAAAACTAGCTTTTACATTCAAAGGTAAAAGAGGAACCTTTGATAGCCTTAAGATGAAGGCGCGTTGTAACAATCATAAGTGAAATGCTCCACTCTTGAAACTCGTTAGCTTTCCCCTTCCACGTTCCACCATTGGAAAAAGGCACCCTATAGAAAAGCATCCTAAAACTAACCTATTTTTAATAAGAATCGTTAAAAAGTACTACTGTGTTTCGAACATCATTTCAAAATATTTTGGATAAGAAGACGACCGCAATATTTTGTTTTGTAGTGAAAAAAACATAAATATTTATAAAAATTGAAAATGATGTAGAAGGTGGAAAATTCTATCAATAATTATCATTATATAGTATCTCTAAATTAACAGATTATAAATTAAAGTTTGTTAATAATTAATAAAAATAACTATAAATAAGTTTTATAAAATAATGTTTGTCGGGGTGTCGATTAGTGGGCAAAGTTCATGTAGGCCTTGTAAGAAGTTGTTGGTTCACATCTCAGATAACCCGTGCTCCAATGTGGTGGGCTCGGTGGTTGTACCTGCGGGTATAGTGGTAACGGATGGGATTGGACCCCTGGACCTTGTGTCACGCAAGTACCAGCCCCATCTCAATTATCGATTCCCCTAATTACAGAAAGAGCCCAAAGGGGTTGGATCCATTGGTGAAGAGCGAGGAGTTTTTCACTAGTGGGCAAGGTTCAATTCCAATGAGGGTCGAACCTGGAGCCATGGGGCACCTTGAGGTAGTGGTCGAACGTGTGGTTCCACCCAGAGAGATTGTGTTAAATGATCTTGTGACCCGTGGACATATAAGTGGATCAAAACCCAACCCCATGTCCTCCTAAAAGAAAAGTCAATTCCCGATAGCTCACTCAGTTAAGGTGTGGGCCTCGTTAGCAAGGCGACTCGAGTTCATTTCCCCTTAGGGGTGACTTAGTTAGGAGGCGACACCCAAAAACCCAGTCAAGTTGAGGCTGGTGTGGTCCAAGCCAGGTGCGATCCCCAGGTGATTTTGATGGCTTAGACGCTCGCAGATTGTGGTTTCTCAGACCACAGGCCACTCCTGCAAGTCAAGGAGATTCAAGCAAACAAAAAAACCCTTTCATAACATAATTGCAATAAAATATACTACAAAATAAAATTCTTAACATGGTGGTACATCAACAACCTTTAATTAATGGGTCAGTTATAAGGTAAGAAGCCTATGATGAAGGCTACAGAGCTTAAGCTACAACATTAAGCTTAATGGACCAAATCAGGCAACTTGTAAAAGTAAAGGCAACTTGTAAAAGTAAAGACAACTTGTAAAGGTAAGTATGCTTCCTACCCTGCAGTGATAATTAAGAATAGAATAATAAAACCTCAGCAGTGATCATTAAGAATAGAATAATAAAACCTTCGTGGCAGAGGTAAGTATGCTTTCTCAAAATGAAATAAATACCATAAAACCGTTTACCAAAAAATAAAATAATGAATGTTGAACATTGTTGTTTTCTAACCCTCACTGAAACATTCATTCATCGTTTCAATTTTCACCCGCCATGTGTTTTGCCGGAATCCGGCCTGACTGTTTTAACGCTCACTGACAGTTTCCATTTTTACCAGAACCATTCCTGACTGTTTTAATGCTCACGGACAGTTTCCATTTTCACCAGAACCATTCTTGACTGTTTTAAAGCTCACTGACAGTTTTCATTTTCACCATAACCATTCAAGGAAACGGAATACGGTGGAAGTGGAACGTTTCCTTACTGTTTTAACGCTCACTAGGGACCGTGGAAATATTTAATTAACAAGGGGATAGTGGAAAAATTGAGGGCATTCATCATCAGGTTGAACAAACAAAGAATTGAGGTGTAAAAAACAATATGTGTGATATTTTGAGCCTTGCGACATTAAAATATTTCATCATCAAATTGAACAAACAAAAAATTGAGGTGTAAAAAACAACATGTGTGGTATTTTGAGCCTCGCTACATTAAAATATTTTCTTCTTCTAACTGTTTCGAACAAAATATGGTGAATCCACGTGGCAAAACATAACTCTCTCCCAAAATTCGCATTTAGACAGGCGGATTTTGCAGTGTTTGAAAGTTCATTCTGAGAAGAATCTGTGCAACCAGAAACACTTGACAGAACTGAGCATACATGAATAGTGGTTGTACAGAGTAACGGCAATCAACTGGTATCATTTGATTTTCTCCCAAAGCAATTGGCTACTCTCCAAAACACTTATCAAAGATGACTACATACAGAAGCAACCGATAATCTCCTCATCTATATTAGTTTAAGTTGTAAAATAACTTTCTATTCTCGATGCAATTATTATAAATATATGAAAAAGATATCACGGTTAATCAAATGGATAAATACCCAATTCATATTTTAACTTTTATAAGTAATTCATTTTTTTTAAAGTTTGAGGAAAAAATCTGAATGCCAATCACCCAGCTGCACCAACTACATGTTAACCTCTTCACAACTCTTTTGAAAATAAATAACTAATGAGTTTTCAATTCTAAAGTGCAGATCAAATTTTTAAACTTCGAACGATTTTCAACTGTCAATATATTCCAATCATATATTGTGTAACGGAACGTTCAAATTTATATCACTTGGCTTTTTGGATCAGCATTAATTCACTGAGGTTGAGTGGGTCAGCAACTGTAGGACAAAATAATCCTTATTTCATGCAAGAAGTGATTTCTTTGTTGTTTAAGGACTCACTGAAATTGTTGTTAAATATTTTGCAAAACTCAATGTACATTATTCTCTAACAAAAAATTTGGCCTTAGGTATGTAATCAATATTTTAAACACATTCCGTGATCTAGAAAAGAAAATGCCCAGATCAAGGTGATAACATATTAGAATTGAGGGATACAAAATCAGAAACTAGAGGTATTTTTGCACTTATAACATGCTATTTAATGAGCATTAATGTCTGGTGTTACAAAAATATGTGCACATAAACACACTATGCGTAAAGCACCTACCCTTTTATTTTTTTAACTTTTCTGTTCTCGAAAATTTATTGTTTTTAATAAAAATAATATGGATTCCATTTCTAATATTTTTATTTAAAAAAAAATATTAATACCAAGTATTTACAATTTCATCATTTCAAAATAATTTTAAAAAAATTGGATAATATTAAAAACCAAATATTAACGTTCCCATATCTCCTCATAACTTATCAAAAATAAAAAGTAATTAAATTTTTTCATGAGAGTAGCGAGGTGCTTACAACCTAGTATAGGGAGATGTTGTCAAGTTTGTCACGGGAGGGATCCAAAAAATTGGATCCCTATCTGTGCTTAATAGATCCTGGTTTAAGATGGATCTATGCTGGTACAATTTCATCAAAAAATTAAAACCAAATAAAAAATAACTAATTTTTTTTTATGTCCACCTATAAAATAAAAATTTTAAACCAAATAAAAAGTTATTAAAAAATCCATGTTGGCTCATAAAAAAAACAACATAGATCCATCTTGAGGATCCCTCTAGGTGCTTGATAGATCCGGGTTTAAGATGGATTTATGTCGGTTATAGAATTTGATTCATTAACCAAATCTTCTAAATCAAATATATCATAGTTTCTTAAAATAATTGTTCATCGGGTGGGAGGGATGCTCATTGACTCGGAAACATGCAACAACATATTCATGGGGATTACCCAAAATAACAAATAATCAAGATGAAACACTAGCCCAAATCTTCTAAATCAAATATATCATAGTTTCTTAAGATGCTCATTGACTCTTAGGGGAAACAAGTAACAACATATGCATGGGGATTAGGAAAAATAACAAATAATCAAGATGAAACACGAGCCTTAATGCATGGCCTTCTTGTAGATAAAATCACAAATATTGCATGTAACAAGTCCTCTAGTGATTTGGAAAAAGGAAGGTAGGGTGCTCATCTCCCTACCCTAACTATTTTACCCGCTAAAATAAAATGAAGTGCATTAATAATCTACAGAAGTAATTGGCCGAATCCATGCATGGAATGGACTGAATTATTTTACCCCTTGTCTCCATGCATTAAATGGATTGAACTATTATTACTCCTTGTCCCAAGTTTGTGAATTCTAGGGCAATGGTAAATCTCACACTATGTGGTATTAATCTCCTTGTGAACCAACCTAGAAATTATAAGTCTTATACCCTTCATTTTTGGAAAGGTATTTCTACAATGCTCTTCATGATAACTGCTAGGACTCGACCTCTTCATGCTATGATTTTGAAGACCCCTAGTAAGGGCGAACGCGACAATGATGAGCACATTTAATGGGGCCCTATCTCATGGTATCATTGTGTTTCTATGTTCCCAAGTTTGGGTTTGCTCCTTCTCATCAACAAAGGCACCCTCACACACTGTGGTCACTATAGTACGAAGGCTAGCAAACCTCAAGCAAACAAATTCGGTAAGTTGCAAGGTTTGGATAGTAATTAGCATTTTGGTTTGAACCTACACTTGAGTATCGACTCATTTTTGGCTAGTCCAATAATTGCTTTAGAAAATTATAGTACTATTGGAACCTAATCCGTACGGGTTATGGTTTCTTTGTAAAATGTTGTAAATATTTAATTTCAGTTGTTAGAAAATAAATTGAAGAGTCATGTACATTTAGAAGTTGAAGGCCAAAGGCCACTCCTCCTCATTTATTAATAAGTATTTTCACTCTTGGCATAGTGTATCTTCATCCAAGTCTAATAAATGTTCTTCAAAATCACATTTTACCACAACAATTAAATAATCAAATACAAACTCAAGGGTGAATCCTTGGGATATGACATCCCCTCCCCCTTAAACAACATCGTTATCAACTTACATTCTTTAAACGGAAATGGATATATGCCTCTCTCCTGGAACCTTCTATTTCCCAAGTAGCCTCATCAGGTTCAAAGTGCTTCCATTGCACTTTTACCTATACGATAGCTTGGTTCTGGAGCAGAGTTCCCTTCTTATCTAGTATGCACAAAGGTTCGAGTTGGAATTCTCCCTTCGGTTCCACCTGAATCACAATCCAATCAATAACACATGTTAGGATCATGAATATATCTTTCAATAAGGAAACATGAAACACACTTTGAAATTTAATATTGGCTGGTAAAGAAATATGATAGGCCACTGGTCCTATCCTTTCTAGTACTTGAAATGGTCTATAAGGTCTAGGTGCTAATTTTGTGCATTTTCCCAATTTCAAGGAGCTACTCATTGGTTTTACCTTCAAGTAAACATGGTGTCTAATCTAGAATTATTTATGCAGTGTTTTCTGGTTTGCATATCTTTTCCACCTATCTTGAGCCTCCTTCAAATTTTGTCTAACTCTTTTCACAACTTGTTTAATTTCCTTGAGCATGCTAGGACCTAACATGATCTAGTCTACAATATTATCCCAACTTATTGGTGTATTGCACTTCCTACCATACAATATTTCAAAAGGTATCATTTTAGATGATGCCCAGTATTCATTATTATACACAAATTCTGTCAGATGTAAGTAGTCTGTGGAGTCAAAATATTTCTTTCATGAATATCTATGCTATATTGATGGCTTTAAAGGTAGATTTAATAAGGAAAAAATGATTTTCTTTACTTAATTTATCAACCGCTACCTTTATTGCATCGTGTTGTTTTTTTTGTTTGTGGTAACCCTATTATGAAATCCATTGAAATCACCTCCCATTTCCATTCTAGAAATGGCAAAGGTTGCAGTAACCCAGTAGGGTGTTGATTCTCAGCCTTAACCTACTGGCATTCCAATTATCTTTCTAAATACTCAACTATTTCAACTTTCATGTTTGGCCAATAACATGTTTTCTTATCATATGTAATCATCTTTTGATACCCAAGGTGTCTTGAATATGGTTTCGTGTGCAATTCATCTAGAATTAATAGCTTCAATTCAGCTACATCTGTTACATAAAATATATTTTTAAACAACAATAACCCTTCCTCGTTAATACAATAATTTTCAAAATTTTGAATAAATCCCTTTGTCTATAATTTTTCCACCACTTGTTCATAAAAAACATTATTTGCAAGAGTTGATTTAAGTTTGATTTCCCAATCAGATTGATAATTACTAATAGATGTTGTATAAACCAAGTGAATACTTCTAGGACAAAATAATCCTTATTTCATGCAAGAAGTGATTTCTTTGTTGTTTAAGGACTCACTGAAATTGTTGTTAAATATTTTGCAAAACTCACTGTACATTATTCTCTAACAAAAAATTTGGCCTTAGGTATGTAATCAATATTTTAAACACATTCCGTGAACTAGAGAATGCCCAGATCAAGGTGATAACATATTAGAATTGAGGGATACAAAATCAGAACCTAGAGGTATTTTTGCACTTATAACATGCTATTTAATGACAATTAATGTCTGGTGTTACAAAAATATGTGCACAAAAACACACTATGCGTAAAGCACCTACCCTTTTCTTTTTTTAACTTTTCTGTTCTCGAAAATTTATTGTTTTTAATAAAAATAATATGGATTCCACTTGTAATATTTTTATTTTAAAAAAAATATTAATATCAAGTATTTACAATTTCATCATTTCAAAATAATTTTTAAAAAATTGGATAATATTAAAAATCAAATATTAACGTTCCCATGTCTTGTCATAACTTATCAAAAATAAAAAGTAATTAAAAATTTTCATGAGAGTAGCGAGGCGCTTACAACCTAGTATAGGGAGATGTTGTCGGGAGGGATCCAAAAAATTGGATCCCTATCTCTGCTTAATAGATCCCGGTTTAAGATGGATCTATGCTGGTGCAATTTCATCAAAAAATTAAAACCAAATAAAAAATAACTATTTTTTTTTTTATGTCCACCTATAAAATAAAAATTTTAAACCAAATAAAAAGTTATTAAAAAATCCATGTTGGGTCATAAAAGAAACAACATAGATCCATCTTGAGGATCCCTCTAGGTGCTTGATAGATCTGGGTTTAAGATGGATTTATGTCGGTTATAGAATTTGATTCATTAACCAAATCTTCTAAATCAAATATATCATAGTTTCTTAAAATAATTGTTCATCGGGTGGGAGGGATGCTCATTGACTCGGAAACAAGCAACAACATATTCATGGGGATTACCCAAAATAACAAATAATCAAGATGAAACACTAGCCCAAATCTTCTAAATCAAATATATCATAGTTTCTTAAGATGCTCATTGACTCTTAGGGGAAACAAGCAACAACATATGCATGGGGATTAGGAAAAATAACAAATAATCAAGATGAAACACTAGCCTTAATGCATGGCCTTCTTGTAGATAAAATCACAAATATTGCATGTAACAAGCCCTCTAGTGATTTGGAAAAAGGAAGGTAGGGTGCTCATCTCCCTACCCTAACTATTTTACCCACCAAAATAAAATGAAGTGCATTAATAATCTACAGAAGTAGTTGGTCGAATCCATGCATGGAATGGACTGAATTATTTTACCCCTTCTCTCCATGCAGTAAATGGATTGAACTATTATTACTCCTTGTCCCAAGTTTGTGAATTCTAGGGCAATGGGAAATCTCACACTATGTGGTATTAATCTCCTGGTGAACCAACCTAGAAATTATAAGTCTTATACCCTTCATTTTTGGAAAGGTATTTCTAGAATGCTCTTCATGATAGCTGCTAGGACTCGACCTCTTCATGCTATGATTTTGAAGACCCCTAGTAAGGGCGAACGCGACAATGATGAGCACATTTAATGGGGCCCTATCTCATGGTATCATTGTGTTTCTATGTTCCCAAGTTTGGGTTTGCTCCTTCTCATCAGCAAAGGCACCCTCACACATGGTGGTCACTATAGTACGAAGGCTAGCAAACCTCAAGCAAACAAATTTGGTAAGTTGCAAGGTTTGGATAGTAATTAGCATTTTGGTTTGAACCTACACTTGAGTATCGACTCGTTTTTGGCTAGTCCAATAATTGCTTTAGAAAATTATAGTATTATTGGAAACTAATCCGTACGGATTATGGTTTCTTTGTAAAATATTGTAAATATTTAATTTCAGTTGTTAGAAAATAAATTGAAGAGTCATGTACATTTAGAAGTTGAAGGCCAAAGGCCACTCCTCCTCATGTATTAATAAGTATTTTCACTCTTGGCATAGTGTATCTTCATCCAAGTCTAATAAATGTTCTTCAAAATCACATTTTACCACAACAATTAAATAATCAAATACAAACTCAAGGGTGAATCCTTGGGATATGACATCCCCTCCCCCTTAAACAACACTGTTATCAACTTACATTCTTTAAACGGAAATGGATATATGCCTCTCTCCTGGAATCTTCCATTTCCCAAGTAGCCTCATCAGGTTCAAAGTGCTTCCATTGCACTTTTACCTATATGATAGCTTGGTTCTGGAGCAGAGTTCCCTTCTTATCTAGTATGCACAAAGGTTCAAGTTGGAATTCTCCCTTTGGTTCCACCTGAATCACAATCCAATCAATAACACATGTTAGGATCATGAATATATCTTTCAATAAGGAAACATGAAACACACTTTGAAATTTAATATTGGCTGGTAAAGAAATATGATAGGCCACTGGTCCTATCCTTGCTAGTACTTGAAATGGTCTATAAGGTCTAGGTGCTAATTTTGTGCATTTTCCCAATTTCAAGGAGCTACTCATTGGTTTTACCTTCAAGTAAACATCGTGTCTAATCTAGAATTATTTATGCAGTGTTTTCTGGTCTGCATATCTTTTCCGGGCCTATCTTGAGCCTCCTTCAAATTTTGTCTAACTCTTTTCACAACTTGTTTAATTTCCTTGAGCATGCTAGGACCTAACATGATCTAGTCTACAATATTATCCCAACTTATTGGTGTATTGCACTTCCTACCATACAATATTTCAAAAGGTCTCATTTTAGATGATGCCCAGTATTCATTATTATACACAAATTATGTCAGATGTAAGTAGTCCATGGAGTCAAAATATTTCTTTCATGAATATCTATGCTATATTGATGGCTTTAAAGGTAGATTTAATAAGGAAAAAATGATTTTCTTTACTTAATTTTTCAACCGCTACCTTTATTGCATCGTGTTGTTTTTTTTGTTTGTGGTAACCCTATTATGAAATCCATGGAAATCACCTGCCATTTCCATTCTAGAATTGGAAAAGGTTGCAGTAACCCAGTACGGTGTTGATTCTCAGCCTTAACCTACTGGCATTCCAATTATCTTTCTAAATACTCAGCTATTTCAACTTTCATGTTTGGCCAATAACATGTTTTCTTATCATATGTAATCATCTTTTGATACCCAAGGTGTCTTGAATATGGTTTTGTGTGCAATTCATCTAGAATTAATAGCTTCAATTCAGCTACATATGTTACATAAAATATATTTTTAAACAACAATAACCCTTCCTCGTTAATACAATAATTTTCAAAATTTTGAATAACTCCCTTTGTCTATAATTTTTCCACCACTCGTTCATAAAAAACATCATTTGCAAGAGTTGATTTAAGTCCGATTTCCCAATCAGATTGATAATTACTAATAGATGTTGTATAAACCAAGTGAATACTTCTACTTAGAGCATCAACTACTCTATTTTCCTTTCCTTTTATATGCTTAATTTAAAAATCGTATTCAATTAGAAAAGTTATCCACCTCGCTTATCGAACATTAAGGTTTTGTTGATCAAATAAATATTTCAATACAATGTTATCGGTCATAAGAAAAAACCTTCTTCCTACCAAAAAAATGGCACCAACCTTTCAAATCATGGATTATGGCAGCCAATTCAAGGTCATGAGTGGCATAGTTCCGTCTATGTTCCTCAACTTCCTAGATTCATAACAAATCACATGACTGTCTTGAATAGTACTCAACCCAACCCCTCTTTGTAAGCATCAGTGCAGACTACAAAATCCTTGTAAGGATCGACAATTCTTAGGAAAGGTGTTGTAGTAAGTAGGTACTTTAACCACTTAAAAATTTCTTCACACTTCTGGGACCAAACAAATTTGGTTCCTTTCTTCTGTAAAGAAGTTATGGGGTAGTCCAATTTTCAAAACCCTTCAATAAACCTCCTATAGTACCCTGTGAGCCCCATAAATGATATTATATATGCTACATCTTTAGGAGTATGTCACTCTGTTATAGCCTTTATTTTATTTAGATCTACAACTATCCTCTCTTCCAAAATGGAATGTCCTAAGTACTACACCTATTTTTAAACTTGGAATAAATTTGATGTTCTCTAAGTGTCTGCAATACTATCCTTAAATGGTTTTTGTGCTCCTCTTCATATATGGAACATATGAGTATATCATATGTAATTACAAGTATGAATTTATATGAGTACTTTCTAAAAATATTGTTCATCATACATATGAATTTGGTTGGGGCATTTGTAAGACCAAAGGGCATAACCACAAATTCATAGTGCCCATATCTAGTTCTAAATGTTGTTTCGTGAATATCCTCATACTGTATTCTCACCTGATGGTATCCTAACCTTAAATCTATCTTCGAAAACACCTTAGCCCCCCTGACTTAATCAAACAAATTGTCGATCCTAGGCAAATGATGCTTTTTCTTGATTGTCATTTTATTTAGTTGTCTATAATCTATGCACAGTATTAAAATTCCATCTTTCTTTATAACAAAAAATATTGGCACTCCCAAGGATATACACGAGGTATGATGTAGTTTTTGTCCAATAATTTTTACAACCACATCTTTAATTGTGTTAATTTAGGAACATTTATCCTGTCGAGTGCCTTAGATATTAGTGCAAATCCACGTATAAAGTCTGTGGTAAAATCAATATCTCTTTCTGGTGGCAACCTGAGAATTTCCTCAAGAAATACATATCGAAATTATCTAAGAATTGTAAAATCTTCAAGAGAGGAATTTTTCTCATCTAAGGAATTTATAGTTGGATTGCATATAGTTTTCAACCCTTCCTAGCACGTCTTTTCATCTGCATAGTTGAAATCTATCTAAAAGAGACTACTATGAGCACACCTATCACTATGATAAAATTACCCCCATCATCCATGTGTAGGTGAATGTTTTTTCAAAACATTTTAAGATCACCCTATGGGATTCTAACTAGTCCATTCCTATGAGTACATCAGAGGAACCTAAAGGAAATATGTCTAGATCTACTTTAGTCATCAATCCATTCATCTCTAAGGGGAAATATTTCACTAACTTTGTCGCTTTCCTCTTAGTCCTTGTAGCTAGTTGTACTAGCCATGCCTTTCTGTGTTTGACCTTATTTAATTTGCATGATTCAACAATAGTATGATAAATGTAATTTAAGCTAGAGCTAGGATCAATTAAAATAGATATGGATTTCTCAGCAATTTTACCTTCCACCTCAACCATGGAGGATTGATGATCATCTTTCCGGCCTTCCAAATATCTGCATTTATTTTTGGAATATTTATGGCTACTTCATCAACTATTGAAGCTTCATGTAGGTTATGAACAGTTTTAAAATTCTATATTATGCGTGGACAATCCCTGTAAAAATGAGGTTCACAATAGCCCCAACATTTTAATCCTCCCTGAGTTAATCCATTAAGTTTCTTGTTGATATAACCAACATATTTTGTCCTTTTTTGAACTGATGGGTTTTGTTAATTATTATTTGTCTCATAATTGTTACCCTTGAATCTTTTTTACTGATTTCTAAACTAGGGAGGTTTAAACCCCTTTCTCCTTTGATCTGATTTTTCCTTCTTCTTTCTTTCCAGGATTTAGAATGTTCAACCCTCTACCTATATTGGTCATAATAATACTTGTCCTTCCTGATAGTTTCATCTAAGGTCTTTGTCTCATCAAATTCTATTCTATCCTTGTATGGCTGGGGTAGACAGCTTAGGAACCTCTGTATCTTATCTTGTTCTTCTCTTGTCGAACATACCTTAGAATCTCTATAAATTTATTGGAAAAATATTTCATGGTCATTTATCCTAGTTTCAATCCATGAAACTCCTTAATTTTATAGTCACAATACATTTCATATGGGTATTTTCTCTTAAATTATTTCTTAAACTACTTCAAATTAACTCTTTTTTCACTAAAATATTAAATTGCTTTAAGATCCTTCCACCAAATGGAAGCCTTTACATTCAAATTATAGATTTCCATTTTTTCCTTTATATTACTAGAGTAATTGCATAACTACAAGTATTTACTCATGGCTAACAACCATACCTCTGCCTCTTCGCTTGTTTTCATTTCACCATCGAATGTAGGTGGTTTGATTTTCTTAAATTCTCCTTTTTATAATAATAATAATTATCTATTTTTAAGGTCATGGCTAAGACAAACACCAAATTTGTGTATGAGACACCCTTATGTGTAGTACAAGTGACCTCCCTCTACACAATGATGTAATTGTTATAGTCTACAGAGGTGTACATACCCTACCCCCTCTGGATTTGAACCTATGACCTCTTAGGAGGAAACACATGTTCTTAATTGTTAGGCCCACTTAGGTTGTATCTCAATTGTAATTATGTGTTTCTTTGTCTTTTTATTAGATGAAATTTGGGATTGAAAACTTTATGTGGTGGATTCCTTATTTGTGGTACACGTGACCTCCCTCTACGCAATGATGTAATTGTTATAGTCTACAGAGGTGTACATACCCTACCCCCTCCGGATTTGAACCTATGACCTCTTAGGAGGAAACACATGTTCTTAATTGTTAGGCCCACTTAGGTTGTATCTCAACTGTAATTATGTGTTTCTTTGTCTTTTTATTAGATGAAATTTGGGATTGAAAACTTTATGTGGTGGATTCCTTATCATTAGAAGATTCATCTTTAGAATCCAATTCATCAAATGAACTAGATCTCAAATCTTATGAGACTTTTTTGCCATTTTACTAGAACTATATCCATGATCTTATTATTCTTCATTTTTGAAAAATTATGTAATAGAATTGCATTTATCTCTTGTTGTTCTTCTTGAGCCTTTATCATATTTTTCGTTATCATCCTTGAAACTCTATAATTATTCCATAAGACTCCTCGTAGTTTCTAACATTTTTGAGGGAGGTTAGGATCTCTTATATCATTTAATTCCACCCAAATTCCTTCATAGGGAGTCAATAGATTTACTACTTCATGTTGACTAAGTAATTCCTCCATAATGGTTGTTCACCCAATTAGAGGAAATTTGGGTAAAAAATGGGCCTCCTAAGGAAAATAATAAATAATAGTAGAGAGAGAAAACTTATTTTTTCTCTCATATTTTCAACTTATCTCCTTGTAGGTTTACTCAAATTTCGAGCGGGAGCACTCGTTGGATATGGAATTAAATTTTGCATCCAACGAGTAGCCACCTACATACTTTTAACAACATCCACATTAAGAAAAACTAAAAATGCATTTAAAAATGTGTGTTTCTAGTGAGAGAAACACGTATTTTATGTATTTTCATCTTTTCGTGATGTGGATGCTATTTAAAGTATGCAAGTTGTATACTTGTTGGATGAAAAATTCAATTCCACATCCAATGAGTGCTCCTGCTTGAAATTTGAGTAAACCTGCAAGGAGATAAGTTGAAAATAAGAAATAAAAAAGTAGTTGTTTGTTTTTTTCCTCTAACTTTTTATATGCACCTCTTTTGAAATTTAGAGCATTATGATTTGCTAATATGTGATGAAAAGGAATTGTACTTTAGGGTTGAGAGGCCCATTTTTAGCCCAAATTTCCTCTAGGGAAAATTTTAAGGATCCATAATTTTCTCAAAGTGTAGAAACCTTGGCGAATCTTACTAATTCTTAAATTTGTTGGCGATTTTTTTAAAAAATTATTCAAATTTCTAAGGAATTTATATAGTTTTTGGACCATTTTGGCGATTTTTAGAGTAAAAAAAATTATCCCATGGAATATGGGTGAATCATCTTTGAAAAAATGGCAAATTGGTGAATCTTTTTTTGGAAAAAAAGGTAAAAAAATAGCCCATGGGATAAATTTCACCCCTAAAATTTTCCTCTAATAAGTTATAAATTTTTTTCTTCTACTCCTGGACTGTCTATTTCATAAAAGAATTTTTTTAGCTTAATTAATTTTGTCGTTATCTCGAATCCCAATAGGCTCAATTGCTGCAACCTACAACTATGATACCAATTTGTAACACACCCTATTCTATTGTTGAAAACACAATATAATTTTATTTTTATTTTTAAGAAGAACATAGATTACACTATATTCTAGTTCTTTATTTATGTGGTACCATTTGGAAAGTTAGGAAGATAATTTTTTTTCCCTCCATTATTATTAACACACCCTTGTTATACCCTCTCTCCAAAACATATGTTTATATGCAAACATTTTTCATGAACACCAAAAAAATTTGACATAATCACTTTCTCACTCCCAACACATTTTTCTAAAATCATTATCCATTCATAATGATCTTGAAAATGGTAACTAGATTCTTATGAAAGATAAATCAATAATGAATAGTATAGCGCATCCATAAATGCCCACTTTACTCATAACCAACCTTAGCAATGACAAAAATGCCAAAATGAAAAATATTTTTATCATATCAAGAGTTATAAGGCTATAAAGTCTCAAACCTAAGCTTTATGCTAACACGCTTATTTGAACACTTGTGTACACCTGAAGCTTATCTCTCGAAGCTTGAAATATATTGAAGAAGATAGACAAGGATTAATAATTATAAATTTATTACCTAGCAATAATATCAATGATATAAAATTGGATGCAACAACAAACAGAGGAGAGGCGATTTTTCTCAGCTACAACCATACTAGGGTTTCGATTTCCTATTATTTTCTCGGCCATATAGGGCTACGTTTCCTCTCAACGGCCTGATCCTTCTGTTGCAATGGGTTATGATGGGGTGAAAACACCCTCCTCGAATGCAGTTCTGGGAAACTCCAATAACAATGGGGGTTTTTCGCGTCCTTCATTTCTAGCCCCATAAATCCTCATGGAGAAAGACACGCTTCCATATCTGGACAAGGGAAAGAATCCTGCTCAATGTGCCTCTCCTTTACATCCAATATTAGAAAAACAGGATCGCAGAGCAATAACAATAAACAAGATGAAAATTTATAAATCATATAAACACAATACAAGAGAGACACCAATATAACATGGTTCACCCAAGATGGGATACGTCCACACAGAAATTACCAGTCCTTATTATTATACCATCCATCAAAATGAAGGGATACAACCCGCAACACATCCACTACAATTTCCTCTTCACTCTCTCACAGTCTCTCTCACACAATCATAGATATCCTTACAATGCTGCAATACATTACAAAACCGTATTACAATGTCTTCCTTTTAAAGGGGAATTACCATGGGAAGATACCACGAGCTACCGAATACCATGGGCCCATAAATTGTCTTCCAACAAACAACCCAAAATTTTCTTTCAGGAGCATTGCCCCCAAACCCCTGTGGGGGGGCAATGCCCCCCTACGTCACCCCCCCGCTAGGATGAGTGCACAGTCCACCTGCATAGCATATAAAAAGGGGTACAAACACGGTTGAAACAACAACATCTCTAAATCAGTAAGATCAGGCTCCACAACCAACATCCAAATCCAACTCGAGCCTGGGATCCTGGACACTGTATTCTACAAGTAGTGTCTCCTCCCCGCTATGTGATTCGATCTGAGAGGGTGGATGAGAACTTTCAATACGTGAGAGATGATGCATTGATTTGCATGTTTCTTGGGCTTTGGCCTACAGAGTGAGATCTTGTGAAATGGATCTAGATCTGGTGGAAACCTAAGGGACACTTCGATCTACAACTCAGATCCAAGGGTTTCTTCAGATCCATCTTCCATAATCTTGAAGACAATGTTAGGATATTTTAATACTCCATCCTTGTCCTACTTGCATTATTTACCATTTTCTAGTACTTGAGATGTTATTTCCCCCCTAGTGGTGTGCAGATGTCATCCAGGACTCAATAGCCACCTAATGTGCCCTGCATGCATGATTTTAGGACCACTAGAGACAGTTCCCTATTTTTTAGGATCCAAATCAGTGTTCTAGTTCAGTCCACCTGAGTTAGCTGACTCTTGTGGGGGGTTTATGCTCCGAATGCCACTGATTGTGGCCTCATGCAACCTTTTCTGAGTGATTTGCATGTCAAACTCACTGATGTGCCTTCCTTGGTCAGTTAACTAATTGTGTATTCAGTTAACTAAGTTTTGGTTGAGTTTAATTGAGTTTGGGATCTCTGAAGCACTGATAGAGGTGACAATTACTATGCTAGATCAACTAAGACTCGAATTCTCCTAGGTGATCCGAATTCTCTCCAGTGTAACATCATTGTTCATTATACTGATTATTGGATCATGTGACATTATTATGTTCTTATCTGAGTTCTCATGCATGATTAATTGTTTGCTCATTTTTACTGTAGTTTTCACTATAATTCATTTTTTCTGCTCATTCTTTCTCTGTGAGATATACTCAGCTCCATGATATATTTTGAATTAGAATTTCACATGGTATCATAGCTTAGTGATATAGGTTGAGCATATGCTTTTAGTAGTGCACCAGAAGCCTCTGGATTTCCACGGCAAATCATGGTGCCATTGCATTGAATTCATTGGAGAAATCCTTTGAGGTCTATCCAGTTGTGAAGGATCCAAAAAAATGTGCCTATTGTCCTAAAGAAGTGCTCAATGCTTAGTAGTAGTAGCAGCAGTTACAGCAGTAGCAGCAGAACCACCTTGTATTCGCTCCAGTAGTTCTAATGGATAATTCGAATTCTCCTCTCTCTCCCAGGATATTGACACCCTTCAATTACCTTGATTGGAGGGATGATATGCAGATGGTACTGCGCAACAAGCCACTGTACAGGGTAGCAAGGGGGAATGAGGTCAAACCTCAAGCAGCTATTGAGAAGGCCAAGTATCTGAATAGATTGGATGAATCATTTGGTTTCATGTGTATTCATATTTCCATATATCTACTCTTCCACCTCGATTGAATGAAGACTCCAAGAGAGTTATGGTTGAAGGTAGAGACCCTCTTCGGCAAACAAGATGAAATAAGGGACCATATTCTGGAGAATGATTTGATTTCTCTTCAACCGGTCATTTTCAAGACCATCCAACAATTCTTTTCCAAATTCAAATCTTTGGTCATGCAATGTGAGCAGTGTGGCATTGAGAAGAAGAATAAGCAGGTGGTGCTATCCATTCTGAGCAAGCTAGGTCCTGAGTTCTCCATATTTGTCTCTACCTTCCATTCAGGGAGAATGTCATTTCTTGGTTGGAAGATGCCATCCTTAGATGTTTTCACTGAATCTCTCATCCAAGAACAAGACAAATTGATCCAGATGGGTACCTTGACGGCCTCCAAAAATCAAGCTCTTATGGTTGGAGAAGCAAAAAGTGTGAATGGAAAGGGGAAGCACAAGGGAAAGGAGAAGAGGCAATCTGAACCCAGGAAGAATGCCAAGTCTAGTCCATTGGAAGGAGCCTCCAAATACAAGGACAAACAAAATGGATTTGAGAAATCCAAGTGTTCCTATTGCAAGAAAGGAAACCACCTAGACAGATATTGCATGCAGAAGAAGATAGATCAGATGACCAAACTTCTTGAACAACACAACATGCCCTTCTAGAAGGCCCAAGATTGATTGATTATGGAAGTGAGTCTGACAGACATGAGAGATTCCATGCATTGAAGGATGGATGTTCAAAATGATCACAAGCCTTCCTCATAAATTCAGGAGCCTCCAACCACATGGTTGCCTCAAAAAAATCATTTTCTTCTCTATATCTCAAATATGGTTTGATTATTCACATGGGAGATAACTCTCAAATCTCTACTGAAGAGAAGGGCACAGGACATCTGGAGCATCGAAATTTCAAAAATGTTATATTTGTGCCTTCTTCATCAGCAAATTTGTCGTTTGTATATCAGATGACTCACACAAGTTCACCGAAGAAAGTTGCCTTTGGTCTTGACACAGTTGAGATTGTAGAGGTCTCTTCTGGGAATATTATAGTGAAAGGGTTTGAAAACAACGCCTCCAAGGAATATGAATTCTCCCATTTTTTTCCATACTCTCTTCCTACTCCATTGGCATCTGATGAATATCAGAGTGATATCTCTTCTAATGAAGATGAGGATCAAGATCTTGATGTTGAGAATAAAGTTCAAGGATATCCAGTTACAGATCCAACACATGCTCCCAATCCATGGATAAGGCCAATATGGGCTCACAAATTCCTTGTAGTTGCTGGGAACACAGTTGGGGATCCATCTGACCATAGAACCATCAGATCTCAGTATCATGCAAACCATGCACTATGTCATGCAGATCCACTTCTCTAAGAGAGGTGCTACATGATGGTGGGGTTTGATCCACAATCGCTTGAAGAGACTTTCCATGGGGGATATACAACCAAGTACAAATATCAATTGGTTTACAAAGGGTACTCAAAGGTTCATGATTTGGAATACAATAATCCATTCGCTCTAGTAGCAAGAAGGGTTCCTGAAAGACTTGTTTTGGAAAATACAACTTCGACACAGTGGGAGGTACATCAGAGGAGCAGATCCATATCTAGATCTAGCACTTGCATTTCTATCCTACATAGGAGCAGATTGCCAATATTTATGCAAATTATTTCACTCAAGAAAGTTTTTTCCTTCTCTGCTTAGTATGAAGGTTCTTTGAATTCCCTACCCCTGTTCTTTTTTAGGGGGGTATTTTCCCCATGAGGTTTTTCCCCATTTCCTTGGTTCATGCACATTTTTTTTATTTTTTTTATCATTTATTTGATTGTATGGGTGACCTTTAATCTTAGTAACCAAGGCCCAGGATGCACAAGTATGGATTAACGGGGGTGTTAGGATATTTCAATACTCCATCCTTGTCCTACTTGCATTATTTACCATTTGCTACTACTTAGTGATGTTATTTACCCCATAGTGGTGTCCAAATGTCATCCAGGACTCAGTATCCACCTAATGCACCCTGCATGCATGATTTTAGGACCAATAGAGGCAGTTACATTCTTTTTAGGAGCCAACTCAATGTTCTAGTTCAGTCCACATGAGTTAGCTGACTCTTGTGGGGGGTTTATGCTCCGAATTCCACTGATTGTGGCCTCATGCACCATTTTCTGAGTGATTTGCATTCCAAACTCATTGATGTTCCCTCCTTTTTCATTTAACTGATTATGTATTCAATTAACTGAGTTTTGGTTGAGTTTAACTGAGTTTGGGAGCTCTGAAGCACTAATAGAGGTGACAATTACTATGCTAGATCAACTAAGACTCGAATTCTCCTAGGTGATTAGAATTCTCTCCATTGTAACATCATTGTTCATTATACTGATTATTGGATCATGTGACATTATTCTGTTCCTATCTGAGTTCTCATGCATGATTAATTGTCTACTCATTTTTACTGTTGTTTTCATTGTAATTCATTTTTTCTGCTCATTGTTTCTCTGCGAGGTATACTCAGTTCCATGATCTGTTGTGAATTAGAATTTCATGGAAAAAAGGCGGGTCTTTGAATGTAATGTACCCCGACGCTATCATATTTTTGAATGGATATATCATTAGCTCTCTGAGGCTAATTACTTGATTTTTAGTGCAGTGGATAAACCAAAAACATTTAATTTCTATTTTTCCAAAATTAATTGCGACACAAAATCCAATAAATTAACAATAATTTAATTTAAATTCATTACCAAATCCAACCTCTGATATAAGGACTGTGAAGGATTCTTAACATCATATAACATCATCAAACTTTCAATCCAATCCATATCAGATATTCCAACCACTTCTAAAGGTTAATTATTCTTAATCACAGTTAACTAGTAATTAAGGTGTTAATTACGACACTTAGTGCGCAAATGACATCACTTATCACAAATCCAATTGTTGAACAAATAACCATTAACAATCAATCCCAATGGATTAATAACATATAATTACATGTAAATAAGTCCTAATTACCAAAATTACAATAATTAATCATGGTAATTACGAAAGAGAGTCCACGAGACTAGTTAACTAGTTTTCCAATATAAGCAGCTAGTCTTTCACAAAATAAACTTGTAACCATGCCATTAAACCCAAAATAAATCCTACAGCCATTAACAACATATTTAATCATGCACCTAAATCCAATTAAAGGTTTATTTTCATATCATTCCAATTACACATAAGGTGATCTTTTCCATCAATTCCGATGAAACTAGTTAACATTCACCGCAAGGAATTAAGTCTAAATAATTGAACCAAAATTCAAGGCGTACATAAGTAAAGGATCACACCTGGTAAGTAGCCACCTACAGCACAATAACATGTTAGAAACATATCACATGCTTGTAGCATTCCGATTTTATGAAAACAGAGATTTCAATCCACAACTAGTTATCAATTTTCACCACAATGTACCTAGTTTCCAATTTAACTTTCCAAATGCCAAATAAAGAGAAATATATGAATATTGTAGATTATGGAAAGCATAGAAAGTTTCATCTACATTCATATGGATTTATCTTTCCTCCCATATACATTATATTAAATAATTCACAAAACTAGCTAATTCTACTCATCTGAATTGACTAGTAATTCTAGGAATCGTTAGAATAATTAAATCCACAGCTCATAGAATCATTCAAATTCCATTAAAAATATAAATAACATGTTTTATCAGTCATAACATAGGTATATCTCATTCTAACATTTCATCAAACACTTCATATGCAAAGTCACAAATCTACTCAAAACAATTCCATTGAAGGAGCTAGAAATAAGTTGGAAATTGATCTAGAATTTCGGTAGACATTTTCCAAACACTATAAAGAAGATTTCCCCTTATGTTATCACACAAATTTAAAGTGTATTTATCATACATAAGCATAAAAATAACACCCGGGAATTTTTACAAACACTTCATGTGCCAAGTCTCCAAACTATGCAAAACAATCCAATCGAAGAACTAGTTTTCGAATAAAAGGTAGAAGCATCAAAGAGAAGTGTATTAAACCCATTTCAAGGATACTGTAGCATAAAAATACACATTATATAATTAACAGGGGAATGAATATCAATTCAATAGAATAGGTTCCAAAGAATCATTTCCTTGAACAATTTGTGCACACAATCCCAAAAACTAGTTTCCAATTCCTTCACAAAATTTACTTGCATAAATAGATTGAATTCCATGAGAAATTTATTCCACAAAGAGATCGTACATTTCATCAAAAATTTCATGTGCATCCATAAATAAATCATATTAGATCCAAATAAATTAAATAAACATGATATAAATCACTTATCTTTTCCAAATACGCAACTGGAATCGACTGGGCAACGTTCCACCCAGTCGTAGACACAATGCAAGACAAAACTCAATTTGCAATGGTCACCCCCGAGACGGAACCATGATAACACAAGAAAGAGTGCATTCAACCACAAATTCTCTCAAGAAATCAGTCCAACCACAACCCAATGGCGAGTGTGGCCTCTACTTCCACTCCTAGGAAATTCTAGTGGCTCCAGGACAATAGTCCAACCACAACCCAATGGAAAGTAGCACTTCCAATCCAGGGAAATTCTAGTGCCTCTAGGACAACCTCAAATCCAAGGCAGTGGACCTCACCCCTGCTGCCAAATCAGGATCTCTAGAGGAAATACACAGCTTTGTCCAACCTCAAATCCAATAGCAGTGAACCTCACCCCTACTGCCAATATAGGATCTCTATAGGCAATTCCATGACATACACTAGTGGATCCAAAGTAACTCAGCTTGGGAACAAGATCCACAAGGGCACAATGATGAGTATGGATCTATATGTAGCAAAATCAAACCACAAGTGCCAAACACAAGAACAAGAGAAAAAGCATGAACTAACACACAAGTGTGACTAGCCAACACAAGCAAATTGAATTCCTTCATGAGCAATTCGAATTGGGAGAGAGAGGGACATAAGCACGATATTTACATTCCCAGATAGTAAACTAGAGTTACACATCAGGTGTCTACACCAAGAGACACACTAATCCAACTCATGAGTGCACACTAGGTGAGAGAGGGACTCCAATCCTCAAATAAAAAAATTAATCTTAGGGTAAATAAAACCAAGGAGTGACATAACACATCAGGGTGCATAACCAAGAGGGTCCATCAAGTACATTAGAAGGGTGTACAAGATCAGCATAGGATCAACACACATAGGTAAACACTTTTCCACAACCCCTTGCTCATAACAACATGGTTCCTTGTACTCTTTTTCGTGGCATCTGTCATGCAATTGTTTTTATTTTATTAATTGTTATATAAGTTCAACATAATAAAAACAAAAATAATGTGCAAACCATATTCTAGGCACCTTGTGCCACTATGTCCAACATAACAACAATAATAATATGTCCACGGGATAAACCAGAGGGTATTACAACCCTCCCCCCTTAAACCATGCACGTCCTCGATGCATACACATACATGTCGCAAAATCTCAAAACAAATGAGGCTATTCCTCCCTCATCACATATTCCAATTCCCAAGTCGCATACTCAATAGTATAGTGGCTCCACTTAACCTTAACCTGGTGGATTTCTCTATTCCTCAGAAGCTTGGTCTTCTTGCCTACAATGGCAACAGGCTCTACCGGAAAGTTCCCTTCCGGCTCCACCTAGTCATATCAAATATATATACAAAACATAATCAACATCATGTATACCTATCGACATGAAATCATATATATACCAACATGCTAACAAGGATCATATGTCAGTATCAAAATAATCTAAGCAACAATATATCATATCATATGCATCATCATCTAATGTAAAACAAAAGCTTTTACTCTACAATTTACCTATATCATATTCCAGACAATTATATGCCTAGGATCATGCACATACTTTTTCAACTTTGAGACATGAAACACATTATGCACTTTTATGCTAGGAGGAAAAGCTAGTTCATAAGCAACTAGTCCTATCTTTTCCAAAATCTCAAAGGGAACATAATATCTAGCTAGAAGTTTAGAACAATTCCCCAAGTTCAAAGTACTATTTTTTGGTTTCACTTTCAAAAACACATGATCCCCAACTTGACACTGTATGTCAATCATATTCCGATCTGTATAACTTTTATGTCTATCCTATGTTGTTTTCAAATTCTGTTTAATCTTGACCATCTGATCTTCCATTTCCTTTAATAATTATGTCCCAATGATAAATTTGTCTGTCGAATTGTGCCAACTAGTAGGTGTGTTTCATTTTCTTCCATACATTGCTTCAAAAGGACTTACTTTCAAAGAAGAGCGATAACCATTGTTATAAAAAAATTCCACAAGATACAAATAATTTTCCCATTTAGTAGGCTGATCCATTACATACATTCTTAACATGTCTTCAATGACCTGATTAACTATTTTTGTCTATCCATCTATCTAAGGATGATGTGAAGTACTCATATTCAAATATGTTCCAAAACCTTTAAACAAACCTTTCCAAAAATGACATGTGAATTTTGAATCCCCGTCTGACACAATTGCTTCCGGAATACCATGCAATCTAGCTACCTCTTTCATATAAATATCTGTTATTTCAATTGCTTTATGTGTATTCTTAATTGGTATAAAGTGAGTTGCTTTAGTTAATTTTTCTACCGCTACCATAATAGCATCATGGTGTGACCTTGTCTTAGGTAATTTCATGATAAAATCCATACTGACTACATCCCATTTCCATTCTGGTATCTATAAAAGTTGTAACAAACCCGCGGGATGTCTTTGTTCAAATTTTACTTTCTGGCATTCTAAGCATCTAGCTATGTAATATGCAATTTCCTTTTTCATTCATGGCCAGTAATAATCCTTTTTAAATACCTCTATTGTCTTTTGATAACCATAGTGACCTGCATATGGTACATCATTCATTTCTTTTAAAACTGATTTCTTTACGTTTTTTGAGTTAGGAATGTAGACCTTGTTCTTGTACTTAAGTATTCCATATTCTAGTTTATAGTGTTCAAACTTATGCGATGTTCCCTGTTGTTGCAAACCTGCTTTTACCTCTTGAAAGAATTCATCTGTACCGTTTTCCTCTTTTATTCTATCCTTTAAATCTAAAGTGCTAGTACTGATAGCTACGTGCATCACATGCATTTTCCTACTGAGTGAATCCGCCACTTTATTTTATTTTCCTTTTATATGTTTAATGTCAAAACCGTATTCACATAGTAGTTCCATCCATATTCTTTGTCTTTCATTTAGATTAGGTTGTTCTAACAAGTATTTTAGTCCAATATGATGATCAGTTCTTAATTCAAATTTATTTCCCATTAAGTAGTTTCTCCATATCTTTAAAGCATGTACTACTACTTCTAATTCCAAGTCACGTGTAGCATAATTTTGTTCATGTTCATTTAACTTAATAGACTCATAACAAATAACCTATCCATTCTGAGTTAACACACCACCTATACCTTGCTGACATGCATCTGTACATACCACAAAATTTTCATATGGATTCGAAATTTTCAAAATTGGTGCACTAGTAAGCATCTCTTTAAGATTTTGAAAACTCTTTTCACATTTAGATGTCCAATCAAAATTTATACCTTTATTTTGTAAAGAAGTTATCGGATGTGCAATCTTTGAAAATCCTTCTATAAACTTGTGATAGTAACCTGCTAATCCCATAAAAAATCTAACCTTTGACACATTCTTAGGTGTTGGCCAATTCGTAATTGCTTCTATATTTTCGGGGTCAACTGAGATTCCTTCTTCTGATACAATGTGTCCTAAGTAGTGAATCTTATTCTGATAAAAAGATAACTTACTTAACTTAGCATAAAGTTGATTCTCTCTGAGTACATGCATTACTAGTCTCAAGTGTTCTTCATTTTCTTTCATTTTATTAGAGTAAACTAGTATGTCATCCAAGAAAACAATCACAAACTTGTCCAAATATTTTCAAAAACTCCCATTCATCAAGCACATAAAGGTAGCTGGTGCATTCGCCAAACCAAATGGAACAATTGTAAACTCATAATGACCATATCTTGTTCTAAAAGTTGTCTTACTGATGTCCTCTTCCTTAATTCTGACCTGATGATAACCCGACCTGAGATGTATCTTTGAAAACATGGTGTCATCCCTTAACTGATCAAATAAGTCATCAATTCTCAGTAAATGATACTTGTTCTTGATAGTTGCTTTATTTAACTGTTCTTACAAACAAAACCAGTGCTCCCCAAGGTGATACACTAGTTTTGATATAATCCTTCCTTAATAATTCCTCTAACTGCATATGTAACTCTTTCAACTTGGGTGCACTCATCCTATAAGGGACTTTAGACGAAGGAAATGTACCGAGTACTAGATAAATAGTAAATTCTATATATCTTCTAGGAGGCATTTCGGGTATCTCTTGAAATACATCTACAAATTCCTGTAATACCGGGTAGTCCTGTAACTTAGGTTCATTTTCCTTAGATTCTTCTATGTGAGCTACATAAATATGACACACTTTTCTAAAACACTTCTTTAACTATAAGGCTGCAACCTGTCTTAAATATATCGGTCTATGTATTCATTTAACTGTTACTATGCTTCCTTCCTCATCTAGACATGTGTAAGTCTTATTGTAACAATCCAAGATAGCTCGGTGTGTAGTCAACCAGTCCATACCAATCAAAACATCATAAGAGCCTAAGGGGATAACATTCAAATATGCTAAAGTATTTAAACCATTTGATTTCCAAAGGACATTTTCTTACTATTTCCGTGACTTTTAATTTAGTTCTAGTTGCTAATTGTACAAGGCCCACTACCTCAAGGTTACTTTTCTTAAGAGAACAATTCAAAACTACACTAGGTGCAACATAACTATTACTAGCTCCTGAATCAATTAAAATAGACACAGTTCTATTACCACTATCACCTGCCACTTCTATCATGTGAGACTAATAATCTGCATGCATACCTTCCAAAGCTGCATAAATCCTCTGAGTCTTACAAACATCACCTACTGTTGCTTCTTGAATGTTGTGAATGTTGTCTTCTTTCTTATGTGGACAATCTCTTGCATAGTGATTCTCATTACAATTCCAACATCTAACAGGAGGTCTCTTGTTTGACTCTGGATGCTTATCAAAATTACCACCTCTGTTGACAAGTGGCTTGGTTCCCTTCTTTATTTGGTATTTTTTAACACTCTTCTTATCTTTCAAGTTCATATGATCCTTATTCTTATCCAACTTATACAAATGTTTTTCCTTCCAGATTGCTTCTTTGAGGGTCTTGGGCATATCATACTGAATCTTATCCTTGTAAAAATTTGACAATCCACTTAGAAATATTTGAATCTTAACTTTCTCATCTTGTATATAGTCTGCATAATTTAACGGTTCAAGAAATCTCTTCTCATATGCATCCATAGTTAAATTGCCTAGCTTAAGTTCAAAGAATTCTTCCATCTTATCATCATAGTATTTCTCTGAAAGGTATTCTTGTTGAAAATACTTTTTAAACTTTTTCCAAGTGATATTTTCTTCATTAATATATTTCAGTTTAACCAAATGTTCCCACCAAAGAGAGGCTCTTCTCTACAAATGATAGATATCTATTCTTGCTTCCATGTTTGATGGATAATTATGCAATTGGAAAATGTTTCGGAGACTTACTAACCATGTTTATGCTTCTTCACCTTGTTTAACTTCACCATCAAAGGTTGGAGGTTTAATCTTTCTTAATTCTCCCATCAATTGATCATGTTCATACCTTCTCTTTCTACTATTATGATCATCTGAAAATCTATCTAGACTAATCTCGGGACTTCTGTCTCTTTTTCTCAAGGGAGGTGTACAGTAACTGTTTGGTGGAAAGTCCATCTTATATTATTTTTTCCTGCTTTTCCTTTCTTCCTTGTCTTTGGTAGTCTTTAAGGATATTATTTCTTTCATGATCTGTTCTTGAAGGTGAATGATCCTTTCATTACATTTCTTAATCAAGTCTTCCAAGTCAAGGGTTGAACTGCTCCTCCTCCTTCCTACATACTCCTCTTCAGGGCCATAAGGGGTTGTATTTTTAAATTCCATCCTCTACTGTTTTTCTCTACGGGGTATTCTTAGGTTAAATTATTTACTTTGAACTGCAACGTGTTCATTCTAAGTTTGGTTAACATTCAATAATCAAATTTATTTATTTTCTCAAATAATAATTAATTTTCTACTTAAGAAGAAACAAAGCATACTATACTAGTCTTCAGTTTTTGAAATAAATAACTAAGCAAAATGCATAAAAGGATATAATTATTTTCAAACATATTCAAAATAACAAATAAATTTTCATCTTTCACAAAGATAGCAACAGTTTCATATAGGCAACATTTAACTTTTATTTAAGCAAGCAAATTTAAAGCGACCAATAGGCCCAACAACCGTAGTGTTCCAACCGTAGATCTGATACCACATGTAATGTACCCCGGGGATATCATAGTGTCTAAGGGACATATAATTATCTCTATAAGGCTAATTACTTGATTTTTAGTGCGGCGGATAAACCATAAACATTTAATTTATATTTTTCCAAAATTAATTGTGACACAAAATCCAATAATTTAATTTAAATTCACTAACACATCCAAAATCTGATTTAAGGACTGGGAATGATTCTTAACATCATATAACATCATCAAACCTTCAATCCAATCCATATCATAGATCACAACCACTTCTAAAGGTTAGTTATTCTTTATCACAATTAACTAGTAATTAAGGTGTTAATTACGACACTTAACGACACTTAGTGCGCAAATGATGACACTTATCACAAATCCAATTGTTTAACAAATAACCATATTTTATAAATCCCAATGGATTAATAACATATAATTACATGTAAATAAGGCCTAATTACGAAAATTACAATAATTAATCATGGTAATTATGAAAGAGAGTCAACAAGACTAGTTAACTAGTTTTCCAATATAAGCAGTTAGTCTTGCACAAAATCAAATTGTAACCATGCCATTAAACCAAAAATAATCCTACAGCCATTAAAAACATATTTAAGTGCGCACCTATAGCCAATTAAAGGTTTATTTGCATATCATTCCAATTGCACATAAGTTGATCTTTTCCATCAATTCCAATGAAACTAGTTAACATTCACAGCAAGGAATTGAGACTAAATAACTGAACCAAATGAAATGCATCCATATGCAAAGGATCACACATGATAAGTATACACCTACAACACAATAAAATGATATAAATAGAGCATAGGGCTGTAGCATTCCATTTTTACAAAAACAGACATTTCAATCCACAACTAGTTATATATTTTCACCACAATGTACCTAGTTTCCAATTTAACTTTCCAAATGCCAAATAAAGATAAATATATGACTATAGCTCATGGAAAGTGTATTATATTTCACCTACATTTATATGGCTGTATATTTCCTCCCATATACAATCCATTAAATAATTCACAAAACTAGCTAATTCTACTGACCGAATTGACTAATAATTCTCAGAATCGCTAGAATAATTAAATCCACGGCTCATAGAATCATTAAAATTCCATTCAAACTCTAAATAACATGTTTTATCAGTCATAATAGAGGTATATCTCATTCGAACATTTCATCAAACACTTCATATGCAAAGTCACAAATCTACTCAAAACAATTCAATTGAAGGAGCTAGAAATTGAAAATTGATCTAGAATTTTGATAGACATTTCCCAAACGCTATCAAGATTTCCCCTCACATTCTCACACAAATTTTAAGTGTATTTATTAGACATAATAATAAAAATAACACTAGGGAATTTTTACAAACACTTCATGTGCCAAGTCTCCAAACTATGCAAAACAATCCAATCGAAGAACTAGTTTTCGAATAAAAGGTAGAAGCATCAAAGAGAAGTGTCTTAAACCCATTATGAGGCTACTATACCATAAAAATACACATTATATAATGAACAGGGAAATAAATATCAGTTCTATATCAGAGGTACCAAAGAATAATTTCCTCAAACAATTTGTGCACAAAATCCCAAAAACTAGTTTCCAATTCATTCACAAAATTTACTTGCATAAATAGATTGAATTCCATGATAAACTTATTCCACAAATAGCTTGTACATTTCATTAAAAATTTCATGTGAATCCATAAATAAATCATATAATATCCAAATAAATTAAATAAACATGAGATAAAGCACTTATCTTTTCCAAATACGCAACTGGAATCGACTGGGCCACATTCCACCCAGCCGTAGACACAATGCAAGCCAAAAATCACTTTGCAATGGTCACCCCCAAGCCGAAACCATGATTCCACAAGAAATATTTCAATCAACCACAAATTCTCTCAATAAATCAGTCCAACCACAACCCAATGGAAAGTGTGGCCTCTACTTCCACTCCAGGGAAATTCCAGTGGCTCCAGGACAACAATCCAACCACAACCCAATGGCAAGTAGCACTTCCAATACAGGGAAATTCCAGTGGATCTAGGACAAACTCAAATCCAAGGAAGTAGACCTCACCCATGATGCTAAACCAGGATCTCCAGAGGCAATACACAGCTCTGTCCAACCTCAAATCCAATGGTAGTGGACCTCACCCATACTGCTAATCCAGGATCTCCAGAGGCAATCCAGGACATACACCAATGGTTCCAGAGTAACTCAGCTTGGGAATAGGATCCACAAGGGAGAAATGACCATAAAGGATCTCATGCCAATAGCAGCAAAATCGAACCACAAGTTCCAAACACAAGCACAAGAGAAAAAACATGAAGCAACACACAAGTGTGACTATCCAACACAAGCAAATCGAATTCCTTCATGAGAAATTCGAATTGGGAGAGAGAAGGACAAAAGCATGAGGGTTACATTCCCAAAATAGTAAATTGGGGTTACACATCAGGTGACTACACCAAGAGACACACAAATCCAACTCATGAGGACACACTAGGTGAGAGAGGGACTCCAATCCTCAAATAAAAAAATTAATCTTAGGGTAAATAAAACCAAGGAATGACATAACACATTAGAGTGCATCACCAAGAGGGTCCATCAAGTACATAAGAAGGGTGTACAACATCAACATAGGCTCAACACACATAGGTTAACACTTTTCCACAACCCCTTGCTCGTAACATCATGGTTCCTCATACTATCTTTCGTGGCATCGGTCGTCTGGTTGTTTTTATTTTATTAATTATTCTATAAGTTCAACATACTAATAATAATAATAATAATAATAATGTGCAAACCATAGTCCATGCACCTTGTGTCATTATGTCCAACATAACAACAATAATAATATGTCTAGGGGATAAACCAGAGGGTATTACATTGTAAATGGGCCATATTTCTTCAACTTCGCTGGGCTTTTTATGAAATTTTGGACAGATCAGTTTAACCCGGAAAAGGAGGACTTCAAGCATGATCCAGTTTTGATCCACCTCTATTCTAATTTTCCACGGGAATTTTGTCTTGAAGAAATCTTAGCTGCAATTGGAAATACCCTAGGTCACTATGTCAAATCGACAGAATCTACCAAGCAACGTAGGTATACCTCCTATGCTCGGATCTGTGTTTACATGGACATTTTGTAGTTGTTGTCAGGATGCATTTCTATGGAATACCAAGATGAAGAATGGGAGCAAACAATTGAATATAAGCATATTCATTTTAGGTGTCACAAGTTCCATGTCCATGGGAACCTATTCAAGGACTTTCCATTGAATACCCAATCCAACACCATCCCTCAAAAATAATATAACCAAAAAATTTGAGTTTACCCAGGTCCAAGCCAGAAAACGAAGCAATCAGGAAAAAGCCATTGAAGAAGTCGTCGATGATTGCTCTGACCAACAATTCATTTGAAATCCTCAGTGATCTGCAATCAGATCCTATCACAATCCAGGAAAACCTAACTAAGGGAAAGAAATCCACCTCAAATCTTCCGGCTCCAATCAAATCCATCCTAGATTGTGTCGGCTACAACCATGACGACTCCTGATCCAATAGAAGATGATGCAATGGAGGCGGATTTGGACGATCAAGAACTGGAAGGCATTGATCTTGTCCAGTTAGAAAATGCTTATAGAAGCAAGAATTTGCTAGCCTTACCACAAGATTAGTTGCAAAGGGTGCATAAAGCTTTCCTAAAATCCTCATCTAGAGCTTAAGGCACTGGGGTTAAATCAAGCACAGGATTTGGAATTCACAAAGACCCAGGGTGCATAAAGCTGTCCTAAAATCCTCATCTAGAGCTTAAGGCGTCGGGGTTAAATCAAGCACAAGACTTGGAATTCACAAAGACCCCCTCAAGGACTAGCGCAAATGCATAAAGAAAAAGAAAAAACTTAGCAAAAAGTCAACCCAACAATTAATCAAGGAGGTTGGGAATTTTATGGTAAATTCTGGACAAATGCAAGTGATCACCAATCAATTTCAACCCCTCCCCTACAAAAATTTGCAGTGAATATTGTATCATGGAATATAAGAGGCTTAAATAGAAGGATAAAACGTCGTCTCCTTTGGAAATATATTATGGAGGAAAATCTTGATATCCTACTTCTTCAAGACAAAATGTGAACACAAAGAAGCTAGTTCCATCCTTTCAAATTGTTGGAAGAATGGAAATTTTGTAATATCTGATTCCCACGGATCCTCTGGTGGGTTATCCCTACTCTAAAATCCCTTGATAGTCTTGATAGACAACATGTTCTCCACTCAATGGAATCTCTTATACAAATTCGGGATCATTGGCTCAGATCAGGAAGGTGTCATTACCAACGCTTATGGCTCGACTTCAATGTAGGAAAAAATGGATTTCTTAGCAAATATCGAGCGACTTCAGGAAATCATTCAGGGACAAATTTGGATCCTTGGGGTTGATTTCAACATTATCACCTCTTTAGAGGAGAAGCGTGGAGGCATTTCTCGATTAGAACAAGACAACTTTGGATTCCAATCCCTTATTAGGCGGCTTTTCCTTATCGATCTGGAAAACGCCAATGATGTTTTCACTTGGTCCAACCAAATATATGGAAGTCAAAACATTGCTTGCCGTCTTGATAGGTTTATGGTTTCTTAGTCCCTCATGTTGAAGGGAATTTCTATGGAGGCCTTGATCCTTCCAACTGTTGGTTCTGACCATTATCCAATCCAGCTTTGGCTAGACTTCTCAGGTTCTCCTTATCATAGGCCTTTTCGATTTGAGAAATTTGGCTTTCCCACCCAGAATTCAATGAGAATATTCACCAATGGTGGGAGGAGGTTCCAAATATTGAAGGCTCCCTTATGTATAGATTCCAGCAGAAACTAAAATTCCTGAAGCAACGGCTTAAAAAATGGAACAAGGAGTGTTTTAGCAGCATCTTCGAGGCTTAGCGATATTTGAAACAATGCCTTAGAGAGATTCAGATGGAAATTATTGAGCATAGCATTTCGGATCAGCTCAAAGCTAAGGAATCTAGTATCAAGAAGCAACTAGCCGAAATAAATGTGCAAGAGGAGCTCCTATGGAAACAAAAATCAAGGCTATAATGGCTCAAGGAAGGGGAGAGGAACACCAATTTTTTTCACAGATCAGTTATCTAGCGTAGGTATGTTAATCGTATTTTCAAGCTCTAGAATGAGGATGGGAAAAATCTGACTTCCCACTCAAATATTGAACAAGAAATGTTCTCCTACTATCTAACACTCCTCTTAGAGTCATGGATTGGCAGGTCAGAAGCCATCCCTAAAGTGATCAGAAACATCCCCCGTCTGGTCAAAGATGAGCATAATGAGGCTCTTATGTGCCCCATATCTCAGCCTGAAGTGGATAATACAATAAAGAAAATGGTGGTTGGTAAATCTCCAGGGTCAGATGGCTTTAACACAAACTTATTTCACTTTTGTTGGGATATGATTCATGAGGAAGTTTTGCATATGGTGGAGGACTCAAGGCACTCTGGAATGGTCTTACTAGCTCTCAATTCCACATTTCTTTCTTTGATCCCAAGGGAAGAGAACGTGCAGGACCCCAAGTAGTTTAGATCCATTGCTTTATGCAATGTCATCTACAAGATCATCACCAAGGTAATTGTTGTTCGTCTAAAGCCTATTCTCCCTTTTATCATTTTGCATGAGCAATCAGGTTATATTGAAAGCCGAAAATTTTTAGATAGTGCCATCCTTGCTCATGAATCCATTCACTCTCTAAAACCCCTCAATATCCCTAGTATGCTTGCCAAACTTGACCTTTCTAAAGCCTTTGACAAACTTAGTTGTCAGTATATGCATTCCCTATTGGCATCTTTTGGTTTATGTCCCATTGGTTCTCTTGGATTATGAACCTCACTTCTTCATCTTTTTTGTCCATCCTGGTTAATGGTACCCATTCCACCCCTTTTTCCCCCTCTAGAGGCATTCACCAAGGACATCCCGTGTCCCCTTTTCTTTTTATTATCATGGTTGAAGGTTTGAGTCGATACATTACTTATGCGATCAATTATGGCTCTCTCAAGGAACTCCCAATCCATGGGATCAACTCCCCTCTTTCTCATAGCTAGTTTGGATATGATACAATCTTTATGAACATTCCCAGTGCCAATGAAGCTAGACACATATAGGATATCCTTTGTGATTTATGTGATTCCTTAAGAACATCCATTAATGCGGCCAAATCCCAGATATTCTTCTTCAATACCCCGAGAGCAGTCCAGACTTTCATTGCCAGAATATTGGGATTTAGCAAGAGCACCCTTCCTTCCAATTACCTCGGCATCCCCCTTATTGACAACGCTCTTTGCAACAGCTCTTGGGAGCATCTCCTAGATTCCCTTGAGAAGAGACTCTCTCTCTAGACCTTTTGCTCGCTAAATATTCCAGCGTATCTTGTCTTGCTTAAGTCCATTCTCCAAGCCATCCCAATTTATTTTTTTTCGGCTCTTTCGGCCTCCAAGTCCATCATCAAAGTTGCTAGAAATGTACAACGAAACTTTCTTTGGAAGGGATGTAGTGACTCCAAAAAGTGGGCGCTTATTAGTTAGCAGAAAATATGTAGGCCCAAGTTTGCGAGGGGTCTTGGTCTTCGGGACCCCCAAACCTTCAATCAAGTCCTTAGTGCAAAAATTTGGTGGAGATGGATAAAAAAATCCGATTGATATTTGGGACAAACTCTGGAGAGTTAAATATTCTAGGAAACTAGATGAGCAAAATTTAATCCACTGGAATGAAAACAAGACTGGCTCCCTCTTTTGGAATGTTGCGTAGGGCAACAGGGAGCTTATTCATGATCATGCTTTCTAGGAAATACAAGATGGTGAGGAGGATTGCTTATAGTCAGACTATTGGCAACAATTTCCCCCTCTCATGCTTCATCCCAACCTCAAAACCCTCATGGCTAGTATCCCTCTTGATGTCAATTCCGTGGTGACCAAATTTTGGAGTGAGAAAAGCAGTCCCACTATCTGGAGAACTTAGAAATCCATGCAGGAAAAACTATATATTTCAGTGGATACTGATCTCTCAGTTTGGCATGATGCTTTGACCAGTCAAAAGATTAGGATCAAATAGGGACCGAATATTCTTCGATGGGGGCATCTCCCCATTGGCACCTTTTCTACTAAAGAAGTGTACACCCTGCAAGCTCGCTTTCACCTGCTGGAAAAAAGACAACTTATGGAAGCACATCTAGGGATGGAATTTATGGCCTAAGGTGAGCACATTTATTTGGCCGACTACTCATAATAGCATTCTCACATGGGATAATCTCTGTAAACAGGGTTCCATTGGACCCTCGTTATGCTATCTCTGCCACGATTCATAAGAATCCATGGAAAACCTTTTAAACCTTTGTACCTATAGTTCTCGAGTCTAGGATATGTTGGTTGAAGCTATGTGCACCTCATATCGTTGCAGAGATAGTAGTCTCTCCACTCTTTCAGATTGGAGATCTTCTACCTTCAACAACCCTGTCTTGAACCATATTTGGTAGCTTCTCCCAGGCTTGTCACTGTGACACATCTGGAAGGAACACAATAGAATAATATTTCAATCTCAGCAGTAAGATGTCCATGTCATATGGAGCAAGATCAAAGAAACAATTCTAGAAACCATCAAAACTGAAAAATTGGACATCATGTGATCTTAAATGCTTGACGAAGAAACAACACATCTTAAGACATGGTTCTGCTCGCCCCTTGAAAATACCATTTTTCTGAAGTTTCAATCTCCATGCTTGTGAAGCCCCTCCAAATTACAGTTGCCCCCTTCTAGTTTTATCAAATTGAAATTTGACAAAGCCTCCAAGGGGAATCCCTATTCAGCCGATTTCAGAGTGGTGTTTAGGGATGACGGGAAAGAATTTTGCACATTATTGCAGGGTCTATTGGTTTTTATTCCAACAAGACGGTTGAATTATGGGCCCTCATCTGAGGCATCCAAGAGGATATTGCTTATGCTCTCTTTCAACTCATCATCAAAGGCGATTCTCAAGTTCTTTTGAATCTCTTATCCAAGTTAATCAATAGTACTAGAAATAAAAAGATATCCCCTAGTTGGAGATTGTTGACTCATCTGGATCTTTTGCAATCACTTCTCTCCCAGGACATGCTTCTAATCCCATCACATGTTAAACGAGATGCAAACAATATCGTTGATAATCTTGCCAATGTAGGAATAAACCAACATTTAAATGATCTGAATTGTCTTGATAAGAGAAACCAGATCTTTCAAGAATGTATTTTGCTAGCCAAACATGTGGGTATTTCCCTAGATGGGGTGACATATGGCGCATGATGAGCTCCACATGGAGGATGGCTAGGATGGGTGGGAGAATGTCTTTAATATAGCATGTCTCTGTTTTAATGAGAAACCTTATGAACATGCCAGCACTCAGTTGCATCACTTGGTTTGGATGTTTAATATGGTGTCCTTCCCAACGATTATGCAATGGTTCATTGCAGATGGCCTTAATTCCACATGGGGTGGAGGTGATTCCTTACCTATTAAGGATCTTGTCACCTGTTTTTTGGTGTACTTCACCTATGAATTTGACGAGGCAATTATGGTTGGGGGAGCTTATTTCTTGTGGGCACTCTAATCATCCTCCTGAAGGCATTGTCAAGTTATCTGCGGAATTGCAGGAAGTTGGGTTTGTTTGGCTCTGGTTCTAGAGCATGCCTATCCTCAGGTACAGGGGATGCTCTTGCCGTGGGCATGGTGGTTGTCCTCGGGATTGGATAGATCCAAATTCACCTCCCCTATCTATTGTTTCAAGCAAGTGGTTGTTGTCAGGGAACATGGATCTTTTGGCGGACGAAGGAACGTCTCAGGCTGACCAGAAGGAGAATGAATGGTCCTTTTTAGTGGAATGGTTGAATGATATGGGAAATTCACTTGGATTTGGAGACCGCTTACCGCCACCTCTGCCTCATCCTAATATGCCACTTCCTTCGTTGAATTCGGGCAAGCATTTCTGCGCTCATTGCACTGAGGTCATGCACTTGAATTTTGAGGAAAATTCGCCTTTGGTTCATGCCCTATGTGATATTCATTTTGAACATCGTCGTCACATGGAAGATGTTTTCTTCAGATTGGAATTAATGGACAAGAAAAACTTTGCTATTCTCTCTATCCTCTCTGGTCATGGATTGGGATTGCCATAGATGGTTATTGTCAACCGCAATACTATTATTGTGTAGGATGGAGCTCCCAATTAGGAAATGGGGCGTCATAATACTTGTGAAAACTCTTAGTTTTTATGTTTGCCCTGTCTCATTTTTTAGTTTTGTTACTAATCCTCCCTCGACTGTTGAACATGTATAGAGCTATCAGGTTTGCATTCAGGCTTAGAAGCCTTCTTTTTCTGTAAAAGGTATAGGTATCAGTCTCTTTTGATAGTCCAGGATATAAGATATCAGAGCACCTTTGTCATGGCCCTCAAACTTTGTTATGTACTTCTCTTTCTGATATAATATAATGTCACTCTTACAAAAAAATATTGATGATATAATACCCTTGTAGTTGTTGCATTATATTACACATATATACCTTGCAATGTCATTACTTTGGTGTTATGGCTTCGTCGTATTGATTACATACCATATTTAAACCTTGAAAACTATAGGCAAGGTATTAATTTTCACTCATGTATAAGTTATAACATACAACTTTGGTTACAAATCATATCTAAACTCTGGTAATTGTAGGCAGGGAATTAATTCACATTCATGTATAATTTACATCACACAACTGGAGTTATGTAGAATTTTTTGGGGAATTAATCATGGCATTATCTTGATGAAACACTTGTAAAGTATAATTAATGTGTCTCGGGATTTTTAGTGGTATAGGTAAACCACCAACCTACCTCTACCACATTCGACACTTGGTTGAAAATTTCCACTTCTTTGGAATGCTCAACTACTATGCCTCTGTCTTATTTGGTTCTTGGTCATAAGAACTCCTTCTCTGGTCCAAACGAAGAATTGCTAACAGGTTTTCCAACTCTGAATGAATTGTCATTCTACAATATATAAAGCAGATCATACCATTCTCAAGTAAACTTCTTACCTCTGAAATTTAGTGATGGTTACAATTTCAGTTTTTAGGTTTCCCATTTCAGTTTTTATTTTTCCATTCAACTAGAGTTCACTAGTTCATCATAATCTCTTGAGTCTTTAGAGAGAAGACTACTTAGTTAACTAGGGTTTGTATATATGTTTTTCATATATTCAATACACAAAGTTTCTTATCTTATTTTAAGGAAGGGGGATATGGTCAACCAAGGTTCTTTTCAAATAGTTGAGCCTGGCTTGAACTTGTGCCAAGGATTCAACCTCGATGGTTGAGGTATCTTATCCACTCCTTGGATTCTCCTTTTAGTTTTTCACTTAAACATGATTTATTCCCCAATTTATTTATACTATTCAGGGTTTATATTTCAGGTTTGTGGGCATTAGTCTTCTCATGCAACCAGGTATAATTCTTGAGTCTCGACTCCACTATTCTATTGTTTTTGTAACTTTATAGTTTTCTTTTATTCATAAAATTTACCTCGATTTTTATATATATACAGAGCCTTTGAAATGAGAGTTTTATAGAAATTCAAAGAGAAACCCTCATCTTCATTTTTCTAGCAAAATATGTGATTGATGATTACATACCTTGGCCATCGAGTTTGATTAAAATTAAGTATTCTAAATTTTTGTTTACTAAATTTTTACCCTCATTAGGGTTTTATCTCTCAATGTAACAAACATGTTGTTTTATAGAGGAAATATAATTTGTACTAAGACATAAGAAATATAATTTATCGTCGGATTGTTTAATTTCAATAGTTCCTTTGTTGTAGAGACTATGTTATATTTATTTACATGCAAATATGGTTTTAGCATAAACATTATAAAGAATGTGTGCTAACTATGACGGTACAGTATAGTGATATCTAGTGATATTTTTGCTTCACTTTATCTTCGTTCTGTTCTAAAGAATTTGTTTCCATGTTTCTTGTCCTTTACTAGTTAGAGGATTATGTGAATAATGTACTTATTTTCTCTCACATGATATTGTTCAATTACCTTAATGGTGATTTTACATTAATATTTCTCTCTAAGCGGCAGTATTTGTCTTTACTACAAATATTGAAACTTGATAATTTTTCGTTGATCTTTTAGAAATACAATTCGTCATAGAATATTATTTTATTTATTTAGTTAAAGCTAAAGTTTTAGTTATGATAATATCGCTTTCTTTCGATATTCTCCGATCATTCCGTAGATTTATTAATCATGCTTATAAATAGATGTACCTTCCATATTACACATAACCAAGAATTCGTCATAAAGTAGTTTGAGTTCATATATATATAATCTTCAGTTGGAAGACTTTATATATATACACTCAATGTTTCTATTAGTAGCTTTAATCTCTTTTACTTTAGACTTGAACATCACAATATTTCTTCGCTATTACATACACTTTATTCATCAAATGTAATATACTTCTATTCGTATAGAATGTTGATGAATCTTTTTTCAACGTGAAAAATAGCGATACTTGATATTGAAGTATAGATGAATATAGAATAGATCAATCCGATAGACCATCATCGAAATGGATCAAGTTTGTTACATACAAGAAATACCAGACCATGAATAAAAAAGTAATACAATAGTCCAAAGACTCCAACCCAGCTCATCTGTAGCAAATGAAGATCCCCCAAGATGTACCAATCCTCCAGTGAATGTAACAGGAAACTAAAAGAAGCTAATCTAACAAAGAGATAAAGGATGTATGAAATAAATGAGTCCAAAATAATGCCAACGCAGTGGCAGAAAGATAACATAAGTATAGCCGACCAGTAAAATAAGGAAAAAATTAAAAATATGAGGCCGCAAAATAAATATAAACCAGTTAACAAGGAAAAATCTGCCAGAAGCTTGTGGAAGGATGGTTTAATCCACAGGTAATCTTGTAATGGATATGACCTTCATCCGCCTCCAGACCGCGCCGACAGAGTGTATCAGCAACACCGTTGTGCTCACGAAAGATGTGAACAATAGTAGTCGAAGAGCATGAATCCAGTAAGAGTCGAGTATGATCCAGCCATGAGTTAAGGGCAATAGCGTTGATAATAGCCACCGAGTTGGCCCAGTTAACAATCACCATAGAGTTCCCCGCCACCTGATCAAGTACAATGTTTGCCCTAGTGGAGAAAAATAGAACCTTCCATAATGCCAAGAGCTCACCCTTAGTATTGGTGCCTCGACCGCCAAACATCGAAAGCTTGATATGGTCACCACATGCCAATTCAATGAATGCCCCAGCCTTGCAGAGTCCAAAAGAAGCTAGAGAAGCCCCATCAATACGATCTCTGTTGCCTGAACATAGTAAATGAGAAGGTGCAGTAGTGCGATCCCTAATATGAGCATCAAGACAATTACGAGCAACCCCAATAAACTCTGTAGATAAAGCTTGAATAAGACAGGAAACCCTACCAGGTTCAGTAAATGTATCATCGAATAATAGCCTGTTCTGAGCCTTCCAAATATCCCACGCCACCAGGCATGCCAAGCATCCAAAATCAAAGTTGACCGAAAACAAAGTCTTGTACCAGTCCTGCAATGAAAAATAAAATCCCCGCTGAATATGAATAAATGGTTCGCCAAAGTATGACCAGATCTTGATAGAATAAGGACAACCCGCAAAAAGATGGTAGAAGGATTCCTCATCACTGCAGCATAATAGACATATGTTAGGCCCTTGTATACCTCGCTTTTGTAGATTTCCCCAGATGAGGATTTTCCCGGCTAATAAGAGCCACATTAATATCTTCACTTTCAATGGAATATGCTACCCCCAACACAAACTGTACCACCACTTCTAGTCAACCAAATTGTTATAACAGATTGCCTCATACGCTGATTTGGCCGATACATTCCATCATTTGAATTCCATGACCAAATCAATCTATCCTCGAACTCCCGAATGCAGATGTTTGCCCGATACAGGTCTAGAATGTAAGCCTTCCATTCAGTATCCATAGACCCAATCAATCCAAGTTGCTTAGCGCCAATCCAACAATGAAATTTTTTAGAAATTCCATTATAAATCAAAATATGGTTGAGATAATAGTAACCATGGCATATCAAATGTTGTATCAGAGCATAAGACAACTTAAAAGTGGAAGGACCACCCACTATAGGATCCTCCCTGATCCGAATATCACAGCCATTGCTAGGAACCCAAGCCAACCAATCAGCCATAACAGGGAAAGATAATAATCAACCTGCCTAGATAATGGAAATGCCCTTTGTAATCTTTTGCGGGGATCGAATCCATTGGATTGTAGACATCTTGCCAAAATATTGATCCTTTAATATGCTGCCCCCAAAATAATCAACCGTCAATGCACGCCATAAACTCTTTGCCAGTAGTGTCGTAGAGAAAGAATAGATATTTTTTATAGCCCATCCTCCCTGAGCATATGGATGATCAAGTTTTATCCAATCCACTAAGTGAATTCTATTTTTCCGAGTCCCAGACCAAATGAATCGATGAATTTTCTGACGGATGGAGGATAATATAGAATGGGGGATTTTGCACAATGAAAACCAGTAAATGCACATATTTTGTAATATTGATTTTGCAAGTATAAGGCGGCCCCCACTGGATAACCAACGCCATTGCTAGTGAAAAATCCGTTGATCAATTTTTTTTAATAGCCATTGCCAATCAACAATTAAGTACCCGTTTGGTTTGAGAAAGTATTCAAGGTATTTGGTGCCAGCATTAAGTTCAACGATCCTAAATGGAAGGAAATTTGAGATAGCAGAGATCAGTGCATATTCCAGTTTATGCTCCAATAAAATAGATTTCCCATTGTTGATCAGCATACCCAATGAGCCACAGAATTAGTTTGTAATTAGCCACATATGACGCCATTCCTGCACATTAGCACCCCCAAACAACATCACATCATCAACAAATAATTGACGTGTGATCGAATAAAGTGGAGATACCTGAATTTCAGAGATTAATGAATCATCTTTTGCACAGTGTAACAATCTATTGTAACCATCAATGACAATCAGAAATAGTAATGGGGACAATGGGCAGCCTTGGCGTAGCCCCCACGAACAACGGAAAAACCCTATAGGACATCCATTGATTAATATAGCATAGGTAACTGATGTTATGCAGCCCATAATCCATTTAATGGCCACCCATGGAATACCGATATGTACCATTGCCAACGAGAGATAGGACCAATTGATATTATCATAATCCCGCTGCAAGTCCAATTGGAGGATGAGTGCCTGAATATCTCTAGATTTAATATTGTGTATCACCTCCTGTGCCACACCCACAACGTCCAAGGTTTTCCTACCATCCAAAAACCCATACTATTCAGGAGAGAGCCCTCGAGAGAGTACAGGCTTAATCCTACAGGCAATTACCTTTGATATGACTTTGTATATCAGGTTACACAGGGATATAGGGAAAAAATCCATAAAGGATACAGGATTGGATACCTTAGGAATGAGTGTTACAAATGTAGCATTTAGAGTACTAGTCACCTCACCCATTACCCGAGTTTCTTCCACCATCGCCAAAATCTTCGGTCCCATAATGTCAAAGAAAGAAAGGAAAAGTTCCACGGTCCAGCCGTCCGGACCGGGACTTTTATCTTTTGCAAAACCACTCAAAACTGTAAAAATCTCCCTCAGTGTAACCGGAAGAAAGATGTCATTCCCCTCCTGCTCAGAAAACAGTCGAGGATACTTACTGACCACCTTTATTTGTTCAGTTATTGAAAATCCACCAGGATCACAGTAATAATCCATAAAGTGAGAAGTAGCCTCCCCTTGAAGGTCCTTTAATGACGAAAGATTATCCCCCTGATGGTTCTACAAATCCCAAATAGAGTTCCTAATACGTCTGCTATTTGCAAATGTATGAAAAAATTTGGAATTTTTATCTCCCAATGAAACCCACAGAGCCCTGCTCTTCAGACGCCACCGAGCTGCATCCCTGTTTAGATACGGTAGTTTACGGCCCTCCAAATCTATCAATAAAGAACGTGCTTCCTCCGGAATTGGTCCGCCCCGATGAGTGGAATGAAGTGCATTGATTTGTGAATCAATCACAAAGATTTCCAGCTTCTCTGCCTTTTTAAAATCTTTAATCCATTTCTTAACAGACAACTTTGAGATGCCCAATTTCTGGGTAAGTTTTCTCGATGGAGAGTTGATACCCACCACCGAAGTGCTAGTCCACACCGATCGACCTAGATCATTGAGCATCGAAATATGCAGTAAGGAATGGTCAAATTTAAATGGATATGGGATCTCCATTCCCCCAAAATCCAACTCCATTAGTATAGGATTATGATCTGATATAGAAGAATAAACCATCCACGATCTATATTTATACAATTGTTGTATCATTCAGCATGAACCTGTCGAGACATTTAGATATCCTCTCGGAACCCGACCGCCCATTGCACCATGAAGGACATAATGGAACAGGAAAAATATCATTCAATCCAGCATCTACAAAGTAATCAAAGAAGTGAGGAAATAAGGGATCCCCCTGAGCACATATACCCCATGTCTCAGTAGATGTCAATGTGAGATTAAAATCACCAGCAACAAGTAGATTCCCAAGTTCCAATAGTTCAACCGATTTGATCGAATCCCAGAAGTGGACCTGCTTAGTGTATGGTCCATAAATGTTGAAGAGATTAACCACCCCAGTAAATCCCAAAACTTGTCCTTCCAGATGTATCCCCATAATAGAAATAAAGGCAGAAAGGTTGAACATTTTAGGGTTCCATGTAGACAGTAAGCCGCCTAAATGACCCATGGCATCAATTGCCCAATCAGGCCTAATGCTATGAAAAAACAATCTAGCCCTAGCTGCCGACACCATTGTTTCTTGAAAAAAAAAATATCAGGTTTGCAAGAATCTAGTAGTCCCTTGAGGGCCAGTTTCTTCTGAGGGTCCCCAATCCTTCGAATATTCAATGAGAGAAATATCATTTTTTAACCCTAGCTAGGGATTTCATGCTTCTAAGCGCTCGATTCGAATCCAGAGAACCAACAGATGTAGATGCCGCCACAGGGTCAACTACAGGAGATAACTGAGGCAAAGGGTTTTTCACTTTCCTGGCACTACGTGTCTTGACTGGCGAAAACTGTGCAATACCACCCCATCTAGCCCCTTTTATCAGTATATCCTCCCCCGATTTCAACACAAAAGAGTTAAGTGAGGATATTAAATGATCACCCTCCACTGAAATATTAGCTAGATAGGTAACACGGGGAACTTTGGTTGTATCATACTTAACACCCAAAGTGGCCGACCCATTCAGACCAGTGTTAGTATCCACAGCTACCGACTCAGATGCAGAAATCTATGTATTTTCTATAACCGCAGTAGAAGTAACCAAGCTATCCAACCCCAGAGAAGATGGATGAATGGTTGACCCACCAATTGTTGATAAATGCATACCCACACCTGACCTATCAATAGTCTTAGGAATATGACCCACCAAAGGAGGTATATCCACAACAGCCACCAACTCAGCGGAGTCTTGAAATTGAAGTGGAGCGACTTCAATAGAGTGTTCTGAGTAGTCTTGTTCCTCTGAAGGTAGGTCAACATGATAGTGATTGGGAATGTCCCCAACAACCCAATCCCCAAGATGATCACCCTTCCCATCCAAACCAGCAAGAAAATCCAAATCAACCAAAGATAGGGTCAAGGTAAAATTAGGGTCGAGTGAATGTAACTTACCAATAAGAGAGTTTGGTGCTAGACCCTCCGAGACAAAACCCTGTGATTGATGAATAACAAGAACAGTAACCTCCGCATCACCATCCGATGTCAAGTTGCTCTCCGATGACCAAGCCTGGACATCGTCAGCAGAATCCCCCTCCGATCTAGCGATAGAAACTGAACAATCTCGCCATAAGTGCCCCACAACCTTGCATTTTGAGCACCTAAATGGGACTCCCCAGTAATCCAAAGTTTTTGTATACCGAATATCATGCCATATAATCCCCATGGAGTTACGTAAGCCCAATGACATATCGATTTCAACCAAGACACGTCCAACTCGACGATCTTTACCTATAAGGGTTTTCTTGTCAATGTCCAGAAAGCGACCCAAGTGATTAGCCACAAAAACAAATGCATCTCTGTTCCACATCGCCAACGGAAACCCGGGTAAAAGTACCCAGAGGTGCCGAAAACAAATTTTCTCAGAAGAGGGGTTAAACCCCATATTCTAGCACTTTAGCATTAAGCTTCCATTACCCTTAATCCAGATATTCTCCAAAATCATGGACGAGTGGATCTCCAACCTAAAGTAAAACATGTACCAACCTTTATCCAGAATTTAGATATCCGGAACATAACCTATCATCTTGGTCCAGTTAGTTGTAACCCATTGTTCAATATCTTTTGGATTCATAGCTCCATAGGAGAATTTACCCACCAGTGCCTTAATAGATAAGGTAGCAAGACCTTCCAAACCCGACAATCGATCCATCAGTAGATCAGACCCTTGGTCTCGTAAATGATACTTCCTATTCTTCCGATTTGATACCACCCCGTGCCTATACTGATGAGATTGAGGACAAGTATTGTTTATGGGTATCACCGAAGGAGCACCCACCGGTATGGTAGACCCCTCACTGGAATATCTAATGCCCTTAGGAATGTTTGAGGAAGTATTATTTATGATCTGCCTGACCACCAAGTTTTGTAGTGGATCTGTCCCTTTCTCCCGAGACTACCGCCGCAGGTAGCATGTGCCATCCACAAACATCTGTATTCCTCATCATACTTGAGGACCCCAGCATTCGTCCACCAAAACAAGTAAAGGTTCCAGACATTAGTTGATAGTGTTTTAAAAGTAATATCTCTTAAGTCATCCCGAGCCCCATGATGACAAAACCCAGGTTCATTATGTCACCTTTGTAACATTAAGCCTCAATATAGAATGTTGATGAATCTATGGAGTGTGTCCTGAATCTGTATATTGTATCATGTTTCTTTTTTATCTCTGAAACTAAAGAAATAATTATAGTTAACTTTGGAAAATTATTCAATTGAAGGATAATTGTATTAATTAAAACACATTGTTAAACAATACAACTTTGTTATTTTTTTCCATTGTCATCTTCTATAAATTATTATAATAGCCATATAATCTCTTATATCATTCTAATATTTATTTAAAATCCAAATAATATTTTATTTGTAGAAATATGCTCACATAAACAACAATGAAAAAATACACTTATCTATTCTCCTGAAGGTTCTTTGAACAAACCAGATGGGCAATCCCTAAACCACCCAACCGTAGAGAAACAAGAAGAACAATATTTATGTCCTTGTCACCCTCGCTCCTGGCCATGATATCACTAGGGCTAAGTCACTCAGTTTTTTCCAATATTTATCTTAGTCTCTCAATCTATTTCCATATTAATTCTTATAAGTAGAAACATGTCGGTTCTTTTATCAGTCGTATTGACACCTCTTTGAACACCTTACAAAGATTATAAGTATCACACCATGTTGTTTGTTCAAGGAAATTCTCTATTATTAGCCAAATGGTTTTCACTTAAGCAAACACTACTTGCTTATCAACACGTCAAGTGCCACACTCTATGGCCATGTAGAATTTTTAAATCATTAGAACTAGGTTGAACTTGAACTCGGGAAATTATGTACTCAACACAGTTTTCCTCTAAGGAATAGTTAGCTATGCTTCACAATTTCTTTCTTTTTTCTTTTAGATGCTCCCCCTTCCTCTTGTTCTTATTGTCATTATATTTTCTCCTCCCCTACAAGTTCCCTCTTTTCTTGGTCATAAAGTTGAAAGATTATATTTTAGTGTACCACTCCCTAAAAACCTAGGAGGAACACCTCACTCTAACTTTTGGAATCATGGGTAATATTTTAAGACATATTCTAGCCTCTAGGCTATTAGACTTAATTAATTATTTCAAATTAATTTGTTAATCCTTCCCTAAGTTGAACTTCCCTCTAATGGTATCATGGCCTTTCTTACTTTCAATGCTACCCATGGTTTATGAAAGAACAAAATTTAAATACAATTATAAATATTTACAACCAATACCACTAAACAATATTCATAGTGTATCTTCATCCAAGTTTAATAATTTTTCTTCAAAATCACATTTGACCATAACATCTAAATAATCAAACCAAAACTCAAGGGTGAATACTTGGAATATTATAAAAAAGTCCCCTATGTTTCTCTCATCCGCCCCCTTTTATACAATTAGAATATAATTGCTTAAGTTGCTTTCCTAGAATTTATGACTATTCAACCACTTCATTTTTCCTTTTCTTGCAATAATAATCCAAAATAATTTCATCTAGGACTTAGTCAAACATTATCCTTTCCATCTAAATAGGCATACCAAACTTCATGTTGGGAAGAATTACCCATGATACACCTAAATATTAATTGCTCTAAATTAACCTTGTTGTTGGATTATTATTTGATATGGGACCCACACCATTCTTGAGTGTGCTCAGATAAGAGTTTATCAAATTAATATCTTTAAATGGGGTGGCAATGTAGTCCTTGACTATATCCTTGGTCACCCTTGATGTGATCTTGATGTCAATTCTCTAGATTTCCTCTTAGGCCCTTGGTGCACTCATTTCTCCTATAAGAGAGATCATTACATCATTCTATCACCTTCTCAACTACTAAGTGTAAGCATTTGCAATTATTTACTGAGTTGGTGATATCCCTCTCTAATGTAGCACTAGCTCTCTAACAATTATTCAAATCTACATAGTTGTATTCGATGTCCCTCTCACTCATTCTAAGTAGGTTTTTAGGGGCACCTTTTCTTCTTCTTGCCATTTCATAAAATCATCCATGCCTAACTGAACTCCTTTCAAGATGGTTTTTTTGGTCCTAGACCTATCGAAGGAAGGTTAGAAATTGTGATGCATAGCCCTAGAATTCCTACAAGTCCTTGTACACCACTTTATGGGCATAATTCAATTCATCTTAAAGTTCAAAATCATAAGTTTGGAACTCCATTAGACTATCGGTATCTTCTTTGAAATAAGTTACCTGGTCCTGTAGTTCAACTATTTTATCCTTGTATCTCTTCATCTAATCCATCATGTTTTGGACACTAAACCATGTGCTTGTGAGAATGCAACCCCGATAGAAGTATTGTACCCTGATAGTATATGGCCACCTGAACTTACAGTTTGGGAAATGTTGGTAGATTGTGTTCATAGAATCATGTCTTTGAATGTTTCTTCGCCAAAAAGGAGGACTTCAATGGTATCTACTTCTTCTTTGGAATAATTTATGTTTGATATACCATATTCCCCTACAAAGATCAACAAAGGAGGCCATAATGTTTTGTTTGCCATAAAACGTATTGTACCCACTCCATTGAAAAAAAATTGATAAGCGATTTATTGTAGCACAAGATTATATGGTATGGACTTTGGAAATATATGTGGGCTCTTTGCAACACCAAGTCTTTTTATATAAGTGTCTTTATGTGTCACATACCATTTGTTTGCGCTTGAGATGTTACCAACTACAAAAGAACATGCCAAGCACATCTTGAACCAATCTTTGGACTAGAAGCTGGCCCTTCTAGTCAGAGGGGGCTCCCTTAAGGATTAATTAATGTTGTATGTTTACTGTCACTAAACACCAATATAAAATATTGAGCACAGTAGCCATTTTTAAGAGATAAATGATTGGGTGGACAGGGTTAAGAAAGAAAGGCAGAACACTAGATTTAATCCATTGGGCATGGAGTCTCTTATGCTATTTCATGGATCAAAGGCAAGTGAACTAAAAAACAAACAAGTTCGATTGTAATAATGAAAGGTAGAGGAAAACTAGAAACAAATATGAAATATATAAGTTTCAAATGCTAATCAATCTTATACATTCAAAGAGTAGATCTTTCACTAAACAAAAATGATTTTTGTAGGTGAAGCGATAGTATTTGAAAAAATATTATGAATCATAGGCAAGTACAATAAAGCTTTACTACATAGGAATTTTGCAATCCATAAATAACTTATTCAAATAGGAAGAAAATGCATGTAAGACACAAGGAGAATAACATAATGATAACTTAATCCATAGGAATTCCATGATAATCAAATACTTTAGAAACAGCTGCTCATCAGGCTTACAATAAAGAAAATAGATTTGTTGCCCCAAATTTCTAATCTAAACCCCCTCCTCCCAAAAGGAAGATCTATTCTCTTATTGAGTCTTCATTAATGCATTTTATGCTTTTTGAATGCCTCAACTGTTGCTTAAGAGTACTGGATCTGATTTGGTTGAATGCTAATTTTTCGTTTGAAAATGTGGATTTGAATCCCTGGAATTCTAGAACTGAATGTTGTTAGTAAAATTGGTTTGAAGTGCTTCAATAGATGCCTCATTTTCCCAAGAAATGAGGGATTAGTTTTAATCTCCATTTATTCCATCAAATGCTCTGTCACCTATAATTGATATATTGTCCATCACATTAACCTTTAGATTTGATATTGAGAATAATCCAAGAGCTAAAGGGTCGGATATCCTAATATTTTACTCACAACTGACTAGATTTGTTAATAGTGGGAAAAACAGAGATGAGAACTACTAAGTGGAGCGTCCTTTAATCCATTAAACACTTTTAAAGTTGCCACGACTAAAGGAGCTTATGAACCCAATTCACCCCTTCTTCCTAAACCTAGTGAAATAACCCAATGTGATCTTGAATGATTCCCATAATACTTAGGAAAGGATTTTGTAGTTGCTACATTTCTGTAGGCACATAAAAACTCTTCACACAATTCCATAATGCGAGATTCTATGTCAATTTATTTAGCAAGAATAGGTTTTATCTATGTAGCATTCTATAACAACTTAAGAAATGCATGATAGAACTCATTCTTTAGATGAACTAAAGGAGGATCTATCATCTTGGTCATCCAATACACTCCCGAAGCTTCAAACGTAGAGTATAGTCAATGTTCACACCATAGTCAACCATGGCACATTAAAATCAACCATAGTCAACCATGGAACACTAAAATCAACCATAGTCAACCATGGCACACTAAAATCAACCATGGTCAGAAAATGATTCACCCATTCTTGACCATGGTCAAACGTAGTCTACCATGTTCAAACATAGTTAACCATGGTTAGCTATACTCAACTATGAAAACCATAGTCAACCATAATCAACCATGTTCATTGACATTCAAACATGGTCTCACATAAGCAAACATGAAACCATGGTCAACGAATTAATCCATAGTCAACTATGGTTAGTCAAGCATGGTTAAACAGAGTCACTGTTATTTAAACAAATTGAACCATACACAACCAAGGTTCGCTAAAGTAAACCATGGTTAGCCAACATCAACCATAGTTCACTATAATCAACCATGGTTAACCAAATTTAACCATAGTCCACCATGGTGCACTAAAGTCAACCATGAATAGACAGTAGTCAACAATGTTTCACTATAGTCAAACTTAGTCAACCATCATTTGTCACCCTTTTTCAACCGTGGTAGATGATGGTTAAACATGGTCAACCTTTTCTCACCAACATCAACCATAGTTTACTAATGGAAACCATGTTTAATTAAAGTTAACTCTAGTCAACCATAGTTCACTATAGTCAAACATGGTAAAACAATAGTCATTGACAGTTAACTATGGTCAAACTTAGTCAACCATCTTCAAACATAATCAACCACGCTTAATTAAAGCCAACTATAAAAACCAAAGCCATTAATAGTCAACCATGGTTCACTAAATCCAACCATGGTCAACAAAGTAATCCATAGCGAGCATTGGTTAGTCAACCATAGTTCACTAAAATCTACCATTGTCAAATAATAATTGTGTATGGTTAACTAGGGTCAGACTTAGTCAACCATATTCGAACATAGTCGCCCATGGTTGACTAAAGTCGATTATAAAAACTATGGTTGACCAAAGTCAAATACAAAATGAATAATCGATATTTATTTATTTGATTTTATGTATGTATGCAATTTTATCTAATATAAATCAAATTAACTGAACTCATATTTGTATTATTTGTATAAATTGATGAACTTATTAGTATATTTTATTATTTAATTTTTATTTATTTATGTATTATGTATTATTTTATTTATTTTTACTATTTATATTTTTTCTTTATAAATAATATTTTCATTTTTATAATAATAAATATTATTATTATTATTCATCAATCCTTCTCCGCATGCTCATCGTCAACTAGCACAACTACATTTTTAAAAGTGGTTGATATATGTTGATCGATGCCATTATCAACCATTTTTTAATATATTAGTGCTCGCTGACATATATCAACTGCTTTAAGAATGTGGTTGTGTTAGTTGATAGTACAAGCTAAGTGAAGGCTTTGATACCATGACATTTTTTTGAATTTTTTTATTGGGCAAAGGAGAAATGGCCGCAACTAAGAATTGAGCTCTTGGCATGCCAATTTGTGAATATGATGTGGATTTAGCCACATGTTGATTAATGGGCGCATTAGGATAGTGGGAAGACACGGGTTTTCCTCGGATTGAGAGGGCATGACAATGGACAAAGGAGGATGTTGGTGGGGTTTTCTACATCAAACTACAACAATAAGGATGAGTAGATGGTTTCAATCTATATAAATCCAACAGGATTGGTTAATCGGTCGATGGATGGGCCAATAAATATGGGTGTGGAATGAATGCACTTGGTTGGATTTTACCCTTGATTAAAACTTTGATGCAATTAAAAAATAAAATGGTAGGGTGTGCTTACCTAGTAGACCAAGGTAAGATAGGAGAAAAAACAATGGAACCTGGACAAAAAAACCAGTAATATGGCAATGGAAAACACAATGGAACCTGGACGAAAAAAAACTAGTAATATGGCAATGGAGAATTTGTTGGATGGGGGCATCAAGGCCTATGTTCTTTTTCTTTAGTTGTGAAAAAAATAATAATAATGGATGGTGCCATTTTTAAGTTTTATGATGCAAGTGACAAGAGTGCAGGGAAAACTCATAGGGGCAAAGAACTTTAACCAAAGTTTGTTTGGGCCTGAAAGTTTGCGGGTCATCAAAATTCATGCAATGTGTTGTGTTGCACAATGTTGAGGTTTCATAGTTTGCGATAGGTGTTATGTGTTACATTGTTCATAAAGGTATCCAAACTCTCTTTGTGATGTAAATATAGGGTCGAACGTGTTGCAAGGATTCAAGTTTTGTGGCTTGCCAACATATCGTAGAAAGAATCTCTTTTTAAAGTAGGATGGAGAAATCAAAGTGTTAAATGCTTGCATTATTTCACAGAGAGAAATTTTGGAGCTTGTAATGTATCACAAGAAGACATGTTTTTGGGTCTGCAATATGTCATGGAGAAGAAATTATTTGGGATGTGGACCCATGTGGAGTGAAACTCTTTCTATTGTGATATATATAAATTCACACTTGCAATAAGGAATAAACTTTGGTGCAAGGTGCATAGTTTCATGGTAATGTTAGATGTTAAAAAATATACAACTTTAGTTTGCGATGCATTACAAGAAGGGAAAATTTTAATCAAGTAACATGTAGTGTGAAAAAAAATATTCAAATTTTGTAATAAAATTACCAAGAGTTAGAAAGAAATCATCAAACTGACAAGGTTGCGACATTTCCTTAAACTAAGATTGAAAAACCATGGTAAACACAAACTCAAGGGAAGAGTCAAAGACGATCTTATTTAGACAAGGTGCCAGTCCAAGTAAAATGGAACAACTCCAATTCCATCCAATAAGTACTCATTTAAAAATATTCAACCAAGGGGTGAATATTGGTGACGACAAAACCTTTTACAATAGTGCAACCAATGTGAAGTGAAGAAAATTAGAAATTTGATAAGATGAGCCCCTCAACTTTCCTTCTTGAGAGGAAAACTTGTGGGTTATTGTTGTTAGCTCAACATGCCATTAACATAAAAACTTTGAGATTCCAAACCTTATGATCCTAGACACACGTTTACCTATATCCACTATCATCCTTAACACAATCATCCCTCCATGGAACACTTTATCCCTAAACACACTCCAAACACTCTAGTACATTGTAATCCATAACCAATATGAACTCAAACACACTATGATTCCAAACAAAATAACCCATTAACACGAGAACACCCTTAACATACATTTACCTTTGATTATGTTGATCTTAACCTACCTTCAAACCCCTCACACACCAACTTAACTATTAACCACTATAGTTCCATATGATTGTAGACATAGTATGACCCCTAACACAATTATCCCACCATGCACACACTATAACCTCTAACCATTATGGTCCTTAACAATTTTACCATGGAATTAACCCATTACACATATTAAACCATAACCATTATGACTTGTAGCCCTTATTGTATCGAGAGGAGCGAGGTGATCTACAGCCCAGTATGGGGGAGATGGTGTAACGTAATGTAATGTTACATTTCCAAAAATAGAAAGTAATTAAAAAAAATTATGTCGACTCATAAAATAAAAAATTATGAAAAAAATAAAATAAAAAATCCATGTCCGCCTATAAAATACAAAATTAAAACTTAAAAGATAAAGAGGGGTCAAATTTCTTGAGTTTAATATTAAAAAAAATTACATCAAGAAATTGGATCCCTATCAGTGCTTGAAAGATCTGGGTTTAAGATGGATCTATGCTGGTGATTAATACATCTAACATAATCTTAACAATTCTATCACAGTAGTTCCTAATTGGGGATGTTGAATACATTAACTTGTGAAGATATGTCAAATACACTTTGAAATGTGGGAGCCACCATTGATGAAGGTTTCAAACCTCCTCATAATATGCCTTCATGGACTAGTAATAATATGGGTAAACAGGAATGATTTATCTCAAAGGATAGTTGATGATGACAATGATGACTATATTGATGATGATGCCAATGCTAACAATAATGATCATCGTCAGCGTTGTCGTCAACGTCGTCGTCATCGTTGTTGTCATCATAATGTGTGATGACAAGATGAGAAGGAGAAGAGGGAGATAAGATATTAGGTATGACAATGGTGACGATGATGAAATTAACGATACTGATGATGATGATGACAATCATTGCACTGATGATATTAACAATGATTATGATGGCGATTACAATGATGACGATGTCAATGATGATGATGACAATTGCGATTACAATGATGACAATGTCAATGATGATGATGACGATGACGATGATGATGATGATGATGGTGACGACGACGACGATGATGATGATGATGATGATGATGACAAATTTTTACTCGCTAATAATGATGGTTGATGATGACGGTAATGATGATGATCATGACGATGACAATGATGATGATTGTCGTCATCATTGTTGTCATCTTTATTGTCACCATAACCATCATCCTTATCCTCATCATTGCCATCGTTGTGATCATCATATAATATAATATATGTAATTATAAAATATATAATATACTATATTTATATTATATATATAATATATATTCATATATTTTACATAAATATAGTATATTATATATTATGTATAACAAATAAAACTAAATCATACAACCCACGCAAGGAGGCTCAATCCCACTAGACAGATCGAGTGACATACCAGAACAAGATTTGAGATAAATTCTAGCAAGGAGATGACTTGAGCGACATACCCAAACATGATTTCAAATAATAGAGACAAAGAGTACTAGAGATAGAGATAGAGACATAGGAAAGGGTGGAAAGCTCAGGTTCCATCAAAATTGGCGAGCATCCTCTACATTTTAGTTTGTATAGGGCTATTTTTCATGTCAAAATAATTTATGTAAGCCTTGGATTTAAACGCATGACTTCTTCATGGCCAATATCTATATACTAGTGACAAAACCCCTTTATTCATTTTGTTGTTTAATCGTTTTCTTTGGTTTTCCAAGATGTCACTATGCATTTCAAATCCCCCCAATTGCTTTGGGAAAAAAACTCTTTCAACAATTCATTGTAGTTCCCTCCACATTCATAAGCATGTCACATATTAACTTAAAGGTAATATGCAATTATATAATTCTATAACACTAAGCAAATACGAAAAGAATTTGTTTGATCTTTGATAACATGAATGTAAAAATTTACATCTCAAAACTTATATGCATACATCCAATGTATAATTAATGACACAGATTGGGATCTTTTCATTCTTCCACTGGTCGATAGTAATAAGAAAAAGTTTTTCCTTTCATTCTAGAGTTTTGGCTAGGGCATCTGTGGAGAATAGGTCATTGAGAAGGCATCTCATATTGACATGACACTGTTGTTTAACACGGAGTAGGATTTGGTCCCTAAAACATCATGCATAGATTTAATATAACTCTTAGAAAACTCTATGAATTATCCATGTAAAATAGATTTAATATAACTCGTAGAAAACTCTATGAATTATCCATGTAAAATGACGTTGGCCACCTCTAGTCTCAATATGGATACTTTATTTTTTCCAAATATTTTGGTCTTGAACACCTCTCCAAACCTAGAAACAAAACCCACATGATTTATTTTCATTAATATATGGATACCCATATGTTTAGATAGAAAAACAAAGAACATATAGACCTTTGGTGGAATTGTCTAACGAATTCATATATTCCTTTAGAGCTTTTATTGGTAGCAATGAAAGCTAGCATCTCTCCAATTAAGGGCCAACCATTGCTTCCCAGAGGCTTAGGATGAAGTGGGTTTCTATAGAGTGGTTTAGAGAAGACAAAGTAAGCAACAAAAAGTGTTAGAATAGTTCATCCAATGACATAATAGTAAGGGTGGCTAAGCATATGCAAAAGACACAATAATCCTCTTGTCATTCTCTTCTACATATATGCATCATAGTTTCCAAAAGAGAACTGGAGTCTACAAATAGGATTTAGTAGAACCAAACTAGTTTTCTTAACCATGGTCTCAATTTTATGTGGTTGGATCTTATAATAAATATATTTTGAGTAAAGTTGATTAGATAATATTTATTATATGTACAGATCCAAACATAATAGTAAGGGTGGCAAGGCATATGCAAAAGACACAATAATCCTCTTGTCATTCTCTTCTACATATATACATCATAGTTTCCAAAAGAAAACTAGAGTATACAAATAGGATTTAGTAGAACCAAACTAGTTTTCTTAACCATGGTCTCAATTTTATGTGGTTGGATCTTATAATGAATATATTTTGAGTAAAGTTGATTAGATAATATTTATTATATGTACATATCCAATGATATGTTAAATCCATATAAATTTATTATAATTATGAATTAGACTAGATTTATTATATCTATAAATTTAATGGTGTGGTTGAATCAATAAAGAAATTGGGAATATTAAAAAGATTGAATAAAATCTATATTAAAATCATAATAATAGTCATGTTGTAATAAATTTTATTGTTAAGATGATAGATTTGAAGCATTTACTTGAATTTTAGATACATTTCATTATTTTTAATGTGAAAAAAGAAAATGGAATTACAATAAATGGAATAAGATGGTTCGAAGCATTTACTCGAAATTTATATACATGGTTCCAAATTTAGATTTAATAATGGTATATGAGACATACTTCATATGATCGAGCATAATGAATTGGACTTTCAAAATGTGCAGGACAAGATTACGCCTCCAAAATTCCAAACTATAAAGAACTATCAATTTGATGATGGTGTCAAAAATATGCATTTTTGTTGGAATGTCTTGAAAATGCAACTTTGAAACATGTCCTCTCAAGAATAGAAAGAGGTTCATATAAAGGGAAGACTTCATTTATCCCAACAATGACATCATCGTGCTTAAAGGAAAATAAAAGAAGGAACGAGGGGATGAAATGACATGCCTTAAAGCCTTGGGAATTGGCCATCATATGATTTCAATCACATATAAATATGAAAGCACTTAATTGAACATAAGGAATCGCCATTATTTCTCTTTTTGGCATCATTTGATCTCAATCACATACAAATATGAAAGCACTTAATTGAACATAAGGCATCATCATTTTTTCACTTTTTGGCAATGTGATAGCTTCCTAATAAGTTACACGCCAAAGTTTCAAAAGAAAAAACAAAAGTCTCAAGGGAACCTCCATGTTGCAACACACAATTAGTATAAAACCTCTAGAAGGAAGTCAAGCATTTATTTACAAAATAGAGGTAGTTTTGCATAATAAAACCTTCTTATTTTTTGTCACATCCATTACCAACTCAAAATTCGTTAAGGAGAATTTTCTACAATAAATTTGTTAATATTATGCTATAATTTTTAAGATTTGGAAAGCATTGGTTTGTTTGCTTCATTGGTTTCATCCTTTTTCTTAAATCTAAGATTGAATGAGAACCTATCCCTTATATGTGTACCCTGAAACGAGGACACTCGTAGATCCAACAAGTGTGAATGGGGATTCGATCGAACGTTTGAAAAGCTAAAAGGTAGAAAGAGGATGAAGAAAGGCTATGGGAGTAGGTAGAGAACTACGATTTAGAACGATTGGTGGATAGCAAGGAAGGAGAAGTTGCAAAGAACTCGAGGGGGGGGCAGTGATGTTGAGACATCCGAATGGGGGAGTCGACAGGGGGGATTCGATCCCTACCTAAGAAAGCAAAGGAAAAGGCAGGGCAGAATACCATTAGAAAATGAAGAAGGAAACTAGGAAACCAGGGTAATGCATGCCAAAAACAACCATGATTCCATGTGTGCAAATCAAATCGAAAGGCCTTAGAGCACACATCCAACATATGAAAGATCATGCATTGATAGGAAACCCAAAGGGCATTACGACCTGCAATTGGGAGCGAAGGGGTTCTTCACAATCATTTTCTTCAATGTAGAAGACCGGAACAAGATTATGGATGGGGGACCATAATTTTTTAATTCAGCAGGATTATTTCTTCGCCCATGGAAGGAGTGTTTTAACCCGGACAAGGAGGACCTAACGGTGGCACCAATATGGATCCTCATGTATTCCTTACCGGAAAAATATTGGAGGGAGGATATTTTGTAGGACCTCGGTAATGAGATAGGATCCTTCATTAAATCCTATGAACAAACAAAAATGGTGAAGTGCACGCCGTATGCGAGAATTTGTGTTTGCATGGACCTGTCAAAGGAGCTCCCGGAAGCAATAAACCTCTCATGGGAGGATGAGGAATGGAGGCAGCCGCTAGACTATGAAAATGTCCCCTTCTAATGTAGAAGGTACCATGAACATGGGAACCTATTCAGGGACTTCCCTCTGAATTCATCTCCGACACCAGCAAAGAATAAGGAAGAGAAGGATGTAGAGGGATTTACCAAGGTCAATAACAGGAAATGACAGGCAAGAAGAGGAACGGGTCCTGAGATCCATAAAAAATCACAAATAGATAATTGGTTTGAGGTGTTACACTAGGACCCAGAAATCCCCTAGACATAAGGGAGAAAGGAAAGAGAAGGGGAGCAGAACGAACCAGGGAAAGAGATGGAAGGAACATAGGAAAATCAAAATGAACAAGGGGAAAGTGAGGATACAGATATGCAACCGGAAGGAGTGGAAGATTTGGAGATATGGGATTTGGATTTGGAGGGCATCGAAACCGCATGTACTAATATTGAGATAGGATACATAACATCTCAATAGGTATGCCTCTTGAGAGAAGTAATCCTTAAGTATCCACCATCTAAAAAACTGGGAGTCATATCAGAAACCCTAAAGGATAATGATGGGAATAGGAAAAACCCTGGGGAAAAGAAAGGAATGAGAACTAACCGACAAAGGATCAAGGATGTGGCATTAAAGCTGGTGGCCTCGGGACAATACTCGACCATCAAGGATGATTTCCAAGCCATAGCCAAATATTTATAAATCAAAATTGTTTCGTGGAATATAAGAGGTTTAATCAATGTAAAGAAGAGAAGAATTCTCAAAAGGAATACAGAAAGCGAGAAACCAACAGTGTTAATGTTACAAGAGTCAAAGTGTTGAGAAGAAGAACTAAGGGCAGTGGGAAGGAAAATCTAGAGAGGGGGTGAATTGATAACAATTTATATGGAAAGGACGGCAGGAGGGATGGAAATATGGTGGAATCCCCTTGAAGTAAGTATGTCAAATTTTGTAGCATCGAAGCATATTATTTCAGCCGAATTCCATGTGATGGAACCAGGGTATTTTTTAAGGATTCTAATATTATACTTAAGTATAGTATCCTAGGCGATTATTTTGGATTGAAAAAAACATGTATATAGATAGGTAGGCGAATATTAAATATGAAACATACAATTTACTACTGAAATGTGTAAATTTTGGCAAATATTATGATAAAAAACATATTTTATGTAAATATAGGCGATATTAGAGACTAAAAATGACCAAATAGCGAATTTATTTTTTGAAAAAAAGCCTGAAAAATAGCCAATTGGTGAAATTTCGCCCTTAAAAATTACCTTGGATGGAACTTGTTGACACAATTATTTTTATAAGGATTTTGAGAAAGGTGAAAAAGAATGATAAGGTTGAGATCTGATTTTTTACGCTTTGCCACCATATGACCACAGGATAATGGGAGAAATCATCGAGAATATGGCATCCAAATCCCAGTGTGAAATATCTCATAATGATCGGGATGTTGAAATAAAAATCATTTTCAAATTAGAGCAATGGCATGTTATGCGGGGTAATTGTAGATCAATGGTTCAGATTAAAACAACAATAAGATCGACGGTGGATACAATTTCCGCTGGAGAAAGAAGTGGGGCATTTAACACAAAGTAAATTTGCCAAAATGACCGTTAACTTAATATTAAAGTGAGAAAGAAATCAACGGTCATCCATCAATTGAAAAGAAGATCAACGGATCACGTTGATTTCGCATCAACAACTTGCACAAATGAAGGAAGAGGTGGGTGGTTACGAAATCTAAAACCACCAGCTACGTGTCAATACAACGTTATTTTGCTGGTTGGAAAGGTGGTAATGGAAACTGCTTTCTGCCGTTGAGAAACCGCTTTGGGAGGCTATAAAAGACAAAGTGCACGAGAAATACGACACTTGTCATTTGGCGTTGAACGATTTGGACATGTCGCTTGCGGTTGGAACACGACAGAACGGACCTTTTTCCAACTCACGTATTGCTAGGTAGGCTTTCGGAACTCTTACAGATATTTCAACACTTTACTCAATGGAAAATCAGAGTGAAGTAGAGATTCAAAGTGGGGAATTTGCAAAGTTTGCGAAAGTTTTTGAAGACAGGCACAGGGATGTGTTTGACACTATTATGACTAGAAGGACAGTTAATGAGATAAAAAAAGGTTGGGAGATTTGCAGAAGCATCGTATAGATGTGAATAACGTTCATATATCTCATTTTATTCACTTTTGTCTAGAACAAACCCTAGGTTTCCCAGACTTTATCTCCTGGTGTGCCAAGAATTATTCCCAAGTTGAAAGAGTAGTTATGGATTCAAAGAGAAAAAAAATCCTATGTCCTATCAATTCCTCAGTGATTAAGAAATCTTTAGAAATACCTCTATCCTTCTCCCAAAACCTAGAAGAATTCGTCGATGAAAAATTGATTGACTTGTATAGAAATTCCATAACTGAAGTTAAACAAGCATTTTTGTCAAAAAGTCTCAAACCCGACATTTCAATTGATAGTACACCTTTTCCATTAGATATCACCTTCTTTGATGAAAATTCACAACTAGTCCTTTCATTAATCAATCAATTTCTGGGGTTAGATAATGACCAAGTTGTCACTGAAGTCCAATTGAGTCTACTATTTAGATTGAGTTCATATTTACCTGAGATTGAGTCTAGTCAGTATTTGTGTCTTAAATTTGATGAATTCTTGGTTGAGAATATCCATTCTCAGTTGGTGAATTTCCACACTATGAAACACTTTAGATTCAAATCATACTTTATGAAGATGTTTTTATATTCAAGTGAATAAAGTCTACATTTTCCAGAAGCAGTTTTTATAGTTGAAATTGAAAACAATTTGTTCAATTTCATGAATCTTGTGATGTCAGAGATATATAGAGCAATTTTTGAAGAAAGATTACCTAGGGTTTTGTCAGAGATGAAAGACCTGTTGCAATTTAGCCCAGAGAAAGTTGTAGGTGATTGGTTTCTGTTGAAAGAGCATATTGTTATTCGGCTCTATGGTTTTATCAGAGAACCATATATTTTACCTGCCTTTTTGACATTGAGGGTCTTTGCTTTAGAGTTCATTAAACAAAAACTCATTGTTGATAATGAACATTTTCTGAGTTTCAAAAAATCCTATGATATCAAATTTCCTTTGAAGGTTGGTCCTTTTATTATAAAGAATAGAAATGCTCTTCCAGTTGTAGAGAAGCTATTGCAGATGATGAATTTCAAGAAGGATTCAGCTATTAACTATGATCCACACCACATCATATCACAAAGAAGGCAACAGAATAAAAGTAAAGCTTTTGATCACCAGTAGGTTGAAGGATTAGCTGGGAAAGCAAATTTACCACAGTATGAGTCTAATATAGAATTCTCTGATAATTCATAATCAAATCCTTCAACATTGAAAAAAATTTCAACTGTGTTAGTTCCTACTCCTAACAAAATCAAAATTGCTAGTAAAAGAAGTTTTTATGAGACCTTTGACATGAAAGTGTAAGAGCAACGAGAAATCAAAAGACTAAAATTGGATCAAGAAAAAGAAATAGTTACACTGGAGAGTAAAAAGTCGAAGGAAAATAAAAAAATTTAAGGTCCATATGTCCAGGTGCATGATTACAAGTTTGCTAAAGCAAAAGATGCATGTTCTAGTGAAAAATATTAGTCCAGGACTGAATTATATGTCAAGTATGGTCAAGATAAAAAATATCCATCTGATAAAGTTAACAAATTGTTTCCTAAAGTTAGAGGTATATCAGATAAATAAGTTTCATTGACAACTGTCAGGGATCATGCAAAAAATACTTTGAACTTGGCAGTAGCTTCTGATGAAAAGGTTACATAGATGAAGATCAATTTGCAAAAGATAGCATTTCCAAACAAAATTCATTTGCATAGACAAAATGGGGAAGTAATCTACAAAGATTTAATGAAGGCTACCTTGAAGATTTCAAAACTGCAATCTACAGTGGATAGGTTGGAAACTCAACTAAAACAGGAAAAGACTATAAAAAAGGCTCATCAACAGTAGATAAAGAAACTATAGGTTGATTTGGTGGAAACATATGGTGAGCCAAATAAGGGTCAAGCAGCTAAAGAAAATTGAGTGAAAAGGGAAATACAATCCAATTACTGAAAAAAAAGCTCAAAATTCCAGCAACACAGTTAATTCAGGCATTTGAATTAACAGTTTTAGAACAAGAGAAAAAAACTCTTTCTCAAGAGATAGATGATTGTAAAGCAAAGCTGCTCAAATTCACAGATTGGGAAGTGAGCTGGGAGAAAGAAAGACTTAGTCTTATGGCTCAAATTGATGATTTGAAAAAGAAACAAACAGGTACAGGACAAGAAAATGAAGAGACAAGCACAGAAAATTTAATTCAAGCTATGTCTCAGGTCAGCCTAAAAGAAGAAGAAATTAAAGAGTTAAAAGAAGAAAAACAGAAATTGAATGAAGAAATCTAGAAGAAAGAGGAAGAGAAAAAAGAGTTTGAAAATAAAAACAAAGAGTTTCTTGACAAGAATGAAAATTTGATTTCCCGGGTTACAGGGAAGCTTCCTTTGCAGGGTTCCATGCATATGATTTGGGATTTGATAATAACTGAAGCTGGAAAATTCATACCACTTTTGAATTTTATGAAGACTAAAGAAATAGTGGTAAATGAAAGTACGTAGAGTTGTACAGTCATGAGAGAAACTTTAGATAAAAAACTAAAGGATACATCTCAAAACCGAGTTGATTTTCTTAATACTTTGACAGAAGATTATTTAAAGGCATTGGGAATTAAAAATAGAATTGTAGTAATAAATTGGGCCTGAATAATAATTGGAAAACGTCATCATGTTGAAAGTGTCCAAGCAAAGGTAAACCAAATGAAACAACAGGTTGATTCTTTCAAAAACTTGTTTACAGATTTACTTCAGAAAGGACTCCCTTGCTTTTGGAATGAAGAGAACAAGTTAATTTCCCAAAATGAATATAAAGCTTTGTTGTTCCAAATCAGAATGGATCATCAAAAGTTTGAAGGCATGACCCAAGTCTTGACAGGGAAAGTAATATTGGAGAAGCTCACATTTGATTTTGAAATATTGAATCAGTTAATGATGATAGGAGCAAAGCTACCTCCTATATCTCTTGTGGATCATGTGGAGATGAAATTTTTGGTTAAAGAGATGGCGAGTTATGAGATCCCTTCTATAGAACAGTGGAAAACAGTTGAAAAGGATGGGATAATGAAGTATAATTTGCACACATAAAGACTCTTGTTCGAACACGAATTTGTACTAGAGATGCAATTGATCAAGAAGACAAAAGGATGTTATATTTTGAAGATTACGAAGATTAAAATTTTGACAAAAGTCTAATATGTAATAAGTTAGTTGAAGTTTTCTATGTTTGGAAATAGGTAGTTAGGTTTTGGCTCAAGAATCCCTTTCATGTATAAATACATGCCTTGCAATGTAATCGGGGTTAGAACCGGTTAAAAGAAAAACTTGTTTTGTATTGAGTATTTTCAAGACTAATAGAAATGCTACAGAGTTGAGAATAATTTTCCAGAGCAAATATTCCCAATGTTAATGGATTGTCCATTTTTCTTCAAATACCACCTGCAAGCAAGAACTCAATTATAAAAGAATAACTATCTTGCCTTTGTAAAAATCATATTACTTAGACTCTGTTTACCTATAAAAAGATCCTGATTTTGACTCCATGCCCAATGGTATCCCCGTGTTTCAGCCATTTGGAGTATTAAATTATATTATTTTGAAATATTTCTGGCCATTGCATTTATTTATTAAGAGAGTCCTCTCTGGTAGGAAAGAAGCCAGCTTCTGTCCTAAAGATTGGTTTAAAAAGGTTACTTCGGAAATATCCTTCCACAACCAAAGGAGAAATTTTGAGTGCTAACATCTTGGCACCATTGTCGGGGAACGAAAGTTCAAATCTTCCCTGGGTGGAACGACAGTTTAGAAAAATCATATTTTTGTGGGCAAATAAGAAATTTGATATTTTATATTGGTTGTATTTTTCCCTGGCGACTCCAGTTTGAAGTTCAATTAAAAGGAGACTCCAAAGGAGAAATTGTGGCTTCCATAAAGATTTATACGAGAGGCAATGTTGATCCCCAACTATTTCAAGTGGTAAAAAGTCCTGAAAATATTCTCAGAAGGAACAAAGGGAAAGATCAAGAAGGTACATCTCAGTGAGAAAATGTGTTTCCTTTGTTTCAAGAAGAATTGTTGAACATTAAGAGATTGATTTTGACATAAAGTTTGAACAATCTTTATTTAGGTCAAAGTCTAAGACAGATTTAAAAGAAATTGTTATGGATCAATCAAATTTCAGTCATATATTTTAGATTTGCTTTGGGAAGATCTACAAAAATCTGGGAAGATCTAAAAAATGGTTTAAGGCCCTTCCTGCAAGTCCATTCCGTCCTATGATGAATTTGCAACCCTTTTTCTTGAAATATGGGAGGATAAGAAAAACCCTTTAGAAATATTGACGCAATATAAAAATTTAAAGAAAGGAAATTTTGAGTATGTTCAAGAGTTTTCTGGTAGATTCATGAAGGTGTATAATTCAATACCCGTTGATATTAAACCCCTTGTAGTAGCTACCAAATTACATTATGCTGGTGCTTTTGAAAGTGATTTTTCTTTAATGTTGAGAGAAAGGAAATCAGTTCCTTTGCCAGAAATGTTGAAATATGCACTATAAGTGGAAGCAAATTTGATGGCATCTGGAAAGATAAAACAAAATATAGAAATAGATAAAAGAAAGACAAGAGAAAAAAACCAAGCTTCAACTTCTTCTTCATATACTGATGCAAAATTTGACATTATGATGAGAACTATGGAAAGAATTATGGATAGATTGGCCTTAGATAATAGACCTCAAAATAGGGATCACCAAGAACCTCAAATTAGAAATCCAAATTTTAGAAGACCTGCTCCTCCACAGATAAGACAGAGAGATCAGAGAAATGTAGAAGATCAGCAAGTGAGACCCCCTTTCCTTGAAAATTTTGTTGACGAAGGAGAAGAAAATGAACCTTTGGAAAGTGAGATACATCATTTTGATGATGTTGACTTTGAGGTTTATCTAACAAAAGTAGAACATGACATGTTTTTCCAAGAAGGAGAGTGCAATAATTTTGAGTTAGAAACAAAACAATATCAAATGGGCTATTATAATGTTGTGAGTTATCTTTAGAGAAAACCCAACCTCGGAAATAGAGATGTAGTTGTAAATAAAGGGAAAACTCTTGTTGGTCAACCTTCAACTAGTTAGAAGAAGAAGGAAAAGCTAAAAGAAGATATGATGAAAAAGGTTCTAGAAAATAAAGAGACTTAGTCAAAGAAATTGATAAAACACTCACTTCATTCAATTTGCAGAATGAAATTTCAAAAATTAAAATTTATATTCCTTTCAATGAGTTATTGAAAAACAATGAATATAAAGAATAGATTGTGAGGATAGTTAAAACTGAAGAAAAAATGCAACCTAATACATTATAACTAAATGATGATGCTCCAAATATTCTTCTGGGTCCCAAAGCAAAAGATGGCAGTGCAGAAGATGTTCCACCTTTTTATGTGAGTTTAAATATCCATGATATGATTCACCATAATGTTATGCTTGATTCAGGAGCTTCACATAATTTAATGCCAAAGGTTGTGGTGGACAGTTTGGGTTTGGATATCACAAGGCCTTACAAAGATTTATTTTCTTTTTATTATAGAAAAGTCAAATGTTTGGGATTAATCAAAGATTTGGTGGCCACCCTTACTCAAATTCCATCCAAAAGTATTATCATGGATGTAGTTGTTGCAGATGTTCCTCAAAAATTTGGTATGCTATTATCTAGATCTTGGGCTTCAAAACTCAAAGGAACTTTACAAATGGATATGTCTTTTGCTACAATTCCACTTTTTGGAGAATAGAGAAAGTTACACAGAGAAAAAATACTTGCATATGTGGTAAGTAGTCAAGACAAACCAGACATTCATCCCATTTATGCAGTAGATACTAATTTGGGATCTTCTATTTTTTATAATGATTTCCAGTTTGAAGAAAAAATAGACTCGGACAAACAAGGAGAGAACAATGGCTTGTTTATAGAACAAGAAGTCCTTAAACAAAAACAAAGGGCCGAGGGATATGGACAATGCATTTTGATGGATCAATAAGTAGACAAGGTGTTGATGCATGTGTATGGATAATATCTCTCGATCGAGAATTCAGGGTCTATTCCTTCAAGTTGACTTTTGAATGTACAAATAATGTAGCAGAGTATGAAGCTTTGATTTTGGGACTCAATGTGTTAAAATATTTAAAGGAAAACATAATTGATGTGTATGGAGACTCGAAATTGGTGATTTACCAGGTAAATGGCAGTTATAAAAAAAGCATCCAAGGATGAGAGCATACAGGAATGAATTTTGGGATATGCTTGGAAACTTTTTTAATGAACACAAGATTATGGTGATACCTAGGATAAAAAAATTCAGTGGAATATTCTTTGGCTACTGCTGCTGGTGCTTTTAAAATAACCAGTTTTTCAAATAAAAAATATGAAATTGAAGTTGTAAATAGACCTTCAATTCCTGATAATTCAAAATATTGGCAAGTTTTTGAAGATTATTTGCAAATTAAAATATTTTTAGAGATGTCAGATGAATTTGCTAATACAGTTATTGATAATGAAGATCAAAATATGGAGGAAACTATCAAGGGTGACAAATTTTCATTTGAAAATGGAGGACAAGAAAAGCTCAAAAAAGCAATTGGAGGGAAAGGAATGATCCAAATAAAAAACAATATCATTCCAAAAGGTCTTATACCTTTAGAAAAGTTGTTTGACAGAAATTATGTAGCCAAAAATCCGAAAGTGTTACCTCATGAAGATCAAATTCAAGATTGCAATATTGGGACAAGAGAAAAGCCTAAAATAGTGAAAATTCCAAACAATTTACCATTAGAGGAGGAATGTAAATATGTTGAATTGATGAAATTCTCAGATGTTTTTGCATGGAGTTATGAAGACTTGAAAGAATATTATACCTCCATTATTCAACATACAATTCCTACCAAACCAAATGTAAATCATTTTAAGCAGAAACTCAGAAGAATAAATCCCTTATTGCTCCTAGTAATTGAAAACGAAGTTAAGAAACTATTTGATGCCAAAATTATTGTATCCCATAGATTTTCAAAATGGGTAGCAAATTCGGTTCCTGTTAGAAAAAAAGAATGGAGAAATAAGACTTTGTGTGGATTTCGGAAATTTGAACAAGGTATCTCTGAAATACAATTGCCCCTTGCCTAAGATGGATCATATTTTACAAAAAATTGTAGGAGCACAAAGTATATCTATGTTGGATGGCTTTTCAGGGTATAATCAGATCAAAGTTCTTCAAGAAGATCAGGAGAAAATAACATTTACAACACTCTAGGGAACTTTTATGTATGCAAAAATTCCATTTGGATTAATGAACGCAGGAGCAACATTTCAAAGAGCCATGGACAATGCATTTGCTGAAGAAAAAGACAAATTTGTAGTGGTATATATGGATGATATCACAGTTTATTCAAAATCTGATACATATCATTTGAAACTCTTGGAGAAAGTACTTTTGAAGTGCAGAAATTTTGGTATATCCTTAAACCCAAAAAAATCTAATTTTTCCATAAAATAAGGTAAATTATTAGGCCATATAATATCAAGAGATGGTATCAAAATTGATCCTGAAAGGTTAACAACTATTCAAAATATTGGGATAACAAGATGTAAGAAAGAGATTCAGTCTTTGATTGGAAGGGTAAATTTTTTGAGAATATTTGTTCCAAGCTTTGCAGAAATTTTAAGGAATATTACAAATATGTTAAAGAAAAATAATGACATCAAATGGACAATAGAAGCTAAGAAATCCTTCTCAGACATCAAAAAATCCCTCATAGAAGCTCATGTTTTAATCAGTCCATATTTTTCAAAGGAATTCATTATATTTTCTTTTTCTTAACAACATACTATAGTTGGTGTATTGTTACAGAAAAATCAAGAAAATATGGAACAACCTATTGCTTTTTTCGGTATTATTTTAAGAGATACAGAATTGAAATATGATATCATGGAAAAACAAGCATATGCATTGATTAAATATTTAAAGGATTTCAGATTTTATATATTACATTCACATATAATTGCTTATGTTCCAACTACTACAGTAAAATATATTCTCACTCAACCAGACCCTGAAGGAAGAAGAGCTAAATGGATTGCAGTATTATTGGAATATGATTTGGAAATCAAACCTTCAAAGTTGATTAAAGGACAACGTTTGGCAAAGCTGATGATAGAATCAAATTATGATTCTTTGGATATAATTATTTTTTCTTCTGATTTTTCAATTGAAACAATACCAGAATTATCGGTGCTCAAACATTTTTCTTTATATAGTAATATTGTCTATGGTTTACAGAATTTACAGGCACCTCCTGAATTAAGCAAAACTAGATCAAGATCTGTGAAACTAAAGGCAGCAAAATTTTGTATTTAAATGAATATTTGTACTGGAAATATCCAGGAGGGATTCTGCTAAATTGATTACTGGAAAATGAGGCACAGCAGATCATGAAGGAGTTTCATCAAGGAGTATGTGGAGGTCATCATTCATGGAAAGCAATAGTCAACAAAATTCGAGAGCGGGTTTTTATTGGGCAACTATTTTTTCTGATGTGTATAAAGAAATTTCTATTTGTCATGAGTGTCAAATTTTTGATGGAAAAAGGAAAAAAATTCCTTTACCCTTAAATCCAATTTCAGTAGAGGCACCTTTTCAGCAATGGGGATTGGACTTTATTGGAGAAATTAACCCAAATTCTTATGGTAAACACAAGTGGATCTTCACTGCCATAGATTATTTCACAAAATGGAATGAAGCTATACCTACTAGGAATGCCACAAATACAATTATCATTAATTTCCTAGAAGAAAATATTCTCTCAAGGTTTGGATGTCCTAGAATAATAGTGACAGATAATGCACAGGATTTTAAATAAAAAATGATTAATTTGTGTCATAAATATCATATCCATCTAAATCATTCAACTGTTTATTATCCTCAGGGGAATGGATTAGCAAAATATTCAAACAAAAGTTTGGTACAAATAATTAAGAAATTGTTGGAAGAAAACAAAAGAGCTTGGCATACCAAACTTAAATATGCATTATAGGCAGATAGAATAAGTACAAAAAGGGCTATTGGCACATCACCATTACAGTTGGTTTATGGAACAAAAGTAATTTTTCCAATTTAATTAGGTTTACCAGTCATGAAACTACTACAAGAAGTGGCAGAAGAGCCAAATCATATACAGATAAGGTTAAACCAGAAGATAGAATTACACCAGATGAGGGAAAAAGCATATGAAAAATTCCAAATACACCAGGAAAAAATGAAAAAGACATTTGACAGGAAAATCAAATAAAGTAATTTTCATATTGATGATTTAGTTTTAAAATGGGATGCAAGAAATGAGAATAAACAAGGAAAATTTGAAAACTTGTGCAAGGGCCCATATGTTATCACAACTTATCAAGGAGATAATACTTTCATTCTACAAAATCAAAAGGGAGAGTTCATTGAGGAGGTCCTGTAAATGGAAGATTCCTCAAACATTATCTTTCTTAAATGGAAAATATAAAAGTGATTTTTGTATATAAAGTTGTATATACATTGTTGTTTTTCTAAAACAAAATTGTATATGTGAAGAAAAAAGAGATAAAAATGGATAAATGGCACTGGTCTGTGAGGTTCTTTGCTACCTCACTGGGAGGATAGCATCCCTAGTTGGAGCCAGTTGTTGACGCAATTATTTTTATAAGGATTTTGAGAAAGGTGAAAAAGAATGATAAGGCTGTGATGTGATATTTTACACTTTGCCACCATATGACCTCGGGATAATGGGAGAAAGCATCGATAATATGGAAACCAAATCCCAATGTGAAATATCTCATAATGATCGGGATGTTGAAAGAAAAATCATTTTCAAATTAGAGCAATGGTACGTTATGCAGGGTAATTGTAGATCAATGGTTTAGATTAAAACAACAGTAAGATCGACGGTGGATACAGTTTCCACTGGAGAAAGAAGCTAGGCATTTAAAACATAGTAAAGTTTATGAAATGACCGTTAACTTAATATTAAAGTGAGAAAGAAATCAATGGTCATCCATCAATCGACAAGAAGATCAATAGATCACCTTGATTTCGCATCACCAACTTGCACAAACGAAGGAAGAGGTGGGTGGTTACGAAATCTAAAACCACCCGCTACGTGTCAATACAACGTTATTTCGCTGGTTGGAGAGGTAGTAAGGGAAACCGCTTTATGCCGTTGCGAAACTGCTTTGCGAGGCTATAAAAGACAAAGTGCACGAGAAATACAACACGTGTCATTTGGAGTTGAGCAATTTGGACGTGTCGCATTCGGTTGGAACACGACAGAACATACATTTTTCCAGCTCATGTATTGCCAGGTAGGCTTTCAGAACTCTTATAGATATTTCAACACTTTATTCAATGGAAAATCAGATTGAAGTAGAGGTTCAAAGTGGGGAATTTGCAAAGTTAGTGGAAGTTTTTGAAGACAGAGACGGGGATGTGTTTGACACTATTATGACTAGAAGCACAGTTAATGAGATACAAAACAGGTTGGGATATTTGTAGAAGCAGGGTATAGACATGCATAACGTTCATATATCTCATTTTATTCACTTTTGTCCAAACCAAACCCTAGGTTTCCCGAACTTTATCTCCTGGTATGCCAAGAATTATTCCTAATATGAAAGAGTAGTTATGGATTCAAAGAGAACGAAAATACTGTGTCCTATCGATTCCTCGGTGATTAAGAAATATTTATAAATACCTCTATCCTTCTCCCAAAACCTAGAAGAATTCGCCGAGGAAAAATTGATTGACTTGTACAAACATTCCATACCTGAAGTTAAACAATCTTTTTTGTCAAAAAGTCTCAAACTCGACATGTTAATTGATAATACACCTTTTCCATTAGATATTACCTTCTTTGATGAAAAATCACAACTAGTCCTTTCATTAATCAGTCAATTTCTACGGTTAGATAATGGCCAAGTTGTCACTGAAGTCCAATTGAGTCTACTATTTAGCTTGAGTTCATATTCACCTAAGATTGAGTCTAGTCAGTATTTGTGTCTTAAATTTGATGAATTATTGGTTGAGAATATCCATTCTTAGTTGGTGAATTTCCACACTACTAAACACTTTAGATTCCAATCATACTTGATGAAGATTTTTTTATATTCAAGTAAAGAAAGTCTGCATTTTCTAGAAGCAGTTTTTACAGCTGAAATTGAAAACAATATGTTCAATTTCATGAATATTGTGATGTCATAGATATATAGAGCAATTTTTGAAGAAAGATTACCTAGATTTTTTCCAGAGATGAAAGACCTGTTGTAGTTTAGCCTAGAGAAAGCTATAGGTGATTGGTTTCTGTTGAAAGAGCATATTGTTATTAGGCTCTATGGTTTTATCAGAGAACCATATATTTTACTTGCATTTTTTACACCGAGGGTCTTTGCTTTAGATTTCATCAAACAGAAACTCATTGTTGAGAATGAACATTTTCTGAGTTTCAAAAAAGGCTATGATATCAAATTTCCTTTGAGGGTTGGTCCTTTTATTGTAATGAATAGAAATGATATTCTGGTTGTAGAAACGCTATTGCAGATGATGAATTTCAAGAAGGCTTCAGCTATTAACTATGATCCACACCACATCATATCACAAAGAAGGAAATAGAATAAAAGTAAATATTTTGATCACCAAGAGGTTGAAGGATTAGCTAGGAACACAAATTTACCACAATATGAGTTTGATATAGAATTCTCTGATAATTCATAGTCAAATCCTTTAGTATTGACAAAATTTTCAACTATGTTAGTGCTTGCTCCTAACAAAATAGAAATTGCTAGTAAAAGAAGTTTTTCTGAGACCTCTGACATGGAAGTGGAAGAGCAAGGAGAAATCAAAAGACTAAAATTGGATCAAGAAAAATAAATAGTTACACTGTAGAGTAACAATTCAAAGGAAAAACACAATTTTCAAGGTTTGGATGTCCAGGTGCATGATTGCAAGTTTGCTAAAGCAAAAGATGCAGGTTCTAGTGAAAAATATCAGCCCAGGACTGAATTATATGTCAAGTATGGTCAAGATAAAAAAAGCTTCATCTAAGAAATTTAACAAATTGTTTCCTAAAGTTAGAGGTATATCAGATAAGGAATTTTCCTTGACAACTATCAGGGATCATGCAAAAAATACTTTAAAGATGGAAGTAGCTTCTGATTAAAATGTTACAGAGATGAAGATCAATTTGCAAAATATACCAGTTCCAGACAAAATTCATTTGCTTAGACAAATTGGGGAAGTAATCTACACAAATTTAATGAAGGCTACCTTGAATGTTTCAAAACTGCAATCTACAATGGATAGGTTGGAAAATCAAATGAAATGGGAAAAGACTGAAAACAAGACTCATCAACAACATATAAAGAAATTACAGGTTGATTTGGTGGAAACATATGGTGATCCAAATAAGGGTCAAGCAGCTAAAATTAATTTGAGTGAAAAGGAAAATACAATCCAATTACTGAAAAAGAAGCTCAAAATTCCAGCAACAAAGTTAATTCAGTCATCTGCATTAACAGTTTTAGAACAAGAGAAAGAAATTATTTCTCAAGAGCTAGATGATTGTAAAGCAAAGCTGCTCAAATTCACAGAACATGAAGTGAGCTGGGAGAAAGAAAGACTTAGTCTTATGGCTCAAATTGATGATTTGAAAAATAAACAAATAGGTACAGGACAAGAAAATGAAGATACAAGCACAGAAAATTTAATTCAAGTTATGTCTCAGGTCAACCTAAAAGAAGAAAAAAGCAAAGAGTTAAAAGAAGAAAACCAGAAATTGAATGAAGAAATCCAGAAGAAAGAGGAAGAGAAAAAAGAGTTTGAAAATAAAAATAACGAGTTGCTTGACAAGAATGAAAATTTGATTTCTTAGGTTACAGGGTAGCTTCCTTTGCAGGGTGCCAGGCATATGATTTGGGATTTGATAATAGCTGAAGCTAGAAAATTCAGACCATTTCTTAATTTTATGAAGACTAAAGAAGTAGTGGTAAATGAAAGTACAAACTTTAGATAAAAAACCAAAGGATACAGCTCATGACACAATTGATTTTCTTAATACTTTGACAGAAGACGATTTAAAGGCATTGGGAATTAAAAATAGAATTGCAGTAATAACTTGGGCTAGAAGAATAATTGGAAAACATCGTCATCTTGAAAATGTCCAAGTAAAGGTAAACCAAATGAAACAACAGGTTGATTCTTTCAAAAACTTGTTTACAGATTTACTTCAGAAAGGACTCCCTTCCTTTTGAAATGAAGATAACAAGTTAATTTCCCAAAATGAATACAAATATTTGTTGTTCCAAATCAGAATGGATCATCAAAATTTTGAAGGCATGAGCCAAGTCTTGATAGGGAAAGTAATATTGGAGATGCTCACAGTTGATTTTGAAATCTTCAATCAGATAATGATGATAGGAGCAAAGCTACCTCCTATATCTCTTGTGGATCATGTGGAGATGAAATTTTTGGTTAAAGAGATGACAAGTTATGAGATCCCTTCTATAGAACAGTGGAAACAATTGAAAATTATGGGAGAATGAAGTATAATTTGCACACATAAAGACTCTTGTCCGAACAAGAATTTGTACTGGAGCTCCATTTGATAAAGAAGACAGAAGGATGTTATATTTTGAAGATTATGAAGATTGATATTTTGACAAAAATAGTATAATATGTAATAAGCTAGTTGAAGTTTTCTATTTTTGGAAATAGGTGGTTAGGTTTTGGCTCAAGAAGCCTTTTCATGTATAAATACATGCTTTGCAATGTAATTAGGGTTGGAATCGGTGAAAATAAAAACTTATTTTGTATTGAGCATTTTCAAGACTAATAGAAATGCTGACAGAGTTGAGCATAATTCTCCAAAGCACAAATTCTTGTGTCGTTTATTTACAGTCTGTATTTTCCTTCCTCTCATGTGAATGTTATCTCCGTTATCTCTTTTTCAATATGCTTTATTTCATGACTGGATGAGATTTTATTAGGTCAGAATTCATATTATTATGCTCTGATGTACGGGATTCAAGTATCCATAAATCTTTTCTTATAAACTTGATGTAGGATTCATCTTTATTTGGTGCCCAATATTAATGGATTGTCCATTTTTCTTCAAATACCACCTGCAAGAAAGAACTCAACTGTAAAAGAATAACTACCTTTCCTTTGTTAAAATCATATTGTTTAGACTTTGTTTACCTATAAAAAGATCCCGATTTTGAATCCATGCCCAATGGTACCCCTATGTTTCAGCCATTTGCAGTATTACATGATATTATTTTCTAATATTTTTGGTCATTTCATTTATTTATTGAGAGATCCCTCTTTGGTAGGAAAGAACGCAACTTCCCTCCTACATATTGGTTTGAAAAGGTTACCTCGGAAATATCCTTCCACAACCAAAGGAGAAATTCTGAGTGCTAACATCTTGGCGCCGTTTCCGGGGAACGAAAGTTCAAATATTCCCTGGGTGGAATGACAGTTTAGAAAAATCATATTTATATGGGAAAACAAGAAATTTGATATTATTTATATTGGTTGTATTTTTCCTTGGTGACTCCAGTTTGAAGTTCAATTAAAAGGCGACTCCAAAGAAGAAATTGTAGCTTCTAGAAAGATCTGTACGAGAGGCAATCTTGATCCCCAACCATTTCAAGTGGTAAAAAGTCCTGAAAATATTCTCAGAAGGAACAAAGGGAAAGATCAAGAAGGTGCATCTCAGTCAGAAAATTTGTTTCCTCTGTTTCAAGAAGAATCGTTGAAAATTGAGGTATTGATTTTAACATAAAGTTTGAAAAATCTTTATTTAGGTCAAAGTCTGAAACAGATTTAAAAGAAACTGTTATTGATAATAATAATAAAAAAATCAGTCATATATTATAGATTCTCTTTGGGAGATCTACAAAAATATGGTAAAACATAAATAAAGAAAGGAAAAAAAAATCCTTTGTTTGCTAGAGTTCCACAAGCTCATAGGATTATCCAAAATCCCCCAAGAATCATGAATACTAGACTTACCCCTCTTGATTTACCACCTGTTTTGCATGATCTCCCTTGATTTACCACCTGTTTTGCATGATCTCCCTCAGAATTATGCTCAAAGAATCACATTATATGATGGAGAGGAAAATTATTCAGCTCAATAGCATATTGATAAGTTTAATGATCTTGAGGAGGTAGACGATGGTGATCCTAAAATGATATTACTGGCCCAAAGTCTATCCGGAGAAGTTAAAAAATGGTTTAAGGGACTTCCTGCAAGATCCATTCCGTCCTATGATGAATTTGCAACCCTTTTTCTTGAAAGATGGGAGGATAAGAAAATCCTTTGCAAATCTTGACGCAATATAACAATTTAAAGAAAGGAAATTTTGAGTCTATTCAAGAGTTTTCTTGTAGATTCATGAAGGTGTATAATTCAATACCCGCTGATATTAAAACCCTTGTAGAAGCTGCCAAATTACATTATGCTGGTGCTTTTGAAAGTGATTTTTCTTTAATGTTGAGATAAAGGAAATTAGTTTCTTTGCCAGAAATGTTGAAAGATGCCCTAGAAGTGGAAGCAAATTTGATGGCATCTGGTAAGATAAAACAAAAGATAGAAATAGATAAAAGAAAGACAAGAGAAGAAAACCAAGCTTCAACTTATTCTTCATCTATTGATGCAAATTTTGACATTATGATGAGAACTATGGAAATAATTATGGATAGATTGGCCTTAGATAATAGACCTCAAAACAGGGATCAAGAAGAACCTCAAATTAGAAATCCAAATTTCAGAATACCTGCTTCTCCATAGATAATACAAAGAGATCAAAGAGATCAAAGAAATCAGAGAAATGTAGAAGATCAGCAAGTGAGCCCCCCTTTCCCTGAAAATTTTGTTGATGAAGGAGAATAAATTAAACCTTGGGAAAGCGAGATACATCATTTTGATGATGTTGACTCTGAGGCTTAACTGACAAAAGTAAAACATGACATGTTTTCCCAAGAAGGAGAGTGTAATACTTTCGAGTTTGAAACAAAACAATATCAAATGAGATATCAGAATGTTGTGAATGATATTCAGAGAAAACTCAACCTCAGAAATAGAGATGTAGTTGTAAATTAAGGGAAATTCTTGTTGATCAACCTTCAACTAGTCAGCAGAAGAAGGAAAAACAAAAAGAAGATATGATGAAAAAGGTTCCAGAAAATAAAAGAGACTTAGTCAAAGAAACTGGTAAAATACTCAATTCATTCAATTTGCAAAATGAAATTTCTATTCCTTTCAATGAGTTATTGAAAAACAATGAATATAAAGAACATATTGTGAGGATAGTTAAAACTGAAGAACAAATGCAACCTGATACATTAGAACTAAATGATGGTTCTCCAACTATTCTTATGGGTCCCAAAGCAGAAGATGGAAGTGCAGAAGATGTTCCACCTTTTTATGTGAGTTTAAATATCCATGATATGATTCTCCATAATGCTATGCTTGATTCAGGAGCTTAAAATAATTTAATGCCAAAGGTTGTGGTGGACAGTTCGGGTTTGGAGATCACAAGGCCTTACAAAGATTTATTTTCTTTTGATTCTAGAAAGTCAAATGTTTTGGATTAATCAAAGATTTGGTGGTCACCCTTACTCAAATTCCAGCCAAAAGTATTATCATGGATGTAGTTGTTACAGATATTCCTCCAAAATTTGGTATGCTATTATCTAGATCTCGGGCTTCAAAACTCAAAGGAAATTTACAAATGGATATGTCTTTTGCTAAAATTCCACTTTTGGAGAGCAGATAAAGTTATACAAAGAAAAAAGACTTGCATATGTGGTAAGTAGTCAAGACAAACCAGACAATCATCCCATTTATGCAGTAGATACCGATTTCGGATCTTCTATTTTTTATAATGATTTCCATTTTGAAAAAAAAATAGACTCTGACAAACAAGGAGAGAACAATGACTTGGTTATAGAATAAGAAGTCCTTAAACAAAAACAAAGGGATGGATGGATATGGATGGTGCATTTTGATGGATCAATAAGTAGAGAAGGTGTTGGTGTAGGTGTATGGATAATATCTCATGATCGAGAATTCAGGGTCTATTCCTTCAAGTTGACTTTTGAATGTACAAATAATATAGCAGAGTATGAATCTTTGATTCTGGGACTCAATGTGTTAACAAATTTAAAGGCAAACATAATTGATGTGTATGGAGAATTGAAATTGGTGATTAACCAGGTAAATGGCAGTTATCAAACAAAACATCCAAGTATGAGAGCATACAGGAATGAAGTTTGGGATATGATTGGAAAATTTTCTAATGAACACAAGATTATGGTGGTGCCTAGGATAAAAAATTCAGCAGCAGATTATTTGGCTACTTCTGCTGGTGCTTTTAAAATTCCCAGTTTTTAAATAAAAAATATGAAATTGAAGTTGTAAATATTAGACCTTCAATTCCTAATAATTCAAAATATTAGGAAATTTTTTAAGATGATTTTCAAATTAAAGATTTTCATAGTTTTCAGATGAATTTTCTAATACAGTAATTGATAATGAAGATCAAAATATGGAGGAAACTTTCAATGGTGACAAAGTTTCATTCGAAAATTAAGAACAAGAAAAGTTCAAAAAAGAAATTGGAGGGAAAGAAATTATCCAACTCAAAAACAATGTCATTCCAAAAGGTCTTATACCTTTAGAAAAGTTGTTTGATAGAAATAATGTAGCCAAAAATCCAAAAGTGTTACCCCATGAAGATGAAATTCAAGATTGCAATATTGGGACAAGAGAAAATCCAAAAATAGTGAAAATTTTTAAAAAAATTACCATCGGAGGAGGAAAGTAAATATGTTGAATTGATGAAGAAATTCTCAGATTTTTTTGCATGGATTTATGAAGACTTGAAAGAATATGATACATCCATTATTCAGCATACAATTCCTATCAAACCAAATGAAAGGCCTTTTAAGCAGAAACTCAGAAGAATAAATCCCTTGTTGCTCCCAATAATTGAAAAGTAAGTTAAGAAACTATTTGATGCCAAAATTATTGTATCCCTTAGATTTTCAAAATGGGTAGCAAATTTGGTTCCGATTAGAAAAAAAATAGAGAAATAAGACTTTGTGTGGATTTCATAAATTTGAACAAGGTATCTCTGAGAGATAATTACCCCTTGCCTAAGATGGATTATATTTTATACAAAGTTGTAGGAGAAGAAAGAATATCTATGTTGGATGGATTTTTAAGGTATAATCAGATCAATGTTCTTCAAGGAGATCAGGAGAAATAGCATTTACAACTCCCTAGGGAACTTTTATGTATGCAAAAATGCCATTTGGATTAATAAACGCAAGAGCAACATTTCAAAGAGCCATGGACATTGCATTTGCTGAAGAAAAAGACAAATTTTTAGTGGTATACATGGATGATATCACACTTTATTCAAAATCTGATGCATATAATTTGCATGGGGGCTTCACTAGAGGGAAATATAATATCACGTTCATTCATATTGCGGTATTAAATATTCATGAAAACCTAAAAATTATATTGCTTATATGTTAAGGGGCAAAGGGTTTTTTTAATTTAATGTATCAATACAAAAATACTTTGGGGTCTTTTCTATATGGGCGAGCTAACAAAGATCCGCCAAATGGAGAGGACAAGATCACAGCCGGATGAGAAATCAGGCTCAGGCAAGGATCAGGCTTACAAGTACGTAGGGAAATCGCGTCATGAGGCATGCTTGAGGCCAGGGGTTTCGTGGTGAAGTGGGTTTCCAGTCGATCATAGTCGAGAGACAGTGGTCATTGACAGCCAATTGTTACCAATAGCACTAAGCCAACTGTTACCAATAGACTTGGGAGGCTCTAAGCCTCCACGGCCTGTTATAGGCCATTGATAGGCCTTGGGGGCTTGAATACCCAACCACTCATGCCTATTAAAGGCCTTGGGAGGTTTAGTCAGCCTCCTAGAGCTTGTTACAGGTTCTGGGGGCTTAGATACCTAGCCCACAACAGGCTTAGTCAGCGATTAGGGAACTGCAACATGCAATCTAAATGTTGTACTATGTGCATTGGCTCTAGTGACATACAAGAAGTGATATCCTATATCTTCATTAGACCATTAGATGTTGCAAATCACAATGATATGTGGTTGATTAATTGCATTGTGGGTGAAGTAATGTGCATCCACAATATACATCGAAAAAAGCAAGGTGCATTGTAGAAGGCATGTGGGGTCATAAGAGGGGTATCATATCAATATACTAAGTAGAAATATAAAGGGGTATAAAAAATGTTAATGAAAAAATTGATACATACAATATCTAGTGAAAATAGGGTTTTTTTTTAAATTGGGAAGGCATATTGGGAGGGAGTTAAAAAAACGATTTTGAAAGGTATTTTCCAATATTTACTGAAATTAGGGGTATTGTTTCATATGAGACGAACGAACATGCTATGATAGCGGTTTATTGAGTGAAGCCCCCGTGATTATTTGAAACACTTGGAGAAAGTATTTTTGAAGTGCAAAAAGTTTGGTATATCCTTCAACCCAAAAAAATACATTTTTTCCATGAAAGAAGGTAATTTATTAGGCCATATAATATCAAGAGATGGTATCAAAATTGATCCTGACAGGGTAACAATTGTTCAAAAGATTGGGATACCAAGATGTAAGAAAGAGATCCAGTATTTCATTGGAAGGGTAAATTGTTTTAGCAGATTTGTTCCAAGCTTTGCAGAAATCTTAAGGAATATTACAAATATGTTAAAGAAAAATAATGACATCAAATGGACTATAGAAGCTAAGAAATCTTTCTCAGACATCAAGAAACCCCTCACAGAAGATCTTATTTTAATCAGTCGAGATTTTTCAAAGGAAATCATTATATTTTCTTTTTCCTAACAACATACGATAGCTGGTGTATTGTTACAGAAAAATCAAGAAAATATGGAACAACCTATTGCTTTTTTCAGCAAGATTTTAAGAGATGCAGAATTGAAGTATGATATTATGGATAAACATGCATATGCATTGATTAAATATTTAAAGGATTTCAAATTGTATATATTACATTCACATATAATTGCTTATGTTCCAACTACTACTGTAAAAGATATTCTCACTCAACCAGACCCTGAAGGAATAAGAGCTAAATGGATTGCCGTATTATTGGAATATGATCTAGAAATCAAACCTACAAAGTTGATTAAAGTACAAGGTTTGGAAAAGGTGATGACAAAATCAAATTATGATTCTTTGGATAAATTGTCATTTTTTATTTTTCTATTGAAACAATTCAAGAATTATTGGTGCTTAAAGATTTTTCTTTATCTCCTTGGTATAGTGATATTGTCTATGTTTTACAGTATTTACAGGCACCTCCTGAATTGAGAAAAACTAGATCGAGATCTGTGAAACTAAAGACAAAAAAAATTTGTATTTTAAATGAATATTTGTACTGGAAAGATCCAGCAAGGATTCTGCTAAATTGATTACTGGAAAATGAGGCACAACAAATCATGAAGGAGTTTCATCAAGGAGTATGTGGAGATCATCATTCATGGAAAGCAATAGTCAACAAAATTCTAAGAGTGGGTTTTTATTGGCCAACTATTTTTTCTGATGTGTATAAAGAAATTTCAATTTGTCATGAGTGTCAAATTTTTTATGGAAAAAGGAATCTTTTGCCTTTACCCTTAAAGCCAATTTCAGTAGAGGCACCTTTTCAACAATGTGGATTAGACTTTATTGGAGAAATTAACCCAAGTTATTATGGTCAACACAACTGGATCTTGACTGCCACAGATTATTTCACAAAATGGATTGAAGCTATAACTACTAGGAATGCCACATATACAGTTATCATTAATTTCCTAGAAGAAAATATTATCTCAAGGTTTGGATGTCCTAGAAGAATAGTGACAAATAATGCACAAGATTTTAAATAAAAAATATGATTAATTTATGTCATAAATATCATATCCATATAAATCATTCAATCCCTTAGTATCCTCAGGGGAATGGATTAGCATAATCTTTAGACAAAAGTTTGGTATGAAAATTAAGAAATTGTTGGAAGAAAAATAAAGAGCTTGGCATACCAAACTTAAATATGCATTATGGACAGATAGAATAAGTACAAAAAGGGCTATTGGCACATCACCATTTCAGTTGGTTTATGGAACAGAAGTAATTTTTCCAATTTCATTAGGTTTACCAATCATGAAACTACTACAAGAAGTGGCAAAAGAGACAAATCATATATAGAGAAGGTTCAATCATATGATAGAATTACACCAGATGAGGGAAAAAGCATATGACAAATTCCAACTACACCAGGAAAAAATGAAAAAGACATTTGACAGGAAGATCAAAGAAAGGAATTTTCATATTGATGATTTAGTTTTAAAATGGGATGCAAGAAATGAGAATAAACATGGAAAATTTGAAAACTTGTGGAAGGGCCCATATGTTATCACAACTTATCAGATAATACTTTCATTATACAAAATCAAAATGGAGAGTTCATTGGAGGAGGTCCTGTAAATGGAAGATTCCTCAAACATTATCTTTCTTAAATGGAAAATAGAAAGGTGATTTTTGTATATAAAGTTGTATATATGTTGTTGTTTTTCTAAAAAAAAGTTGTATATGTGAAGAAAAAAGAGATAAAAATGGATAAATGGCACTGATCTACAAGGTTCTTTGCTACCTCACTGGGAGGATAACATCCCTAGTTGGAGCCATTTGTTGACACAATTATTTTTGTAAGGATTTTGAGAAAGGTGAAAAGAATGATAAGGCTATGATGTGATTTTTTACGCTTTGACACCATATGACCACGTGATAATGGGAGAAAGCATCAAGAATATGGCAGCCAAATCCCAATGTGAAATATCTCATAATGATCGAGATGTTGAAAGAAAAATAGTTTTCAAATTAGAGCAATGGCACGTTATGCAGGGTAATTGTAGATCAATGGTTCATATTAAAACATCAGTAAGATCGATAGTGGCTACCGTTTCCGCTGGAGAAAAAAAGAGGGGCATTTAACACATAGTAAAGTTGTCGAAATGACCGTTAACTTAATGTTAAAGTGAGAAAGAAATCAACAACCATCCATCAATCGACAAGAATATCAATGTATAACCTTAATTTCGCATCACCAACTTGCACAAACAAAGGAAGAGGTGGGTGGTTTCGAAATCCAAAACCACCCACTATGTGTCAATACAACGTTATTTCGCTAGTTGGAAAGGTGGTAAGGGAAACCTCTTTCTGTCATTGCGAAACCGCTTTGGGAGGCTATAAAAGACAAAGTGCACGAGAAATATGACACTTGTCATTTGGCATTGAGTGATTTGGACGTGTCGCCTGTGGTTGGAACATGAAAATAAAGACCTTTTTCCAGTTCATGTATTGCCAAGTAGGCTTTCAGAACTCTTACAAATGTTTCAACACTTTATTCAATGGAAAATTAGAGTGAAGTAGAGGTTCAAAGTGGGGAATTTGCAAAGTTAGTGGATGTTTTTGAAGATAGGGACTAGAAGCACCGTTAATGAGATAAAAAAAAGGATGGGATATTTGCAGAAGCAGGGTAGAGACGTCCATAATGTTCATATACATCATTTTATTCACTTTTGTCTAGAACAAACCCTAGGTTTCCCTGGACTTTATCTCCTAGTGTGCCAAGAATTATTCCCAAGCTGAAGAGTAGTTATGTATTCAAGTAGAATGAAAATCATGTGTCCAATCAATTCATCGGTGATAAATAAATCTTTAGAAATACCTCTATCCTTCTCCCAAAACCTAGAAGAATTCACCGAGGAAAAATCAGTTGACCTGTATAGACATTCCATACCTGAATTTAAACAAGCCTTTTCGTTAAAAAGTCTCAAACCTGACATTTCAATTGATAGTATACCTTTTCCATTAGATATTACCTTCTTTGATGAAAATTCACAACTAGTCCTTTCATTAATCAGTCAATTTCTAGGGTTAGATAATGACCAAGTTGTCACTGAATTCCAATTGAGTCTACTATTTAGATTGAGTTCATATTCACTTGAGATTGAGTTTAGTCAGTATTTGTGTCTTAAATTTGGTGAATTCCTGGTTGAGATATTCCATTCTCAGTTGGTGAATTTCCACACTACGAAACACTTTAGATTCCAATCATGCTTGATGAAGATGTTTTTATATTCAATTGAAGAAAGTCTACATTTTCCAAAAGCAGCTTTTACAGCTGAAATTGAAAACAATATGTTCAATTTCATGATTCTTGTGATGTCAGAGATATATAGAGCAATGTTTGAAGAAAGATTACCTAGATTTTTTCCAGAGATGAAAGACTTGTTGCAGTTTAGCCCAAAGAAAGTTTTAGGTGATTGGTTTATGTTGAAAGAGCATATTTTTATAAGGCTCTATGGTTTTATCAAAGAACCATATATTTTACCTGCCTCTTTGACACCGAGGGTCTTTGATTTAGAGTTCATCAGACAAAAACTCATTGTTGAGAATGAACATTTTCTGAGTTTCAAAAAATCCTCTGATATCGAATTTCCTTTTAAGGTTGGTCCTTTTATTATAAAGAATAGAAATGCTCTTCCATTAGTAGAGAAGTTGTTGTCGATGATGAATTTCAAGAAGGATCAAGCTATTAACTATGATCCACACCACATCATATCACAAAGAAGGCAACAAAATAAAAGTAAAGCTTTTGATCACCAAGAGGTTGAAGGATTAGCTGGGAAAACAAATTTACCACAGTATGAGTCTAATATAGAATTCTCTGATAATTCACATTCAAATCCTTCAGTATTGACAAAATTTTTAACTGTGTTAGTGCCTACTCCTAAAAAAAATCGAAATTGCTAGTAAAATAATTTTTTCTGAGACCTCTGACATGGAAGTGGAAGAGCAAGGAGAAATCAAAAGACTAAAATTGGATCAAGAAAAATAAATAGTTACACTGGAGAGTAAAAATTCGAAGGAAAAGAAAAAATTTCAAGGTCCATATGTCCAAATGCATGATTACAAGTTTACTGAAGTAAAAGATGCATGTTCTAGTGAAAAATATCAGTCCAGGACTGAATTATATGTCAAGTATGGTCAGGATAAAAAAAATCATCATTTCAGAAAGTTAACAAATTGTTTCCTAAATATAGAGGTATATTAGATAAAGAATTTTCCTTAACAACTGTCAGGGATCATGCAAAAAATACTTTAAACTTGGAAGTAGCTTCTGATGAAAAGGTTACAGATATGAAGATCAATTTGCAAAAGATACCAATTCCAGAAAAAATTCATTTGCATAGACAAACTGGGGAAGTAATCTACACAGATTTAATGAAGGTTACCTTGAAGATTTCAAAATTGCAATCTACAGTGGATAGGTTGGAAACTCAACTGAAACAGGAAAATACTAAAAACAAGGCTCATCAATAGCAGATAAAGAAACTACAGGTTGATTTGGTGGAAACAGATGGTGAGCCAAATAAGGGTCAAGAAGCTAAACAAAATTGAGTGAAAAGGAAAATACAATCCAATTACTTAAAAAGAAGCTAAAATTCCAGCAACACGGTTAATTCAGGCATCCGAATTAACAATTTTATAACAAGAGAAAGAAATTATTTCTCAAGAGCTAGATGATTGTAAAGAAAAGATGCTCAAATTCATGGAACAGGAAGTGAGCTGGGAGAAAGAAATACTTAGTCTTATGGATCAAATTTATGATTTGAAAAAGAAACAAATAGGTACAGGACAAGAAAATGAAGAGACAAGCACATAAAATTTAATTCAAGCTATGTCTCAGGTCATCCTAAAAGAAGAAGAAAAGTAAAGAGTTAAAAGAAGAAAATAAAAAATTGAATGAAGAAATCTAGAAGAAAGAGGAAGAGAAAAAAGAGTTTGAAAATAAAAATAAAGAGTTGCTTGACAAGAATGAAAAGTTGATTTCTCAGGTTACAGGGCAGCTTCCTTTGTAGGGTGACAGGAGTATGATTTGGGATTTGATAATAGTTGAAGCTGAAAATTTCATACCATTTTTTAATTTCATGAAGACTAAAGAAACAGTGGTAAATGAAAGTACGTAGATTTGTACAGTCATGAGAAAAACTTTAGATAAAAAAACCAAAGGATACAGTTCATAACACAATTGATTTGCTTAATAATTTGACACAAGATGGTTTAAAGGCATTGGGAATTAAAAATAGAAATGCAGTAATAGCTTGGACTAGAAGAATAATTGGAAAACATCATCATGTTGAAAGTGTCCAAGCAAAGGTAAGCCAAATGAAACAACAAGTTGATTCTTTTAAAAAACGTGTTTACAAATTTACTTCAAAAACGACTCCCTTCATTTTGGAATGAAGAGAACAAGTTAATTTCCCAAAATGAATATAAAGCTTTGTTGTTCCAAATCAGAATGGATCATCAAAATTTTGAAGGCATGACCCAAGTCTTGACAGGGAAAGTGATATTGGAGAAGCTTACAATTGATTTTGAAATATTGAATGAGTTAATGATGATAAGAGCAAAGCTACCGCCTATATCTCTTGTGGATCACATGGAGATGAAAGTTTTGGTTAAAGAGATGACGAGTTATGAGATCCCTTCTATAGAACAGTGGAAAACAGTTGAAAAGTAGGGGAGAATGAAGTATACTTTGCACACATAAAGACTCTTGTTCGAACAAGAATTTGTACTAGAGATGCATTTGATAAAGAAGACAGAAGGATGTTATACTTTGAAGATTACAAAGATTAAAATTTTGACAAAAATAGTCTAATATGTAAAACGTTAGTTGAAGTTTTCTATTTTTGGAAATAGGTAGTTAGCTTTTGGCTCAAGAAGTATTTTCATGTATAAATACATGCTTTGCAATGTAATCAGGGTTGGAACCGGTGAAAAGAAAAAATTATTTTGTATTGAGCATTTTCAAGACTAATATAAATGCTACAGAGTTGAGCAGAATTTTCCAGAACAAAGATTCATGTGTTGTTTATTTACAGTCTGTATTTTCCTTCATCTCATGTGAATGTTATCTAGGTTATCTTTTTTTCATTATGTTTTCTTTCATGCTTGGATGATATTGTATTAGATCAGAATTCATATTATTATGCTTTGATCTATGGGATTCAAGTATCCATAAATGTTTTCTTCTAAATTTGATGTTGGATTCATCTTTATTTGGTGCCCAATGTTAATGGATTGTCCATTTTCTTCAAATACCACCTTCAAGCAAGAACTCCACTATAAAAGAATAACTACCTTGCCTTTGTAAAAATCATATTGTTTAGACTCTATTTACCTATAAAAAGATCTTGATTTTGACTCCATGCCCAATGGTATCTACGTGTTTAAGCCATTTGCAGTATTAAATGATATTATTTGAAATATTTATGTCCATTGCATTTATTTATTGAGAGATCCCTTTCTGATAGGAAAGAAGCCAGCTTCCCTCCTAAAGATTGGTTTGAAAAGGTTACCTCGAAAATATCCTTCCACAACCAAAGGAGAAATTATGAGGGCTAACAGAACTAGTGTAAGAGGTATTACTTCCAACGTTTATGGCCCTTACCAATATGCTATGAAAGAAGGTTTTTAAAATTATTTAGAAAACTTGAGTGGACGGGTTGGACAGAGACATTGGATTATTAGTGGCGATTTTAACATAATCATAAATTTAGAGCAAAAAAGGGGAGGGAAAAGACTGGTAAACAATGTGAACGTTAGGTTTGGAGAAGTTATAGAGAACTTGCAGCTCATAGATGTGAGGACCTCTAATAGCATGTACAAATGGAACAATAAACGGACAGGGGATTGATAGATTGCAGCGAGATTGGATATATTTTTGGTGTCTTAATCGATTTTGATGGGGGGGATAAATATCAACCATAGTTTTTCTGGAAGCTGGATCGGACCACTAGCTAATTAGTCTTGAATGGGGAAGAGTGGAAGAACACCTCAGGAGACCATTTCATTTTGAACAATTTTGGCTTCTACACTAAGACTTCTCTCAGAAGGTAAGACAATGGTGGAGTGATTTTGTCCCACCCAATGGATCCCTGATGTACAAGTTCCAACAAAAATCGAAATACATCAAAGAGAAGACAAAGAAATGGAATAGGGATTCCTTTAGGAACATAATCCAAGAAAAAAGAAGAGTGGAAAATAAGTTGGATGAGTTGTAGAGGGATATTTTGGAGATTGGGTACACTGAGGAGAGGAAGCGCACGGAATCAAAACTCTTGGAGCAATTGGATAATAGAGAGGCTCAAGAGTAAATGATATGAAATCATAAATCTAGAAACTGATGGCTTAAGGAAGGATATATGAACACTCGGTTCTTCCATCAGTCAGTTATACAGTATAAATAGGTAAATGATATCAACCAACTCAAAACTGAGGAAGGATGGTATATGGAAACACAGGGAGACATAGAGAAGGAATTGAGCACCTTCTTCAGGGATCTCTTGGAAGAACAAATTCCATATAGGAGCAATTTCATTGAAAAAGTGGTGCAACATTTACCCACCTTGGTCATGCCAGAGCACAATGAACTCCTAATGATTCCTATTGAGATGCAAGAATTGGAGGAAGCAGTTAAAACGATGGAGGGAGGTAAAGCACCAGGGCCAGATGGATTTACCACAAAAAAATTTCAATCCTATTGGGATATGTTGAAGGAAGAAGTGCTGGAAATTGTGGAGGACTCAAGGAGAATAGGCGGGATTCTACAAGCGTTTAATTCGAACTTCCTATCCTTGATCCCCAATGAGAACGGTTCGGGCCATCCAAACAAATTCAGACCCATCACATTGTGTAATGTGATCTTCAAGATCATTACGAAAGTAATAATGGACAAGTTGAAACCCTTGATGCCATTAATCATTTATCCTGAACAGGAAGGGTTTGTGGAAGGAAGACATATTCTAGATGGAATCTTGCTCACACATGAAGTCGTCCATTCTATTAAGTATAAGAAGAGTCCATGAATGCTAATCAACCTAGATCTATCGAAGGCTTATGACAAATTAAGCTAGGAATTTATGGAAAGAATGTTATTGGTCTTTGGATTTCAATAAATGTGGGCAAGTATATTTTACAACTCTCTTCTTTAGTTTCGATATGGGTAAATGGAACACCTTCTCCCACCTTTAAATCCTCCAGATGAATATGGCAAGGAGATCCCTTATCTCCCTTCTTATTTGTACTAATGGAATAAGGCTTGGGATGATCCATCAAGGAAAGGGTGAGAGATAAATCAATCAAAGGACTTTGTTTGCATGGGGAGGAGCAAGGACAATCTCATCAGCAATTTGTGGATGACACAATGCTAATGGGACACTCATCAGTTCAAGAGGCAAGAGCGATCAAGTAAGTTCTTGAGGACTTATTGAAGGATAGTGGGATTGATATCAATAAAGATAAATCTCGGGTATTTTTCTTTAATAATTCGGTGATAACCCAAAGAAACATTCTTAGAATCTTAGATTTTAAGTTAGGAGTATTTCCTTCAAAATATCTAGGTGCGCCGCTCTTTGATTCAGTGATTAAAAAAATTTCCCGGTAAGAATTGCTAGATAAAATGAAGGCCAAACTCTTGAACTGGACTTTGAGATCTCTAAACTTTCCGAGGAGACTAACTTTGGTCCAATCAGTTCTACAATCTATACCTTTGTATATGTTCTCGGTCATGGCAACATCAAAAGCAATTCTAAAAAAATAAGAAGTCTGCAAAGATCCTTTATATGGGGAGGATCGGAATATAGCTAGAAATGGGCATTGGTAGGTTGGAAAATAGTTTGTACCCCGAATAAATTGGGGGGTCTCAGGATCAGAGATCCGGAGACCAACAATGAAGTCCTGTGAGCAAAAATATGGTGGCGTTGGGTCACGCACACTAAAGAAACTTGGGAAAAATTGTGGCATGCGAAGTATGCGAAACGTTGGGAAAAAAAATCTAATCCGGTACGCAAAAGAAAAGAAGGGGTTACACATCTGGAGAGCAACACAGAGAAACAGAGGGTTAATTCAACAATATAGTTTCTAGGAAGTCTAAGATGGGAAAGAGGCTAATTTATTTATGGACTCGTGGAAAAAACTACCAATTTTGGAAGAGGTAATAAATATTTCAACTCTACAGGAAACTATGGAAAGGCTTGATATGGTAAAAGTCAAGGACATGTGGGAGATAGAGAATCCAGATGGGCCCTTCCAACAATGGAGAGAATTTTTGTGGTGGAAGCAATGGATCCCTCACGAAAATTTCCAAGACCTATGGGACACCGTCCAAGAAAGAAAAATCAAGGTGCAAAATGATAAGGAAAAACTACGGTGGGGTTTCTCTCCAACTGGCACTTTCAACATGAAAGAAGAAACAATTCTACATGCAGGGCATAACCAACTTCCTCATGATACCAAGTGGGGAAAAATATTGAAAGTGAAAATGTGGCCAAAAATCACTCTATTTATATGTGTTGAAGAATATTAACATGCGAGAATCTAGTGAAGTGAGGATTTGTAGGACCAGCTTGGTGTTGTATGTGCAATAAGGAAGGAGAGACAATAAACCACTTGTTAGATGGATATGAGTTTGTAGCGGGATTGTGGTAGAGAGGGGAAATAATATTCCACGAAACTAGAAAAAGCCTTGTAAACCCCATTAACTCTATCATAGAATGGAAGGATAATACATACAAAAATCCAATTCTTAATCGGATTTGGGACCTCTTTCCGGGATTCCTTATGTGGGAGATATGGAAGGAAATAAATAGAATAATTTTTGAAGGAAAGAGCATAAAGGAGGAGGAGGTATGGATGAGAATGAAGGTTTATGTGAAAGAGACCCTGAAACTATCCTAGTGGGGGACAAGGGATATGCAAGCGGAAAGTGAAGAGAGGATAATTATGCAGAATTGGGGGATCCACTCAATCCCCAAAAGCATAGAAATAGAGAGAACAGGAGAAAGGAACACTCTCAGTCTGAAGGTTTGGAAACAACCCCCTGAAGGCTCTATCAATTTAAATTTTGATGGAGTTTCAAAATGCAATCCAAGAGCTATCGGGTTTGGAGGGGTCATTCGTAATCATGAAGGAGGCATAGTGGGTCTCTTGTGGGGGAATATAGGGGAAGCCACAAACAATGTGGCGGAACTAGAGGGACTAATCAATGGCATTGAATGTGTAATAAATGAAAGCTGGACTCCAACAATTATTGAAGGTGATTACCGAGTAATACTTCGTATGGATGAAAAGATACAATCTAGCTCAAAAACCTCCAAAATAGGGAATAAATGGAGATTAGAAGTACTATTGGGGCTTCTAGATGACGTATTAGCAAGGGCTCCTGCAATTGATTTTAGTCACATTAAAAAGAAATCAAATAAGCTTGCAGATGGGATAGCAAATCATGGCGTCAAAGAGCGGTTATCCCTGAAGGAAGTGGAATGGGGAGAACTGGAGGAAGGAGATTTTAAATCCAAATGTCAGGATCTAGAATCCAAATACATAACAACCCCGGATGAGGGTGTCATTCAAGACCACATGCCACCAATGGGAAGTCGTGTGGTGAGTCAAGCAAGGACGTGTGGTGAGTGGGATTACAATGAGGTTTCGGGAGGTGAAGGCCCAGCTGGAGGAAGGAGGAGGGATTAATGGGAGACGTACGAAGGAGGGGAGTTATGAGGGGAAGAAGGGAGAAGGACTGTTAATTCTGAGCATCAATTCAATATACTCTAGGATCTTTACTGAGAGAATAACATGTACATCATATCAATCATATCAATCACAACAAGCAATCACATAAGACAATAGACACACAAAGTTTCACTGGGGAAAACCATAAAGGTGAAAAACCCCACAACTTCGTCAAAGATAGAAAGAGCAATCATACAACCCAAGTACATAGAGATAGTCCTCCTAGTAGTTGAACCTCCTCCTCCACTAGTGCGCCACTTTCTAGTGAGTGTAGAAGTGAATAATGAGATGATCAAATAGAGTGCTCCCACACTCTATTTACACTTGACCTGGCCTGCCTAATAAACTAGCAGGGCCGACTTGTCTAACTCAGTCTAATAACCCATGGTAATACTAATTAGGACCAACCTCACACTTGGTGGTCTAATAACCCATCACATGCAATTTGCGACACTTGTCAATACAAATGACGACACTTCTGTATAGAGGAATAATAACATCTCTATAGGAGTACAATATACATAGGTGAAATACATTCCGAAGTTACAATTACATCAACACTCCCTCTTAACTAGGAAGGTATTTCTCGACACAGATCTGCTAGCACAAGTCTTCTTCTCTGGATCATCATCACTGGATCATCGTCATCGAATCATCATCATCGTCACAGCTGCTGCTATCTGAATCAATCTTTGAATCTACTCGTCATAGGAAGTTCTACAGAACCAGTCCTTTTTCATACCAGATGTAGGCCCACCACCTGCAGGTCTTCATCATTGGCCATACTGTGGAATCCTCAGGACTTATTACGTGCGTCACAAAACCTCGCAAGAGCATCCCAGGCTGTTACGAGCACACAACTCTACCTGTTGGATCTCCTAGGGACATATTATATGTGACCTCACCACAAAACCTCGCAAGAGCATCCCAGGCTGTTACGAGCACACAGCTCTACCTATCGGATCTCCCAGGGACATATTACATGTGGTCACCACAAAACCTCACAAGAGCATCCCAGGACTTATTACGGGCACACAGCCCAACCTATCGGATCTCCCAGGGCCATATTACATGTGGTCATGGAAAAACCTCGCAAGAGCATCCCAGGACTTATTACGGGCACACAGCCCAACCTATTGGATCTCCCAAGGACATATTACATGCCATAGGACAAAACCTCGCAAGAGCATCCCAGGACTTATTACGGGCACACAACCCAACCTATCGGATCTCCCAGGGCCATATTATATGTCCTCCCAAGAAAAACCTCGAAAGACCATTTTCCAGATATCTGAGGGCCATATTATATGCCATAGGAAAAACCTCGAAAGAGTATATGCAAACCTCCCAGGGCCATATTATATGCTTATCTGCACAACCTATCCACGGCCATAGAGTATCATCCTAATACTCACCATACATCATCCTGATGTATATCATCACATGATCAACCTGATCATCATCATAGCATTATCCTGATGCATATCATCTGGAGCAACATCCTGAAGCTCATCATCCATGATCATCCTGATCATACAGTGCATCCACCTGATGCATATCTGATATATATCATCTGGAGCAATATCCTGAAGCTCATCAACCATGATCATCCTGATCATATAATGCATCCATCTGATGCATACCTGATACATATCATCATCCATGATCTACCTGATCATATAATGTATCCACCTGATACATATACAAATACATGATCCAGCTGATCATAACAAGCATCCAACATGATGCATATACATAAACATGATCCAACTGCTCATAACAAGCATCCAACATGATGCATATATATATACATGATCCAACTGATCATAACAAGCATCCAACATGATGCATATACATATACATGATCCAACTGATCATAACAAGCATCCAACATGATGCATATACATATACATGATCCAACTGATCATAACAAGCATCCAATATGATGCATATATAGAGTAGTAACTGGAGCATCATCCTGATGCTCATCACACAACACTTACATCCATAGCCATGGAAGGATCCTCCTCTCACCATGCTCGGAATGGATCCTGCAAATGTGTCCATCACTTCTTCCTCGAAGTGTCATCAATATGAAGAACACCAAGCCTCTCTCTGAAGTACTCAAACTTCACTCTGGCTAGTGGCTTCATCGGCACATCTACAACCTGCTCATCCGTCACAACATACAGGAGCTTCATTGCTCCTCTCTGCACCATATCCCTGATATAGTGAAATTTGATCTCAATGTGTTTCGACCTGTCGTGGAACACCGGCTTCTCAGATAGATTCACACAACTCTGGTTGTCACAAAAGATACCAGTAGCCTCCAATGGGAGATCAAATAACTCAAACAGTAGCTTCTGGAGCCATACTGCCTCACAATTAGCCAAACAAGCTGCAACATACTCTGCTTCGACTGTACTCAGTGCTACGCAAGACTGCTTCCTGCTAAACCAAGAGATCACACCTGATCCCATATTGAAGCAACACCCATAAGTGCTCTTCCTATTTGCAGCACTGCCTGCCCAGTCCGAATCAACATAACCCTGCAGGTTAAACTTTTGATTCGCATCATACTTGAGCCCATAATCAATTGTACCCTTCAGGTACCTCAGAATATGCTTTACAGCAACCAGGTGAACACCTCTGGGATCCGTCAGGAACTGGCTCGATGTGTTTACCGCAAAGCAAATATATGGTCTAGTGTTCGTCAAGTACATCAAGGACCCAATCATCTGATGATGCATAATGACATCAACTGGATCAGATGAAGCATCACACAAAATCTTCAGGTTCGATGCCATAGGTGTGGCCATGGCCTTGCAGTCCATCATCCCAAACCTCTTCAGGATCTCTACTGTATACTTCCCTTGTCCAAGGAAGATTCCATCTGCACTATGCCACACCTCCATGCCTAGAAAATAGTGCATCATCCCCAAGTCCTTCATCTCGAACTCAGAAGCAAGCTTCCTCTTCATGTCGGCAATCAATCTATCCTCACCTGTTACAAACAGGTCATCCACATACAAGAGTAATAGCATAGGATTTCCTTCCTCAACCTTGTAGTAAAGGTTGGAATCTTCTTTACTCTTAGTAAAGCCCAAACTGGATAGAAAGTTGTCTATCCTACCATACCAAGTTCTAGGAGCTTGCTTCAAGCCATACAAGGCTTTCTTCAAGAAATCATCAATGAAAGAGACATAGGATACATACCCACTCAGAGAACTGGGTGACATCGGACCACATACATCGGAGTGGATAATTTCCAAGATTCCTTTAGCTTTGCTTTCACTGCTTGGAAATGCCTTCTTAATGTTCTTTCCTTTTGCACATCCTTTGCAAACCCCTTCATGCTTTGTCTTGATTTTAGGAAGACCCTCTACAACTTTACTTGCAATTGGTAGTGCTCTATAGTGCACATGTGCAAGCATTCTATGCCAAAGTTCACTTGGTTCCATGGATTCATGTACCATGGCATGTTCAGGTTATCCATTCAATTTGTACAATCCTCCCTCTTGCTCTCCAATCACTATTGCATTATCTATGGTCTTACCCTTTGGCCACATGAGTACTTGTCCATCTACAAATGCAACCCTCATGCCTTTTGCATCCAATGCAGATATGGAGAGTAGGTTCTTCTTGAGCCCAGGTACATATAGAACCTCTTTCATCTTCAAAGACTTCCTAGAGTCTAGGTTGTAGGAAGCTTCACCACTTCCTTTGATAGGACATTGGTAGTCATCCCCAAGTTTCACCTTATGGGGTGACTCATGTTCAGATAGATTTACAAAATATTGTTTAAACCCAGTCATGTGTTTGGAAGCCCCACTGTCAATAATCCAATCATTACAACCATGAGAGATAGTACCCGTGAGAGCAGAGATTAGAACATATTCATCTTTGCTTGAGGAGTCATCACTTTCTGATCTAGCCTTCTTCTTGGGAGGTTCATCATCCTCAGCAGCATGAGCATGATATCTCCTTTTGTTATTCTTCTTCTTCTTGTTGAAGTTGTTGTTGTTGTTGTCCCTTTTGTTCTTGGAACAATCTGCAGCAAAGTGTCCCTTCTCATTACATGTGAAGCATCTCAGATCCTTCTTATTCTTTTGATGGTTGTGATAGGATCTCTTGAAATGAGAGCGCTTCTTCTTGGGCTTGCTTCTTTTGGTGTGAGCTGCGAGAGCTTGATCTTCACTTCCCATCTTTTCTTCTCGGGATAAAAGCCTAGCCTCTTTTTGTGAACATTCCTCCCACAGTCTACTGAAGGAGATCAACTTCCTTCTTGCACAAATTCCTTGAATAAAGGAATCCCATGACCTAGGCAGGCCGTTCAGAGTGGTCATGACAATTTCACCATTCTCCACCACTTCATCCATAGCTTCAAGTTGTTCCTTGATCTGAGAGACCTTAGAGAAATAGGATTGAATGGTCTCTCCATTCTGAAGCTTTACCCCTTTCAATTGATTCTGCAGAGTCATCTTCCGATTTATGTTCTTTCCTTCAAATAGCTTGGTTAGGGAATCAAACATCTCCTTGGGTGTCTTTAGAGATGACACATGTGGTATGAGATTGTCTTTGATAGAATCGGAAATGATCCTCTTTTCCTTGACCAAGTTCTTCTTATGCAAGGCCTTGGCCTCTTCTTCCTCTGGGATAGGCACCTCAGAACTTATGTAGGTGTCCAATTCATTTTCTTCCAGGATTAACCCAATCCTATACTTCAAGCTTATCCTCAAGCTTAGTGTGGTGAAACATATTAAAGAGTACTTCAAATGGAAACAGAAAAGATTTAGGTCCTACCACTTGATTTGCAGAAATCTGGATCTGGTGTTGGATTAGGGTTTGTCAGAGAAACCCTAAAAATTCAAAATGTGAATTTCGAACTTCTGAAAGGATAGAAAGATGTGCCTTGATGAGCTAATCGGCCTGGTATATTCAGAATTTGAAATCTGCAAAGTTTCACCCTTTAGAAATGCCTTCTAGTCTTCCCAGATTCACTAGGGAGGACTCTGAATTAGGGTTTGAGTTTCCCGGAGCTTCACCCAACCAAAAAGTTCGATCCAAAGCTCTAAAATTCAATTTTTCCAAGGAGCTTCCAGCTATGTCCTCAGATTTTAGAAATTCCTATTTTTGTGGAAACCCTAATTTTTAGGGCCAAAAATGAAAGTGCCTAGAATTGAATTATGATTGGATAGAAAGATGCGCCTTGCTGAGGAGAGTCAAAATACCCTACTTCCTTTCAATATCTGTGGAGAGAAACCCAATAAACAGGAAACCCTAGTTTCTGCAACTGTATAGTGTCTTCTTCTCAGGTTAGCTCTGATACCATGTTAATTTTGAGCATCAATTCAATATACTCTAGGATCTTTACTGAGAGAATAACACGTACAGCATATCAATCATATCAATCACAACAAGCAATCACATAAGACAATAGACACACAAAGTTTCACTGGGGAAAACCATAAAGGTGAAAAACCCCACAACTTCCTCAGAGATAGAAAGAGCAATGATACAACCCAAGTACACAGAGATAGTCCTCCTAGCAGCTGAACCTCCTCCTCCACTAGTGTGCCACTTTCTAGTGAGTGTAGAAGTGAATAATGAGATGATCAAATAGAGTGCTCCCACACTCTATTTATACCTGACCTGACCTGCCTAATAAACTAGTAGGGCCGACTTGTCTAACTCAGTCTAATAACCCATGGTAATACTAATCAGGGCTGACCCCACACTTGGTGGTCTAATAACCCATCACATGCAAGTTGCGACACTTGCGACACTTGTCAATACAAATGACGACACTTCCGTATAGAGGAATAATAACATCTCTATAGGAGTACAATATACATAGGTGAAATGCATTCTGAAGTTACAATTACATCAACAAGGACAAGGACAGTTAGTTGGAAGGGATGGTGGGAGGAGTGACTACAGTGAATTTATGGGAAGTTTAAGGTGGGATGAACAATTTGTAATAGAAAGGTACCAGGCGAGCATGCAGGACAATGGCGGTGAGGTAGCTGAGAGATGAGGCCTTGGGGAAGCAATTAATCCATTTTTATTGCAGGCTCGAGTGACAAGATGCAAATAATGAGTGCAAGCAGTGGAGGAGGGGTTATAATAGGGAAGGAAAGGAATGACCTCGACAAGGATGAGGCGAGGCGATGCATAGAAGCTCTGCAGATAAGAAATAGGCTTGGCACTCTGACTATTTGCGAATTGTTCATGGCTCCTCGTCAACGGATGAGGAGCAGGCGTGGTGGGAGAAGCTAGTCTTGGAAATTGACCAGGAGAAAATTTATATGGAAGGAATTCCATCGCATGTGGATGAGAGTATCTCGACAATGGAGGAAGAGGAGATGCAGTCCAGGATTGAAGAGCAGGGAGCATCTATGGCGTTGAGTCTGTATTGGGTCATGCGGAATTTGTTGGCCAAAACCATGATGGAAAGGGAGAGTTTTTGGGATCTAGTAAAACATGAAAGAGGACATGTTAATAAATCTAGTGGATATGGAGGGTGTGATGGACCTCGCTAAGTCTTCGTTTGGTCGACATGCGATGCAGGAAGAGTCTCCTCTAACGGTTCTTGAGCAGCCTTCACTGGTTCCTAAGAGACCTTCACCAAGTTGCGTGGATCATGAGCATCCTTAACCGGTTTGAGTGGAAAATTCGCAGGACGAAGAAGCGCAACCAGTTGCAGATGAAGGGTAAAGTCGTATGTTATCTCACAGTCTCTCTTTTTTTTTGTTTTTTGTACGGTTGGGGGTTTGCTTGTTTTAACTAATGGGTGTTGCAAGGGACAAGGGCCTTGATTATGGAGAACATTGATAAGGCTTCGAGACGTGTTTGTTAAAAAGAATAGTTTGATGCTTAGCCCAGAAAACCAAGCGCGCCATGTATTGGGATGGAAATTTTTTGGGAAAAGGGGGGGCTCTTTTTTGTTTTAAGTCATGGAATGGAAATTGTAAATTTTGTGTAATGGTTTGTAATGGGAAGGGAAGCGTAGTAGATAGGAGGGGAATCTGGTTCACTCAAGGATTTGGCATGACCAATTTTGTATCAATATGTACAGTTTATACTTATTAGTAATTAAAAGTTCAACTTCTTACTCACAAAAAAAGTGTGAATGGGGATTCAATGTTCTCAAATATATCTAGTATGTATCCTAAGGTACCCCTCTATTTTAGGCACATACCTTATGAATGAATGGATATCACCCATGGATTAAGGGATTTCATAGGTTGCCAACAACTTGTATCCCCTTCCAAACTAAATCAATCAATCAATCAATTAAATGGCGAAAAAATGCCCAAAAATACCTCAAAATCCCTAACTTTCCCTAAATAGTAATAGTAATAAGAACAAATTCCCAATGGAAATGTATTTTTATACAATATTTATCATTGGAAAAAGCATGTTTATTTACAAATTTACAAATCCAATATAGGGCAATGATTGGGTGTAGTTATGAGGGATGAAAGCTTGTCCATGGGAGAATAAGTGGTTAGAACTCATTATGGTCACATGGTCCATCATTAAATTGGTGCTGTGATTGGATATTAATACATACCCTTATGTCTATGCTCTCCATAATATTTATTGTTACTGTATTTGGTTGAAGAGTTGCAATCTCTAATTGGCCTTCAAAGTTACAAGGAGCTTGGGCACAATAAAATCCAATTGAGGGAGGTATGGAATGATTTCACGCAATGGGTGTTGCATCTTAAGACTTGAGCCTAAACCTTTTGACTATACTCATCAACTTAAGCAACATATATAGGGGGGGAAGTGCAGTCATTGCTTGCCTAAGAAGATGGATGTGGAGGTGTAAAGTGGCCCTAAAAGGAATTTAAAGAATGTCAAATGCCATTCACCATATTCAATGACAATTGCGCTCATCCTTATATGAAAGGATTGAGTTGACCTTCTCTCTTATCCTTAAGAGTGTTGGATTATCGGACCAAGTACAAAAGTATTCAACATTTCATTCCCATTAGAATTGCATAGGAATTCATTCCTCCTTACATTCATATTGAATACTTGTTTCATGATTTTTTAATCATGTTTTCCTATGCAAGTAAAAGTGCAAGTGGAGTGTTCTCATAAGACCAAATAGAGAACTTACTCAAGGGTTTCTAGATGTTAAGTTTGTAATGTTGAGCTAAATAAGAGCTAAAGCGCATAATTTATTTATACAAATTGTATTGTAATGTATTTCCTCAATTAGGAGTCTTAGGAGAATCCACCAGAGGCATAGACTCTTTGCTTTAGGCCTAAAGGAATAGTCTTTTTGCCAAAGGGGTCAACCCTTCAAATCCTTAAGTATGCCATTGAATGAAATATTATATCCAACCACTAACTAGAATATTTTGAACACATAATTGATCAAATCACTTTTCATATGTTTTAAATGCATTAGTACAACTTGATTACATGAGTGATCATAGCCTATATGGGAACTTGCTCACATTAAGCTTTAGAGATAGATGTAATGTATTTGTATTATTGATACAATCTTTTTCCATTTGACTATTGTTATTTGTTGTTAATTTTAAGTTATGGGTTAGCAAGGACAAATGAATATATATCTATCAAATATTGATTCATATAGCAATGGTAGTTCTAAAGCAATAGGGGAAGGAAAGAATGTCAAGTAACATGTTAAGAACCACTATAAGAGGTAATGTCAAAATAAAATTTTAAAAATGTATAGATTGCTTCTTGTTGAAGGAAGAATGTTCTTTGATGAAAGTGAGAATGACACAGAAAAGGAAGTGGCATTGAGATACATGCATTATGTGAAAATTTGGGAACAATACCTCTTGAGTTGGACACCAATTTTTGTATCGATGGGGAACATATCAAATTGCTCCATCTAGTTTACATGAGTTATGTTTTTTTTCTATGGATAGTGTAATTGTTCCATACAACAATACATTTTAACTAATGGAGTATGTTGGCTCAATGTATGATTATGGGTATTGGATATGGCTAACCCAATATCTAGTATGTGATTATATGGAATTTGTGCAAATTATAACCAAATGAAAGAAAAGAATCAACATAAGAGACAATCCATATATATTGATGGAAGGACAAAATTATTGAGAAATGTTGCAAGGTTTATAAAGAATTCATGTGGAACAAGCTACCCAAATGTGTGTTTGAGGGTGTGATGGAAATACAATTTCTATTTGTTCAATAAAACCAATAGTTGTTGGAAAGGAGTTGTTGATCGATTACAATTTGAATAGAATTAAGGAAACATAAATTTGTGTTTTACAACTTATATTCATTATTTATTAATTGTGTTTAAATATGGTCATCTACAATAGTTTTATTTTGAACATATTTTATCTAACTAACATACCATCATTCTATATGTTACACATTGAAAATGTTATTTTGTATATCAAACAATATTTGAACAATTTTCATGTTTGTACATTAGAAGAAAAGATTAAAAAAATTGTCAAGCCATCGTGAATGAATTCCAAAAATATTTTGACTATGCAAATTATCCTCCTTTTGATTTTTTTATTGATCTATCCCATATTCTCAATGTTATCATCAACCGTGACCAATATGAACACAAAACTAGTATAATTATAGACATGATCTTGAATTCCCCATGCACTAGTACATTCATCATTTCCATATATGTTCAGTCCACCATTGAAACTCTTACCAACCTCCTTGACACATAATTTTCCATCAGGTGTAACTTGAAGAGCATGTTCAAAGTAGAAATGAATGTGGCTAAGTGGATTATATGTGCCTCATGGCATTAATTCAACTCAACCGAAAGAAATGGCTCAGTTATCAACTACTGCCAATTTTGAAGATGCATTATTTAATCCTGTGCCAAATTACGAAGAATCTCGACCACTAGGGTGCACTATGGGGAAGATGATTGTGTATGTTTTAATGATGATGTTTAAGAATATAATAAAGTTACTTTTTCAATGCTTATATTAAATTATTTGTTTTAATTTATTTGTCTATGAATGTTCCTTAAAAGTTATATCAAATGTGAATGTTCATTAATTTTTTTATGAGCATAATTAATTTGCAAATAAAATTATTGTCAAAACATGCTTTCTCCAAAATTAATGTACCAAATTGCCTTATCCAAAACTTAATATCCCACTATCATAAATGGAAAGTTTGATACTTACACCAGTGTCTTACCTCTAGAGAAACTTTTCCAAGCAAGTGTTTTTCATGGTAATATGGTCATGGAATTCTAGGCAAGTCTTTTTAAAATGACATTTTCATCTATTACTATTTGAACATAATCAAGGGAATAGGTGATAATGTTTTACAATTTATGGTTTCCGTTTATTGAATATAGTGTTTGATTATAATTTGCATTAGTCTTATCTTATATATGCATATTTTATCTAATTGGCATATCTGTGTTTATGTTGTAGGTTGATCACAAAAAAATATTGATGCAAGGTCGATGATCTAATATACCATTTAAATTTTAGTTGTTTGTGGGTTTCCACATTGCCTCATTATGTCCATGACAATGATGATTGTTATGATGATCCTAATACTTTGAATCATATTAGAAAAAAATGGGTAAAAACACTTAAAATTTTGATGAGAGCTACCTGTAAAGAAAACATAAAAAAGACAAGCATACCTCTAAAGAAGACATGAAAAGACCTATTTCTTTAAACATGGACGAAGAACTAGTCCCACTAAAGGGATTAAAACTTCATGGTAATTACTAATCCATTAGCTTATTTTCATTTTATATAACGATGAATATTTGTATGTTGATATTAAATGTCTTATCACAACATATAATTGCAATAGTAAGGAATAAATTATTTTATCAATAGCTACATGAGAAGGTGTTTTCTATTTTTGCACTGGTAATAAGAATTGCCTATAAATATCAAAGAAAAAGTTTGAAAAAAAGATGATGAAACACGTGACAAATCTTTTTGGTCAAGTATTCAACCTAAAGTTGGTTGATTATATGGTAGGGGAGTATTTGAAAGCAGCGTAGGACAATGGAGCACTAATCTCCTATGCTACCCTAGTTATCGAACTTATAACTATGCATTAGACATGACTAACTAAATCACATTAACATGCACTTCAAACTTTTCACACGCTCAAAAACACGTTAAAGGCCACAAATGATAGATTGGAGAAGGTTGGGAAGTACAAAATTAGCCTAAGAGACTATGTTAAAATAAAATAAAGGTATGTAAGTACTAAAATTTAAAATATTTCATTATTGATTTGTTCAATTATATTTTAAAAGTTTTTGTTATTGATTTGCATTATGTTATGATATGTAGTCAACATACCATGGTGTTATGCCCACCAACGATGATATAAAAGTGATATTGTCAGGAGGATATAAAGCCTTGGTCAAAATGACGAATGGAAAGGCACATAATACTTCTAATGTTAACAAGGAGGTAAATAAGTTAAATATATTTTGAATGGTTAATTATAAACATGTTTAGGGTTTATGGATTATAAATAGCTATAAACGTTATTGGGAAAAGGGTAATAGTATAATAATTATTGAGTCTTGCAATGGAAACCCTAGCCATGAAGCAACTACAGGACGTCGTTGTCACATTTCTTCTTGCCCCAAGGATCTCCTTTGGCCCTCGGTCCTTTTCCCGCAGTAGTTGTGTTCTAGAGGTTCATGGTGCCCTTATCCTCCACGATCTAGTAGTTTCAAGCACGATTGATACAAATTTCAACTCTTGGACTCAAAGCCTGCGATTCGGCAGTGGCACTAGGTCAAGGGATATTGCGGAATCTGATATTAGAACCAACTCCCAACTGCTTCCTCAAGATCAGGGTGGTTTCTCACTCTTTGTGAAATACCTTTCAGGTGCCTCCATTTTCCTTCAAATGAAATATTCAGATTTTGTTTATGCTCTCAAATTCCAGATCCAGAAGAAAGTGAGGATCCCTCTCAGCCAGGTGCAACTCTTCTATGATGGAAGGTTGCTCTCAAACAACCTACTGCTCTAGGATTATAGCATATCCAAATACTCTACCATTATTTTGGTCTCTTTCCTACTTGGAGGTAACAAGGCGCCCTCAACCTCCCTCCCTCTCTCATTTAGGGATGCGAAAAAGGCCAAAGACTCTATTTCGTTGAAGCCCAATGCAAATCCTACTCCAGCCTTCATAGTGGAAAAATATGAGGAAATGCCAACTGTGGAGATTACCCATCCAGAGTTCAATGTGTATCTCCAACAAAACAAAGACTTAGCTATGATTTTTTGTTTCAATGGACTTTGGCCTCGTACCACGGATCTCTTGCAGTGGATTAGCTAAAATTGGTCTTCGGAATGCAGGACATTTATCTGTTCAAAAGGATTTTTCATTGTGATCTTTCCCAACTTAGAAGAATATTTGAAAATTTTGACTAAAGGGCTCTGGTTCTAGGGGAAAGTCTGGAATTTTATAGACCCCTTGGTTCCCTGATTTTGACCCCTCCTCTATGGTTGTAACCACGGTCCTATCTGGGTCCACCTTCCAAACCTGCTAATCCATTTCTGGCACTTCTCAATGTTTCAAGCTATTGGAAACTCTTTGGGAAGCTTCATTTCGACAAATGAAGAGTGAATTAAGCAAGGACTCTTCACCTATGCTCGAATTTGTGTAAATATTGACAGTAGAAAAGGACTTCCTAATCATATCAACTTGAAATTGGGCAATTCTACCTAGCCCCAATTTTGGATTATGAAAATACAACATTTCGGTATTGGATATGTTGTCAGATAGGGCACCTATACAATGCATGTATGCAGTGGAATCCTCGTCAGAAAAGGAAGAAAACCCTCTTCAAATCAAAGCGTTGGCAGCCTGCTGATATCCATAGCTCAGATGACGAGGAAGATGAGGATGAGTCTGATGAATAATTATCTTCTATTGATATGGTTCAGAATCTTGATAATCAGATGATCGTTCTGAGTAAAGATCCAAGCCTAAAGCAGGAGTCGTTATCCACATAAGAGCTTGCAGGAAAATCCGCTCCCCTTGAACGTTTGAAAAGGATTCATCAGTCTACTTCTTTGGACTCTGACAAGGAAACACTCCCTAATAACTATGCCAATCTGCATCTTGCCATTGTAACCCCATCTTCGGGTGGTTGGTTGGAGGTCAAGAACAAGAAAGGAAGAAAGGGACGGTTTGGAGATAGAGTCTCTGGAAACTCCCCAAACTCCCATGTTGGGTGATATGTTATGGTTTAGACGTCTTATAGTTCATTATTATATTTTTTTTCATTGTTGCTTCTCCCTGTTATGCCTGAAGTCCCCACTTCAGTAGATTCTCCCATCTTATTTGAATCTTTTGCTTTCTAGATTTGGTTTTTTCCTCTAACGAGGAAGAATCTTTCTTTTAGACATCACAGGATCTCTATGTATTCTTCTTTGTACAAATATATGAGTAGACAAATTTACAAAAAAAATATAAATTCTATTGTATGACATGAAGATGTTGTTATGGATTAAGCATCTATTTTTGACATTGTTTGGGGTGATTAGCTATAGGTTGACCCTATCACCATGTCTAGTGAACAAGTACTATGAACAAGGTGACTTAGAAATTATATTTTTATATTCATATAATATGAACAAGGTGACTTATAATTGAGTTGCTTTAATTGTAGATGTGTGCCCTACTAATATGCATGCATGAATGTGTATTTTGTGTTCTCAACAACCGCCTGAATCGAGAGAAGAGCATTGAGAAGAAGATGCCAACATCATAATTGTGCACCTTTAGAAAAAAACCTAGAAATAAATAGTGTATTAGACAAACGTGTTGTATGATTAATGTGTTTTGACATACTTCGGGATTTTTTTATGTTACCTTTCACACTTTCATGTATGATGTTTTTTATTTTTATTTTTGTCTATTTTCCACTATGATGTGCATGTTCATTATTTACTAATTAAATTGGGTATGGAGAAATGAGAGTGATATGAGTAGGGGGGAGCACAAGAGCTTCCACCTTCACGTGCTTGGCATTGTTGGTAGAAAATGAATCATTCTCTCTAAATTCCAAGCGAAGCTCAAGGTTGTAACATAACTGTCACATCGCCATCAAATTAATGAGCTCAACCCTTAAATTGTTTATAATTAGATTTTCATTGAATTCTTAAATTTTTATTTTTTTGTTCATGTGCATATCAAATTAAATAGTAATCAATATTTGTGGTTTATGTTGTAAGTCTAAGTATTGGTGTTTAGTCACATTGTTGGATAAAACTATACAAGAAGACTCCAATGTGTATTTTGGAAATATTATGCTAACTTGTATTGTTTATGTTTATGGTAATATTGCAAACTTATAATGTATGACACATTTAGTCTACACAAAAGTAAAATAGATATTAATATATATTTTCGTGCAAGATTGAAAGAAATATAAACAGTTTTTGTTGTGTTTTTCTCTATTTCTTAATCTTTTTTCCTTGGATTTTGCATGTCTATATCAACTAGCACCTTGCCATGATCGATAACATGGTATTCTTGTCCATGACAACAAGAATGTGAAGGTTCTTCTAGCTCTTTTCCTTGTTGGTATTATAATTAGTATTCAACTACAATGCCTAGACAATAATGATCCTCATGAAGATCTAGACAATAATGCTTGTATCAATCTATGTCTATAATGGTTTTATTCCTCTATTTTAACCTTATTGCCCCCATGCTTAGAGTGTGAAAATGGATATGTGGTTCTTCTCATCATATCTCTAATGCTTATATTGTGGGAAATGGCATGTCCTCCTTATCCACATCATCCTAATGCCTACATTGTGAGAAAGGGAATATGCTCCTCCACATCACCCAACCCCTAGATTGTGAAAAAGGTCATGTGCTCTTCCTATTGATAAATAGTGTTACGGAGAAAAACTTCCTATGGCTCGGGGCAGACCAAAACAGACAGATGACTACCAGAAATCAACTCAATTCCCAATGCAATGCTATATAAGTGTAAATTCTAAGATGTGGATAAAAGACCAACCTTCAACTGAACATTTGATGTAGATCCCTGTTGAGCTTTCCAACTTCTATACTTGAACTTGCAGCTTAGTCTCAACAATAAACATAAGAAATTGCATATAATATATGAAATATGTTAGCATAAACAATAGAATGGTCCATGATATAATAAGCAAATGTTACCCAATGTTAATAAACAATCATTCACAAGATCAATTGGACGAGAAAATGAGTATTTATATTAAATTGAACAAGAAGTACATGATACAACCTCTTGCCGGCAACTCATCTGAACCAAGAACTAGGTCCCTCCACTTGTGCCTCCACCACTTCAATTCCCCATGATGCAATGGCAAACTCACGAATAAAAGATAGGGCCCTTCACAAGATATGGAAGAGCTTGGTAAGTGAACATAAGAGGTTCACAACAACTAGGATCAATGGATGTAGACTCAAGCTATGGAAAAAATCCAATAGAGTTTCGATGCTCTCTCTTTCCTCTCCCTTCCATACACCATAAGAGCTCAATATATAACCTTCCAAAAGGTAGGTGAAAGGTCGAATCGATTCGTTTCGGGATGCATGGAGGGACAAAGGTCACAATGGCCACTTTTTGGAAGTGAAAAATAGAGTTTTTACTATGATTTACCAATTAACTCGATGTACGCCGGCTATATTGGTACAGCCGACGTATACGCTAGTTGCAGTGGAACAACTAGCGTACAGGAACAAAAATAGGGAAACAAGGGTTCTTGGAGGACAAAAATGGTTCTGAGCCAATCAACTGAATAATGGAGGCCAATGAGTTCTAATGCTCACAATGTGGCAAAATGTGCTATAACAGATGCCCCCTAATGTGTGAGGTCAGAGAAGGGACTACGATGGCCGAAATACATTATAAATCTCAGAAGTTAAGTGATGGAGACACAAATGGAAGTAGTATCCCACTCGTCATAATACAATGATATCTCTAAATACATATCGGTACAAAACATAGCAATCTGATACAGTGGCCATGAATAGACAGTATATAGTGAATACATGTCATGAGTGGTCATAGCCATGACCCAATATAGTAATATATGGTCTCCTGCTAAAGAGGAAACAACTGATGCAAACTGAATGTACAAACTGTTGATGTATGAGACTGATCTCTCATAAGTATAATCAAGATCACCAGTAGCATACTAAATGCCACTAAAGGCTGGGGTCTTCTACACAAATCATCTACGGTGCATGCCCTATCAAGCAAATAAAGGTATTGATGTTGAACCTGATGTGGCATCGTTTGATTACCAGTCATTGATGTATACCGTTAACTGACACGAGATAACCCACCAATAATGAAAATGGGCATCAAGGCATATATTACATTCACCAAGTGTGAATAGAGGTGTTGAGGTCAAACACTATGATGAATCCATCGATCAGGGGACATTAATGAATTCCCAAAACTGACGATGGCAAGAGAAACTACCACTAATGACTGCAAGCCTCAAGGCACTCAACAAACTCTAAGTATCGATTCTGGAATAAATGAGTTGAAGTCGACGGAATGAAACTCGCTGGAAGGAGGGAATTAATGAATCCCCCATCAACTAGCACAAGCTAACAGCTACGCTGAAATATTTGGAAGAACTCGAACTAACAGATCAAACTGTATGGGATGGCCGACATGCAATAGTCAAGAGATATGAGGAGTGGCTGACTCTGGTTTCAATAATTCCTTTGAACAAGAGCATGAGTAGATGGATAGACTCTGGTAGCATAGACTCAAGTACTAGATGATAATAATACTTTGCGATGCAAGAGGCATCAACAAAGGCTCCATAATGAGTGGAAGCTTAACCAGCCGATGGAGTAAGATCTGAGAAACGAGTACAGCTCCTAAGGTCCTACTAATGTCCCGACTCATGACGAATGGAGTGGAAATGAATGCTCTGTTCAAAGGTGACAGGATAGCTACCAATAAGAGGTAGTAAAGATTTTCCCATCCGGATTTTTTAAGTCATATGTTTTTGTTGGTCTTTTTCATAATATGAAAGCTTGAAAAAAAAATTGCTTATAGTAAAACAGGTGAGGGAACGAGTGTCAAGTGCGAGCAAACTAGTTCCAAGCAGTGGAACATACCTATGATCAATGCAAGGAAGCATGTGCAAGATGTGGACACTCGGGGGGGTGTTCCCTCAAGATAAAGGGTCATCAAGCTATGAAAGATAAAAGGAGGCTCTGCTTGGCTCGGAAGGTAAAGTGCTCAGGCACATGGCTAGTAACTGCGAAAAGCCAGAGTCGAAACAAGGCTCAAAGGCAAGCAGGATGACGCAATGCATTCACAACTCGACATAAATGGGGAGTCCTCATGGGAGATGGCCAAAATAAAATGAAGTAGAGTATGAGTCTTCATCACGATGTCATGGCATGACTACAAAGGACTCCCAATCCTAAGGAGAAACAACGGAATGGGAGCCAAAAGACATAAAAAGGTTCTAACTAGGGCACCCATGGTCAGACAAGGCCTACCGCCAAATAACGATACTTCTAAAGTAGCATAGAGGTTCTGTGTCAATTAAAAAGAGGGGTCGCACCTAAGGTTTAGGAATGTGGTCATAAGGTCAATGAAAAAATGCAGGCAAAATGGCATCCTAACCTATATGCCAGGTGTAGAAAATACCTGTCGAAGGCGTGAAACGGTTGAAAAATCCACTCTCGTAGGAACCAACTGTTCAAAAAGGCATTCTACACCGACATATTAGTCTAAAATAGCTCCAAAACGGAAAAAACTATAGGAAAGTGGGTTTGAAAAATTATAAATAGTAAAAAGAAATTAATTTTACCATTCCATTTTCACTTTTCACCCACCATAGTGCTTTTGGTTTGTTTTTACCCTCGATCTTCAGTTGAAGATTTTGGGAGCTACGAGCGTCGAAATCACGAGCCGTCTGGATCAGGTTGGTGCTCTTACTCTTCTCTTCATTTCCATGGTTTTTATTTTAGTTTTTAATGGTCAAATTTTTATTTTTTTCCATGGGATACACCCATAGTTCACTGTACGCTGGCTATAACTATACGGGTCATGTGGAGGGCTTCTTGTGCGCGGTCAACTCATGTGTTGACTGTGTATATGTGCGACTGTCCGCAAACTTGCCTGCATACAGCGCCGTGGATGGAGTTTTTTAACACATGGAGACTAAAAAATGCATTGTTTTGCTTCCAAGATGGTTCTGGAATGGAGAGAGAGAGAACATGACATTGTTGATCAGCACGTACGCAAAGACTTGGATGCCCAACAAGCATTGCAAGCTTGTGGGTTATACAAATTTTGGAGCATCGGGCGTTTGAGGGCCCAAAACTGATTGCTCACTCAATTGTTCAACATTGGGATGTAGAAGCGCAACATTTTGATCTAGATGGGAAACCACTTCCATTGGAGGTGGAAGATATATACTTCATCACTGGGTTGTCCCGCCGAGGTGAGGTGGCGAGTCTTAGGTCTCGCAGCGTGGGGGGAGGAATCACCATTGGTGATTATATTGAAAGGTATTGTATTGCTGGCACCTAGAAGGTGGGTAGCCAGGTCCCCATATAGGCTATAGCGAGCCTAAGCATGAAGATCATAGTTCTCACCCTCGGGAGGATTATAGGATCGGCTTCACTTCATCAGGATTCAAGGCCTTTGATATTCTACGCAGCAGAGTGCATGAGACCAACGGTGTATGACTAGTGCACAAAATTGCTAGGCACTATGAAGACCCAACTGATGGAGTGCAAGCTAGGGCGGGCCCAAAACTTTGGTTTTGGTAGTATTCTATGCAAATTTTTCTTTGAGAGAGTGCCAGGCTTGAGTTCAAGGGTTGAAGTCCCTCCGCATAGTCTCTGAGATCCCACCCAGACCTAGTGGGCAGAAGTATTGACACGACAGGGGGATGGCCGACAGGCTTCCCCATATTCTGAGGAGTTTTTCCACTGGTGGGGACGACATATCATCGCCATCGATGACTACCCATATGAGGGGATAGACTACCGAGGAGACCGAGACATGCCGCTCCCTCCAGGGGCCGCATTCGGAGAGATTGGTAAGTTACTCTTTTTGGAATATTTAATTTTTTTGTATTTTTTATTATAAGTGAATGCAAAAATGTTTTTGGTGTAGTATCATATATTGATGTATGACTGTTTTCACAGATGTTGGTCTGCGAAGACCACAGGGATTCCCATGACATCGTATAGAGGCAGGGGTGAAGAGGTGGCAGGCGCAGCAGTAGAGCGCACTTTAGAGAGGGTATGGGTCAACTTGACCCGCATGACTGCCAGGGTACCAGTCATAGGTAGAGCATCTCCCAGAGGTGATGCAGAGACATGTTGTAGGGGTAACTAATACCTGGGTGCAACTACTCCGGCGCATAGCCAACGTTGTGCACTATTATATTCAGACACATCCTTCTGAGGCAGCGAGGCCTCCCCGTAGGGCTTAGATGTCATGGAGTCCTATTTTTTGTATCGTCTATGTATATTTGAGAGCTATGAGCTCCAGTTTTGTATTATGACACCACTTTTGGACATATTATTAATGAAAAAACTATGATTTTTCGGTTCTACTATTGTGTATCTACAAATGTATGAATGAATGTTATTTGTGTGCTTCTTTTATTGATGTGACAAATGCCAATCTAGGACATAATTAGCATATGCATCAGTGTTGTGAGAAAATCTCCCTACGGATAGGTAGATATCCCCTTGGGATTAGAAAAGGCCCCTGGTTTCCTACCCAAGACAGATAGGAAACAAATAGACACTATAGTACTCCTAGATCTAGCTCACACATCAGCTAACAAGCTATGGAAAGACAATGCAAGTAGGTGGCGTACCTTACTTTGATGGTTTTCCTTGCTGCTCCTAAGTTGCTCCAGCTCCAGCCTTTGATTATGGACTTATGAACCTGTTCACAAAGGAAAGACAACACCTTCTCCAAAGCAATATATGTATAAACAAAGATCTAACTTTACAAATAGAGACAATTTCATGCATTCATCATTAAAGACATGAAAATGAGAGGAATAGACTAAGTTATATTAATGATAAGAAAGCCAAAAGAAGTTGATTACAATGTTATACCTTCATGTCCAAAGTAGCAGCACCTCCTTCCAAGCTCTCCAACATCACCCTTGCAAGACTCATAGGATCATAATTTTGGTGGCTTCCAAGATCACCCCCCCAGAGCTCATGGATGGCTCTCTTTAAGTAGGATTTGGGAGGCCAACCACTAAGAGGAGATTATGGATCTAAGTGAGGAAGATGTGGATCCCGACGTTGTTCGTCAAGTTGCTCAAGGTAGACTAAATGTTGTTATACTTCTGTAGTGTCAGGTAGGAGCTCTATAGCTAGTTTCAAGGAAGGGATTTCACATTCAATCGGTAAGATAGACTCCACACCATGAACTAACTGAAATGGTGAGAAATTGGTGGAAGTCTTTACTGTGGTTCGATATGCCCACAAAGCAGGATATAACATAATATTCCAATTTCTCTTGCTTTGTCGGATGGTTCGTTGGATAATGGTCTTTAAGGACTTATTTACTGCCTCGACGTGACCATTCACTTGGGGATAATATGAAGATGAGTGATCTTGTCGAAACCCAAGATTAAGTGATAATTCCATCATCATCTTGTTTTGGAAGTGACTTCCATGGTCAGTGACAATATCCTTCGGGATACCGAATCGAGGTATAATTTGATTGAATACGAAGTGGGTTGTTGTAGCACCATCATATTTTACAGTCGGCATGGCCTCATCCCATTTGGAAAAGTAATCAACGGCCACGATAATATGGTGATGCCCCCCAACCGAAGCTGGTTTGCAATCCATGAAATCAACCCCCCACTTGGTGAAGGGACCAACGGTGACGACTAGATGAAGGGGCGCATGATGCGAGCGTACATTTCAAGAAAACACCTGGAAATGGTGACATCTCTTCACGACATTAAAACAATCTTTGAAGATCATAGGCCAGAAGTAACCTGCTCGCAAGATACGTTGGGTCCTTGCAAGCCCAGATAAGTGACCACCACACGCCCCACCATGGCAGTCATTAGGCACTAGCTTCGCTTCTTCATGACTTAAACAACGAAGTAGGATAGAGTCTTTTCCCCAGCGATACAAAGTGCCGTCGATGATGACATAGTCTTTGGCATGATGTCTCACATGTTGTCGTTCATCTTGCGAATAATGCGAAGGGAACTTCAGAGTTTGGAGATATATAATAATGTCTCCATACCAAGGCTCCGTTGACGAGATAAGAAATAGATGTTCATCCACAAATGAGTCTTCATGGACTACTTCCTCATCAAGTCTCGAAAAATTTGACATAAGCTCTGCAAAAACCAAGGACTTCACCGACTTCACCGAAGCAAAATCAAGATCAAATTCCTGAAGAATAACAATCCATTTATTGTATTTCCCCCTAATTAGGCGTCTTGATAGCACAAACTAAAATCGATTGACGTGTGCTATAACGGTGCTTTTCCGAAGCAAAATGTAATGTCGTAATCATTGGACTGCATGAACAGTCACAAGGGCCAATTTCTCAACATGAGAGTATCTCACCTCAGCGTCTACTAAATTTTGACTAAGGTAATAGAAAACATGCTCTTGGAGCACATCATCCTCATGAACTAAGACCATACCAATCGTCTCTTGAGATGCAACCACATAAAGCATAAAATCTCTTGCAAAGTTGGGTGGACTAAGAAGAGGGGCCGATACCAAGGCTTTCTTCAAAGCGTCGAAAGACTGGAGGGCTCGCTCATCCCAGATAAATGGAGTTTCCTTCTTCAATAACCATGCGAAACCCTTAGTAAGACTGGCATAATTCACGATAAAACGATGCAAGAAAGTGGCTCTCCCTTGGAGGCTCTGAAGTTGAATCAAGTTACACGGAGGAGGAAACCAAAGTATTGCCTCAACCTTTAGAGGATCGACTCTAATACCCTCTTTTGAAACTACAAACCCTAGAAGGCGACCCGTTTTCATGACAAAGATGCACTTGTTGGGGTTCAAACGAATCTTGTAACATCTGCATATTTCGAAAATGATGCGGAGGTGATTAGGGTGATCTACTCTCTTGCGAGAGTGACCAGCAAGGTCATCCAAATAAGCCTCCACTATGCGCTTAAGGTCATGAAAAGTGTATGTCATAGCCCACCAAAAAGTAGCTCCGGCATTTTTAAGGCCAAAGGGCATCTTCCTGTATGCAAAGGTACCCCAAGGACATATAAAAGCGGTCTTATGTTGATCCTCAGGTTTAATCTGGATCTAATTGTATCCTGAGAAACCGTCGATAAACGAAAACACCTCGTTTCCCGCACACGCATCCAAGATTTGGTCTATGAATGGAGTGGGAAATTTATCTTTAGGACATGCTCAGTTCATATCTCTAAAATTGGTACATACATGGATGGTTCCCTGCTTCTTATCCACGGGAACGGGGTTGGATACCCATTTGGTAAGGGGAACTAGGTAGATGAAACCAGCTTTGAGTAGTTTCTCCACCTCTGCCTTAATAGCGGCTGCCTTTCTAGGATTTACAGCACGAAGACATTGTCGAACAGGCTTAACATTTGGATAATTCTTAATCTCATGCTCGACAATGCTAGGGTCTATTCCTGGCATCTCCTCATATGACCAAGCGAAAAACATCCTGAAATTATTTGAACAACTCGGTGTAAAGGTGGATCTCCTCGAGAGAACAATCGGCACCGATATAAACATTTAGAATCTTTCAGGAGTGCGAGAAATGTTGATCGGAATGGTTGGGGAAATATTATCCATGTTCCCCTCTGCGTAAATACCATGCAAATCCAAAGGAGCCACAAGGTGACCAACTTTCTCTGCTAGAGTCGACCAAAACTCCTCCTGCTCAATAAGCTCAAGGTTGGGAAGAAAATAAGATCGATGATGTAGATCTTCCCAAGGCTTATCACTACCGTTCATGGCCTCAATAATAGCTTCATCCGAAGGAAAAGTACCATCAAGAAAACCATGTGAGCAAGATGAGTCGACTTCCCACGCGGGTAGCATAACATGATGTTCTTCTTTTGTCCATGAAGAAGAGAGATTCAGTTCTGCAGTGGCTTGTTGAATATCACGGTAAGCAAGCTCGGATGCAGATAGGGGCATAGCCATTCCAATGTGTGAAACATATCCAGACGGGGAACTCATGGATGGTAAAGCCCACGGATCACTAAAGTATGATGTCCAGAAAGGTACGTTATTCAATGAGGAAGGCGCACTATCGGAAATGGTTCCAATGAAGGATATTGGTGCAACAAAGTCGAAAGATCCCATCAAAGAGGGATACAATCCTACACCAATATTCCCAGTTGTTGGCTGGGAATTTTTGATCTGAGGAACAATAGTTCCTGGAGATGCTACGGTATTGGAACTAGTGAAATCTAGCTGATCGAATGTCACAATCTTTCCTTTGTGAGGAAAGAAAATAACTCTAAAAATAGAGGACACGATCGCTCTCATCGCGTAGATCCAATTCTGACCCAGTAAAAGGTTGTAGCCGATGGGCGCATCAACCACCTCAACTTCAACAGGAACGGATTTCCCACCCAAGTGGACCTCAAGGGAAGGGAGAATACCATGCAGCCTAAATGACCGACCATCGAACGTAGTAAGCATGGTCATAGAATTCGACAAGGGAGGAGAGCCAAGAGATTTCCAACAAGCTAACGACATTACTGAGGTGGAAGCACCTTTGTCAACCACCATGTGTTTAACGACCATTTGTAAGCACCTAACATGGACTTGAAAAGCCACATGATAAGGCAAGCGAGGCTGGACATCAGTAGTGTCGAACTTGATAACATTAGGGATACCCTGATCCTGGACTCCCAAAGCACATAAAAGGGTATTCATTTGTGAAGGACATGCTTGGAGAACCTCAAGAGATGACATGGCACACAGAGTTTGGCCCATATCTTCTACAATGGAGTAGTTCTTGGCAGCTCGGGCATTGGGATTGTGCATCGAGCGCTTAAGAACACCTTTCAGTATCTTTGGTATAGAATTAGGCTTCTCGATATGTAATGGAGAATCAGGAGGAGGGGGATCATTCCCCATATGAGGTTGTGGTGCTCCATAGTCACGTGATCGAGTAGTAATATTAACCTCAGATTGAATCATGTTAACGCATCCAAATCCACCGGCATGGGTAGAGGACATCGAATTTTCATTAGACCCATTACCAGCGATGGAAGCACTGGAAGCCATGTTTTGGTGATGTGGAAGGGGATCTTTCAACACAGTTGGGCTTTGTGCAAGATGCTTCGAATCTTCCTCGATACGAGGGCACAAATGTGTAAGGTGATCTTCCGAACAAAGTTTGCAAGGAAATTTCACTTTACGTCTAGGTTTGTGGTCCCTACCAGCATTTATGCCATCGTGAGGAGGGTTAGCGTTCTACTTCTTAGGATTATTCTTATTTTTCCCATTATTTCCACCCCTACGGTTATTTCTCCCCTTCTTATTTCCACCAGGTTGTTGGTTACCTGATGGGTTCGTCGTTTGTATAGAGTGAACATCAGACGATTGGGTGGAAACAGACGAGGCATGAGCCTGTCCGGGGGTAGATTGGTTAATAGACAAATTGTGCATTTGATTTGTAACCAAATCTACGGGACGAGTACTTGTGGAACCAATGATTTCATCGGCATGCGTTCCAGGAACAGGCGTGGGCTCATGACGTGTTCTCAGTGCATCGGGTATAATGTCATACAAGATGCCAAACTGGTCCTAGACTAGGTCTAGATGCTGGGATTTTAAAATGGCTTGTTCCTCAGTCATAATACCGGACAATGAAACGTCCTTTGAAATGTAAGGGAGTAAAGACTTAAGGAACCATTCCAACAAAAATTCTGGAGGAATGTTGGCCTTCACTAGCCTCTTCCGTCGGCACCACTCTTGAATATGATCAAAGATTTGTGTGGCTTTGTCCTGACAGAAGGTAGATAAAAGTTCGGTGCCAGTATCATAATGAACTGGCAACTGAAAGTGATCTAGGAAAACCAAGGCTAAATCGTTGAAACTCCTATATGTGCCCCCAGGAAACTCGACATACCATTTCACCATTGCCCCCGTGAGGGTGCGTTGAAATAGCCTCAAATGAATAGAATCATGGTTCAAGGAATTCGAGGAGCACCATAAGTGAAAAGTAGTGACGTGATCACCTGGATCCTCACCATTCTTCCCCTCAAAATTTGGAACGTCAGAAGGGAGCTTGGTAGGGACTGGAGGCTATGTGTAGTCGTGACACACTGGATCATTCGTGAGCTTCGAAAGATCAGGTAAATTTAACCTAGAAAGAAACAGGAGTTGTGGCTGCGAAGCTTGATTATAAGCTGCCCAAAGAGTCTTTCCTTGCGAACCGTAAGGTGGGACTGTGTTCATAGAATTCGACACCTGAGGTGCCGATGAAATCTGGTAGTAGCCATGACCATGACCATAAGGATAATAACCTCCTCCAAAACTAACCCATGTGCGGATACACAAGCATATGCGTGGAATAGGATCCATAGGGGGGATTAGAATAAGGGCCAAAACTGGATGGATGACCATAAAATTTACTACCAGAAGTATGGGGTATATAACCACTAGTCATAGAAGGAGCATTCGATTGATGGTCATAAGAAACTGGTATGTTCCCAACCCCGGGAACTGTAGTGTTAGGAGGAGGATGATTCGAAAGCATAAAAGCATTCGTGGGCATGGGCATCTGTATAGAGGCATAAGGGTTGATGGATGGTATGTATGTCGGAGTACCAATGCCTACCATAAAACCTCCAACAGGGAAAAGATTCATGCTAACATTAGGGGGTTTTGTAGGAGGTGGTCCTCCCACAACATATGGAATAGATGGAGGGATGTGACTACTTCCAAACTGATATGCAATAAAAGGCGGTAGTGCCCCCAATCCCAAGGCTAGAACTAGCATGACTACTGGACATAGTGGAGGTAGTAGTTGGAAAAACATCGGGCATACGCAATGAAAAAGGGTTTGTGGTCGTAGGGACGGTCGTAGAGTCAAAGCCTGGCATACCATATCAGAAACCTGGTATATGAGTATCATCAAATGGATTCATACTAATGGGTGGGGATACCCCAAACCTAGGAGGAGTGATGTGTGGTGAATCTCCCTCCCCATCCACTCCTAGGAGTACATGGAGGAGAGTTTCCTTTAGTGCCACCGAATGGGGTCACGGGGACTCCCATCGTGCCAAATGCGGAACTCATGATAGGAGCTCTCTGAAGCTCGTGAGATGTAAATGAAAGACTAACAGTAATCTTCCGATGCTTCTTAATAAAAGACTGTAACGGATCGCTAGCTGGTAAACTAGCTAACCAACGAGACCGGCGAAGAGGCGGCCTCGATCTATGATGACTCCAAAAATTCGACAAATATAACCGTCTCCTAATGGCCAACTAGAACGTCACAAAGCACACACCTAAAGAAACTACAACCAAATGCACACAAACAGGACTGGCGTAAGGGACCTCCTGACACTACAGCTGGTATGTATCTCCTAGGAGAGGCTTGAGACTCCCAAACTATAATCGGAGGTAACCGAATTAGTTGTAAGGGCCCCCATACTTCACTGTGCGAATAGAGTCAAATCCCTGTGCAAACACAATTGTGTTGTGGACACTCAGAGAATAACCGCTGCAAGTACCCTATGTGATACCTAGGTAAAGCAACTTTGGCCACCACGTATAACCAATGATCAGGCGGACAGTCACAAGTGGGATCCGTCGTATGGGTAGGGTAGCTAAGCCTGAAACTCAAGAGGGTCAAATCCCCCAAGAATCCCAGATATGAACAAATCCTGGAAATATCTCCCACGTTTAGCCAGTATTGGAGAGCTATCTCCGCAACTAACCTCCCGTGACCTCGTGCTTAACTCTGGTTTGAGTAGAGCTTCAAGAGAACACTGATATATACCATGGGCTTCACCACTCCCTGGTCAGACACATAATGTTTGTTTAATAGTATTGGATTGTTAACTCACAGTGATATTTTCCAAGACTCTAAACCTATACTAGTTGGTGCACCCTATATAAGGGAAAATCGTTTCTAATCAATTTTAGATTAAGCGTTAATTTTAATGGCTGTGATTACTCAAAGGATATGGTCGTGAAACTAATGATGTGAATAGACTCAATGAAATGCACACTCAAAAAGCACTAGACTCAACTACCAATGAAAAAGTATGCCACTACAATGACAGTGAAACCAACGTTTCGTTTTTGAAATAAAAATGCAATCTCTATAATTTCATGCACAAGCAAGTCCTAATGAAAGCACAAGCACTCTAATGCAAAATGCAATAACATAAAGCAGTTTTTTTTGTATTTTCACTCTATAATGAAATGAAAATGCAAATAATGTTTTTGTATTTTTCAATATAAATGAATGAAAAATGAAAGCAGAATCAAAAGTCTTTAGAAAAATGCAGAGCATGCAAAGCAGACAACCCAACAAATCCCAAAAAGCAAGACTCAACCAAGCTAATGAGCTATAAAAAACAAAAAATGGTTGAAACCAAAAGCTCAAAAACTAAAGAAAGAGGAGTTTCTAGTCAATAAAAAGGCATGGAACGGTTAGAATACAAGCCTACTAAGACTCAAGAACACCCAGAATTCACCCAGCAACAACCAAAGATCACGAACAAGACAATCTCTGAGTTGTACGCAACTGTTCATAGAACAGTAGCATATATATGCAGGCTATTGTACTAACAGTAGCGAGTACATGTGAGCTAACCAAGGTTGACCCGCGTACAGGGAAAGGTAGGTGGACCAAAAATGACACAGAAACTCAAGATTTTCTATGTAGATCCTAATAGCTAGTCAATAAACTCGACAGAACAGAGACTCAAAATAAGGAAAAATGCCCAAAATCCCAAAAATGGAGGTTCCTCCCTAGTGGAGTCGCTATTTCTGTTACGGAGAAAAACTTCCTATGGCTCGGGGAAGACCACAACAGACAGATGACTACCAGAAATCAACTCAATTCCCAATGCAATGCCATATCAGTGTAAATGCTAAGATGTGGATAAAATACCAACCTTCAACCGGACGTTTGATGTAGATCCCCGTTGAGCTTTCCAACTTATACACTTGAACCTGCAGCTTAGTCTCAACAATAAACACAAGAAAGTGCATATAATATATGAAAGTTATCATAAACAATAGCATGGTCCATGATATAAGAAGCAAATGTTACCCAGTGTTAATAAACAATCATTCACAAGATCAACTGGACGAGAAAATGAGTATTTCTATTAAATTGAACAAAAAGTACATGATACAACCTCTTGCCAGCAACTCATCTGAACCAAGAACTAGGTCCCTCCACGTGTGCCTCCACCACTTCAATCCCCCATGCAATGGAAAACTCACGAGTAAAGGATAGGGTCCTTCATAAGATATGGAAGAGCTTGGTAGGTGAACATAAGAGGTTCACAACAACTAGGATCAATGGATGTAGACTCAAGCTATGGCAAAAATCCAATAGAGTTTCGATGCTTTCTCTTTCCTCTCCCTTCCATACACCATAAGAGCTCAATATATAACCTTCCAAAAGGTAGGTGAAAGGTCGAATCGAGTCATTCTGGGATGCATGGAGGTCCAAAGGTCACAATGGCCACTTTTTGGAAGTGAAAAATAGAGTTTTTACTATGATTTACCAATTAACTTGATGTACGTGGGCTATGGTGCTACAACCTGCATATATGCTGGTTTCCGTGGAACAGCTAGCGTACAGGAACAAAAATAGGGAAACAAGGGTTCCTAGAGGACAAAAATGGTTCTGAGTCAATCAATTGAATAATGGAGGCCAATGAGTGCTAATGCTCACAAGGTGGCAAAATGCACTATAACAAATAGAAAGCTTACATTGTTCAAGAAAGATCATTCATGTGCTCTTATTTCTCACCATCAAAATGGCTAGATCATGAGAAATGACATGTGTTCAATAATTGGAGTAACACTTTGGGACTATTGTGCTTGCTCCCTTTTATTTACATGCAAGTGACATATATGCTTAATGTGTATTTGGTGAGGATTCCACAAGGATTTTATTAGAATGCATCATGGAGGATGACATAAAAAGACAGTTAAGTACCCATAGAAATCCAAACTATTAATGCATCTCTTATGTGTGACATTTTTGTATTATAACTTCTAAATTTGGGGCCTTGGAATGTAATGGTAAATATGTTTCATATTAGAGGAATGATTTGAGCATGGTGAACCATGAATATTAGAGAAAAATGTGTTTTAGAGGTGCCATTAGCCATATTTCTAAAAGGTATGCCCAAAAATTCAAATAGAAAGAGATTCTCAATGAACAGGAGTATAAATTGTGTAAATGTATAACCACCTAACAACTCCATCTTCAATTAAGTTTATGTTATTGAATTATATTCTATTAGTCAACTCTTTGTGATGTATGTTCTTGATCCTTCATCTCTTTAATAGACATTATAAGATAACCATTGTTATCTCCATTGTAACTATGAGAGTAGATGGTTATTTTTTGAAAGCATTTATCTACAATACACAAAATAAATTAGAATAACTATTTTCATTATTGAAATATTGACCTAGGCCTTAAATAAGAGAGTAACAAAAATGGGGCGTTGGAGAGATGAATTTTGTGTGCTCTACTAGGGTTTCCTAACCCAAGGGGCTGCAGGTGAAACTCCCTACCGTACTACGTATGAAATCGACAGTTTTCCCTTGGTAATGGCGATCGTCGCTGACGACAAGCTGTGGGATTCACATGTGACCTACGAGGAGTCGTGGGGGGATGCAGTGGATTATGCAGAGGACCCCTTTGCAGGTTAATCAGTTTTCACCTCTCCCACCGAATATCAGACATTGGATTCTGATAAGAGGATGGAGACATATGGGAAACTGGTAGCAGGTGGAAGTTTTAATGAGCTCCAACATTGTCTTTGAGATTCTCTGGCGCAGAGCGAGGTCTTCTCCAACCTACCAAACCTCGATGCTTCAGACGACCCTGACCTTCTAAAATTTGTTGCTAGACCCTTGGAGCCACAACTGGGAGGAACCTTGTTGTCTCTATTTGAACCTCCTTCACGAACGAACATTGGAGCCCCGGTGGTGATGGACGTGGCTCGCATTCACACTGAACATCAGCAGGAGGATTGGAGGTGTCGCTATATGGTATGATTTACGATTTCTTGGATGAAGGATGGCCTTCAACTATAAACCTTGTACATGACACTACGCTCTGCAAAAACCCTAATCTATTCTCTACCCAGAGTCCGGATGGTTTCATAGCCTCACTATTACAAACCTCTGATCAGCAGGGTTCCCCGCAGGAAAACCCTGTCATCAAAGGACACTAGACATTAGGGTTTGGCTAAAAAAATCCCATAGAGTGTGCCAAGAGTAACTGTCGCGGGGAAGAAAAAGACAAAGTGCTTCAAGAACTCGAAGGAACCTATAAATATCATATGCGGTCAAAACGTTTCGATTGCACAGTCTCTAGAGATGGCGGAAAATGTGGTTGTCAGTAGGGCTAGGGGGAAATACCCTAGCTTGGAAAATTTGGAACAATGGGTTGAAATAAATTGGGCCTCCTTTTTGGATTACAAACTAGAAATCTTGGTGCTCTCCTGGGGGTGGTTCGTCTTCAAACTCCGCAGGAAGGAGGAGGTGGGGCGTATATTGCAGAAAAATTGGAGTTTCGGCAACACTCCTTTCTTGTTGAAAAATTGGACGCCCATGTTCTATGCAGAGAGTGAAAGGCATGGCATTGTCCTGGTTTGGGTCAGACTCCCAGGTCTCCTATAGGAATTTTGGAATTGGGACTCTTTCCGGGACATTAGAAATGCACTAGGTGTTTTCATTGATGTTGACATGTCATTTACTCATACTAAGAGAATGACGGTGGCGAGGATTCTGGTCTCCTTAAACATACGAATAGGGATAAGAGAGAACTTGAACATTATTTGGGGTTAGGAGAGATGCATACAAACCCTGGACTATGAAGGAGTTCCCTTTCACTGCCATCGCTGCCACCTTTACGGACATGTCGTAAAGAATTGCAATCAGAATTTTAGCATTGCTTTGGAAAGGCCCAAGAAGATATTGGTAGGCCACGACGCCTCTAAGGATGCAACTGAATTACACAAACTTGGAAGAATGGAGGTAAATACTGATGAGTATCATCATGTTATGCAGGAGGAAGAATCTCAACATATTGATGCCCCCGCAACTGAAAATCCTAGCAAGGAAGAGCCATCTCAACTTCCCTAGGAATATTTAGCACATCATCAGCCAGCTTCAGCCTCGCCAAGTAAGCAAGATACTATTTTTCTCATATCTCTTCTTTGGAAGAAAATTTGAAATATTTGTTTTTTGATCGACTGAATTCTGTCTCTATTTCTACTACTCCACCGACCCCCGTGGTTTTCCTTGATCTAATTCCCTGTTCCACCTCTCCCCTTCCTTCGCCCCTTCCAACCACGGTCCCTCCCACCACATACCCTCCACATATGACCCCCTCCCTTTGGCCCCCCTTACCTCTCTAGTGGTTTCTTTCGTGATACGTTTTCGACTAAGGTTGAGGGACATTCTTGTTACATCATCATCATTGGCTCAACGTCGAGGGATAGGGAAAAATGCTCTTCTTACTTATTGAGGAAAAGGAAGGGGGAGACCCTCCCACCTCTCCATAGCTCAAAAATGTGCTCTCCTTGAATTTGTGTATGGCAAGCAGAAATCCATCTTTGGGGCGCTTAGAGAAGCGGAATCCCTCGGTGGGGTTAACCAATGAAACTTCTCTCCCTCAACTATAGAGGGTAGTAGCAAGTGAACCCAAAAAAATTGCCCTTAAGAGGATGATTACTCTGCACCAGCCTGATGTTTTTATGCTCCAAGAAACATTGAGTTCGGAAGAGGGAGTTACTTCCCCATTAAAATCTCTTTTCAGCAATATGGATTTCTTGACCATGGATTCCCGAGGACACTCAGGAGGAATCGCTATTGGATGGAATACTCAAACTATTCCTTTAAAAACTTCCTAAGGGACGCATTTGACTTTAGTAGGGGAGATTTATCATGCAGTGCTAAACTCTTGTTTCAACATCCTGAATGTCTATGGACCCTTCGAGGAGAGAGTCCCCTTCTGGGACAATCTGAAACAAAAATCCTTCCTTCTTCTAGAGAATCTGATTATTGGAGGGGATCTAAATTTCACTCTTGGAAATCATGAAATTTGGGGCCCTAGTGCCAAACTTGATATGTTGGCGGATTATTTTGAACACCTATTGCAAGATTGTAGGATGGTGGATATTGTTCCTGAAAATATGAAACCCACCTGGACGAATCGCAGAGCGGGGGAAAGAAGAATAGCCAAAAGATTGGATCGTTTTCTCATTGCAGAAAACTTATTGGAACAAAACTTAAACTTCAGACAGTGGGTGGACATGGGGGGATCTCGGATCACTCCCCTATATGTCTGGAACTTAAGGGAGATGCCTCTAAACCTCTTGGCCCATTCAAAATTTGTGCAGCTTGGTTAAAAGAAGAGGAGGTAGCTAAGATTATCAAATACAACTGGAGTCCTTTATGCCCGGCAGAAGGGATTTATGTTGATCCACACTTTTTTAAAAATCTCTCGAAAGTAAAAAAGTTTCTAAAAGAATGGGTTTTCAAAAAGAAATAAAGGGATGAACAGGACTTAAACCAGGTCAAATCCGATCTTTGACTTGTTCAGGAATCTAAAGGGGGTGGTTTCTTGACTCAGGAATCCAAAGAACAACTATGGGTACTGGAAGCTTGTCATAGGAAACTCTTAAACGATCAAGAGGAGATTTGGTGCCTCAAGAGCAGATCTATTTGGATTGAATGTGGCAATGAGAACACAAAATTATTTCACAATTTTGCAAAAGGAAGGAAGTATAAAAACACCATATGGGAACTAAAAATGAAAACCTTGAGAATATTTCCTCTTTAAATGAATTGGCAACTCTTGGAACATCCCACTTTACCTCCCTTTATAAAGTAGACAACAGAGTAAATATTGTTGAAATCATTCATCTGTCCCAATTTTTTCCTAAGTTCATAACACAGGAGGACAACCAGGACCTCATGGAGGAAATCTCAGAAGAAGAACTCAAAGAAACACTTCATAGATTTAAAAAAGATAAGAGTCGTGGCCTAGATTGATGGACAATTGAATTCTTTTTAGCACACGTTGGGGTTATTGGAGTCGATTTACTTCATCTAGTGGAGGAATCTTGTGTTAGGGGACATGTTCATCTGCCTCTAAACTCAACATTCATAGCTTTAATTCCTAAATCTTATTTTTCTGTCTCTTTCAATAACTTTAGGCCTATCTCCTTATGCAACATCACATATAAGGTGGTGGAAAAGATCATTGCAAGAAGGCTCAAAAAGGTCCTCTCTCTGGAACAATTTGGATTTTTGGAAGGACGACAAATACATGAGGCCATTGGGGTTGCGCAGGAATGCTTTCATTCTATAAAGCTAAATAATTTGCAAGGGGTGGTTATAAAGCTTGATCTTTCAAAGGCCTTTTATAAGGTAAGCTAGTTATACCCGACAATGTTGATGACCCGCCTTGGTTTTGATTACTCTTTCATCAAATGGGTTATGAGTTGCATTACCACTACCTCTTTTGCGGTTCTTATAAACGGGTCAGATTCCCCTTTTTTCATGCGGGAAGGGTTCTTCGTCAAGGTTGTCCCCTATCCCCCTTCTCTTTTTATTGGTGGCAGAAGGACTAAGCAGAGCTATTCTAGATGCAAAGCGCTGCAACGCTTTTAAAGGAATCAGCATCACGACCTCTCTATTTTTAATTCACTTATTGTTTGTCAAAGACATCCTTCTCTTTTGCAATGGTATTATGAGGGATGTGGAAATACTGGTTGGTATACTAGACCTCTTCGGGAAGGCGACTGGCATGGAGATAAACATAAGCAAATCCATGCTATCTTTGTCAAATCTGGGAGAAACAAACTCCCTTTTTTATACTACACTCTTTCCCTTCGATTTAACTAATCTAGAAGCTAGACTCAAATATTTGGGATTCATGTTAAATCCAAAAAACTACATGAAATCTGATTGGGGATGGTTTATTGCAAAGATGGAGAAACATCTTTCTTCATGGAGTCACAGGTGTCTCTCTAGAACGGGGAGAATGGTCCTTATAAAAATCGGTGTTGGAAGCAATCCCGGTCTACTGGATGTCTTTAGCCTGGATTCCAAATGGTATCTTAGACAAATCTCGGAGAATATGCTTCATATTGTTGTGTTCTAGGAAATTGGAGAAACACATCTCTCCCCGGGTTAAATGGAAAACACTTGCAAAGTCGAAATCCCAAGGGGGTTGGGGTCTCAAAAATATTAATATTTTCAAAAAATCACTTGTAGAAAAAGCATGATGGAGACTTCTAACAACATAAAATTTATGGACTAAAGTCGTGTCTCAAAAATACGTTGCGTCGGTTTCCATCTTGAAGTGGGTCAGAAGCCCGGTTCATAACACGGTGGGAATCTATGTAATTTGGAAAGCTATACTCTCCTCGTTCCAATAAGTTCCATATTATTGAGTTCGGGCTGGCTTTGAAGGTTGGGGATGGCTCACATTGGCACAGATCCCTGGCTGGGCAGTCAGAACAGACATTCACTTCCACCACAAGTCTTAATTTTTCTACACACATGGAATTTTTCACCTTACTCACATTGTTGATCCGGAGTCTACCTCGATTATGCAATAGGGTTGGAAAGGCCGTGAACTTCTGAGACTACCGAAAGTCTTCGGGATACATGGAATGAATATCTTTTCGCCCTTCGCTCCTCACATGTCAAGCTTGCAGACTCTCGGGATGAATCTGATCCCCATCTCCGTTGGGAATTTTCACCCCAAATCTTGGATATAAGTTGATGGTTGGAGAACTAGAAGAGGGAGCAAAACTCTGGTGGTGGAAAATGCTCTGGAAATCAAAGGCTCCCTTAAAAATAAAACTTTTCATGTGGTGCTCCTTGGATAATAAGGTACCAGTCTAGGATAAAATGAAAAGCTGGCACATCGAAGAACCTGGGTGGTGTACACTTTGCAAACAGGGCTCTGAGACTCCCCACCATTTATACATCTCTTGCCCCTTCACACTACAAACATGGACTTTTCTTCAAACTATTTTAAATATTGAATGCAATTGGTCGGGTCCTACATAAGAGGGGGCCTGGCAGAATTTCTATGACTCCCTAGATATGGATCACTATCGGGCATTACCTCTCCTGGTAATCTGGGGTATATGGATGGCTCGAAATAAGGCTTTATTTCAGGATAAACCATCAGTTCTAGATTTGGTGGCCTCATAGAGTTTAAATATTCTCTCCTATTTCCCGCAAAAGAAAAATTCTCCTTCAATCCGTTATGTATATGCATAAACTTTTGATCCCTCAAAACCTTGGGTTTACTTTGATGGGGAGACCCAAGATCATCTTTGTGGGGGGGGGGGGTTGTTCTCCACTTAACCCATTCACTCTTTTATCATATTCAAATGGTCCTTGGACATGGAATGGACAACTTTGCAGAACTCTTTGCAATCAAGATTTTACTTTGTTTTGCATTTGAAAAGAATTGCACACATATACAGATTTTTGGTGACTCCATGACTGTGAACAATTGGGTCAACAACATTCAGCAGTGTCACAATCTATACTTAAGTAATATTTTGGCTAACGTTTTGAGACTCTTGAGGGAATTTGAATCCTTATTGTTTCGTCATGTCTACAGGGAGCGAAACACAACTACGGACAATCTCTCAAAGCAGGGCCTGAACCTACCTTACGGACATTGGAAAATTATGGAATCGGAACATGGACAAGATTTTGAATATTATCACAGACCATTCATTGATGGAATGGAGGTCATAATTCCAGAATAATCTTGGACACTTCTTTTTCTCTTGATAGCTCTGTATTTGTACACCCATTTTTTGCCGAATGTAGGGGCCCTATGGGGACCTCATACCTCTTTCATATTTTGTACATACCGAATGCCGCTCTAAGAAAGGGCATAGAATTTTTTGCAGCTAACAAGCTGGACTCTTTTTTCAAAAAGGCAACTTGAAATCCTTCTGCAATATGTAATTTGATTATTATTAATTAAATTACGCTTTTTTCCTTGGAAAAAAAAAGAGAGTGACAAAGTGAAATTGTTATATTGTATACCATAATTAAAAGGCTAGCCCTCACTACTATGTTAAAGTATATATTATATATCATGGAATTGTGTATTATGTATTTAGTATGTATTATGCTAAAGTATGTATTATACCTTTCGTATCCTTTTTTATTTTGTTTCGTTTTGGTTTTGAACCATGTCAAAAAGTATTGGGAAATGGTTTTGGAATCTACCATAGATGTCGATAATAAAGCAACAAAGGTTGTTTTCTAGGATCACTTATTGAAGCATTGACAAACTCTCGAGGATTTGGAGAAGGAATAACTTATGAAGAACATGGACTTGCAATTTCCACTCATGTTGATAATTTGTAAGGGGTGCATACTAAGTAAGAGTTATAGAAACATTTTCCCTAAAGGAAGATTTCAAGACACAAAGAAAATTGAATTGGCCAACTCATATATTTGTAGGTTAATGCAAATTAAATGAACTCCTTCCCTCTGTAGATGCATGTGTAAGTGTAAGTTATTAGAGTGTTGTTTTTCAAAGAGTGTTAACTAAGACAAATTTCTCATCATCGTTTATAATATTGAGAATGTCAAAGTAATTTGCTCCATTGTAATTTAGGAATTAGGAGAATGGACTATGAACTAGCCCATGGAAAGAGGATATAGTGGCCAATAATATGGAGAAGTAAAACTAATGAAGCTAAGGATGTAAGTAATATCATAGTGGGATGTTGTATAATGATGAACATGTTAGTGAAGACCTAACCAATCTAAGGTGGATGACTATAAAACAATGTACATAGTTATAAATATTTTTTTTTGTTTTCAAAAAGTCATAATGTCTCTTAAGACATGTTCCTAATTTCAAACTTGCGTCAAGTTAAAATGTACTTGTCAGTGGGACGTCACTTAATCCACGTCACTAACATTGATACCATAGCATAGATGTCTATGGCATGCCACTTAATTAACTCCCTAAACGTTTTTTCAAGTGTTCTATGTTGCCGAAGAGTCAGCAACAGGTCAAGTGGATGTCAATAATTCATCGATTGGATGTCATTGAGAGTCGAATAAGCAATGTCTAATGATTATTTTTGTTCAATTATCAAACGGAAAAGCATCGAATTTGTGACAACCGAGCAACATTTGTCCAACATTACAATATTAACATTTTTCGACGAGAGATAGATTCATATTTGACATTTAACTGACATTTTAAATGTCATATTAACATTGAATTTTGACCCAAGTGTAGTAGTGAAGACACTAGACTGGTCTCCTAGTCAAGCTTTTGGTAATAGATTGAAATCCCATAACCCCAAAACTATGGAACACGAGAAAGAATTTAAACCATCCAATATAAACAAATCTACATGAAGTGAAAGCTATGTTACTAGAAACATTGAATAGTACATTGATTGGGTATAGGAATGTGATGAGTAACAACTAATAGTAATGTGTGCTCATATTGTAAATCATCGAGAGTGTGAGATGGTGATCAAGAGAATGATGGAAGTTGCAAAACATATCTTCACTATTTTTGTGGAATACAAAGCACATTTGTATTATGAGGACCTGTGCACATTTTATGCTTTTAAACTAGCTTCAACATACAAAAAGGAGATATTTTAACTTGGAAAAAAGTCATGAGACACCATTGTTATCCTTTGGAAGATGATATTGATTCTTGGCCTACAAAACCTTCTTCTTACAAGTGCATATAATCGAGCTTCCATTTACATAAATCCTTGAAAACTCACATTCTATTCAATACATCGTGTACTAGTAACAATAGTAATTTTGTGTTCGATGTGAATTGGATACAAACCATGAACCATATGTTTCCTCCACAAGTGCAAGACTTTTGTAGATACTATGTCCATAAATTTGGCACCAGAGCTATCATTTAGGTTTTATTAACCACAACTTCTTAATGTCCTGCTATTATAGCAATAGATTTATAGAGAAAACCTTTTGTAACCACTCTATAGTGGTTTATTTTGTCTTTTACGAGAGACTTGTATTATTTAGATTCATTGTCAAAATGTTGCTTTATAATTTGACTCGCTAACAATATGTTCTTCTTAATTCTTGGTATATAAAACATGTCATGCAAATCTTTTACACCTCCACTAGGTATCTTCATTCAAATTGTTTCTTGGCCTTTAATCATGTGCAAAAGTGTCTTGCCTTTAGCTTCATCTCATGTCTCTTTGTTGGCCAAAACATTTTCTTCATTTTCCCTTTTGCATTGATGCAAAGAGATGTTCAAAACTACCTCTTCCTCAAGAAGATTATTCCTTTCCTCATCTTACAAGAGGAGGGAAATTTTTTAAGGGTTATGCAAAAAAGATCCTTATTCTCTAACGTTTTACTTGCAACAATGACTTTGTTCTTTTATATATCTTAGTCTAATGTGATTATTTATGACCAAATTACCTTCCACCTTCTTCAAACTATACAAGTAATTTCTCAAATACAGAACTGTTATTTTTAGAGAAGATGCAACCACACATAAGCATACAAGAGAGATGTAATTCTTAAATAAATTTATCACAATGAAACCAACTGTAAATATTATCAAACAATTTTTTATCTTCTCTCTTGGAGGTTATTAAACAAAATCCACATAACTCACCAACTACCTCATATTCATGTCAAGGGTGGGGCATTGGAGTAATAACCCTAACAAATTACTATTAAAGGTCACATTTAGTTATAGTAACCTAACATACAGCCCGGTGGGTTAGCTCAAGTGGTTGAGTGTTGTAATCGCAAGCAAAAGGTCTCGGGGTCAAATCGTCATGTGGATATGCAGGGCCTCACTTGATTTCCCCACCGAGTTAGGACCCGTAATCAGGGCCGGTGATTTACCTTGGGTACCATCCTTGAAATGAGGGGAAGTACTTGAGGGTTTCCCACGATGTGTTCCATTGAAAAAAAAAATAGTAACCTAACATACAAATAATCCCCAAATACAAATACTCAATCTTTTACAAAAAAAGAGAGAAACACTAAACAAATAACAACTAAATGACAACTGCAATCTTTTGTTTTACAAAAGATGTAAACACTGCATATGGGTATACTTTCATCCACCAAGAGATCTAGGTAATCGGCCATAATGCTTGTTGAATTTCTAGGAAAGTAACCTAAATGCATCTATCTTCCACAACTATTATGCAAGAAAGAGAGGTTATTTTTTGTTGGTTTTTATGACATCCTCCTTTACAAAGGAAAATTGCCACACTACCACACTTGTAGTTTAAAAAAAAATCACCCTTGCAACACCCATATCTATAGCTCCACCCAACCGTACTCATGCAACATTACTTTCAAGTATGTCCATGAAAAAGGAAAAATATTGTTCAAAAGGTAATGTGTTCAATGTTTTGTTTCTATACTACTCTCCATGCAATAACTTCCAAAATAAAGTACATATTACATTTGGAACCAATGTAAGAAAATCGGTAAATCACATCAAATACTTCTAATGTGGACACACAAATACCACTAGTGAGATCATCCCAACACAAGTAACATGTTTATGTAACCTGGTTGTTACATGATATTCCCATGAACAATCTTCAATCCCAAAGGAAAAAAAAAGCAACACCACAAGTGTTTGAAGCACTATCTGAGACAATGCACTTTGCAATGCTCCAACAATATGTTCTCAAATGCAAATTTCAAATTCCAACAAAAAAAAACACTTAATCTCTACTTCAAAAAGAAAAATCTTAGACCAATTTTTAACGTTGGTAGGGAAGTTACAATGTTGGACAAGCCTACAACGATTGCAAGTTATAGAGCATGCATCTGGAGTTAGCTAAGATGATAAATGTGGGGCATGATAAACAAACTACACTGTTGGAAAGCCTATGGAAGTTGCAAGTTTCAAAGAATGTAAGATCTTAGTTAAGATAATATATGTGAGGTGATAATATTAAATTGCTTAATATATGTACTAACCTTGTGTAATGACAACAAATTAGAATTGAAACATTCACAAAATTATGAAAGTAGGTAATATTCCATTATTAAATATGGTATATTCAAATCTAGCTAGGTTAAAAACAATAAGAATAAACTAAATCAAATTTAATACTGCACAAACTCTCTCTAGTTGACACTCTTTAAATGGCATTTTGAATCAAATACAAAAAACATATAACATTTTAGCTAACTATTACCATCACTGAGTACAATATTTTCAAGTTTAATGAGTTTTAAAATAAATAAAAAATTGCCTCTGCATAAGTCCTCACATACAAATGATACTTCAATTTTATATTAATCCAATGCGGACTTTTGTATATTGTCTATACATTTGTTGACTTAAACTAATAAAAACCTGTAATATCCCTTCTATGGAGATTTGTTCAATTTTGACCAATTTTCGAACCTTGGACTAATGAAACCCAAATTGTCTCAAATGCTCCCAAATGATTTTGAATTTGACATGGATGGGATTGAGAGGTATTAATACATAATAATGCGTCTCTTATACCCTTAGACACCCATTAGTAACATCTAGGGTCTACAATTCTCAAGGAGGAAGGAATGAGAAAAATACTAGGTGAATTCGATGGTTGAGAACCCCACTAGGCTATCACTAGGCTATGAACTTTTTGGCTTCCCAAACACTGTACGACCTTCCCTATTTTCTGAAAAGAGACTTGGCTTGGATAGAGGACCTCAAGGGAAACCAAAATGCAGCATTATATCAGGTTTTAGGGTCTGCTATAACTCCCATAGAACAACAGGTTCTGAGACATAGGAATTGTGAGAAAATTGTTAACAATGTACATAGAATTTGTGGTTCAATATTTAAGCAAAACTAAGACGGTATGCACCTCATATTTTTGCCATAAATGTTACTTAATATTCAGCTTGAGACATAGACAAAAACTCAGAAAAATTCTGATATCAAACAGGTACAAAATCATCCCAAAAACACCATGTGAAAATAGAGAAGAAACTAGCTCAAATCTTGAGTTTGCTTGGAAATATTACATGAAAGGTATGGTATTTTGAGTTGTGGCTCTAATATCCAGTTCATTTCAGTGATATACATAAGACAAAATTACCATGGAGTCAAAGTATCATTCTCCACAAGATCTACTCAAATATGAGTGCGCCATCACACTTGAACATGGACATTGAGAGAGAGAGGGAGAGAGTGGAGAAAGAAGGTAGAAGATGAAATTGAACTTAAAGGGGACTTGAACCTGCATCAAAACATATCCATTAATATATGATAAGAGGTCTGAATGGCCTCTTCTCCAACCAACTTGGACATGAATCTTTCACCTTCAAAATTGGTTCAATGGCAAGGAGGATGAACATCCATCGTGCAAGTACAAGCTAAGCTCTCCAAGAGTGCAACACAAAAATGATCCAAAATATGCTCTCCTTTGTCATCCTCCTATTTTATTAGCCTCATGTGGACTCATGAGGTCGAATTCCCTCCAAGAGACTTCACTCAACTCGAATTAGTGATAGATTCTCTCATGAGACACTTGTCCACTTCTTCCTTGCATTCCTCTTTCCCCCAATTCATATTGGGAATCTTGGTTGACCATAACTCCCTCTATGCACCCTCTTGGTGGCTATTTTTAGCCATGATATGTCAGATGTGTCATAGGTCTGCAATCAAGTATGAATTTGTCATATTTTTCATATATTCCTTCATCATTGTTGTCATAGGTGCCATGGAATCTAGCTACAAGTGTCACAATGCCTCTTCCTCTTCCCTGGGAGTTACTCTTCCACTCCAATTCGACCTTCCTATATTCTTGACATGAATATTTCCTCTTCATCTCCCCCAAGTACGTTACCTCCACATTGGACTCGAATTGGTGAGAGAATGATGCCAAGTATAGTGGGGAATCTTTCCACATGTGGGCCCCACACCCTCTTATGCACCCTCATGACCAAATGCCACCTTATTTTTCATTTTTCATTATTTATTTGACCCAATTAATGTGAATTTGTAATTCTAAGGTCATTTTGGGTCTTGTAGCTCCCTTATTCCAAATTTTGATGCTTCCACCCCCAACCTAGGGAACTAGTAAGTTAGTGGAATTTTTCCTCCATGATAATTTATTTGGATGGGGACATTACAAAATTTGAATTGGTACTTTGCTCTTCATGTGATCCACCTTATCCATTTGGCTCTAATTTTACATTATTACTAACTTGGACATCTTGCTTGGCAATTGTTTGACCCTTAGCACCAATTTGACAAACTATCATGAACATGGCCAAGTGGCTTAGGCCATTGTGATCCAATGCAAAATTTGGGGAGATGACAAAACCATTTTTCAATGTGTGCGCGTGTGTGTTTTATCTTGTAAAATACTCATAAATATCAAAAGTGTGTGGCATGCTGGAAAGTCCTATACAATAATTAGAAAGCAAAAAGCAAAGTCCTAATATATTCTCTGCATTAAGCCAACATTAATGTTCTGGTAACAATTAACTATGCTTTAACTTTAAAAAATATGATGAAATGGAAGAGTTAAATTGGTCTCACACAAAAATTTGTTATTTAAACTAAGAAATTACTAGAAACTTTTCCATTTTAATTATACATTCAATATTTACATCAAAGTAGCCTTACAATAATAGGTATCTAGTAATATATTGCAGATAATGGTAGACTGAAGTGGAAATAAGAATGTTATGAAAAATAAGGCAGAAGGGTTTTAGTCTAAGAAACATGAAATCTCTCATCTACATAAGGTATATGTCTCAAATTGGTTAGTATATGTATTGACCTTGTGTAAAGACAATAAATTTGAATAGAAACATGACATGAATTGGTCTTCTAATCACACTTCTAATTAAGCTCATAACTTTGACCTATGCAATTTAGGAATTACTTTAAACCAATTAATAAGGGAAAACAACTACAAGAATTAAAAGCAATGTTATTAGAAACATATAACAATACATTGATTTGGAAACAAGAATATGGTGAGAAACAAGGCTTTTTAAGTTTTAAGGATTTTAGGATAAGAAATGTGAATCCTCCCATATGCATACTATTTACTTACTAAATTGATTGGTATTGTATTGAAAACATTTAGTAAGTTAGCACAGAAATAAGACAACCAACTAGTCTCATAGTTAGGATACTGGTAATAGAGTGAAATCACATGACTACAAATATATGCAACTCAAGAAAAAATTTAAACCAACCAAGAGAAAACAAATCTAGAGGAGAACCATTTCATCTATAAAAGTATTTACAACCAAAAAATAAAATCTCAAAAAAAATATTTTTAACCCAATTCTATTGATGCATCTAAATTGATTAGTAATCTACTAATGTAGTGCCAATCTAGGAATGGGATAAGAAACAAGTCTCCTCATCATAAAAGTAAAGATAAGGAGTTGGAACATAAAACTGCATGACAAGAAGTCGGTCTCCTAATGAGCTTTATGGTAATAGATTAAAGGGCCATCGCTCAAAATCGATGCAACTTGGTAAATAATTTAAACCAACAAGGGGAAAATCAAAACTAATGGAGGTCAACGATTTTATACCTAGAATGTTTTAAAATAGAAACAACATTTTAAAAACATAATTTTGAAATCAAACCCTTGTTATGCATATTAAATTAATTAGTAATCATTTTACTAACCATGAGCCGAGACAAGAGTTGGAACATGAAATGGATAGGAAATAATTATACTAGTCATTAATGTAAGGAAGGGAAATTGTAATAGAAACAAGAGAAAAAATTAATATCCTAGCCAAGCCATGACCAAAGCAATACCAGTGAAAAAAAAACACAACTACTCCTATTTATTTTAATTGGCAAACAACATTGACTCAAATCCCAAGTTATTAGGGTCCCAAAATTGTATTTTAAGAAAAAATAGAAATAGAGTGTCTTAACTTTGTTCAATCTAGCAATCTCTAGGTGTAAAAAAAACATTGAAATTACCTCAATCGAAGCCTATGCAGAAATATCAAAGGTGTTCGATGATAGAGATGATTTCATATGAGATGGTGTGTCTACCTCCATTGCCACACATTTTGCTCACATTAATAACAAAGAAACAACAAACTAGAGAACTTCATTGAGATAATGCGTGTTGAAAACGACCTCGTATAAGGAAGACCTAAAAAATACAAGGAGAGGAGGTCAATGGATCCACAAGATGGCCAATGACCTCCACCAACCACTCAGAGATCATAGTTGGTTGATTAGATAGGAAATGTGTGTCAAAACATACTGCCATTTGTCGTCCATCTCTGTAACGTCCCCATTATCAACCCCATTACATTCAAATGTAATTGATGTAATATTGTTATGAAATCATGGTGAGGAGCTCAAGGCCAAGGCCCCGCCATCGATTTATTGATGCATATAGCCGGGCACATTGGAACTTCAACATCATGTAATATGCATTTTAATAAAAATACCCACAACTAGCTATGCAATGCAACAAAGAGATGGGGGCATGATTTCACAAAGAATTGGGAGGGAAAACATTCAAACCCTTGAGCCAATCAGTTCAAGCCAAGTGTCAATGAGAGAACCCATCAAACCCTCAACTACCCATGTTGACTTTTGTACCCAACCATTGATTTCTCCCAAGAGTGGGTTGGGGAAGTTAATGCCTTGGGAATGGAGAGGTATGGCTGTCCAAAATCGGGTATGGGCAAACCACCCTTCATGGAAAATCGTGTTGGCCTCCTTGGGCAGAAATAGAGCCACGAAATTGCTCCCTAGGCTATTATTCACCATGGCCTTGCTCTCTCACGCAGCTCTAGCTGCCTGGGCGTTTTCCTCCCTCGATTTTCTGTGTTTCCCTTCATCTTTTAGCTGGGAAGGGGCGTTTTTGTGTTGGTTACCAGTGGGGGAAGAGAGCAGAACGTTTTTGGGTCTTCCTGGAGGTCGTTTAGGCCATTGGAAAGGATCCTAACCAGTGGAGAGAAATCGGTTTTGCTCCCTGGGGTTGAAATCGAAATTCCACAGTTCGTTTGGATGAACCACGAGTTGGGAGAACCAATGTGGACCCTGTTTTGTGAACACCTCCGTTGTAAATGTGTAACCCTGTCAATAATCGTTTTGCTGTGAGAAGAAAGAGTATGTTGGGGTATGGGTAATGGGTAATCCATTGTTCTGGCTTGAGCTTGAGAATGAGCATCCATTGTTCCCTTGTAGCCTGATAAACCCAGTTGGACTGGCTTGGCTGAGATAAAATGGCTATTGGGTTGTGGTTGAGCTGGAATGTTCCCTTTCCCTTGTGAGAATCATGCCCAGCTCGGGGGTGGCCTTCGGACGGACTCAGTACAAGCTGTCGAAGAGCCTATGGCTGGGTGGAACGTTGCAGCGACATAGCTAGTTGCTTGGGCAGTTGCAAAAGTGAAGATAAGTGTCCTGATGTCTATGTATTTACTTCTGCATTGTTTTAATTAATTGATGATTGATATTGATATACTGGGTGCATATGAAGAGATGTGTGTGGATGAATTTGTTTCCGTTGTGCATATTTGTTTGATTTACATCTGCACACTTTGTTTTTAACTGTATGCCTCTAAATGAATGGGCTGAGCTTTATGAAAAGCCCCATAGATTGGTATCATGTACCCTGCCCTGCATTGGTTGAATGGGTGGGTACGTGACAATCTCCATTGTTTCGCTCAACTGTTGTTGAAGAGAACACCCTCTGTTAGATGGTGTGTTACTTGCTATAGCTAACAACTTTCGAATCGAGACCATACAATCTTGGAGTATAGAGTAAGCAAGGCCGACATTGTTCAATAAAGTGATATTTCAATAGAGTGAGAAGCTTGACAACTCACAAATTGCCAAAATCTATACACCATGGCCAAATCCTATTGGAATATTTGAATAGTTGTGAAGAAAATGCCTATCAAAATAATTAGTATATTTTTTTACAATTTTTTCTGAAATATATAATATATATATATATTTTTTATCAAATTTAAATTTCATATATATATGTATATATTAATTTCATATATATATATATATATGAAATTTGATGTAATAAGTGAGATTTATTATTGTTATGATTAGGCTGTCTCGTGAGAGCATTTTGGTGTTTACTCGCGAGGTTTCTTAAAAGAAAAAATTCAGAATAACGGGCAAGTGTGCTGGTTGATGGTTTTAATTTTAATTTCGTCGGGGTTTTGGCTGTCGTACGATGAACCCTTATTACTTAGAAAACAAAATGATGGGGAAAATTCCCCTCTATTGGAAATCTAGCGAAGCAAAAATCCTCAAAAAGCATCGTTTCAAGCCGTTTAGAAATTTCAGAGTATCCGAGAACAGAGGAATTATGCCCGAAATTTTTGTATAGGAATTATGCCCTAAATTTCTGTCTACAGGAAGATGAGCCGTTTTGAATAATGATTGTTATCCCTCATTCCAACTAGGTTCATTCCTCTCATTCCCCCATGGTCTTGGACAAAAAGACTGCCATGTTCTATCAACTAATTTGAGAAACTGCTTATTTCTCTCCCTTTCCGACATACACATATTCGTTCACAACCCTGAGATTCTACGAGCAATGGTTACATCGGTAATTGGGGTAAAATCTTCAGAAGTATCGTTTCTAGCCGTTTTAAAATTTCACAGAATCCCAGAATAGAGGAATTATGCCCTAAATTTCTGCTGAAATTTCTGCCTACAGGAAAATGAGCCGTTTCGAATAATTATTTTTATCCCTCATTCGAGCTAGGTTCATTCCTCATTCCCCTGCATCTCCCATGATCTTAGACAAAGAGACCGCCATGGTCTACCAACTAATTTGAGAAACTGCTTCTTTCTCTCCCTTTCAGACATACACATATTCGTCACACCCCTGAGAATAGACTACTGCATGTATTGCGAGCAAGACGATGGCTTTATGTAGACGTTGTCCTGTTCTGCTACATTATGGTACTGTCCATACGGTAATTTTTGCCACCAGCAGTTTCTTTGCGTAAGGGGTCATGTCAAATGTAACTGTTATTCCAGGAAATACTATGCGGCTATCTTTCAAAAGAAGTGTGAACGAATAACTAAATGTGATGAGAATCAGTCCCTAAGAATTTTGGCATTCGAAAAACAAGTGGAATCACTTGAGAAGGGCAAAGAAAATCTGACTGCAAGTATGAGACACTAGCTCCTTGACTTTGAGGATCTGCATCAGGAAGTAGGGGTACGCATACCTGATTCTTCAGGAACATATTTGAAGCACACAGTGTTTGGGGTTGTAGCCTATGCAAGTTTATGGTATAAGAGAAAATAGTAACATAAATTTGTGGTGGTGGCCGAAGGAGATGAGACTGGTAAAGGTGACAATTCTTCGCTGCCCACGTGGAAGTTATCAGCAAATACTTCACAAATTAAGTACCAACAAGCTGGGCCACAGATCTACCATAATGGGTTTTCCTTGATCTGCATTGGTTTGTTATGGGGATGGTGATACTGTCTTTGTTTTCGGAAATCAGGTAAGGGTTCTATCCAATTATGATAATTGGAAGCTTGACTATATTGGGAGTTTATTAGAGTCTCATTTGTAGAATACATTATTTTCTTATAGTATGACATATGGGGAAGGTGGATTTACCACTAGCTATCCTATGGCCAAAGCAAGTGATGATGAAATACATGCATGCATGTATTTGGGCTTTCCACTTACAAAAGAGCCTAGCTTTTATAAGGTAAGATTTAGGAATTCAGTAACCATGATGGACTGCAAAGAATGTTGATGTTTCAGTATTAAAATTTTCTTTATATTGTGTATTTCTTCATTGTTTTCTGAAGTTGGGTTAGAAGGCTATAGATTTCAATTCTTCCCTTGTACTCAGGCTTCCTTCCTCTACACATTGGTCATATGGATTTGTCCTTTCATATATATATATATATATATATATATATATATATATATCCTGCACCCTTACGGTCAAGGTATCTTTATCAAGTATGGTGCTTTTATAGATTGTCTGAAGAGTTTCCTATTGTGAAGATGTTGGTCTTAAGACAAGCTTTCAAGGCTCACAATAGAAGTCTCACTCGTAATTATAAAGTTGTTCAATAGGCTTGTAGAGACACATGCAACATTCAATAAAGCATCCTTCAAAGGAATGTTTGTACTCTTGGTTTCGAGTTTTAACCTCCCCCTGCAACTGCTCCCTGAATCTCCTACATAAATAGCTTTCAATGTCTTTCATGCTGTCTAGGTACTGCATGAATTCATTGATTTTCATACTTGATTTCTATGCAAATTTGCAATAAGATTAGTAGATTTGGCAGATACAAGTTTAAGTGATTCTTGTTAGAATGTGAATATGATCCCTTTCGGTGGGTTGAAATTCATGAAAGCACCAGGGCTCATGAAAAATGAACCAAACCTCATTTTTTCAATAGTTGAAAAGGGAGCAGTCTACATTCCATAAGGATCTATCAAAGTATCTAAAAGTCTCTAGTGAAGTAGCAAAGAAAGTGCAAACCAAGAGGGCCAATATGTAGAAGAGGATATTGAATGTGGGGGATGCTATTGTGAATTTTCATTTGAAAAGATGTTAGAGGCATACCTCTAACATATCTTTAAATGAAAATTCACAATAGCAACACCCACATTCCCCTTATACATATTTGGCCTTCCTAGTTTGCACTGTCTTGGCTACTTCACCTAGATACTTTGAAAGATCCTTATGTAATGCAGCCTGTTCCCTTTTCAATAATTGAGAAAATGAGGTTTGGTTTATTTTTCATGAGCATTGGTGCTTTCATGAATTTCAACCCACCGAAAGGGATCCAACTCACATTCTAAAAATAAAGACTTGAATCTGTCTCTACCAAATCCATTCAACCTATTGCAATTTTGCAAAAGAATCAAGCATGAAAATAAATGAATCCATGCATTACCTACACAGCATGAAAGACATTGAAAACTATTCAGGGAGCAGTCACAAGGGGGGAGAGTTGAATAGCCTTTATATGGATGAGTGAAACTTCTATTGTGAGCCTCAAAAGCAGCTCGTCTTAAGACTAACATCTTCACATGAGGAAACTTTTCTAATGATCTATAAAAGAACCTTTCTTGATAAAGATACCTTGACTCTAAAGGTGTGGGATCTTTCTCTTCTTCTAATTTATAAGATGAACTAGCTCCACTTAAGTCAATCCTTGTCCATTTGCACTTGAATTGAGGAGTCTGCTCCTACCACACCAATTTCATCATGTACAAGTTCATAAATTCCATGTTGCAAAGATGTATAGAAAAGAAAGTAATGAATAGATATATACATACAAGGACAAATCCCTATATCTTACCTCATGAAAGCTAGGCTCCTGGCACGCCCAAGTTAGACATGTTTTCTATCATCCCTTCCATGAACTAGGTTCCTTGGAATAGACTCCAATGCCTTGGCCATAAGAAAGCCAATGGCAAATCCACCTTCCCTTAAGTCATAGTATAAGAAAAAATATATTCTTTAATTGAGATTGATAAACTCTATTGAATATTGTAAGGTTTTGTGTGATCATACTTGGATAGAACCCTTACTTGATTTCCAACAACAAAAATGCATCCTTGAAGTTTCAAACGTGACAATATGGGAAATTCTAATGGTAGATGTGTGGCCCAACTTGTTGGTAGACTTTACTAGTGTAGATCCTTCTTAGCTCCAAATCTATCAAGCACTGAGAGGGATCAGATCTCTTGAGAGGTAATTTTTATTATTATTTAGTCTCGGATCTGTACTTGTTGTAGTCTCACTCAACTCCATATAACTCATAACTCACAACTTACGCAGATTTGAATGTGTAAAATGAAATTTCTCTTATTGTTAAGATATTTACATTTGCATTGTAAACTATCACATCTATAATATTTATATTTATATATAAATCTCGTATATCTCTTTCTATCTCTCTATATTAGCAGTTTTTATATTGGATGTACATATCAAACCTCACTTTCACATATATATCTCTGTGTGTGTCTCATATTAATCCAAATTGATGCCTTAAATTGTCTAGTCGAGAATGGGATGGTTAAGCATAAACTATAAACTTTTTGAATCATGCTTCTGTGTGCTGCAATTTAAAGAAGTTATTTCATTATAATCTTTAGAAATGGAAATGGTTATTGTTTTTGTCACACCTTTAACAAGCTAGAACATTTAAAATCAAAAGAAATCACCCGTGGAAAAGAGCTCATGCTTATAGCCTTATATATGCTATGACTCCTTTGTAGTGCAAAAATCGATTCAACTTCAATTGATAGTAAAAAGTGTTTTCTTGAATATGAGATGCACCATGGAGTTCACAAATTCTTCTGATTCTCTAAATTCTTTATGATTATCTTTAATATGAAATACAAGGTCCATAAGGTGCCTATATTCATTTTAAATTGTCGCCCATTTGATATTTTTTTTATTTCTGCTCTTGTAAGAGCTCTTAAAAAGGAGGCTCAGAGCATAGTGGAGAATTAAGTTCTTATGTGTACTGATATTTAATGGAGCATAGTGGAGACCGATATTTAATGGGACATGGGATAGTCTTTTTCTGAGTTATAAGTTTCATACCTTAGCTATTTGTTCTCAAGTTCTTCTAATTCTTTGAATTCCATATGACTAAACTTGATATGAAATAGAAGGCCTATAAGGTGCCCATATTCATTTTAAATTGTCCACCAAATGATATTTTTTATTTGTTCTTGCAAGATCTCTTAGCAAGGAGGCTCAGCATGCACAATGGAAAAGTAAGGTCTTATGTGTATTTTAATATGACATGGGATAGTTTTACTTCTTTACAGGCTTCACCCCTCAGCTATTTGTTCTCAAGTTCTTTTGATTCTCTGAATTTCATATGACTGGGTTAAATATGAAATAGGTCTATAAGGTGCCTATATTCATTTTATATTGTTCCCAATTGAGGATTTTTTATTTCATTTTTGTTCTTGTAAAAGATCTTAGCGAAGTGAAAGCACCTCGGATTCAGTTCCCTTCCAATCTCCATGGCTGCGGATTAATGATTTGGGTTTGTCGGTGAATGTAACAGAGGAATGGAATAACTATGTAATGTTGTTATACAGAGCAGGAATCAGATTATCAGATACGGACGACGTCCTGGTTTGGGACTGGAAAGGGGCCAATGGTATCCTCTCTGCTAAGTCTGCATATGACGCTATATTTGAAGATCATCTGGTGTCTTTCCCAAAATGGTGGACTAAGCATATTTCGAAATGGAAAATTCCCATCAAAATGAAATGTTTTTTCTCTGGCTCAACCTTGAAAATAAAATTCCTACTTGGGATAATCTTCTCCAACGTGGCTTCTTAGGACCAGGTATATGTGTATTATGTAGAGCAAATGTAGAAACACTTTCTCATATTTTTCTACATTGTTCTTTCTTCAAATCTGTGTGGTTTGAGTTGAGTGGAATTCTGATTTTCCAGGATGTATGGGAAGGATCTGATTTTCAAAACTGTATGCAAAATTGGTTTAAAAAAAAAAGTTAAATTGAAAGAAATTCCCTTATTTGCTTTTTGGGAGGTATGGAAATCTAGGAATAAGTCCATTTTCAAAGACCTAAGCCCATCGGTAAACACTGTTTGCTTCAGATCCATCAGCCTCTTTTTAGAGTTTCATAGTGAGAAAAAATCCAAAGCTGCGAGATCTGTTATTAGACCCTCCTTTGAAGATAATAGTCCTATAGGCTATTTTGATGGTGCTGAGAATAATGGTGTGTGTGGGGCTGGATTGGTGTTAAAGTTCAAAAGAAGTCATTTTATTCAGTTGTGGATGGGTGTTGGTCATGGATCAAACACCAAGGCAGAACTTTTAGCATTATGGGATTGTTGTGGTTTGCAAAAAAAAAGGAGGCATCTTCACTCTTCAGATTGTTGGAGATTCTAAAGTGGTGATTTACTGGACTATTGGTCGTTCAAATTTAGATGGTCTTCACTTGTATCAATGGTTCAAGCGGGTGATGGAGCTCAAACAATCTTTCAGCCACATTTCCTTCTCCCACATATACAGAGAATTTAACTGTGCAGCTGATCGCCTTTCTAAGAAGGCAGTTGGATCTATGGACGACGGAATGATACACTTTGAGGAATTTGTTGAAAGCATTATGGTTTGACAAAGGATCTCAGTCCTTTTTCTAGCTTTTGTTGAATGTACACTTTGAGGAATTTGTTGAAAGCATTATGGTTTGACAAAGGATCTCAGTCCTTTTTCTAGCTTTTGTTGAATGTACTTCTATTTTGGTTGCTTTTTGGTACTCTCAGAATGGAGTGAAGACTGATATAAATCCGAAGGTGTGCTTGACTGTATGTCTGATTATCAGATCCTATTGGTATATTTTTGTATTGGCTCTGTAACTTCGATTCTCAAAAAGATGAATAACAAGTTATAGTTTTTTTTCGTTTGAAAAACAATAGTGGAAAAGCAAGGGTATTATGTGTACTAATATTTAATGGGCATGAGATAGTTAATTTGTTCTCAGATGTTGGTCAGAAAACGGATATTCTCTGCATCTACCAGAAAGATTGTTCCAATTAATTTCCTGCCAAAAGAGAATTGGTTCACCAGTAAGGATAACTAAATTTTAAACTGTTTGCCACAGTTCCGTTTTACTGAGATCTGCCCCACCTACTTGGCATAAGTATCAAAAGGATGAGGGCAGGTGCTAGTATTGGGCAATTTTCACAGAAAACATACCCTTCAGAGATGGCACCCAAGCCAAAGGAATTCTGCCTTTTGTGGTGCAGCTCATTGGGGCATGTTCTTCAAAGTACTTCTAGTAAAAGAGGGAAAAAGAAAACTTTCTCAGTATCATAAATAATAAGTAATGTTCCAGCACATCATGGTTGGACATTGACAGGAACTGGACAACTATTGGAGCTACGTTTTCATTAGTTATAGGAAAAGTTGGCTGAAATTGGAAACAAAATGGAAAAGCTTTGTTTTCTAGCACCTGTTACAGCATAAATTTTCTATGTGAAGACTGTGTGAGCTCTATTGAATTTTATGAGTAGCTTATATTCATAGAAATCATAATTAAACACGGAAAGAAACCAAGGCAATTAGATTATCATAGTTGAGAAATGTTCCTAGGGCATAAATGATGATAATCATGCAAAATACCCAATCTATGCAACTGAATTCGTATGAAGTATGCTGAAATGAGAACGCAGCAGGTGTAATTGGGAGTCGTCTGGAATTGATAAACCCATTAAATATGATTATAACAAGTTCATTTGCCATTGAATAAATAAGTCCATTGATTTTAATAATTTCATATTATGTATTCTCTTAGCTCTATTTTTATATAGTGAAGAATTTCCTTATTTTTATATCAGTGAAGATTTTCCTTGTATCTTTATCTCTCCCTCCATCGATTTTCATTTTGTTTGATTTAATTTCTCGAACTTTATTTGCTATAAAAATATTCTACCCCAGTAGTGGGAATTTTGTGGGTAGTGTGACCTTGGGTCACTTAAATTTATGAGAGATATATGGTGCATAATTATTTGGTATATGGGGAAAGAACAATGGATACTGTATATTATAGTAGCATAATTCAAATATGAATATGGATACAAATATGATTCGATACAAAAAAATACGTAACGGAAAAATCCAATACGAATAAAATAGGGAAGTAGACTTTTTATATATATTACTTTTAGTCAAATATACAAGAATATACCATAAATGTACATATTAGACATGTTAACGTATTTACTCGAGAAGGATTATTGGTTAGGAAGTATGAAATTGAATGTTATTTATATTTTATACTGTTTAAATAATTAAAATTTGATTTTTTAAAATTGATTTTCAAAATTTAATTGTCCACTAGTAGGAATCCGTATTCGTATTACACCTACACTGAATATTCAACAAAAATTCCAAATTGTTCCAATTTTTCGTACACGAAAGTCCAATACGGCCAAATTATGCTACTATGTTGTATATACTATCTCCTACTTTTTCTAACAATAGCTAGCTGAAAATGGTGATATAGAATTGTGCATAAAGGCTTGGTATTACTTCATTTTTATTCTACGGTCAAATTCTACCTGTCTAATTGTCCATCATTCAAAAGGTTAATATCAAACGTAGTTTCAACATAGATGTTTATGGTGCATATTAAAAGAACTGTTATATATCTCTAATAGAATACTACAAGAGTGTACTAGAGATGGTATGTGCACATACTTCACACCGATGCTGATGGACAGTGTGCAGATGGGCATTTTTTTTGTTTTCAACTTCTATGGGGGTATGTAGAAGAATTCGCATTTGGAGGCTTCAAATCACATGGCTCTTTGGCTCTCTACTTTTCATGGATACTTGTGGCTACGGCGAATCAATGCCTTTGTCAAAGGTTTGTATTTGTGAAACAATACAGGGATTTGTTGTTGATGATCGAAGGGGAAAATCAGGGATAGAGCATGGAGTAATAGAACATTTTGTAGGTTTAGAGAGCTCTATCAAATGATGTCAATTTGTATTAATGAAACAATGTAGGGATTTGTTATTGATGATCGAAGGGGAAAATCAGTTATAGAGGATGGAGCAATTGAACATTTTGTAGGTTGGGAGAGCTTTTTCAAACGATGTCATAGAAAGATATAGTACGATTCATACTTGAAGACTTGGTGAGGCTAGAGATTTATTTCCAAACTGTTGCCTTATGCAAGAGTCTACACTCTTTTTCATGCTTGGTATTTTTAGCATCCAAAGAAAATTTGATATGTGCATGTGTAATGTCTAAATATTAATATTTATACAACAATATAAATTTCATCATGGATGTTTCATAGTGATTTACTATGGAAATTTAGCAGGATAACTCTCTCCCTTTTAATGATGTATTAGTCACCCATCAACCAAACGACTCCCTCTCTCATAAGATGTGCATAAAAAGACTCACATTGATATATGCATGCATGTCCAATTGCACCATTGACGTGCTAAAAAATTTGTCGTTCTTAAAGCCCTTATTACTAGAGCTATTTTCAGTTCTAACCCCCAACATCTAAATAAAGAAAGATCCTATCGAACACTAACGCCCTCCTAACCAATGGGTATTCTTTATCCCTAATTAACAAAGCCTTTTGTGTTGCCCTTCATCCGAAATCCTAACAACCCCGCCTTAATTTGTTTCCCCACACTTTAATTTGTATCCTTTATAGCCAAGGGATTACTAATCGCATTATCTAAATAAGAAAGAATATCAAAGCATTCCTTGAACCTCATAAAACCCTAAAGCAATTATCCAGAAGTGTCTAAGACAAGTTGAACCCTTTGCTTTCTTAAGGGGCCTACCAAATTCCCTCTCCGTGTGGAAAATCATGCATTGGTCAAGCTGGAAGATCCATTGAAGTTGAGTTCAAAGAGCATATGGTTGGTACGAACTATAACCATCCTACTAAATTTGCTATAGCGGAGCACTCCCACAACACTAGATACCCCATCTGCTTTGACCAAACTAAAATTTTAGCTTCTACTCCGCAATACTTTTTGTGTCTCATTAGAGAAGCTCTTGAAATAGAAAAACGCTTAAACAACTTTAATAAAGAAGATGACTATAAACTCAAGTCAATCCCGAAAACCATTATGAGTCCAAAGTTTAGGTCCTTTGGTTCACAATTCAAGGACATACCCAAGGGTAGTTAAAAACAACAAGGTTTGGAAAATCGAGCATAAATCCACATTGGAACATCAAAATTGTGACAACACTTACATTCATGAGAAAACATTTTAGTTTGTGACATGTCAAAATTTTGAGAAAATATAAAGAAGGTATAGCAAATATAAGGTTGGCCTAGAGACCAATTCACAAAGAAAGGTACTTTAAACAATAAGTCATTTAAATCTGGAATGATTAATTTCAATGATTCAAAAGGTGTTTAGAAGAGGAAATAGGTGAGAATAAATATGTAAACTTCGGGGCAAATTTGTACATTTTTGCAAAACTATTAAATTTTGAAGTTAAGCATTTTGAATCAGCTCCATTTCGGTAAGAAGATGCACTTAACAAGAAAATACGATGTTCTCAATGTTATCTTATATTATGTCTAAGAACCTCATAATCCTTAATCTCGGGAACGGAGCTATTTGAATGTGGTTGCTTCTCAACAAGAAAGAATTGTCAAAATTTTCTTATGGCAACTTTGAGAAGGTATTCTTGGATAGAAGGTTAGGGGACAAACACCAAGATACCAAAGTATTCAAATCTATTTTAAAGAATGAGACAATCGGTAGGGTAGAATAGGGAACTTGTATGAACACTAAAGAAGCCTTCAATATTAATGGAGTCATATCATAATTGCAAACAATCACTAAAAAATGAATCTAAAGAAATTGATGGATAGAATCTCCCATCAACTTTATATGCAAAAGTATGAGGAGTTACAATCTTGATGTTCATTAGAGGATGATTGAAGAAGATGAGATCCAACTACTGGCTCACTAAAACCCAAATTGGGAATATTTGACAAAATTCTCTCTTAAGCAAATAATATCGAAGATTAGGAACATTATCTAAAATATTTTACTCTACGAAAGAGGAGGATGGATGTAAGGTTGGTCAAAGGTAAAAGAGAACCATCAAAAGTGGAACAAATCCACATTACCATGAAAGTCTACAATAAATATAAGAATATACAAAATACCATCCTTACTTTCAAAGAATAAGATGGAAAATGGCATTGGTATCAAAAGTCAAAGAATAATTATCCAACAATATCGACAACAACAAAAAATTGGCAAGGTTGTGACAATGCATGGAATCAAAGCAAAAATGTTAGTATCAAACTATCAAAGGTTATATTGTTATTGTTATTGTTTGATAGTTTGATAAGGTAAGGTCACATTCATGGGTGCATATAGAGCAAGAAAGAAATGTCGAACATGCACTCAATCTTTCTACTAGTTCCGTATGCACCCATGAATAGTCTTACCTTGTTGTCGTCACCTCCTTGTTGAAGTCACTATCTTTCCATTGTTGCTTAAACTGTGATTGTGGTTTCATCAATGCCCAAGTTTGGAGTTGTCACAAGTTTTGCAGGCCCTCCAACTTCCACCAAGCTTGTTCTCATTATTGTGCTCTATACTTTAACTACTTCAATTCATTTTCTCCTTTAGACTATCTACCATTTTTTTAATGTGTCAAATATTACTTCATAGAACAAATAATTACATCATGGAATAAGAAGGCTCACAACATAAAAACATGTGATCTAGGTAACGCCCACCCTAAAAAGGCCAAAACTGCAAGCATATGGGTATGTGCCCCAAGAGGAAGGAACACAATATATCGCTAGAAAAAAACAAAACTTAACTCCAACAATCAAAGTCATTTCCTACTTGAAAACCCTAAATTGGGGTGATTCCCCATTAAAAGCAAGCTCACATTGTTGCTTCCACATAGAGCCAATTACAATCAACTAAATTGTGTGCCATAAAGATTTGAAACTATATAGAATTGTCCATGTGTGTTTGAAAAGCAGACCTTGCCATGTATGAAGAGCAATGAAAAGGGATTGAAATTTACAACTTAAAACAATGCATAAAAAATATTAGTGGAGGAACATCTCCAATAAACATGATCAACCATTTCATCCTTGTGTGCATGCAACATTTGTAATACCAACTTTGTGAAGTCTAGTCATGAAAACAACCCTTATGATGTAGAAGCCACCCCCATACTTTATGTTTGAAAGAAGAATGAGTTTTATGAATGTATTGGAACTATTACAACAAAATATTGCACCCACCAAAGTGTAAAGTCCCAAGCACCAAGGTGATAGCTTTGTGTAACTCGAAAAGACTGCCCATTGTCACCTTAGTAGTTCTTCTCCACACTTTAGGTTGTCTCTTCTCAAACACAAGGGGGATTCCATAAGGTAGGCTTGTTAAGGCTATGGAGTGAAGACTCAAGGTGCAGTTTGAAGAGTAAACCTTGAGAAAACAAGGGTTGTAGTATAGTGTATTATGTGAAAATGGAAGTGGAAATTGGTAAGGGATATGGACAAGATAGGAAATGGATATAGAAGAGAATAAAATATTGAAATGAGATGGGAAGAACCCAATGCCTATCAATCTATTGGGCCAATGATGTCTTGAAATATTGCATGAATGAAAGAGCTAATTTACCACAACCAATGAGGTAGGCTATTTGTAAAAATGAATAATTTGACATATTCAACCTATTTAGATGAAAAAATTAGTTTGATACATTCATCATTTGATTAAATACCCAAGGTAAAAGGAATTAGGTTTTAAATATATTTCTTACAATTTTTCAAAGAAAATCTACACAATTCAACCAAAATCCAATGTACATAAAAGCCATGTAATAAGAAACAGACTCAATAAAATAAAGAAGAGATAGACTCAATGAAATAAAAAGTTTGAAAAAAAACAACAAACAAAAAGCTAAATGAAATAAAAAGTGTGAAAAAAAAACAACAAACAAAAGACATGATGAAAAGAAAATGAAATAAAAAGTGTGAAAAAAACAACAAACAAAAGACATGATGAAAAGAAAGTGTGAAAAAAAAACAACAAACAAAAATGCTTGTGTTAAATAAACAAAAAAACTTATACAAAAGTGTTTTTTCTAAGATTATAAATAAACAAAAGAACTTATACAAAAGTGTATTTTTTTAAGATTAAAAAGAACTTATAAGAAAAGTGTTTTTTTAAGAATATAGTTTGGCAATGTGTATATCTAAAGAGGTGATGTTGAAGCTAATAAATAAAAAAATAAAAAAATAAAAAAATAAAAAAATGTTTATTTAGTGATAAAAACAATTTTGATTCTCATATCCAAAGGAAATGAGATTAAGAATTTGTTAACTCTCATTTTATATAGAGCAAAAAGCATAGAGAAGCTTAAATTAAGAGAATAGTTTTTTTTTTACTAATCAGTAAATTAATTATTTAATTAAATTTTTTCTGTAATTGAAATTAAAAAGAAAATTAGAAAAAAATATAAAAATATATGTATTATAAACAATTTTAAACTTTATTTAAAATGGATATTAACTTCGTAACAAAAACATGAACAATAACCTATAAAGGAGACTAACTAATAAGCATGTGAACAACAAATAATCAAATCGAAACATATCCAATATGGAGGATTTCTTTGGAATTTCCAAGTATGCACATAATATTTATTCTAAAATTACATGTAGAATCCTTCTATACACGACCTTAAAGGTAGTTAGATTAACTTCTTATTTAAAGATTAACATATATAATCACAATTACACCCAATGAAATCATGACCCTAAGTCACAATGAATTTTTTTGGTAAAAAACTTTCTCCTCTTAGTGGGACCATCATAACCCTAAGTTACATTAAATTGTTTTGGTAAGCAACTTCATCCATCTCTTCTGGCCTAAGAGTTAATCCTTCATGTCAAAGTCAAAGAATCCCTCCTAGTACAATATATAGTGAACTTAAGATTTAATAATCTTATTCCACAAAATAAAAATATATCCCCCATTCTTATTATGTTAATTTATGGAATATGTCTATATATGTGTTTTTTATTCCATTTAAGATGAATATTCTTTCCAATAAAGTTTGGATTTATGATTACATTTTACATTGAATCAACTTTTACATTGTGTTTCCTTAGGGCATGCCTTGTTTCCCAACTTTTGAAGTGTTTCAAAAATTGTTTGCATCTGTATATGAATTTGGGAATCTACATATTTAAGGGACAAGACTTCACCACAAGATAGTAAAAAGATCTATTACAAATCTCTAATGACTAGTGTATCTCCATAGATAGCTTAGCTAAGAATATGCAATCGTTTGTAAAAATCAAGAAATTTTACTTGATTTCTCGTCGAATTCAATTTATTACAATTGATGCATGAGCATCAACCACCTCCGAGAAATCATCAAAAACGAGTTTCTGGAAGGCACAGTTGTCAAAAGACAAGGCGATTTGGTGGTTCAAAATTATTATTTGAAGCATGGAATTGATATTCTCATGAACATGTGCGACTAGAATGTTGATGTGTTAGTTATCAGTTGCAAGTTTTATGGATTTAGTTAGGGTTTGATTGATGAGTTGGAAGCTTATCTTCCATGCTTAAATTGTAAGTCAGGCATATTCAAGGCAGCCATTTGAGTGAAGATCGGGCCCGCCGAAACACCATGTATTAGTAGATTGATAGGTTTTAATTAAATCTTGATTTCTGTGAAATTCATGTGTGCATGAATTTGTAGATTAAATGAATATCAGTTGATCCAGTTTGATATTGTTTGTTAATTAAGTTATGTGATCAATTTCTCATGGCTCAAGAAGAGGCTAATTAGCAGTGCTCTATCTGTAGCGTAGTATTGGAAATGAATTTTAGTGGGGTTAAGTTGTGGACCCATAACTCACAGGTTCGAGGATCAAGACATTCAAAACTCGAAATGAAGGACCCCAGAATTTGTTTTCATCAAGTGGTATCAGAGCGGGAGAATCTTGTAGGAAGATGAATAAAGAGCATGGAAAACATTATGCAAGGAGGTACAAGTATGATGAGGATTGGTAAGTGTATGGTCTTTGTGATTGTGTAGGTAGCAATAGAGGACGGTGAGAATATTTGTAGAATCCTAGAAGAGCAAGGACTGCTCAGGAGGTTCCGGAGGAAGGGAACCAGGAAGATTCCAAAAGACCAAACTCAGGAAAAAATTTGGTGACGTATTGTAGCACGGTGGAGAGACATGTTACTTCAGTGGTTTTATTGTAGCTCACAAGTTAAGCTGTTACAAGAAGACCAAGAACACATATGACCAAGAGGTCATACATTTTTCTACCCTGGGATTTTGATGCAGGAGCATCAACCCACCTCTGAGAAATCATCAAAAACAAGTTTCTGGAAGGAAGCGTTGTCAAAATACGAGGTGATTTGTCGGCTCAAAATTATTATTTAGAGCATGAAATCAAGATTCTCATGAACACGTGTGAGGCTAGAATGTTGATGTGTTAGTTATTAGTTGCAAGTTTTATGGCTTTAGTTAGGGTTTGATTGATGAGGTGGAAGCTTATCTTCCATGCTTAAATTGTAAGATGGGCATATTCAAGGCAGTCATTTGAGTGAAGATCAAGCCCGCCGAAACATCATGTATTAGTAGATTGATAGGTTTTAATTAAATCTTGATTTCTGTGAAATTCATGTGTGCATGAATTTGTAGATAAAATGAATATCTGTTGATCCAGTTTGATATTGTTTGTTAATCGAGTTATGTGATCAATTTCTCATGGCTCGAGAAGAGGCGAATTAGCAGTGCTCTACCTATAGTGGAGTATTGGAAACGAATTTTGGTGGGGTTAATTTGTATAACTCACAGGTCTGAGGATCAATACTTTCAAAACTCGAAATGAAGGACCTCAAAATCTGTTTTCATCAACAATGCTCCCCCCATAATCATATATCAATCCTCTCAAACTTGAGTCCTTTGGATTCCCTCCCCCATACATATATCAATCCTCTCAGACTTGAGGCATTTGGATTCCCTTTTGAGTTTCCATCAAACAATAGAATGTGTTTCTTTTGGATTTGGATCAAAGATTCCATGTTATAATTGTGGGGGATTTAAGTAGAAATATTTTGGGTTCATATTTTCATGATCCATTTCCTTTATACTTATAGACTCTTAAACAAATAAAACCCAAGAGATGATTGAAGACCTATTTAGCTTGTTCATGTCTTCTTACCATTTATTTCCTTGATATTTTTCAAGATGGCCTCTTTGATAAGTTTGATACCAATTACTTTGGGGTCATCAAGTTTGCTAGTTTTATCATTAAAAATTACGTCATTACTACTAAGCCATACCTTTAAAAGCAAAAATATGGGCATATTGTCCCATGCAAATATAAGTATTAACTTCTTAAAGTTGGTAGGAAAGGTTGTGTATCGGTTATTGAATGGTTGTTGTCAAGAGACTAGCTTTAAGGTGGAAAGGAGACCCATTTCATACAAAATTTAAAAAAGAGGTCCCATAATAGTTAGAATTCAAGGAGCAAGTGAGAAGATATTCAACATAATCACTGTAGAGAGGCACTTATATGGACCTGAAATACCTTTCTTGGAAAAAGTAAGGAATTTCCTAAGAGTTACAATCGAGGAACATAAATCCACCTTCAAGATGGAGTAATTGGACACTATTTTTAACCATTGGAATTATTATGGGTGGAGGATTAGAGCAATATTGATGAGGCATAGGCTCCCTTCTTTTAATGTGTAGGAACTTGATAACATTCCCTAGGAGATGAATTCATTGGAACCATGTAAAATGGAGTCAATCCAACAAAATCACAATTAAGTTGAGTCCAAGGGGGATCAAACCTCAGGGGAAATTTAGAGGACATGACCAACAACTTAAAGAAGGGTTAGAGATTTTACATAATGAAAAATTAAGGATGGATAAACCTTTATCCTTAACCCATCTCTTTAACGAGTGATATTATCTTTAGATTTTAAAGGAGGGGTTTTTCATGAAGGGGTCATTCCAAATTTTAAGTATTATATATACCTCGATGACCATGACACATAATTCCTTATGGAGAGGAAAGCATTAAGGATGGTTTTTAAAACTTAGGCCTTTTTAAAATTAGGGGTGATCTACTTAAGCCCTTGAGGTATTTATTTATGATGAACTCGTTCGACCATGACGCCTAACCATTAATTAAGTTCCATACAATATTTTTCCCATTATTAGTTTCATTGATTTGAGGTACTTGGCACCTAATCTTCCTTTTATAGGGAAACTACTTAACTTTATCTCAAAATACACAAGAAAATATTTTGCAACAAGGTTACCTTGCATTCCACAAGAGGCTTTAGATCATCCAACGTACCTTACTTGCCATTCTAAATGGGTTATAGAGGATACAACACATTTATAACATAAATCTAGAGAGAACAATTCCAAATAAGATACTTTAAATTGTGGGTAATTCATTAATTTCTCTAATAAGGAATTTTCTTCTTAAACTTGTCAACGACATGATTCCAATTCAAGATACCAAATTACCATGATAGATGACAGTGCACAATAAACTACATATCACCACTTTTATTCTATTGGAAAGATAAGGCCCTATAACTATTTTAACAAAGATGTCCTCATTTATACTGATACAAGTATATTGTATTTTATGTTATTAATATTCCCCCAAACTCCCATAGGTAGTTATCCATAATGCTTTTGAATATCCTTATTATGATGGGGGAATCTCCTCTAAAAAGCATGGTGTTAATATTAACAAGTTGTGAGTGATTTAGGAATTTGGATCCTCACACAACTTCAATCCTTAGAAAATTGTCATGAATTGTTCTTCTTAGAGTCTCGACCATAATGATGTACAATGAGAGGGAAAGAAAGTATCCCTTCATTATAACTCTATAAGATTTGAAATTTTTCGTGAGCCTACCATTTAAAGGGGAGAGATTCGTGGGATGATTATGTGGACTTTGATCCAATTTCAATTACCTTCTTAGAAAAACTCAAATATTTCATGAGCCTACCATTTACAAGGGGAGAGATTCGTGGGATGATTATGCGGACTTTGATCCAATTGATTACCTTCTTAGAAAAACTCAAAGGCCTTTACAATTCTAAGATGAAGTCACGATTAATTTGATTAGATTGCAATATTGAATTTTGCACCCGACCTCATTATTAATAGTCCATGGATTCACAATAATCTTTTCAAGGCATAAGAAACAACTTCCATAGCAAGTCATTTGAATAACTTGAGGGGTGATCTCTAATTATATGTCACTTCATCATGGCTCAACATAAGTTGTAAGTTTGCCTGGGTTGGTAGGTGCAGGAGGAGTGCTTCACGACTCTAGTGGAAATAGAAGAAATGATTGTGCCTGGGGCATTGGAAGGAGCACCAATAATAGGGCGGAATGGCTTGCCCTTACGAAAGGACTGGAGATTGTTAGAGAAGATGGAATTACCGACCTTGCGGTTTGTGGTGACTCTATGATTGTAATCAGAGAAGCAAGAAACCTGAGTATGAATAACAAAAGACCAACATCCAAATTACATAACCTCATCAAGTATCTGGTTAGCGAATTCAATTCCATCAGCTTCTACCATGTCCTAAGATTGAATAACCAAGCTGCGGACAAGAAGGCCAATGAAGGAGTCATCCTAGGTAGAGGAGTCCTTGTAAGCAATGGCATAACCAGAAATAACATTCGGGTACCTTGACTCTACAACTTTCGATTGCAATTCAAAATGCACTAAGCACTTGGAATGGTTTCATCCACTAGTGGAACTAGCTTGGCAGCAATTCCTAGTATATAGTCCTAAACCCATATGGGATCTTCGAGGCAAGGACGTAGACTTTAATGGCTCATGTGCTTGCACGGGGCATCCCTCCTGGCCCCTACAAAAGGCCACGGAAGTGCAGGCTATAAGGCAGTATGAGATAGCCCGACGGCAGGCTAGGATCTACAATTCAAATCTCCAAAATCGCTTTAACATCATGGATTTCTCTATTTACCATACTCGTATGACCATTATCCCTGTTTTAGGCAGCAATGCTTTGAATTTTCGTAAAACAACTCCCACGTGGCTAGAGTATGGGGAGGACCTTCATTACAGGAGCCAGTGTTCAGCGTTGGATGGTGATACAGTAGTTTTCAGGAAACGCAAATTCTCTTCAGTTGGTAAATTTGTTTATGCCAATCTCGGACTGAGCTTGGAGCGGCCCCACGGCTCTGGGGTTTTTGACAAGGAGACACTAATGGCTTCACACAGCGTCATGGATGACCGGGTGACCATCCTCGAGGCTCAGGTACACGTTCTTCGCTTGGATACTGCGGAATTAAAGAAAACAGTGTCTCGTCTGTCGAATTCGGAAATGGCAGCAAATTTGGAAGCTCACAGGTTGAAAGACAAGTTACAAGCCCTAGAGGTGGCAATGGAGCAGGGGGACGCACGAGACACAGCTCAGATCAGAGAAATACGTGCCATCACCAATGAAGTAGCAGCAAATGTCCATGGAATTTGTGAGGAATGCGCGGGAATGAAGGTTCTTCTTATGAATCGGTCTACTTGTCTGCCAATTCTCTCTGCACATTTTGGTTTGGACTCTATCTTTTCTTGAAAGGTTCGGGCCTACAGGATGGCCAATACACTCTTCTTTTTTTGTCAGGATAGCTTTTATAGTCTACTGCTTTCATGAACAGACCTTGTGGAGTCTCCAGGTCCTTTTGGTATCATGTTTGTTTTTCAGCCATATTACATTCTGTGTGATATATGTATGTAAAGCTACAAGCTATGAAGAACCGTGTTTCTTTGACAAATGTATGTCGGAAGGTCGATCTGCTTAAATAGGGATAATTTTTTATTTTCTGAACAAGAAGATTGGTAGGGTAGATGATGGCCATCACTGATGAAGAACAAGCTACTCCTACGCTTTGTAATCCAATTCTACTTTATCCTTTTTATTATATAAAAATCTCAGCCATTAAATGAAGAAAAAACACATAAGTTGTAAGTTTGCAATATATGTTAACCCCTTTGCTGGCCCCACGAGATCAACCTCAATACCTTCATTTTTATGTCAAAATCCCATGGGATAAGTGTCATTGTCACCATGCCACCATATATATTGTTGTATGTATCAAGCTATCATTGTAACCTTAATGGTTTTTCCCATAGTGCCCTCATTCACATAAAAATATGGGATTTATGTATATTATTTTGAGACATCCATTTGCTTTTGGACTTTCCAAAATGTTGTGTTCTTCTTCTGCTAAGGTTGTCTCATTCTCAAAAATTTGTTGAATCTCAAGGTCACAATGGTGCGGACTAAGTTAGAACGACTTCCTCATAATGCTACAAAAACCAACCATTTTGACAACACAAATAATAAGGAAGTTGCAAAGAACAAACATGAATGTATCGCATACCACACTTTGCACGACAACGATAAAAGCATAGAACACAAAAGCAAAGAAAGGACAAAAATACAATGAAGACAAATAAAGAATGTTATTGTTTAAATAAACTATGTATTAATTTTTGATACATTATAATAATTAACAAGAGCCACGTGGTGGCAGTGTCCTCGACATTGCCACATGTTGTTATGACAAGTTAACTTGACAGTAAACTTAAGGAAATCAATTTTGTAGTAGTGATGATTATAAAGCTCATTTTTAAACAATACTCACCTCTAACAGGATTGGGCATGTTATATATTGCTTGATGTGAATTGCAAGTAATGCAAACAAAGCCAATAACCATAAAGCATGTAATTCAAGCAAGATGACAACAAAGATAAATCAATTTCAACAAATATAATTCAGTGTTTGAAAACTAGAAGAAGATGGGAAGAATGTATCTGTTGCTATCTTTTTTATTGGAATAAAACTAGAAATTGATTGTCAAAGGACAAATTTGCCAACTAACCATAGGCATTTCTACTCAAATGCAAACCCAATTAATCTTATGTGAGGAGTATAACACTCCTTTCTCACAATCATGCAATATATATATATATATATATATATATATTCTAAGGGAGTTACAATTAGAGGCCAAGTGTAACCAAAATAAGGAACAACAACATATAGCTAGCCGTGGCTATTACAACTCAATATTTACATAGATGCAAAAACGATATTTTTTTTAATATATAAATGGATATAATCTAAATTATTATTCAAATTATTAAAGTATAAATCATAACTTACGAATTATTGTATGAAGCATTTTAGATAATATATTGTAATCGACCTAAATTACAATTGTGTATGTTTATTAAGAGTTTATATTATTTTAAAACGTTAGAGATATCATTTTGATAATTTATTTATACATAAATACAATTTTAATAGTAAGAAATTTTTTGGTTAAAATATATTTGTTGTCTAATTAATATTGGGAAATTACATGAAAAAAACAAGATGACAACTAATAGTTAAAATTCTTCAAAAACTCCAAAAAATAATTTTGCCCTTTCCATAATATCCCTATAACCATTAATGTAACATATTGTTATATATATTAAGCAAAAAATAATCCTACAAAATATAATTAAAATTGACAATTACATAAAAATTGGCCTATTTGGGACTTCTTACTTAATATTAATTTGAGATTTTGCCCTCAGAGTAGTTGGTTGCTTCACCATCCCAATTAGAACTATTGTGTTCATTGAAAACAATTGTATTGAGCCATTGTTGTGTTCTCTTTCAATTTTAAAGGGACAAGATGAAATGAATCTTAAAAAAAATTGGGATGTGCGTAGAAGACTTTGTAAAGTCCAATGAAAAATGAATGAACTTGGAAATTTTGAAGACTAAGAAGCATAGAGATTCCATCTTGGCTTTCATATCTTCATATTTTTGCTTATGAGTTTCCATGAATAGAGTAAATTTCTTCTATGTATCTCCATTTGCACACAATTGAGCAACAATCTATATTGCATGATGAGCTCAGGTTTGAGCTTCCATTGACGTTGTATACCCACATTCCTCTTGTCATCCAGACCATTTTCTTATAGAGAGAGATAATTCAACTTGGACCTTAGTCACCTATTGCTTGTAGCTCTTGATGGCTCTTCTATTCTTTGCAATCTCACGCCAAACATAATGTCTAGGGAAACATTGACACCCTTCCACTCTTACTTTTCCTCCAATACTAACAAATTTCTCCTTTGGATTCACTTTCCTCTATGCTTTATGTCAACTTGTTCCTATTAGAAGAGAATCCCCTAATGCTCTCGTCTAAATGATTTAGACAAAATTGAATTGAGAAACCAAGATCCAAAACAACCACCTACTAACAAAAAGGAGTGGAGAGCTCTTACATAGGAGTATGGGAAACATGCCACAGGTTGCCCCTCAATCATGGAGTTGCATGGTCTTAATCCAAAGTCTGAGCTATTTAAAATAAATATTGGAATGTCTAAACCATTTTTGTTGGATTGGTGGTGTGGTTTTGGATTCTCATTGTTGTAGTATCACTCTTGTCATATATATTCAACACTTCATCAGAGACACCCCCTTTCATTTGTACTCAATGTGAGATAGGTGTTCTCAGACCAAGAAGTTTGATGGGTCCATTAGTTGCATAGTGTTTGGTTAGTGTATCTTTCATATAAGTTGTGCATGTTTGCTTAGATGGTTATCTATATGGGGATCCCATTCAAATCTAGGTTGGCCAAGTCTATCCTCTTGGACGATCAATGCCCAAGCTTATTTTCATCCCCTTTTCACCACCAAACATGTTGTTTATGCTCAGAATATGCTAATCTAGGGAATTGTATACATTAATGCACATGTCCTCTTTCTCTCAAATCAAACAAAGATTCGGTTGGAAATAAATTTTTGCATATAAGCATTATTTTATGTAAGCTCGACTTGCTTATCCATAAATGTGAGCATTATATTTATGGCTTTTGCATTTTCCTGTATATATTTATATATACATAGGTTCAAACACTCGTAGTTTGTTACACAAGCCCCTACTTGATCCAAGGAACCTTCATTTTTGGAAGCAATTGAACATGCATGAATATAACAACTCCATTTTAGCAAGAAGGTTTGAAGTTCGGACATAAATTAATAGCAGTGACCAAAACTAGAAGGTTACTCAAGAGGCAACATTCTGGATCATTCACACATTTTATATGGAGTCCAAATACACCCAAGAGTTGCAGTCCAAATGAACATTGTGATGACCAACAACTTCAAGTATGAATGATTTGATGAAGAATAGGTTATGATGTGAATTAGTGATAAAGAAGACTCTTTTTAATTGATATATAATTCCTCTACATTTCACGTCACAACTCCAAAATTAGATGTGTTGGTTGTGGAGCCTAATCTTCATGATTCAAAGGTTGTGTTTCAGCCATTCCTGGATCCCAACCCATGACAGGGGGTTGGGGGGGGGGGGGGTCCTTACCCACCACTATAATCACCATGGGGGGTTTGGGGGGTGAGGACTACTTTTGGGAGCCCCCCCTGGTGGGTGTTCGGGGGAAGCACTCCCGCAGAGAAAATTTTGTAAAAAATACCTTGTAAAATGTTGTAATTTCATAGTAATGACTTGGTCAATAATAGGTAATTTACGAGCCTGTGGTATTGGGTATCCCGTGGTATTTCCCCATGGCAATCCCTCTTTAAAAGGAAGGCATTGTAATATGGCTGTGTATTGTAGTATTATAAATATCTCTATAATTGTGCGAGAGAGACTATGAGAGAGTGAAGAGGAAGTCGCAACGGATGTGTTGCGGGTTGTATCCCTTCATTTGTTGGATGATATAATAAAAGGATTGGCAATTCTTCCATGGACGTAGCCCATATTGGGTGACCCATATATATTGGTGTCTCTTTTGTATTGTGTTTATGTGTTTTATTTCTGCATCTTGTTTTATGCTATTGTTCTATGATCATGATTTTCTAACAATTGGTATTAGAGCCAAAATCCTATTTGGGGCATAAACTCGCGGGAAAGAAGGTTTCTTGGTTCGATTCAGAGCAATGGTGGAAGAAGGAAAGTTTAGGGTCGAAAAATTTAACGGTCAAAACTACCAGTTATGGAATATGCAAATGGAGGACTATTTGTATCAAAAGGATCTATTCCTACCATTGGGAGGAAAATCAAAACAGTCGGTGGCTATGAAGGACAAATAATGGGAGGTTCTTAACAAAAATGCACTAGGAACAATATGGTTGTGTCTGAATTTGTCGTTGGCTTTCAATATTTCAAAATAAAAGACAATGGAGGGTCTAATGAGTGCATTGGCTAAGCTATATGAAAAACCCTCGGCCTCCAACAAGGTATTTATAATGAAACATTTATTTAATATGAATATGTCAGAAGGTGGGTCCATTGCTGACCATTTAAATGAATTTAATACGATTACTAATCAGCTAAGTTCTATAAAAGTGAACTTTGAAGATGAGTTTAAGGCTCTTCTAATCTTGTGCTCATTGCTAGAAAGCTAGAACAGATTGGTCATGGTTGTAAGTAACTAGATGTCTCTGGTTCAAACACTTTGAAATTTGATGATGTTGTTGTCATTATTCTTACTGAGGAAATGCGAAGGAAAAGCATAGGTGAGACATCAGGTAATGCGTTGACCATGGAGAGTGGGAGAAGATGAAAGGAGAAAGAAAAGATCCCAGGTAATCGTGGGAAGTCTAGGAAAGGCAGATCCAAGTCAATACTGGGAAAGATAGAATGTTGAAACTGTGGAAAAAAAGGACATCTGAAGAAAGACTACATATCTCTAAAGAAGAAATGACATATGAAGAAAGACTACATATCTCTAAATAAGAAAGGAGATGAACAACAAGAGACTACTCAGGAAGCAAATGTAGCAGGTGATGTGTTAGAAGATGCTTTGATTCTTGCATTAGCTAGTACAGGTGATTACTGGGTAGTAGATTCAGGGGTTTCATGTCATGCTACCCTCCATAGGAAATTCTTTCATGATTATGTTCGAAGTGATTTTGGACATGTTTTATTGGGTGATGATGAACCATGTAAAATTGTTGGAATGGGTAAGGTATGGATAAACTTAATTAATGTAGGTGAATGGTTGTTGAAAGATATAAGGCATATTCCTAGTATGAAAATAAATCTGATCTCAATAGGGTAGTTGGGAGATGGCGATTTTTTATCTACGTTTGGAGAAACATGGTGCAATATCACTAAATGATCACTAGTAATGGAAAAAGGAGATAGGATAGGTATGTTGTATTTATGTCCTCATAATACTAATTATTCTATCTCTGTAGCTTCCATAGAAACATATACAACATTGTGGCATCATAGGCTTGGCCACATGAGCGAGAAGCGGATGTAGATTCTCCACTCGAAGAAGTTGTTGCCATATCTGAAGTGGGTAAGTTTGGAATTGTGTGAGAACTCTGTTTATGGAAAACAAAAGAGAGTCAAGTTTCTCAGGGCTGGGAAGCAAAAGAAGAGCGAAAAGTTAAAGCTTGTGCATACATATGCATAGGGATTGGATCAGGTACAATCTCTTGGTGTCTCTCGTTATTATGTTACCTTTATTGATGACGCAACTAGAAAAACTTGAGTTTATTGCATTTGAAAGAAATATGATGTTTTTGCCACTTTTAAGAAATGGAAAGCTTTGGTTGAGAATGAGACGGGAAAAAGGTTGAAGTGTCTCAGATAATAATGGAGGTGAATACTACGAAAAATATTTTGATAGGTATTGTTCATACCATGGGATTCGTAGAGAGAAGACAGTTCCAGGAACACCACAAGAAAATGGTGTGTCGAAAAGTATGAATAGGACAATCATGGAGCGTGCAAGGTGTATAAGACTGCATGTAGGGTTTCCCTTACAGTTTTGGGCAAATGCTATAGATACTATTGTTTACTTAATAAATAGAGGGCCTTCGATTTCCTTCGATGGTGGAATTCCAGAGGAGGCATGGACAGGTTAAAAGGTAAACTACTCCTTTCTGAGAATTTTTGGTTGTGAAGCATTTGTCCATATTGATAAAGAAAATAGAACAAATCTTAAGGCTAAATCCAAGAAGTGTACCTTGATTGGATACGGGGTTGATCATTTTGGTTATTGTTTATGGGATTATGAAAAATCACAAAATCATTAGGAGTAGAGATATGGTATTCAATGAAAAGGTCATGTATAAAGATCAGTTGCAAAGAAAGAAAAAAGAAAAGGAAAACATGGAATATGCAATGCTTGATGAAATCAGAGAAAATGAAACTCCAAAGGTGCTAGAAAGGTACCTCAAACTATTGCAAGTGTTAGAATATCTACCAGGTTAAGTAGATCCCTTGAACGATACTCTCCTTCACTATATTATTTATTTGTGGCTGATTTTGGGTAATTGGAATGTTATGAAGAAGCAATGTAGGTGGAAACTAGAAAGAAGTGGGAGCAAGGCATGAATGAGGAGATGGAATCCTTGGTAAGAAACCAGACATGGGATTTGGTTCAGTTGCATGTAGGTAAAAGAGCATTGGAAAATAAATGGATTTATAGGTTGAAGAAAGAAAATGGAGGAAAGAAGTGGTACAAGTATAGACTTGTTGTAAAGGGGTTTATACAAAAGAAATGTATAGATTTTGATAAAATATTTTCTCATGTTGTTAAAATGGCTTCAATTAAGACTATTTTAAGTCTAGTGGCAGTAGAAGATTTGCATCTTGAACAGCTAGATGTAAAAACAACATATCTCCATGGAGATTTGGAGGAAGAGATTTATATGCAACAGACACAGGGGTATGAGGTCAAAGGGAAGGAGAATTTAGTATGCGGGTTGAAGAAGAGCTTGTTTGGCCTGAATAAAGCTCCAAGGAAGTGGTATTTTAAATTTGACAAGTTTATGACAGCACAAGGTTATAGTAGATGTCATTTTGACCACTATGTTTATTTCAAGAGGAAAGGTGATGGAAGATATATTATATTGTCATTATACGTTGATGGCATGCTTGTTGCAAAGTCTAACATGCAGAACATAAATGTGCTCAAAAGAAAATTAGCCAATTCATTTGCGATGAAGGATTTGGGTGTTGAAAAACAAATCCTTGGTATGAGAATAACAAGAGACATGAAAAATCGCAAATTGGCATTGTCTCAAGGTGAGCAAATAGAAAAAGTGTTGGAGAGGTTTAGAATGCAAGATGCAAAACTAGTTAGTACAAATTTGGTCAACCATTTCAAACTAAGTAAGGAGATGTGTCTCAAGGCACATGAGGAAATATAATACATGTCTAAGGTCCCTTATTCATCAGAAGTTGGTAGCTTGATTTATGCCATGGTGTCCACAAGACCAAATATTGCACATACAATGGGAGTTATGAGCAGGTATATGAACAATCCAGGTAAATACCATTGGAAGGAAGTAAAGTGGATTCTCAGGTATTTGAGAGGTACTTCTACTCATGCATTATGTTTTGGAGGTTCAGACACAACTCTACAGGGATATGTTGATGCAGATATGGCAGGTGATAAAGATAGAAAGAGGAACACCACAGGGTTTGTCTTTATTGTAGGTGGAACATCAGTAAGTTGGATTTCAAAACTGCAAAAGGTTGTTTCACTTTCAACAACGGAAGCAGCGTATGTTGATTCTACAGAGGCTAGTAAAGAGATTATTTGGATACAGAGGTTCATGGAGGAATTGGGTAAGAATCAGGAGAATAGAAGGTTGCATAATGATATATAGAGTGCCATTCATCTTGCAAAGAACTCGGCCTTCCATTCTAAGACTAAATATCTACATCTCAAGTACCATTTCATACGATTTGTTCTAGAAGATGAATTGTTGAAGTTGGAAAAGATACATACTAGCCAGAATCCTGCAGACATGTTGACAAAGATAGTAACCAGAGATAAATTGAGTTCTTGATCAGTTTTAGTTGGCCTTCAAGCATGAAGGTGAACATGATAAATTTTCCAGCTCCTGTTAAATTAATATGTTGCAATAACTTAAATTCCTACTTCATTAGAATTTAATACATTTTCACAATAACAACATAAAGAGGATAATTGAAGGATACACAATCACAAGGTACACAACAATTTATCCTGGGAAATCCTCAAGAGGAAGAAAACCCAGCAAAAATTCCTCAATATAGATTACAAAAGTAAATTCCCAAAGAAATAAGCCTCCTAATAAAGAGAGACAAAACCCAAAAACAAGAGCCAAGAATAATCCTCCTCCTTCGCTAGTCTCCCTCTTCCTCTAATGTGCAATGCATGAGTGAGTGAATGGTGCAAATAAGAGAGTGATGCTCTCTATTTATACTTTACTTTTCACTTGACTTTTAACCTAACTAGGTCGGCCTCACTAACTTAACTGGGCCGGCCTCTCTAAGGAGACTCAAATAATATTTATATTACATTCTTTTGGGTACTAATGACCCGACTTACAATGGAGGTCTTACCTCATTACTTTACATGACCTTTTACATTAATGACCTCTCCCGAAGGAGGAATAATACAAGTAGAATATTCTTCAAAGTTACATTATTTCAACACTCCCCCTTAACAAGAAGGGTATTGTACTGACAACAACAACAACCGGTGTGGCTCTACACAACATCATCGAAAGGAGGGAGGCGGAGGCATCATCAACAACATCATCTAGAATATTGGTTGGATCATCGAAAGTTTTTCACCAACATCAATAACAAAAACTATAACATCTTGGTGTAACATCATCAACATTTGTATCACGGAGCTGGAACATCATCGTCATCATTTGCAGCATGAAGCTGGAACATCATCATCATCTTCAGTACAAATTTGAAGTATCATCATCTGCAGCATGAAGCTGGAACATCATCTTCTTCTTCAATACAAAGCTGAAGTATCATCATATGTAGCATGCAGCTAGAACATCATCATCATCTTCAGTACAAAGCTGAAGTATCATCATCTGCAACACAAAGCTGGAACATCATCATCTTCTTCAGTACAAAGCTGAAGTATCATCATTTGCAGCACAAAGCTGGAACATCATCATCTTTAGTACAAAGCTGAAGTATCATCATCTGCAGCACAAAGCTGGAACATCATCATCTTTAGTACAAAGCTGAAGTATCATCATCTGCAGCACAAAGTTGGAACATCATCATCATATTCACTGTACAAATTTGAAGTATCATCACCTGTAGCACAAAGATGGAACATCATCATCATCTTCAATACCTCTGAAGTATCATCATCTGCGGCACAAGTTTGGAACATCATCATCTGCAGCACATCAGTATAAGACCTGATACAACAACAACACCAGTGATCCTTCCTTTCGGAATTACGGGATCATGGACAATCCTTCCTTTCAGAACTAAGGGATTCAGTCCAACAAAACTGGTGATCCTTCCTTTCGTAATAAGGGATTTAGTCCAACAACACCGGTGATCCTTCCTTTCGGATCTATGGGATCATGGACAATTCTTCCTTTCAAAACTAAGGGATTCATTCCAACAACATTGGTGATCCTTCCTTTCAGAACTATGGGATCATGGACATTCCTTCCTTTCGGAACTAAGGGATTCAGTCCAACAACATTGGTCATCCTTCCTTTTGGAACTATGGGATCATGGAAAATCCTTTCTTTCAGAACTAAGGGATTCATTCCAACAACACTGGTGATCCTTCCTTTCGGAACTATGCGATCATGGACAATCCTTCCTTTCAAAACTAAGGGATTCAGTCCAACAACATTGGTGATCCTTCCTTTCAGAAATATAGGATCATGTACAATCCTTTGTTACACCTAAATCTTGCTACCCCGAGACTCAGTGTATACATCCCTGAAGTTTCCCATGACTGGCGGGCTTAACTGACCTTCTTTTTCAAGGTCATCACAGTTCACCCTTGTGCAACATGCGACGTCGCAGGTTGTCCTAACGCAGCCTATGACGATGTCATTTAGTTAGATAAAAGAGCATCTTCGAGCCCATTCTCTAAGCTGAGTGATGTGGAGCTCTATCCCTAGCCTTTAGGGGAGCTAGAATTCGGTTCCCTAGCCCTTAGGTGAGATCCCCTATCTCTCTCCTACCATATCTCAACCTATCCTATCCTCTTAGTCCTATATAAGTAAAGCTCATTCCCATTTCAAAGGGAGGAAGTCTATAGTATCTATACGTTGGTGAAATTAGCTTAGGAGAGATCTCTACTCATCCCTTGAGAGATCCATCATCCATTTGTAGGCTTTGGCATTGACTTGATCGAAGAAGGATTGCTACGTTAAGTCATTAGTTGTAATCACTTCCTTCTATGTACTTTCTCTTTAATATAGTAATATAAGTGCTTTCCACCAAATCTCATTGCATTGATGATATTTTGTGTAGTTTGCCTACTTAACTGCTTACTTAGATCTATTATTGTGTAGATGCATTTTACTACTTGTGTTGTTGTGTTTTCTTGACGGGTTTTGCAACTGAGATCTGAAGACCATCAAGCTTGGAGCAGCATTCAAGGAGAAAGGATCAACGATCTGAAAGGTAAAGCATCTAGTTCCTTAATCTCTAATTAGTTCTAGGATAGTTATTTATGTTCTGTCTCTATTTGTTCTAGACTCGCGTTGAGCTAGGGAGATCAGTCCTTGAGTCCGCTCTTGGTAGATTGTCCGTCAAACAAATCTAGTGACCATACTGGGGAAGTACTTTGTTTTAGTTTTCAATTGGAATGCCATTTTTAGTTGATTTCTTTTGCAAGCCATATTTTTGCCTCCTAAGCCTGTTTCACCATCAGATCTTCACTTTGAAGATTTTTTAGTCTTCCTATGAGTCTGTACTCACTGTTTTTAAGCCATTCTATTGCTCATTTCTTGGATATCTACTGATCCAAGAGTTTGGATCTCCCTCGTTGCACCTGGGCAGTGGAACCAGAGCGTTGATTTGATCTATGTTCTCTGTCTTTTGGGATTTCGTCGCAACCTATCCACTAGTGTCCCGCGACATCGTCGTAATTCTTGCACTGGTGACCTGCGATGGTCGCTCTGTGCTTGAACACAGACTGCACCGATCTGTTAAATTTGATACAAGGGCATCCCCCCTCCATTTTTTGAATTGAGTTTTGATTTGGTGTGTAGACCTTCTTTGTGCTATACTTTCCAGCCAGAGACCTCCTAGACACAACATACTATCATTTTCCTCCATTTTTTGGGACTTTTGAGATTTGGATCCATGTTTGGCCCTTTGACTCAAAACTAGTATTTTGCTTGCATTTTTAAGTGAAATGGGTTCTATTTTTGAATCCTGCATACTACAGTCCTTTTGAGTCCATGAATCGTGCATCCTACAATCGTTTTGACCCATCTCAAGGTTTTGAGATCATTTTTGGTTTGGTGTGATTGGATTGTTTTAAAGACTTGAAAAGTGTGGGGTATCCATGTCTTTTTTAGCCTCTTTTTCTTGGGTTGTGCATCTTGTTTCCCTTACATCCTGAGCTATCTAATGATTTTTGGAAAAGATTGATTCTTTGTCTCCACTTTAGTTCAAAGAGAAGCTTGATTTTGTCACTCTTTTGCCATATTCATGAAATTGGAAAACATAAGTATTCTTCTTGCTTTAATTTGATCATTTGAAATTCTTGGTCTCACACTCATAAGAAGAAGAAAGGTTCGTATGTATTCGAGTTAGATAAGATTGTTTAGTGATTTTCGTTGTCTTGCATTTAATTGAAAACGTTGGTGGAATCTTTCTTTCCGTAGCTTAGATGTGTCTTTTTCAAGTGTAAAAAGATAGGAAATGGATTAGAATTATTGCATTTGGTGTTCATAAAAGATCTCTTTTATTGCTTTGGGTTAGTTTTGGGTGCATCTTTTACTTCTTTCTATCATTTTGAAAAGAAATAAAATTGTATTTGCATTGGGTTCTGCATTTGGGAAGAAAATATATCTCTATCTCCTTCTTAAGTAGGGCATCATAGAAAAGAAAGAGTGCATTTTCATGTAGATAGGGTGCATTATGTTTACACTTATGTATTCACCTCATGCATTCACCTAACCGTATAAGATAAAATCAAGCGTTAGTTTAAGTTAAAACTTTTAGCAACTTGTGTGTTAGGTTAGAGACGTGTTCCGACGTCTTTAAGCATGGCAGCTGTCGTTATTTTCCTGCACTGCATTCCGGGGGTATTGTAGTCTTCCACGTACTTATTGGTATATCGAAGCTCTTTCACATACCAACCAGGTATATCGAAGCTCTTTCACATACCCACCAAGTACTTCACGTACTTGGCATATATTGAAAGGTGTTTCACGTACTTGGCGTATATAGAAAGGTGTTTCATGTACTTGGTAGTATATAGGAAGGTCTCGTGCCATACGGTTGTGCATTAGATAGCGTCACTATGGATTTAAGCTCCCATGTCCCTAGAGTATATTGGGAGACACTTCTAGGATTCCTGTGACCAACTGAGTTAACCATTTGGCCGTCCTAGCATCATAGTACACCGAGAACAACACCCAGGGAGATTATTACGCACGTGTCGTCCAGGTAGTCGGGTATTCAGGCAAGGGTACGGTCCCAATCCTCCTTGTTGTGTTTTACTGTTGGACCCTGTGGTATATAGTGAGTTGTGGCGCCTTGAAAATCCTGTGAGGATCCTGACTATTTATCGACTCCTAGTCACACAGTTTTCTTGTTGCTTTTAGACTTAAGTAGTGTTTGATTTGCGTGGTACTTTAGAGACTCTTAGGAAATTTAGATATGGAAGATTCTTCTGGGACTACCAACCAGGAAACCCCTTTCCAGGGTATGCCATTTGTTAGTCCCCCTTATGGAACTGTTGGTCCTCCCTTTATGGATATGTCGAGTCTTCCTGGATTGATAATAGGATTACCAATATGGTTATTCTCCAATCCAGTTACACCAAGTGCACCAATCGTGTCGAACCTAGGTCCTTCACCACATGAGCATCAATCTCATGGTGACCCTTCTGCTTCTTCGTCGTAAGTTGAATCGGCTTCCATCTCTTCCTCTTCTCCTACTGAAAACTCTGAAGTTAGTAAGAAGGTGAGTGAGAATAAGAAGAAAGCGAAAACTAAGAAGAAGAACACTAGGCAGAACGTCACAATCATAGCCTCTGACCATCATGTTGGGGACTCACCAGCCACTGATCATCATGCTGGGAACATCGATACATCTGTTTCGAATTTGCGTAAACCGAAATTCCCTTGCAAGCTTTGTAAAGGGTCCCATTTTCTTAAGAGATGCCCTCGTATCTGCAAGGTCTTAGAAATATGGCCGCGTTCTGAATAGACCTCATCATCAGTCTCTGGACATCATACTGATGATACCCCATCAACTAGTGACATTGTAGTTAAGTGTCGGAAGGGTAGGTTGCAGACCCTTGTTGGTTATGCAAGGGCATGCACCATACTTACCTTTGTCCTCGTATGTATTAAGCTTCACAATTGTTGAAAGACATGGACACATCCCATAAACACCTTCCAACGAAGTATTGTAGGTTGTCCTCTGATCCTACACTAGTTGAAAGGGCGGTCAATCCGACCCCACCCTCGGTTGACCCCACTCTTTCATCAGAGAGTGAAAATAAATCGGTCGATTCAACAATATCGTTGATCGACCCCACTCCCCCCTTGAGGGATGATACCCAATCAGTTAATCAAGTTTCGTTCTTGGTTGACCCCACTCCTCCTATGACAAGTGAAATCCAAGTGATTAATTGAGCTTCATCTTCGGTTGGTCCCGCTCCTCCTTTGAAGAGTGAAATGAAAATGGTAGATCCAGTTTTATCCTCAGTCCACCCGACTCTTTCATTGGAAAAAGCCCAGATTGAAGCAGTCACCATCACAAAGTCTTCATTGTATCCTACTTTTCCAACTGAAAGTGATTTAGAAGCCGCTGATATTTTTATGGTCGGTTTAGACAGTTCTAGGCAAGGAGAAGTCTCGTCCACGGGACCTCCCCCAAGTACTGAGGTTATTTCATTTGATTGGAATAGTCTAATAGAATTTGGTCTCCCCTTAGATGTTCCTTTCCAAATATCTATAGGTGTTGTCTATAAGGAAATCTTTCACACTATAGTTGACGAGGGAGTTTCTGTTAGTATTTTATCCTCAACTGCTTGGCAAGCTATAGGGTCTCCTCAACTTGTGCTGGTTACCGGCCAGATTTTGGCTTTCAATAGAAGTCCTAACGGACCTTTAGGGATTCTTCCACAATTACCTGTCACCTTGGGAGGTAAAACTGTTTATGTTGATGTCATGATTGTCCAAGGTCCTTTAGATTTCAATCTACTCCTTGGGCATCATTATGTCTATGCTATGAGGACGTAGTGTCCACACTCTTTCGAGTGATGTATTTTCCCTATGATGGGAGGATTGTGACCATTGATCAGCTTTCCTTAATGACACCCAATCATCACATGACTACCATTCAACAAACTTCCCTAAACGTTCCACATGTATTAATGGTTTCTTCCCCTTAAGCATGAGGGGCATGTCTCCATCCTCTAGACATCATGTTGGGGGGCACACTACTAACCTTTGGACATCATGTTGGATAAGTGCCTTATCTTGAGCACAGTTTCTTTCTGTTTTAAGCTCATTAAAAAAAGAAACAGTATCCCACGAGCATGGTTCCCTTTCTATTTCAAGCTCATTAAAAAATGAAATAGGTCCCTCCAAGCATAGTTTCCCTTTGGTTTCAAGCTTGTGTAAAAATGAAACCATTCATGAGCATGGTTCTATTCCTATGTCAAGCTCATTAAAAAATGAAACAGTATCTTGTAAGCATAGTTTTATTCCCTTTCAAGCTCGCTAAAAAATGAAATGGCCCTTTTTGGAGCATAGTTTACCTTTGGTTTCAAGCTTGTGGAAAAATGAAACCATCTCCCTATGAGCATGGTTCCCTTCTTGTGTCAAGCTCACTAAAAAATGAAACAGGTCATACGAGTAGAGTTCTATTCCTATGTCAAGCTTGTTAAAAAATGAACAAATCCTTTTCCATTGAGTCGAGTCTTTCCATTGACTTAGTACCTAAACCTTCTTTTCATCCGCCTAGGGGTAGCTTAGGCGAATGAAATGAAGCTTGGGGGCATCTCTTCAACATTGATATGTTATGTTCAAGTCACTTACTTCTAGCAATCATGATGGGGGCCTAGTTCCCTTTCTATGGATTTAAGTCACTTACTTCTAGCAATCATGCTGGGGGGACATATACCAACCTCTGGATATCATGATGGAAAAACTTCAGCCAATGACAATATTTCCGAGCATACTTTCTTTTGAGTTTCGAGCTCGCTAAACCATGAAAATAATCTTGAGCATAGTTCATTTTCTGTTACAAGCTCGTTAAAAAATGAAGCAGACATCATAAGAATTCTTCCAACCTATCTTCGAGCTCGTTAAAAACAGTAAGATAGTATTTGAGCTTACTTTTCACTTTTTTCGTGCTCTGGTTAAAACATGAAAAGTGGTTTGAGCTTAGTTTTTACTTTTTCGTGCTCTAGTTCAAACATGAAAAAGATTCCGTGTGCTTTTGATACAATTATCATGCTCATTAAAATTTTGAGTAAAAAGGTGTGTCTACAGAGTATAGGTTTATCACTTTATCCGGCCTCGCTAGACTATTTACAGAAAAGGAACCCCCTCGGAGTCTATCTTTAAGCTCTTTTCAGGCTCTCGAAATACGAAAAGATCGCCAAGCGAACTTGTCGCGTTCATGCTTGTTAAAGTATTTGAACAGTCATCTCCCTAGTGATAATTTAACCCTTTTTAGGACCAGGGGGCACTACTAACGAAAAAGGAATACTCTAGCCAATCATGACTGGAAGAGTCCTCTCTCGCATTTATTTACTCTTTTTCGGGCAAAGAGGCTAACTTTATGAAAAAGGACCATTCGAATCTTCTTTAGTTCTTTTCAGACTCTCTAAACATGAAATGACGACCGAATTTACTTTCTATGGACTCGTTAAAATTTGACATTGAAGGGCCCGCCATGGGACAAACCCCTCCTCTCCCAAGTTCGGAAAATATTTGGGATTGGACTCAACTATGAGATGAGCTATACCGAGCATCTGATTACCCTCATCAAGCTCGTTAAAAACATATGAGGCACTCATCGTTCACGATGGGGAAAAAAGGAAAGCTTTTATGTTACACTCTTTATCTATGGCATTACCTAGTCGTTCTTAAACATGGCACTCATTTGCATTTGCATACTGCACTTGGATCATCCATTTGTCCTCACGTTTTTCCTACTTCCTGAGTCTTGTTACTGCTTTGATTCATTCAAAGAACGCTTCCATCATCAGTTGCATTAGGATTTGGCGTCATGCTCGTCATGTCAATACTGCCAAGTCATGCCATGCCCATGTTCAAGAATACTTTCACCACTCATTATTTGCAGTCAGTACACCTTCCATCATGTCGGTATACTCTGAGTCAGTCTTGTATGTTACTGTACCATCCGATCTAGTCCAAACATCTATTTTCGTGTTTCATGTCAATGATGGGGGATTCATCATGGCCCTCCTTCGATGGATTCATCCTTGTCGACTTCAAATCATCATCCGAGGACTGAATCTAGAAACCAATCGAGTACCTTGGGCCTACATGCCTCAATGGCAGGTTACCTCGCTTTCGACATGAGTTTACATCATTGGATCTTCATTGAAATATTTCGTTAAGCATTCGAATTAAACTCATTTATTCGCGCTTGACGATATGTACTGTGATACCTTAGGGATCATTGACATTAACGGTGATTTACCTCACGCTTGTTAATGGTATACCTTAATGACCGGTAATCAAGTGGTTTCTACCATGTTAGATGTCAAGACATTTGTAATCACATGGATAGCTTCGTATAATTGTGGGTTCAGCTTGAAGACCCTAGGGAGTCATGTCTTACCCAGGTTGTGATGGAGATTATTTTGAGTCATATCACACGGATCCACTTTTGTATTGATTATGGTTGTGTTATCATCTCATCATGGATATACCCTTGTGTCTAGTAGCCATGATTGTGTTCAGTCAGTCATTACTACCATGGATATGCATTGTATTGGTCGGAAGCCATGTTGTGAGTCATATGAGACTGTGTACTCAGAGTCAGTTGTACTACAACATCATCCTTCGTCTGACAAGTCCATTGCCATTCCTTCTATCAAAGCACTTCACCTGTCCAGTTTTAACAGCTTCATGCTTTGGGGGGAATTCCGTTACACCTAAATCTTGCTACCCTAAGACTCAGTGTATACATCCCTGAAGTTTCCCATGACTGGAGGACTTAACTGACCTACTTTTTCAAGGTTGTCGCAGTTCACCCTTGTGCAACATGCGACATCGTAGGTTGTCCTAATGCAGCCTGCGACGATGTCTGTTAGTTGGATAAAAGAGCATCTTCGAGCCCATTCTCGAAGCTGAGTGATGTGGATCTCTATCCCTAGCCTTTAGGGGAGCTGGAATTCGGTTCCCTAGCCTTTGGGTGAGATCCCCTATCTCTCTCCTACCATATCTCAACCTATCCTATCCTCTTAGTCCTATATAAGTGAAGCTCATTCCCATTCCAAAGGGAGGAAGTCTATTGTATCTATATGCTGGTGAAATTAGCTCAAGAGAGATCTCTACTCATCCCTTGAGAGATCCATCATCCCTTTGGAGGCTTTGGCATTGGCTTGATCGAAGAAGGATTGCTACGTTAAGTCATTGGTTATAATCAGTTCCTTCTATTTACTTTCCCTTTAATACAATAATATAAGTGCTTTCCACCAAATCTCATTGCATTGATGATATTTTGTGTAGTTTGCCTACTTAACTGCTTACTTAGATCTATTATTGTGTAGATGCATTTTACTGCTTATGTTGTTGTGTTGTCTTGATAGGTTTTGCAGCTAAGATCTGAATACCATCAAGCTTGGAGTAGCATTCAAGGAGAAAGGATCAACAATCTGAAAGGTAAATCATCTAGTTCCTTGATCTCTAATTAGATATGGGAGAGTTATTTATGTTCTGTCTCTATTTGTTCTAGAATCACGTGGAGCTAGGGAGATCAGGCCTCGAGTCCGCTCTTGGTAGATTGTCCATTAAACATCCTTCCTTTCGAAATTACGGGATTCTAGTCCAACAACACTTGTGATCCTTCCTTTCAGAATTACGAGATCATGGAAAATCCTTCCTTTCAGAATTACAAGATTCTAGTCCAACAACATTAGTGATCCTTCCTTTCGGAATTGCGGGATCATGGAAAATCCTTCCTTTCGGAATTACGATATTTTAGTCCATCAACACTGGTGGTTCTCAGACAATCCTTCATTTTGGAATTACGAGACCCAGTCTTTACGAAACTACCACTACAACACACTAGACAATCCTTCCTTTTAGAATTACGGGATCATTGTCCACCACTCACATCTTAGACAATCCTTCCTTTTAGAATACGATATTTTAGTCTAAGGATCAACATTTAAGACTATCCTTCCTTTCGTAATTACGGGATCAAGTCTAAGGATGATCAATCCCAACTGTGCTGCCATAGTGTCATCAGCACTACTCCCCCTTTCGAGGGAAGTCCGTATGGACTACACCAAGCTTGTCACGGAAGTGCTCAAACTTCACACGAGACAGAGGTTTAGTCAACACATCTACAACTTGATCATTTGTGCTCACATATTGGAGCTTTACAGCTCCCTTCTGCACCATATATCGGATTTGTATAACCGTATTGTCTAAAATCATGACCTATAGTATAACTGAGATCATATTCTACCTTACATTTTAGGTACCTCATCACATTCTTTGCAGCTACAAGGTGAACACATCTGGGCTCAACCAAATACTGACTCAAGGTGTTCACAACAAAGCATATATATGGCCTGGTATTCGTCAGATACATCAATGACCTAATAATATTCTTGTATAGTGTCTCTTCCACTAACTGAGCATCAGGAAACAACTTCAAATTTGTATCCATAGGTGTGGTCATGGCTTTACACTCCAACATATCAAACCTTTTTCAAGATTTCTACTGTATACTTCCCTTGGTTAAGGAAGATTCCTTCTAGGCTCTGCCACTTCAAGACCTAGAAAATAATGCATCAAGCTAAGGTCTTTCATCTCAAATTATGCAACAAGCTTCTTCTTTCATCGGTTCTACAACTCTGAGAGCTACATCTTCTTCATATACTTATTCAAGATGGCACATGTGGTTCTTTGTAGAGAGTTCTGAATTCTGGAGGTTACTTCTACTTTAATTTCACCATCTGTCTAGTGTAATATACATCATTTTCCACTAAGGCAACGTCTTGTCATAGTTGACTCACTCTCACTTTGTTCATTTGTAGTATGATTTATTTCATAAGTCTTCTTGAATGTCATCGTCACTTGTCCTTCAGAACAAGTCTCATCATTATTCTCTTGTAGGAGAGTATACACGATCTTTCCTACAAGTCAAATTTAGTTTTGTGATTAGAAACATTTCATAAAAAATAATTCTTATGTATAAAGATATAGGTCTCGCAATCATGCAACTATCTTAGCCAATAACAAAACATTCATCCATATCCCACATTCATATGGTAACTTTATAGATGCCTTCCATCTCTACCAGAACATTATTAAGAGCGTGCACTATTCCCAATATGTCAGCAAAGAGGTTTCACTCTAGATAAGTAGCAATGGAATGTTGTATAGTACCATAGGCCACTTACCCATCACATGGATATCAATGCAAACATTCTAACATGCAAAACACATACTAAATCTAGGAACATAAATATGTACACAATTGGACAATACAAGAAATGACAATTCAAATACTTATCTTTGTTTGTTTGGTAGGATCTCCCTAGTCGCCTTGCAAGAGTCTCTAACAGTGTGCTCCACTCCATCATCTGATTCTCAGGACCTGTTCCTTTCTTTCTTATGACCGACAATGCTTAACAATTCTTCTATACTACAAATCACAAGGAATCGTGGTCCTAGCTATTAGGGTTGAGTCTGCATGTCCCTTTAATCCCTTCTTATCCAATGTTGAGATAGATAAGAGGTTCTTCTATCTTCCTGATTTGGATTAAAGTACAAATTCCTCATCATTGGAGGAATCTTCTTTGGCCTTGATCATATCCTTATTGCACTTTTCTTTGGCCTTATCTCCATTTGGTTCTTTAACTTCTTCTTTTATGAAGCCTTCTAGGTCTTGTTCTTCAAGAATGAGCATGACCTTGTGAAACTGCTTCTCCAAGAACTGCTTCAAGCTTGACCTATGGTTTGATAGAGAAACCCTAATTTTTCAAAATTGATATCTTGAAAACTGATTGGAGGAAAAGAGATGCCTCCCCAAGGTGAGTTAGGAAAAGTACTCATTTTCCCAAATCTGTGGACATGACTGCAAAATACTTGATGCCCTAGTTTCTTCAATTTCTACTGCAGATTTTTTGGCTCTTAATTATAATGTATCTCAAAAATTTATGCTCCTCAATGTCTAAAACTTAGTTCTGTGATAGTCTGACCTGTACTCTATCCAACCCCATATGTTAGAGCAGGATTAGATTCACCAAGTGGAGCTTATGCTAAGTTTCCCAAGATGACCTATTTATGTATAGCGAACTTGTACGGACTTCCACATGTCACTGTTTCATCTTCAGGTTTTGAAACTCGTACCAGATAAACTAAATTTCTGGAACATCTTATGAAATTCGATTTGGATCTTCCTATCCCGATATATAGCATTTATCCTTAGGTCACCTGTTTAAAACTGAATTCTGGAGGAGGTTGGAACCCTGATTTGCATGGATCATATCTCCTAAAGTACAATGAATATGAGGCTAAAACTCGCACACAATGTACATCAACATTTAATCTTCGGCCTGTCCAAGTTTCAGATCCTAAAACTTCTCCAAAATTTATTTATAGAGAAAATTCCATGATGACTGGTTTCCAGGGAAAGAGAGAGAGATTTACCCTAGTGAAAGATGCTCTTTTCAGTCTAGCTCCGATACCATGTTAAATTTATATGCTGCAATAACTTAGATTCCTACTTAATTGTCATTTAATACATTTTCACAATAGCAGCATAAAGAGGATCACTGAAAGATACATAATCACAAGGTACACAACAATTTATTTTGGGAAACCCTCGAGGGGAAGAAAACCCAGCAAAACTTCCTCAATATAGATTACCAAAGTACAATTCCCAAATAAATAAGTCTCATAAGACAAAGAGACAAAACCCAAAAACAAGAGCCAAGAACAATCCTCCTCCTTCTTCGCTAGTCCCCCTCTTCCTCTAATGCGCAATGCATGAGTGAGTGAATGGTGCAAATGAGAGAGTGATACTCTCTATTTATACTTTACTTTTCACTTGAATTTTAACCTAACTAGGTCGGTCTCGCTAACTTAACTAGGCCGACCTCTCTAGGGAGACTCAAATATTTATATTACATTCTTTTGAGTACTAATGACCCGACTAACAATGGAGGTTTTACCTCATGACTTTACATGACCTTTTACATTAATAACTTATCCCGAAGGAGGAATAATACAAGTAGAATATTCTTCGAAGTTACATTATTTCAACAAGTCCAAGGTTTGGAGTGTTACACCTAAAATATTACCATCATGAGATTATGTGTATACATCCCTAAAGTTTCCTTAACTAAGTTATCGACCTGGAAGAGATATGAACTCATTCATACTAGGTTTTGAGAGGTCCTCACAGGATACCTTAATGCAGCATGCGACGTCGAATCTTGCTTTCTTGCAGGGTGTGATGATGTTAGTTAATGGACAAAAATAGCTTCTTCGAACTCATTCTCAAATCCAGCTGACATGGATCCCTATCCCTGACCTTTTGGGAGAGCTGGCACTTGGTTCCTAACCTATTGGAAGGATCCCCTATCTCTCTCCTACCCTATCTCAACCTACCCTATCCATACCCTATCCACTTAGTCCTATATAAATGAAGCTCCTTCCCATTTCAAAAGGAGGAAGTCTATAGTGCCTACATGCTAGTGAAATCATCCTAGAGAGACCTCTACTCATCCATTGAGGGACTCCCACTTCCTTGAAGAGGTTATGGCATTGGCTTGGATGGAGAAGGGTTGCTACGTTAACCCTCAGTTGTAATCAATATCTTCTATGTACTTTCCCTATATTTTCAGTAATATAAATGCTTTCCACCAATATTGTTGTGTTGATGATACTGAGTAGTTTACCTGCTTAACTGTTTACTTAGATATGTTATTGTATAGTTTCTTTTACTCCTTTGTCTTGTTCTATGTGTCTTGACAGGTCTTGTAGCTAATATCTGACGACCGCAAGACGTGGAACAACATCCTGGAGAAAGGACTACAAAATTAAGGTAAGGCATCTGATGACTTGATCCTTAACTAGATCTAGGAAAGTGGTTTATAGTCTATTTTATTTGTTCTAGACTCACATTGAGCTAGGGAGATCCGGCTCACGTCCGCTTGAGTAGATTGTCCGTCAAACAAATCTGGCGACCATACTGGGGAGAGAACATTGCTTTGGAGTTGTCAATTTGAATGTCATTTTCACTTGATTTCTTGTTGCAAGCCATTTTATTTGTCATTTGCCTCTTAAACTGGTTTCACCATCAGATCTTCACTTTGAAGAGTTTGATTACCTCCCTTTGAGTTTTTACTTCTCATTTTCAGACCATTTCATTGCTCATTGTCTGGAGAATTGGTTCATTTTTGAACTTAGATCTCACCTGTCGCACTTGGTCAGTGGACTCAGAGTGACACTGTGTCATTTTTTATCTGTGTTCTTTTCCTGTTAGTAAGTCATCACAACCCTTTCATTGGTATTTTACAACACCGTCGCACTTCCCGCATTTGTGAACTCCGACGATGCACTGTGTACAAGCACAAAGTGCGTTGATCTGCCAAAATTGCCATGTAGGCACCCCTTCTCCATTTTTGATTTGAGTCTTGGTCTGTGTATGAACTCCCTCTATACTATACGATCCAGTCAGGGACCCCATTTTGATTTGTGTGATTGAGTTGTTTGGTTTCATTTGGAGTTGATTTGGGTTTCGTCTTGGACAAGTCTGAGATTTGGTAGTGGTGGAAACTCTGGTTTCCCCACTTGCATCCACTCACACTTGCTCTCCCTCCTCTCCTTGCTAGATCTGGATATTGTATTGGATTGGTTTCTAGACCTCATTTACATACATTGTTGAGATTTGCTTGCTGTAGTTTTCTTGTTACTGATTGATTTTTAGTGTTTGTGTGTACTTTCAGTCCATTGAGTGCTCATCTTTTCTCGAGATTTTCTGAGTTATTGAAGTGCTGCAAGTAATATTTTCATTTCAGTATTTGTGTTTAAAAAGAATCGCTGTTATCAAATTGTTATTTTGATACATCCATTGAAAAATCAAAAGTAATTTATTTCTGTCATTTTTTCAAGCTCATTTGAAGAATTGTATGTGCATTGGAATGTCTTATTTGTAGAGCTTTTAGAAAAGTCGAAAGAAAATTGAATTATTTGTGTTTTTCACGAATTATGAGTTGCTCATTTTCTTGAAAAATTCGAATAGGCATCAAGTTTTGCAAAAGTAGTTCCATGCTTGGAAAGTTAAGTGCATCTTTTGGTTTTTATGCTTTTAGGCCATTGTAGTGAAAGTGAAAAAGCTTGCACACTCTACTTAGAAACTCTCTCTTTTCATCACTTAGCATCATTTTTTGTTTTGAAAAGATAAAAGAAAAGGGAAAACATGCTTTGATTTGGTTTAGTAGTGTTGTATTATTTTATGCATTTCGCTCGAAAAGGAAAAGAATACTTCATAGTCATTTTTTGGTAGATTTGGGATTGCATTGCATTGTGTGGCTTTGGTAAAATTGGAAAGAAAAAAGAAGTTTCTCCCTCCCATACATAGAGTTCATCAAAAGAAAAGTGTAATTTTTTTGCATGTAGTTAGGGCCTACATTATGTTTATGATTATGTACTCACCTCATGCATTCACCTAACCGTCCAGATAAAATTAACGGTAGAACTAGGGTAAACTTTTTAGTAACTTGTGTGTAAGTTAGAGACATGTTCCGGTGTTGTTAAGCGTGGCAGCTGTCGTTACTTGCCAGCACTGTATCCCGGGGGTATTGTAGTCTTCCACGTACTTATCAGTATATCGAGCTCTTTCACGTACCCACCAATTACCACACGTACTTAGCGTATATCGAAAGGTGTTTCACGTACTCGGTAGTATATCGGAAGGTCTCTTGCCTAATGGTTGTGCATTAGACAACACCACTACGGATTTGATCTCCCACGTACCTTTCATATATCGGGAGACACCATTATGATTCCTGAAACCAACTGAGTTAACCTTCTGGCCGTCTTGGCAGAGCAATACACTGAGAACGGCACTTGGGGAGATTACTACAAACGTACCATCCAGGTAATCGAGTATTCAGGAAAGGGTACAGTCCCAATCCTCCTTATCGCATTTTACTATTGGACCCTGCGGTATATAGCGATTTGCGAAGCCTTGAAAAATCCTGTGAGGTTCGAGACCTTTGAATCCACTCTTATAACATAAGTTTGCTTGTGGCCTTAGTTTGTGTAGGGTTTTTCTAGTCTTGTTTTCTTTTGTTTAGCTTGCCTTAGGAGAAACTTTTGTTTCAGTCACTCTGGCTGACTTTCCTTGGAGAAGGTCCCGTAGGATTCATAACTTGCCACTTGAATATCCCCTTAAATAGGAGGTAATTTCGAGGGTAAGAATGGACCCACAAGCCGAGGTAGGGTCACATGAAGTGGAAAACCCCACTTTGAATGTCGGAGGACTTTTTTTTCCTCACACTCCTCCAGATTCACCTGCTTCTCACCCCCCGCAGGGTGAAGAAACACAAATTTCTACTTCACAAGACTTACCTCCCGTCTCACCGAGAGAGCATGAATCGTCGGGATGGATAAATCAACCCCTGGATGACCCCATAGCAGCTGTTGGTCCTTTAGCAGCTTATTGGACATCTTCTCTAGGCCACCCAGTGGCCCATTTTGTTGTTGCACCCCCACCCAGTGGGACTACTCCAGATGATCCCTTAGCTTACTATTGCGGCCAATTGGCCCATTTTCGTTCTATTGCTGAAGACATTCGGAAATCAAGTCTCCATCGACGGGTATAAGACCCGACATTACCCCCTTATCAACCAATCCCAAGTCGCTATTTATCTTTTGAGTCACCGGAATCACCCACGCAACATCTGACCACTGCTGACAGGAGACTAGTTCAGTACCTCTCACAACCCAACCTGTTGAACAACAACAGTCCAATGCACCCGTGACTACCACGGTTACATCACTCGCTCTTCCACCACCCCAAACATCGAGGGGAGGATACTCTTTACCCCCCACCTTCTTTACAGGTAACGGTAATCCTACGGTGAATGATCAACAGCCAGTGTTGGGTCAACCTTTACTTAGTGGTCAACAAGTTGTTGCTAGGGGTAAAACCCCGTCTCTTAACCATAATACTACAGTAGGAGTTCCCATCGGGCCTTCCGTTGGAAATTACTTACCTCCTGGACCTTCCACTTCAGGACTATCCCATGTTGGGGGACCGTCCAACGTAACTCAAACCCCATTGAGTCAAGCATATCCAGGTTATCTTCACCCTGTGTCGGGTCAACTTAATCCCAGAAATGCACTCTACGAGGTACCCTACCCAGGAAACCCTTACACTATATGGGGACAACAAATTTTTTTACAACATGGACCCCCACTTACAGTCCCTGAAGTCCCTCCACCCCCATTTGGTCCACCCCCACCTCCAATTGGAGGCGGAAAGCCCCCACATAACTCTGGAGGAGGCAGACCTCTACCTTCGGGCGGAAGACCACCTCATTTCGGTCATCATGGTCCACCCCCCCTGGTGGTGGTGGTGGAGGACCACCTCATTTCGGTCATCATGGTCCACCCACCCTGGTGGTGGTGGTGGAGGACCACCCCCTCCTGGCGGTGGTGGTGGTAGAGGACCATCCCATCCTGGTGGTGGTGATGGAGGACCATCCCATCCCGATGGCAGTGGTGGAGGACCCTCTCATCCTAGTGGCGGTGGCGGTGGACCACCACCCTACTATGGTGGAGGTGGCGGAGGAGGCTCTTACCCTTCCGGCGGTGGCGGTGGCCCACCACCCCCTCCCGGCGGAGGTGGTGGAGGACAATCCTATTCCAGAGGCAATGGCGGCCCATCCTACCCTGGCGGTGGTGGGTGACCCCCACCATTTGGAAGCGGCCCACCCCCTCCTGACGGTGGAGGCGGGCCCCCACCTTATGGTAATGGACCACCTTACTATGGCAGCGAACCTACATTTGGTCCGGGCGACCCGTACCCCTATGGCCAGTTTCCTCCTGGAACACCCTATGGTCATTCGATACAAGGTCCCATAGTTCCTTACATGCCTTATCAGTACTATCAGTACCCACAGGCTAATCCGCATCTTCCCTTTTTGGCTACTTTGGACCTGCCTGACCTGTCTTGCCTGACTAATGACCCCATTTACCATGGAACTAATTGGCCACTCGTCCCAGTGAAACTTCCATCAGATATCCCAAAATTTGATGGCAAGCCGGGTGAGGATCCTAAAAACCATGTGATGACATACCACCTGTGGTGTTCATCCAAATCCTTGATGGACAACTCCATCCATCTTAGGTTATTTCAACGGACTCTCACTGGTTCGGCTACCAAGTGGTATATTGAATTACCACCCTATTCTTTTCCTGATTTTGGTTCTCTTGTTATAAATTTTTTGACTCATTTCCAGCTGCCTATATGGTATGAAACTGGTACAGAGCTTTTAACCTCGCTCCATCAAAATACCACTACTCATATTTCAGATCATATACATGAGTGGCGGAGGAGATGACGTCTCATTAAGGATCCTATTCCAAACCAACTCCTAGCAGACTGGTTTACAAAGTCTCTCATTCCCACCATAGCTCGAGATGTTGCCATGGGAGGTGCCATCACTGAAGAACAAGCCATCGCCTATGCCCATTTGCTAGACTTAGTCTATGCCCAATCTAGCACGTTGTTTGATATTCTTCCTGACGTCCCTCGCAACACCTATGATCCCAAGAAACCACCCAAGGGACCCCAAGCCGATGGCATCATTAGATCCCTTACCACCCAGCCTTCTTCTCAAACTGTTGGATCGTCGAACCCACAAGGTTCTTCCCCATCACCAACACAGGCTGGTCACAGCACCACCAAATCATCTACTCCTGTTGTCACTGAAGAAGGGAATTTTGTCTCATCAGCTTCACCTCAAAAGTCTGGTGGTAAGAAGAAGAACAAAGGGAAACCTAAGAAATATTCCACCCAGTAGGAACAAAAGAGCACCCCTGATGATACCAAAAGGAAAAGGAAGTTGAAATATCCTTGTTTACTGTGTGGTGATGACCACTTTTCTAAAGAGTGTCCCCATAGAGACGAAGTTCAAAAGTTTCTTAAGGGAAAACCCACACCCGCAGTTCTCAACGATCCCTTCCCTGCTCAAAATCAGCAATTGATTGCTCACACCTCTCCTTCCCAAGGAGAAGCATCCACCACAACACATGTTCTCATGATGTGTAGCGAGACTATCAACTTGAACACCCGTTCTCGTTCATATGACTCTGTTCCGACCAAATAACCTGTTGGAAGTAATAATGAAAAAGATTCCACCCCGATGCCTGATGTCATCGTATCGGCTGCTCCTCTCACCATAGAGAATCCCTCATTCGAGTCAGTGTTGCGTCCACCCAAAAGCACGATTAGAAAATCAGTTTTCAATCCTAATGCTCGGGCTGCTCAAAACTACAACATTGTAGAGGACCTAGCACAAGATCCTTGTTCTATGTCGACGCTCGAAGTCTTGCAAAACTGTCCTAATCAGCGCAAGACTCTCCTCACTGCCATCAATGCAGTTGACATAGATTCATCAAATACCATCATGTTCCGGCTGTAATACTTCAAGCCGTGGCTCTCCCATCAATTGGCATTTCAAGTTGCTACAAAAATTGCTGGGAAGACGATCCATCGTACCGTTTTGGACGAAGGTGCCTCTACATCAGTCATGTCAATCTCATGCTGGAGAGCCATTGGCTCTCCCGATTTGAACCGTTCTCCTACCACTTTGAGAGCATTCGACGGACATGGATTTCAACCTCATGGATTGTTACAAGCTTTAGTAGTCAAGCTAGGGGGAAAGACCGCAACCATTAACGTGGAAGTGGTCGCTTACCCATTGGATTACAACATTATACTTGATCGTAATTGGTTTTATGCCATGACTGCGGTCGCATCATCTGTCTTCCGCATAATACAATTCCCCCATCAAGGCTGAATTGTCACAGTCGACCAACTGGATTTCTACACACTAGACACCACTACTCACCTGGGATATAACGTTCCTTCGATTGGACAATCTTCGCATCAGTATGAGAGTGTGGGGGTCGTCCTCCTTAAGGACTCATCCCTTATGGGCATTTTCCCTTCTCTAGATCCCCCAAATCATGTTGCCACGGTGAACATGATCTCCTCGCAGATTTCATCTATCCCCAACCCCACTGATTCATGGCTTGTGCATGACGAAGCCACCACCCACCTGATTGGAGACACCATGCCTCTGTCACCCGTTGAACTTACATACGAGGCTATCCAGTCAGCACCGGAGGACCACTTAGCTGTGGCCTCCACCTCTTATTCTCTACAGTGGACATCATCCGACCCCTTGCTACGGACTTTTCATTCTGACGAGTCCATCATGGAAATCATGAGCGCAGATGATCCTCCATGGGAAGACCTCCATCATTGTTCGTCTTTCCTTCCCTTTTTGGACATTGTGGAGAATAGCATCAGCACCATCTTCACACCAGATGTCTACTATGGCTCTCAGTCCTCAATACTCACATGTCAAACGGACTCCAAAGGCAACTTAGCCAACATTGAGCCTACCACTTTGATAGACATTTTGATTACTTCTGGTGTAGTGGAACACATTCAGTTAGGCCAGAAGTGTTCCCCTGAAGAAGTCATCGCCGCCACGGCCTTATTCAAGTGATTTTGAGACATGTTCACTTGGACCTACGAGGAGATTCCTAGGATAGACCCCTCCATTGTTTTACATGAAATTAAAACCTATCCCGAAGTCAAACCCGTTTGCCAAAAGTTGCGACCGGTACACCATCGGAAGACTGCGGCAATTAAGGTAGAGATTGAGAAACTCTTGAAGGTCGGCTTCATTTACCCTATCCCGTTGACAGAGTGGGTCTCAAACGTTGTCCCTGTTAATAAAAAGCAGGGGACCATCCATGTCTTTGTCGATTATCAGAATCTCAACAAAGCTTGTCCCAATGACAACTACCCGACTCCCTTCATCGACCAGATCATCGACAATTGCGCTGGAAGTGTCATTTTTTCATTCATGGATGGCTTTTCCAGATACAACCAAATTGAGATCCACCCCGCCGACCAACACAAGACTGCATTCATCTGTCCTTGGGGAAAATTTGCATATCGTAAACTTCTGTTTGGTCTTAAAAATGCCAGTGCCACATTATAGCAGGCCATGTCGTACGCCTTCCATGATGTGAAGGACTTTGTGGAACCCTACTTGGATGACCTCCCTTCCCACTCAAAGCAGCGCGAGTTCCACTTAGATCATTTGATAGCCGTTTTCCTCAAATGCAGGCAGTACAATATCTGTCTGAATCCTCATAAGAGTATTTTTTGTGTCGAGTCCGGACGCCTCTTAGGATTTATCATATCGAAAGATGGGATCCGTATTGATCCCTTGAAGGTGGAAGCCATCGTCACTCTTCCACCCCCAACTGACATTACGGAACTTCAGAGTCTGCAAGGAAGAGCAACTTATTTACGGCACTTCGTTTATAATTTTGCGCAAAAGACGCAAGGTTACATGAGATTGATAAAAAAGGACGTCCCATTCATCTGGGATGACCAAGCTCAACAATCTTTTGATAGTTTGAAACATGCCATTACGCATGCCCTTGTGCTCCAACCGCCGAATTACTATCGAGATTACGTTCTATATCTCGCCGCTTCCGACACCACTATCGCCATAGTTTTGGTGCAGGAAGACCAGAATGCCCAAGAACATGTGATATACTATGTCAGTAAAGGCCTTATTGACACTAAAACTCTGTGATGAACCTGCAATAATTAATTAATGCAAATACACAAGATATCAAAAATAATAGAACTCAGAATCACTTTTATATTGATCACGGGCCACTTCGAGGGGGCAACCTCCTTTGAGCAAGCTCAATACAATTAACTTCACCATGCCTTCATAGGCCTCAACACACACTTATATACTAAGTCTAGGTGCCAATACCATGGGTCAATACTATGTGTGTTGGCTCGGTTTTGCAACCAAGCTTAGTGCTATGGGCACCTACTAACTAGTAGTAGCAGTTTCAATAGAAATAAAAACAATAAACTAAATAAACAATACTTTTCATGGATCTAAACAAGAATCTAAGCAAATAATGTAAATATTTCAAAATCAAGAACAAGAAACATAATAAATTATTTTTTGTATTGAAAAGTGGGGGGCAAGCAAGTGCTTGCGATATTACCTTCAATGGTGAAGGTTGATGTTGAGCAACTCCCAAGATGAGTAGCTCCAAACTCCAATAGGTCTCTTTCTCCAAGGTTGCTTCAATGGCCAAAAGTGCTCAGGGGAGATTTCAGCAGCATAAGGATGAGATAATGGAAGGATATGAAATGAGGAGCCCCTACCACCTTTTTATAGGTTTTGGTGGTGAGGAATACCATTTGTGGTTTTGTGGAAACCAATGGTATTGACCAACATGGTTTAGGTTATTTTCCCTCCTTTTTCCTTTTTTGAATAAAAATAATAATTTAATTCCCTTTTTAATATTTTTGGGAATTTGGACCCTTTTTGAGGGTTTTTTATGATTTTTTGGGAAAAATAATCTTTTTTAATGGAAAAAGGGGTGTACTTAGGTCTTTTGGTGACCTTTTGTTGGTTTCAGAGGCTCTGATGGTGGAAAAGTGGACAAATGGGTCATGTGAGTAAGGGAATGAGCTAGTGAGCACTTTTTAGGTGTTAACAGATTGCCCCCTGATGTGTGAGGGCAGGAGCTCATCGTATGGCCGATAGACATCATAGTTCTTTTGTCCTTTTTCTGGGTTTTAGGGGAGAGAAGAGACCGTTTGGAGACTGGAGCCACGACCCTTGGAAGCTGCAAAAACAAAAAATATTACATGGCCTCAATATGAATGAGGTATAATCTCTGATAAAGGACGAGGCGGGCATTCCCATGCTCGTATCAAGACATAGGCAAAACAATTAGTCCCAAGAAGGGGGATCTAATACGTGAAGAAATATACTGGTACATCATAATGGTCCAGAGGGGACATGATTATGGGATATACTCATGATCATGAATGATCTCAATAACTGATACACTGGATCAACTGTGGAATTGCTGAAACTGAAGGTGTCCAACATCTGGAGGGACTCAAAGACTATGAGTCATTTCTGGGAATAAATGTAACTGTATACTCAAGGGAGTATGAAACAGGTGTGAATCTGAATACTGTCGCCATGCGCAACCCGGATATCTATAGAAAAAGTTTAACTGGTATTATCCATAGGAAGACTCTCAAATGTGGAGGAGTCAGGAGGTATCCGGGGTCTTCGACTAATAACTGAACGGACCAATACCCTGTGCGAGTCTCAACGATGCGATCAAGGTGTTGAAGTCGAGCATGTGAGAAACAACCATTGGGAGAGGCACTGAGGATTCCTCTCGAAATGATTCGTAGGCACTCATCATAAATGGTAATGAGTCCAAGACACAGGGGCCTCTAGGTCTATCCTCTGGAATAAATGTGGTTGTCGTCGACAGAGGGAGACCAGCAACTAACAAGGCAATGATGTTTCCTTGCTAGGAGCGCGAGGTGTAAACTGAAGTGATGTAGTACTGCTGGTAGGACTGACATATTTGTGGGGATGGGAAATAACTGGGTCAAACATGGGTAGACTCAAACTTCCTTTGTTCAGATTAAGATGACGTGGTTGACCTGGCAGCGTAGGGAACTGACTTGTAGGTGTGGGGATCATCTTTTAGGGACTGAAGGGTATGTATTGACTCTGGGGGGGTGAAGCTGATGGTAGCTGTCGAGGGAGTTTCCGGGTGACATACTGCAGAATACTCTGAACAAAGGCGACCAGAATGGGGAAGCTGCTATGTGAGTAGATATGATCTGTCGTGGCACCAAGAGGCACCCTTCTTCCTTCTTCATAGTTTTAATGAGCTCCAAGAAGGGATAAAAGTGTGCTTTGAAATGGTACGGTCCTGTGGATTTTGTGAGCTCAGGACGGCGCATGCTCATGGTTGCTATCATGTTTAGAGAGTCTGAAAGCGGTAAGTGGACTCTATTGGTGTTCTTTTTCGTAGTTTAGTCTCCAAGGCCCGAAAAAGCATAAAATGATGCGGATGGAGAACTCTTCTAGCCGATGTGACTAGAGTATACCTTTTTCGTAATTAGTCTACGAGGTCCGGAAAAGGGGTAAACTTATACCAGGTAGACGCCCTTTCAGATACGTTTAGCGAGCATGAAAGGAAGCAAGATTGCTCGGCGATCTTTTCATTGTTTTAGGAGTCAGAAAAGAGCTTAACAGAAACTCCCTAAGTGCCTTTTTCGTAAAAGGGGTTGCTCGGCCCGAAAAAGGGATAAAATTATACCGAACAAAAATGGATTAATGAGGGCGAGAAAATGTCTCAAGCATCGTCATCTGTGCGGAAAACTGGATCCGGTGACATAAGGATTGTCGAAAACAGAGAACGGCCGATGTGGCACGCAAATCGAGGTGATGAGGGGGCGTGGAATAAATGCCCAAAAAATCTAAAGGTGAGAGCGAGAAATGGTCTCAAGCATCATCACGAGCGCGGAAAACTGAATCCGGCGATATAAGACACATCGAAAACGGAGAACGGCCGATGTGGCACGCAAACCGAGGCGACGAGGGGGCGTGGAAAAAATGCCCGGAAAATCTAAAGGTGAGAGCGAGAAATGGTCTCAAGCATCATCACGAGCGCGGAAAACTGAATCCGGCGATATAAGACACATCGAAAATGGAGAACGGCCGATGTGGCACGCAAACCGAGGCCACGAGAGGGGCTAAAAAATGGTCAAAAAATGGACCTCGTGAAAACGGGAAACGGAAGGAACCTCTATGAAGTTCTCGCTGTGCTGATCCCAACGGTACCAACGGTTTGAGAAATGGACTTCGTATGACACCGCAATGGTTGTTTGAAATTTGTGGAATTTCTATAAATAGGACGTGGGGCCCAATATGACTTGTCATTGTTACGTGCGAGTTTGATAGAGCAGTCAGAGCTATTTCTCGATTTCCGGGAGATTTCACCGTTGGTTTTCGATTTAGCGAGTTGCAGGTAACTCTATTCGCCTTAACCTAGTCAATTATGTCTTTTTTATTTGGCGGTGGGCCCCCGAAGGCCGCGAAACTCCACGTTAGGCCCTGTTGGGGGGCTAACGGCTGAGTGTTTACCACTCCCTGTGTTGGAAAAGGGTTTTGGAGGACCAAAGGTTGTTGTGGGGGTGGTTGGGGGTTGGGTGGTGGCTGAGGAGCCGTCTGCCCTTGACGATGGGCATCGTTTGTCCATAGTTGTCGAGCTCGCTCGAGATGTGGGCAAGCGTGGGTATAGTGGCCATAGACACCGCAAATGGAACAAGGATGGTTTGTCCGTAAATTAGCATTTTTAGGTTGCTTAGGTGGCCGATCAGGATTCTGATGAGCGGGCGCCGCGTTATTGTTTTGCGGAGGATGGGTAGGTTGTGGAGCTTGGTTACGGTTTTGATTGTTTCCACGGTTTCGTCCTCTACCTCGGTTTGGTTGCCCGCCCTGGTTGCGTTGGTTATTTTGGTATTGGGGCTGCTGTTGTTGTGCGTACACATGCCCTTGAGCATTGGGGGGATTCTGAGGAGCCGCAGGTGCGGGAGCAGGTTGCGATGGATAGTATGTAGGTGGAGCTGGAGGTGGTCCAGTTGCCTGTTGGGGTTGTTGGTACCCCTGAGCTGGTGGAGGTGTGAGGTTAGCCGGTGCAACCGGTTGTGGGTAATGCATGGGCTGTTGTGGAAACTGCATGGGGTTCTGTACCGTAGGTTGAGCATAGTATGTAGGAGGTACATATGCTGATGGCGCTTGGCCATAACAATGTTGTGGACAAGAGAGTCCATGAACATGATGGGTCTGGTTTGTTGGAGCATAAGAAGTTGTCGCTCCGGAACTGGATGTAGCCCTAGAAAGGTCTGGGGCGGGCATGGTGCTCACCATACTGAAAGGTTTTGCTTGCGGTGTAATTTGGCCAATAATGCCATCAGCGGCATGTGATGCCCCCGGTGTGTCACTGCGTGCAGAGTCACCTCGTGGGGCGTCAGGTATGATGGTGTATAGGTAACCTGATTGGGCATAGATAAGATCAAACTGTTGGGCCTTAAGGATGGCCTCCTCCTCAGACTGGGGTCTTTCAGATGCTACATCCTTCGCAATGAGAGGAAGGAGGGATTTAAGGAACCAGTCTAAAAAGATTCGGTCGTCTAATTTGATCTTGCATAGGCTTCGGCGCCGCCGCCAATCATGAATATGGTCAGTGATATGCGTGGCCGTGTTCTGTCTGCAAGACAGTAGGATCTCGACGCCCGCATCGTAGCGGACAGGTAGCTGGAAGAATTGTAGAAAGGTCGAGGCAAGGGAGGTAAATGTGGAATGCGTCCCATGGGGTTGCTCGATGTACCATTTGGCCGCGGAGCCAGTGAAGGTGCGTTGTAAAAGCCGTAGGCGGATTGAGTCATCCACTATGGAGTTGGAGGAACACCATAAATGGAAGGACATGATGTGATTTTGGGGGTCTTCTCCAGCCTTTCCCTCAAATTTAGGGATGTCAGAGGGGAGCTTAGTGGGCATATGGGGCCAAGCAGGATCATGTCTGATGGGGTCATTTGTGAGCCTAGCTAAATCTGGCAGGTTGAGACTTGCCATGTATGGTAGACTAGCGGATGTGGTGACCGGAACCGGGACCTGCCTAGCCATTGTGGTATGGTATGGGGGTCCAGTAGCGCCTATAGGTATGCTCGGTATGGAGGGTATGTGCCCTCCAAAAGGTGTGGCCTGATATGGGTTAGCGCTCCCAAGTGCAACTTGGGTTACACTTGGGTTAGGAATCGCACTAGGGATTCCTGGTATAGTGCTGCCAAGTGCAACATGAGTTACACTTGGGTTAGGAATCGCTCTAGGGATTCCTGGTATAGCACTCCCAAGTGCAACAGGAGTTACACTTGGGTTAGGAATCGCACTAGGGATTCCTGGGATAGGGTTTGTGGAAACCGAAGGGGGTATGACCCCCATGTTGGGCATGCCCATGACAGGTGGTGGTCCTGTGCTAGGCATTCCTGAATGTGGAGTGTTACCCATATTGGGCATACCCAAGGGGGTGGCTGTTGCCGTTGATGGTACTACCGCAGAAGGGTCTGCGGATGTCTGACCTATGGTTAATGTATATAGTGGATCAACTGGTGTTCCAGACATAATTGTGGTTGGTGGTAACTCGGTGGGGTTTTCGGATTCTACCTCCAAATCAAAGGTGAAGTGGGGTATGTCAGAATCGGATGACCGTCTAATTGATTGACGATGTGTCGAATCAAGGGATAGTGCTCTGCGTCCGTGACGTGGAGAGCCAAGTGGACTAAACTCTGGGAGTTCGCCCCGTAGACGACGAGAATGTCTAGAATTCTCAATGGTGAGAATATATTTCTTTTTATGTAAAAAATTGTTTTGAGTATCAGGTGGTGATATATATGTAAAAGACTCAAAACCCTAATGCAACCAAGGGTGCGAGAAGGGGAGTGAAAAAAGAAGGCTCACAGGCCAAAAAATCAATCCTCAAAAAATGCACTTATCCTAGCAGCTGTGCTACAATAAGTGGAGGAATGCAACAACCAGTCAGAATACCAACATGCAAGCGGCTCCTAGAAAAAATAGGTGTAACTAGACTCAAAAGGTGGTAAAGATCATGCAAACACCTAATCTAAAAGTATTGTGACTCAAACAGACGATATCCCCTGCAAGGTGATGAAATCCAAGTCAGACAATATGAATGTAGAGACAACGGCTAGATATCCCCCTACCGGGAGGGACACCGGGTAATCAATCCTAAAAAGACAGGCTACTAGGATACTCCGTTCATGACGCGTCGAGAAAAGGTAAATCTGCCGTTTGGTCCTTTGATCGCAATATCCCAATACAGGGATATCCCGAGAACTGCGAATGGTAGCCCTTCGGTTACTGAATGGGTTTCGGTATCCCACTCAGGCTTCCGGAACCATCCTCGCGACTTCAACCCTCCTAGGGGAGAGGCCTTCCCACAAACCGGTTGTGACCGCGCCAAAAAGTACTAAGAGATTTTAGCTCCCTAATTGGACAACTTCTATGTCTCAGATGTATGAACTGAGGGGTGTTATTGGAACACCTATCCCCCCAATAGTACCTAGCTACAAGAATTCTTTTCGTGTTCCCCAAGTGGGGTTAAGAGTGTGTTCAAATTAGGGTACGTTTTAAGTCTTAGTTCAATTAAGTGATCGTGTGAGTGCACGTGAGGTGTTGTAAACTGAACTTGGAAAAAATAAATGCTTTTTAAGGGAAATTTTCAAAAAATAAAGGATTTTTCGAAAAATAACAAGCAAATATTTAAGACTTTTTTCACTAAAAGGAATTAATATGCTTTTTCAAAAAATAACTCAAAAAATAAAGGATTTCTTGGATTTATGAAAGCAAATAATAAACTCCTTTTTAAAAGAAATAAATGGATTTCTTCGTTTCAATAAAAATTGCTAAGGGCAAAATCCTAAAGAAATAAACAAGAAAAAATTTGAATCTAGATAAAGAATGCAAAATGAATCTTTCTTTCACTTTCTTGAAAATTTTTAAAAAGATTTCTAGGTATGCACTTTTAAATAGTAAAAAAATTTTCAAATCTGTAAACTATGCAGAACTTAGTACTGTAAAAAATGTGCTATGGGCAGAAAGTACAGTAAAAAATATTTTTCAAAATCGGGATGGTTGAATGAAAAAATTCAGCCGCGCGGGTTTTGGACGAACAGCCGCGATGGGCCGCGCGGGTTTTGGCAGCACAGTCGCGATGGACCGCGCGGGTTTTGGCCGCACAGTCGCGATGGACCGCGCGGGTTTTGGCCGCACAGTCGCGATGAGCCGCGCAGGTTTTGGCCGCACAGCCGCGATGAGCAGCGCGGAAAAATGCAGAAAAGTCGCGATGGACCGCGCGACTGTCTGGAAAAAGGCCGCGATGGACCGCGCGGAAAAAACGCAGAAAAGTCGCGATGGACCGCGCGACTGTCTGGAAAAAAGCCGCGAGGCGGAAGCCGTGCACGGAAACCGAGAAACGAACCCGAAAATTGAAAATTTCGGGCTGTTTATGGGGCCAAATCTCAGAATAGCAATGGATCTGCTGTCTAAAAGGGCAGATCTATGGATCTAAAGGTTAAAAACTCAAAATAAACTAAGATTTAAAGGAAAAATTAGAGATCTAAAGTTCAAACCAAAGCGGAGTCGCCAAAAACTGTTGGCTCGGTTTTGCAACCAAGCTTAGTGCTATGGGCACCTACTAACTAGTAGTAGCAGTTTCAATAGAAATAAAAACAATAAACTAAATAAACAATACTTTTCATGGATCTAAACAAGAATCTAAGCAAATAATGTAAATATTTCAAAATCAAGAACAAGAAACATAATAAATTATTTTTTGTATTGAAAAGTGGGGGGCAAGCAAGTGCTTGCGATATTACCTTCAATGGTGAAGGTTGATGTTGAGCAACTCCCAAGATGAGTAGCTCCAAACTCCAATAGGTCTCTTTCTCCAAGGTTGCTTCAATGGCCAAAAGTGCTCAGGGGAGATTTCAGCAGCATAAGGATGAGATAATGGAAGGATATGAAATGAGGAGCCCCTACCACCTTTTTATAGGTTTTGGTGGTGAGGAATACCATTTGTGGTTTTGTGGAAACCAATGGTATTGACCAACATGGTTTAGGTTCTTTTCCCTCCTTTTTCCTTTTTTGAATAAAAATAATAATTTAATACCCTTTTTAATATTTTTGGGAATTTGGACCCTTTTTGAGGGTTTTTTATGATTTTTTGGGAAAAATAATCTTTTTTAATGGAAAAAGGGGTGTACTTAGGTCTTTTGGTGACCTTTTGTTGGTTTTAGAGGCTCTGATGGTGGAAAAGTGGACAAATGGGTCATGTGAGTAAGGGAATGAGCTAGTGAGCACTTTTTAGGTGTTAACAATGTGTCAATACAAACTATGGGCTAAGTCTAGGCTCCAATACTATGAGTCAAAACCATGGGACATATAATACTATGGGACGACTTACAAAGCATATGCGTCCAATACTATGGGCTAATATAAAATATGGATCAACAAATACTACGGGACGACTTACAAAGCATATGCGTCCAACAACAATATACTAACAAAGTAAAGACATGGGTTCCTAACATCCCCTCTCCCTTAGAAAAAGCTTTGTCCTCAAAGCTTTAGATGTGGAAATTGATGCCGAATCTGAAGGAGTGGGTCCCCTGTAGCATCCTCGGGTTGCATTCCGAGCCACTGGCGCCTTTGGAGTTTCAGGGAGGATTGCATGGAAGGCTATAGACGAAGAAGAACCATATCAGCGATGTGAAAAGTGCGCTCAGAACGGTGTTGATCGGCTTGTTGTTTCAGTCGAATTCTTGCCATGTGAAAATTGTCCTGCAGAATGAGAAGAAGCTGATCACGGTTTCGAAGAATTGAGTCAATTTCCTGAACTGGGGAGCTGCTGAAGGTGTATGGAAGAAGAACTGGTGGTGGCTGTCCAGAGACTGCTTCATATGGTGTCCTTTGAGATGTGGTACTATACCACTGGAGTGCTTCTAGGAAATCCATAGAAATAGTTGTCCAAATCTGTGGAGGGATGGGTAAGGGTTCGAGTAGTCCCAAAAGGAGGGTCGTTTCACCCTTGTTGACCTGGAAAGTATCATAGTCAACCACCATCCGTTGAATTGTCATTTTGAGTCCCTGCCAAAAGAAGTTACATTGTTCCTGGTCATACGTTTTGAGGAACCCAGAGTGCCCTACTGATGAAGAAGCATGGAGTTCATAGAAGAGATAGCCCCATTGAACAGATTGCAACCAATTTGGAACAAGCAGAGAAATAGCTGCAAGAGAGTCTGGGTCATCAAATGTGCGAAGAGGAGCATCTTCCACCATATTCTCTTTACCCTTCTGGTAATTGGTCACATAGTCATAACCCATGAGTTGGATAACCCATTTCAGGTGTGTTGGGGAGGAGACCCGTTGTTCCAGGAAAGTTTCCAAACTCTAGAGATCAGTCTTGATGCATAAATAATTCCCCAATAGGGATAGCTGCCACTTCTGTACTGTATGCAAAATAGTCATCATTTCCTGCTGAGAGGTAGATGTGGCTAAATTCTTACCAGAAAGGTCTCTTAAAGGCAACAAGCTCATTGGTTCAGCAAAGATAGCTGCATTTCTATCCAAGGAAGTAGTGGAGACTGTTGGTGGGTGCATCTGAATGGAATGGAGCTGAGCGATGACACCATGTGAATTCTTCTTAAGTATTTTTTTCAGGCGATTTGAACTGATGATGCAGAGAGACCCTGATTGTAAGCCCTTAAATTTGTGTTGTGTCCCATTGACTAAAAACTGCATCCAAAGTTCAGCAAAATCCCATAAGATGGGGCCAAGTGTGCGTAACCATTGAATGCCCAAAACCAAATCACATCCGCCTAAGGACAAGGCAAACATGTGAGAGCGCAGGTTATAATCTTCCATAGAGATACGCACATTGTGACACTTCCCCTTGCAAGGTAAGGTGCCCCCATTGGCAACCATGACTTCAAAGTTGGAGCAAGGATGGACAAAACAATCATCCTCTTTGGCAATCCAAGGATCAATGAAGTTATGAGTGCTACCAGAATCAATGAGTATGGTAAGAGAGAGCTTCTTGAAGTATCCCCTGACTCGCATGTTTTGTGGGGTGGTGACGCCGGTTACAGCATGGAGAGGGATCTCGGGTGGGTCGTCCTGAGATGGGGTGTCAACAGGCGGGTGTTGAATGTCGACCTGATCATCTACTGTATCTGGAGCTTCTTCATCAAGTTCTGAGGCAAGTGGAGAATCCACATCCAAGAGATAGAGCTTTTGTTGAACACATCTATGTCCCCGAGTGAATTTCTCATCACCATTATAACAAAGCCCTTTTTCTCGGTGTGCCTACATATCTGTTTCAGACAAATGCTTGATAGGAGTTGGTTGAGGAGCAAGCGTGATGGGAGGTCGTTGGGAACCCATATTTTTGAAGGGAACAAAGGTGGTTTTGGAGCGTTGTTGAGATGTGATCTTGTCCTTTTCCAACTTAACCAACCCTAGGACTTCCATCATTGTGTTGGGACAGAACATTTTGACCTCTGAGCGGATTTCATCATTGAGACCACTGATAAAACAACTCCCGTAGAATTCATCAGACAATCCTTCTGTGTGATTGGCCAGTTTCTCAAATTATGTCTGATACTCTCTCATTGTACCCATTTGGTGAAGTTTAGTGAGTGCTCCTATGAAGTCATCAAAAGCACTAGGACCAAATCGTGACAAAAGGAGTTGGCAAAAATCTATCCAGTTTGGCTTGGGATGAGCTTTGATGTACCAACGGTACCATTGAAGGGATTCATGTTCCAAATGAAAGGATGCAAATGGAACTTTCTGAACATCAAAAGTATTATGCAGACTGAAATATTGTTCTGCTCGGTATATCCATCCAGTCGGATCAGTACCATTGAAGCGAGGAAAATCAAGCTTCGGCCCACGAAAATTGCTGGAAGAAGAGAACCCGGTGGCTGGAAAATATTTTGGCTGTCGGTTATTGTTCATGGCTAAATGCTGAAGATGGAGGCTGAGAAATTTTTCATCCAGATCTTGGAGTTTGGTTTGGATGGCTGCAAGTGCTTCCTCCATGGTGTTTGCTCCTGTGCGAGTGACAACCATAATCAGTAATTTTTTTTTTTGGGGGGGGGGGGAATGGATAGAAAAACACAAACACAAGCTTATTTAGTAAGGGTAAATTTGGATTTGGGAAAAACTCGGAGGGGTAATTGGGGTTTGACTAGGTTTTCGACACTTTCTGAGGGACAGGGAAGCAAAAAATGGGGATTTCAGAAGTGGGAACTCTATGGTAAAATTTGAAGACAATCGGGTGAAAATTGAAATTATGGCAAACCCTAAAAATAGACAAATGTAGGATTTCGAGCATTGGGAAGTGGAATTTGGGATAGGGTCTTCAGGAATGAAATATGCAAAATGGGATTGCAGGGATGTCAGTGAAGTTTCAGGGAAAATAGAGTTGCAACAAGGGAGATATGGCCGAAAAACAGTTTTTTTTTTTTTTTTTTTTTTTTTTGCAAAAATGGATCGGCAACAGCGGCATGGAAGGGATCCACAAGTTTCAGGGAAAATAGAGTTGAAACAAAGGAGATATGGCCAAAAATAGTAGGTTTTTTTAATTCTTTATTCCATAAATGGATCGGCAATAGTGGCATGGAAGGGATCCGCAATAGATGGATCTGCAACGGCACGGAAGGGATCGAAAATGGCTGGATCTGAAACGACGACTCGATCTGGAATGACTTTCATAATAGATCTGAAACGGCTGGATCTGGATCGGAAGTGATTGGAAACAGTTCAACTGAAAATAGATATGGACCCCAGGTATATACGGCTTCCTAATAGTTCAGGTGTTTCACTTGGCCACCAATGCTATCTGACGGCTTGCGTATTGGGGCAGTACCCCTCACTCTACGGCTCAGGTAAAACTGATAACCGCTTTTCCACAAACGACAGCTCTTGGTTTACCTCACGGGTGGGAACTAGTCAATCATGTAGGGGTCGTTGCCCATTTCGCTGGCAGGTCCTATCAATGGGCCAGCTACTTTGGGGTTCCTTTGGTACTCCTCACAATGAGTTTTAGGGATTATGCCCAAGTACTTCCCACAGTTAAGCGGATAGGGATTATTCCCAAATCCAAAGCTGCAACAGATGCGAAAAAAATTTTGGCAGAAATTCCACCCAACGAGCCCAAGAAAGTGCTCTGATACCAGATGTGATGAACCTGCAATAATTAATTAATGCAAATACATAAGATATCAGAAATAATAGAACTCAGAATCACTTTTATATTGATCACGAGCCACTTTGAGGGGGCAACCTCCTTTGAGCAAGATCAATACAATTAACTTCACCGTGCCTTCATAGGCCTCAACACACACTTATATACTAAGTCTAGGTGCCAATACCATGGGTCAATACTATGTGTCAATACAAACCATGGGCTAAGTCTAGGCTCCAATACTATGAGTCAAAACCATGGGACATATAATACTATGGGACGACTTACAAAGCATATGCATCCAATACTATGGGTCAATACTATGGGCTAATATAAACTATGGATCAACAAATACTACGGGATGACTTACAAAGCATATGCGTCCAACAACAATATACTAACAAAGTAAAGACATGGGTTCCTAACAAACTCGCTATTCACATGTTGAAAATATCGCTCTCGCGGTAGTTATTGCCGTGCATAAGTTATAGCATTACATACTGCTTCGCGCCACCACCATCATCGTCGATTCGAACCCCATGTACCACATTCTGAATCGTCAGGTGCTTGGGGGCAAGTATTCACACTGGATCGTGATACTGCAAGAACTTGATCTTCTTTTCGAAAAATCCAAGTAGAAAAAGTCTTTGGTGTTTGTTGAGCTCATCTGCGACCTCCCCCATACTAATATAGATTTTGAGCCCAATGACTCTTTTTCGAATGAGTCATTGTTTCTTATTAGTACGTCTGATCTGTGGTATGGAGATATCACATTGAATCTTCAAACCCAACGTTTCAGCCCTGAATTATCTCGTGATGAACGTCGTCGAATACGCCACCATGAAAATTATTACCTGATCATTAGTGATACTTTGTACTGTCATGGTATCGATTCTATTCTTCAACGTTGTCTGACTCATGATGAGGCTGAGCACATTCTGAATGACTGTCAGGCTGGGGCATGTGGCGGTCACCTCTCTAGGATGGCTACAGCCCAGAAGATTCTTCATGCTGGATATTATTGGCCATCTATCTTCAAATATTGTATCGAGGCTGTAAAAAAATGTCCTCCATGTCAACATTTTCGTACGAAAAATTGCACCCATCCTGCCCCGTTACACCCGGTTATTGTCATTGGCCCCTTCTCTAAATGGGGCATTGATTTCATGTAGTGTAAGCCTACCTCGGCCGGGGGGCATAGTTACGTCATTGTAGCTGTGGACTACTTTACAAAGTGGGGCGAGGCAATGCCTACATACACGAACGACGATAAGACCGTCGCATTCTTCATGTTCTATCATGTAATAGCGCGGTTTGGAGTTCCTCAAGCAATAGTTACCGACCATGATTCTCACTTTATGAACCATATGGTTGACGAGTTAAGCGATAGATTGGGTTTTCGTCATGAGAAATCAACACCATACTACCTACAGTCAAATAGACAGGTCAAGGACATTAAAAAGGTCTTGAAAACTATGGTCCAACGTATGGTGGGTATGCACAAGTCCAATTGGCATAATATGCTTTTCCCTACATTATGGGCTTATAGAACTTCCATTAAAACCGCCCCCGGATTTACTCCCTTCCAACTAGTGTATGGATTGGAGGCGGTCCTTCCCATCGAGTGCGAGATTCCATCCCTCAAGCTTGCCATCGAACTTCTCCCAAACACTACTACTGAGGAAGAACGCTTCCTCTACCTAGTTAAGCTCGGCAAGACTCACTGAGATGCCACTCTTGCCAACGAGGCTCATAAGAAATGCATCAAAGTACGACAAGACAGTACAACCTCGCACCTACAACGAAGGAGATTTGGTCCTCACATACAACCAAAAACATGATAAGCTGGGGGCAAGAAAGTTTGAGTCCATGTGGCATGGACCTTACGTAGTGAAACACGTCTTAGAGAAGGGAGCTTATGAGCTTGAAGACTACGACGGGATATATTTAAGTGAGCCTCGCAATGCGCTCTACCTGAAGAGGTACTATGCCTGAGTCTTTCATGCATAAGTACTTTTGTATATACTATTCATGACGTGTGTGTGTTTTTGTGTGGTGTGACGCTTTGATTTTTTGCGTGCTTAGGTCTTGTTTCGTTTCTTATACCATGTTCTGTCTGTGTGTGCAAATGGAAACTTGCTATGGATTCATGGATGGCATCAGCCAGCATACCCGCAACCTTGCTTCGGCAGCCTGGGTACTCTATTCACCTACCGGTGAGATTATCAGCTCAGGGGGAATGTGTCTAGGTTTCACAACCAACAATGTTGCAGAATATCATGCAGTCATTGGAACCCTAACCAACACTATTTCTTTGGGTATGGACCATGTTGTCATCCACTTGGATTCTCAACTAGTGGTCTCTCATCTTAACCGAGTCTACGCCATCCACAATCCTACCTTACTCCGTCTCTATGGACGAGTTCATCTTCTGGAAAGGTCCTTTGAGTCCATTCAGTACCTGTACATTCCACGAGACGTGAATGCAGTTGCTGACTCTACGACCAACTTCATCTTAGATTGGTACATTGCACACACATAAGCATATTTATGAATTGTTAAAAGTAGACATAACATGTAAATAACTCATTTTATAAGAAAACACATAAACAAGATCACATCATTCATCCATTTTAAACACATATATGTATAAAACTGCCAAAATGTCTGTGTATATATATATATATCATCATAAAAATAGTGCTAGTACAACATCTGAATCACGATGGCTTTCAGTGGGTCTCTACAAAATCTGAAGCCTTGTAGCTTTCAGTAGTACAAAATCTGAGGCTTCTAAGCTCTCAGTACATGTGTAGCAACAATATAAGGCCTAACGCCTGGCCCGTACACCCCTAGGTCTGACATCTCTAGCCTGTTGAGTATGAAAGCAGTCAACTACTCTCGCAACCCTGCGAAGCAACTCATTGAATCGCGTAGATGCTCCTACTGTATATCCCTACATAGGTCGCGGTAACTCATCTACCATTGGCTTTGGAATGTCTAACGTCAACCCACTCAGGTTCGCGTAGACATCCTCCATCTTGAAAATGGAAGCATGTACGGCTGGAGCCATGATTGCTCCCTCTCCTCTCTCTCTCTCCTCGCCAAAAGAGAGACTCCTACTGGTCGTACGGGGCCCACATCTGCACACACATGTTGTTAACTTGTCAGCACTATAACAAAAAAATCATAAATATACAAAACTAAAAAGTACAAGGGTTATTTTTTCTTACCTATGTCTACCCATACTGCTCCCTCGGGTAGTACCAGTTCTGGGACATCTTTGTAGTCCGTACCGCTGTACGGGTAATCCTCTACCATAAGTAACTAGCCCTCTAGCCAGGTGAAGAACTCAAGACCATACCCAACGATGGGGCCCCCACCATGTCGTGACATCACCTCAGTCCATCTAGACATGTGTGGATCCTTAGGATCCCTTTCATCCAGTGGTACTTGTGGGCGCAAGAGGGGAATCCGCTCCAATAAGAACGAGATCACTATCGAACCGTAGCCAAACTGTTTGAGCTCTCCCCGTCGACACTTGGTCAGCTAAGCTCGAATGTTCGCAAGGAGTCCCTCTCACTAGTTGAATATCTTCGGAGACATGCAGTCCTCTGCATACAGCATTTGTGACCTGGTGGCTAAGTGAGAAGCTTGGCTCCCTTCTATCCTCATGATGGTAAAGAGTATGGCACGCAGCAGACGTTCCCGTACTTCCTTGATGGGAATCTTCCCACTCGAAGCATGGATGTTGGGAGTACAATCCTGCAAGATCATGGCATCCACGGTCCGATCACTTCCTCGTGATCTAGTAAGAGTCACATTGTCCCCTCTTCAGGACAATCCAATCAGAAAATAGATGTCCTCGACATCTATGGTGAGTATGTGCACACCGATCATGAAATATTGTTGAGCCACGTCCCAAGATCGGAGCATATGTGTCAGCAATGGGATTTGGGCCCTCATGCCCTGGATCTGGAAGAACTTGAGGAGACCATAGTTCCTTAGTGCTTCCACACATTATGGATCATTTGCGGCTTGTATGTCATCTACCTTGTGTTCTCATCCGCGCCACTCTAAGACCATTTTTGCTGCTGTTAAGCTGCCAAGAGGAGCATTTAAACATTGTTAGGACTCACTTCAACCTTTAAAAGTTCATCTTTTGGGTTATTTATTTGTTTTGGGTTGGATGTTTCTACCGTCGCACCCCGTTAATACGGACAGTGCGACATCATCGCAACCCGACTTTGCAGGATTTGCAACGACCCAGGTTCATCGCAGTCCCTGTAAGGGCAAACTGCGACGACCCAAGGATGCAATAGCCCTCCACAAATTAATAAAAAAACCCAAAAAATGAACCAAAATAAAAAATGTAAACCACTACAATTATGTTGGACGAAGTTTAGAGTTACCTGCTCCAGACAGTTGGTGAAATGGTTGCTCGTAGCTCCCGAAATCGACAAGTGAACTTTTGGCTCCAAATGGCACTTCTTCTCCCCAAATTGGCAAATGAACAATGGTGACTATATTTTGTTTTTTGTTTCTATTTATAAACAATATGGAATATTCCCTTTCAAATATTTGATGCTTTTAGGTCATTTGCTATAGTTTGGGTCATTTTTATCACATATTAACACGTGGTTGACTATTTGACCTAGTTCTCAAGTGTGCAGAAGTTGTCAAGTGGATTTTTCACGTCATTCTTGCATTATAACGGTCATGTCAGGTATGAACAACCCCTTGAGTGTTTTGTCATTATTTTATATCTGTTAGGTTGTAATCATTTTATGATGATGAGCTTACTCTTTGTTCTTTCTCGTGCTCTTGAAACTATGAGAATAAGTTACCGAGTTACGATTTATCACTTTTCCAGGCTCGAGAATAAGTTACCGAGTTACGATTTATCACTTTTCCGGGCTCGCTAAACTCCTACGGAAAAGGAACCCCCCCGGAGTCTATCTTTAAGCTCTTTTCAGGCTCTCGAAATACGAAAAGATTGTCAAGCGAACTTGTCGCGTTCACGCTTGTTAAAGTATTTGAATGGTCATCTTCCTGGTGATAGTTTACCCCTTTTCGGACCAGGGGGCACTATTTACGAAAAAGGTATACTCCAGCCAATCATGACTAGAAGAGTCCTCTCCCATGTTGTTTTACCCTTTTTTCGGGCGATGAGGATAAATTTACGAAAAAGGACCGTTGGAGTATTCTTTAGTTCTTTTCAGAGTCTCTAAACATGAAATGACGACTGATTTTAACTTCGATGGACTCGTTAAACTTTAAACATTGAAGGGTCTGTCATGGGACGAACCCCTCCTATCCCAGGTTCGAAAAATATTTGGGATTGGGCTCATCTATGAGATGAGCTACACCGAGCATCTGGCTACCCTCATCAAGATCGTAAAAAACACATGAGGCACTCATCATTCATGATGTGGAAAAAGGAAATCTTTTATGTTACACCCTTTATCAGTGGCAGTACCTAGTCGTTCTTGAACATGGTTCTCATTTGCATTCGCATATTACACTTGGATCATCTGTTTGTCCTCAAGTTTTGCCTATTTCCTAAGTCTTGTCACTCCTTTGAGTCATTCAAAGAAATATTCCATCATCAGTTGCGTTAGGATTTGGTATCACACTCGGCACGTCAATACTTCCAAGTCATGCCATGCCCATGTTCAAAAATACTCTCACTATTCATTATCTACAGTCAGTACACCTTCTATCATGTCGGTCTATCCTGAGTCAGTCTTGCATGTTACTGTACCATCTGATCTGCTCTACACATCCTTTTTCGTGTTTCGTGTCGATGATGGGGGATACATCATGGCCCTCCTTTGACGAATTCATCCTTGTCGACTTCAACACATCATTTGAGGATTGAATCTAGAAACCAACCAAGTACCTTGGCCCTGCATGCCTCAATGGCAAGTTACCTCGCTTTCAACATGAGTTTACATCATTGACTCTTGATTGAAATATTTCACCACCTGTTCAACTTCAACTCATTTATTCATGCTTGATGATATGTACTATGATACCTTGGGGATCATTGACAGTAATGGTGATTTCCCTCGCACTTGTTAATGGTATACATCAATGACCGACAATCAAGTGGTTTCTACCATGTTCGACGTCAAGACATTTGTAATCACATGGATAGATTCGTATCATTGCGGGTTCATCTTGAAGACCCTGGGGAGTCATATTTTACCCAGGTTGCGATGGAGATTGTATTGAGTCATATCACACGGATCCACATTTGTATTGGTCGTGGCTATGTTATCATCTCATCATGGATCTGCGCTTGTGTCTAGTAGCCATGATTGTGTTCAATCGGTCATTACTACCATGGATCTGCATTGTATTGGTCGGCATCCATGTTGTACATCATATGAGACTGTGTACTTAGAGTTAGTTGTACTGCAGCAGCGTCCTTCGTCCGACAGGCCATTGCCATTTCTTCTGTCAAAGCATTTCACCTGTCCAAATTTCAACAACTCCATGCTTTGGGGGGCATTCTGTTACACCTAAAATCTTACCATCATGAGATTCTGTGTATACATCCCTAAAGTTTCCTTGACTAAATTATCAACCTGGAAGAGATATGAACTCATTCATACTAGTTTTTGAGAGGTCGTCGCAAGCTGCCTTAATGTAGCATGCGGCGTCGCATCTTGCCCTCTTGGAGGGTGCGACGATGTTAGTTAATGGACAAAAATAGCTTCTTCGAGCTCATTCTCAAAGCCAATTGACATGGATCCCTATCCCTGATATTTTGGGAGAGTTGGCACTCGGTTCCTAACCTCTTGGAAGGATCCCCTATCTCTCTCCTACCATATCTCAACCTACCCGATCCATACCCTATCCACTTAGTCCTATATAAATGAAGCTTCTTCCCATTTCAAGAGGAAGTCTATAGTACCTACATGCTGGTGAAATCATCCTAGAGAGACCTCTACTCATCCATTGAGGGAATCCCACTTCCTTGAAGAGGTTATGGCATTGGCTTGGATGGAGAAGGGCTACTACGTTAAGCCTCGGTTGTAATCAATCTCTTCTATGTACTTTCCCTATATTTACAGTAATATAAACGCTTTCCACCAATATTGTTGTGTTGATGATATTGAGTAGTTTACCTGCTTAACTGTTTACTTAGATCTGTTATTGTATAGTTGTTTTTACTTGTTTGTCTTATTCTATTTGTCTTGACAGGTCTTGCAGCTGAGATATGACGAGCGCGAGGCGTGGAACAACATCCTGGAGAAAGGACTACAAACTTAAGGTAAGGCATCTGATGACTTGATCCTTAACTAGATCTAGGAAAGTGGTTTATAGTCTATTTTATTTGTTCTAAACTCACTTTGAGCTAGGGAGATCCGGCTCGCGTCCGCTCGAGTGGATTGTCCGTCAAACATGGAACATAGTCCAGTAGATGCAGTAGCGGTGGAGTTGTGATCAATCTCCAAGTGGGAGATTGTTTGTTGAGGAGACTGATCTTCCTGATTATGAGGTCGTATTTCAGCCGTATATGGATCCCATCCCATGACAAGGGTTGTGGGGGGATTTCCCCACCACTATAGTCATCGGACCCCCCTTAGCAGGGGTTCAGGAGCAGCGCCCTCGTAGCCAAAAGTTTTGGAAAAAATGCCTTGTAAAATGTTGTAATTTCATAGTCATGACTCGGTCAATAATTGGTAATTTAAGAGCCCATGGTATTGGGTATCCCACGGTATTTTCCCATGGTAATCCCTCTTTAAAGCGAAGGCAGTGTAATATGGTTGTGTATTGTAAAGATCTATGTGATTGCGTGAGAGAGAGATTGTGAGACAATGAAGAGGAAGTTGCAGCGGATGTGTTGCAGGTTGTATCCCTTGATTTGTTGGATGGTATAATAAAAGGACTATCAATCTCTCCGTGTAAGTATCCAATATTAGGTGAACCGCGTATATTGGTGTCTCTCTTGTATTGTGTTTATGTGTTTTATTTTTGCATATTATTTTATGTTATTGTTCCGCGATCCTGTTTTTCCAACAAGACGAACTTTCCTTGAAATTAACGTATTGTAGTTTTTAGTATACTATATTTGAAAGCTAGAAAAGTGGACATGAGTGGTAAAATGTACGCACCTACCTGGACAATGACAAAATGACAAACCAATGACTCCATCTCCAACCCATCTCACCTTCAACTTTGAATTCCAAATCCACACATGATGAATAAATAATGAGAAAATATCATCATGGGCCTCATATTTTGTCTCTACCATGTAAGATAACCAACCCATGGTAAGAAAAAGAAACCAAATCCCAAAATATTGTCTGCTACAAAAACCAGCTAGATTCTAACTCGGTGTTGCTATAAACAAAGACTTGAAGATAAATAATCTAGTCCTTAATATTGAACACTAGATGATTTCATATTTCTAAATAGTAACCACATTAATTACAAAAGTATTTATTTATTTTCATAAATCTAACCCTCCTGTTTAGGTCACCCCACTTAAGATAAACTTGCCGATAAAACAAAGCGATCTAGAGTATCTCATAGAAAATCTCTTTATGGTGGCACACTACTCATATAGTAGAATCTGAAGAGGTATTTAGAGAGTCTCTCTAGAAATGGGGTCCTCACTCTTATTAATGCAAAGGAAACAATATGGAGAACATATCCATAGCAACAAACTAACACTTCTTAGGTTGTTATCTCCAAAATCAATTTAAAACAACTAACCACAACGTAAAACTAATAGCGCTCTCCACGTCTAACCCTTATTTGAACCTCTAACTCTTATAAATATAAATTACAAGTTATATTCCCCTGCTCGAGCGATCTATATATCCTTAACACAGCTCTGAATACAATCTGGGAATTTGCCAACCAACTATTTATGCTAGCAAACCCTTAGTTTTTACTCATAGATAGAAATGATGCAATAGACACCGACGAAATAAAGCAGCAAATGGAATACACACATACTAAAATAGTGACAGACCAAACACATTTTTTGGATTTTTAAACTCAAACCACCTTGAACATTTCTATGGAGCATACTTGCACCACACAACAAGCAAACCAGGGAACCAACAGCAGGGCACCATGCAACGCTCGAAAATCACCAACCCTCCAAAACACCACCGCACAAAAAATGCACCCATCCAATAGCACCACCGCAACAACATTCACTAGCAGGAACTCTAGACACCACGAACACATCCAAAGCAAACGCCACCATGCAGAGAAACTATCATTTCCCCAAATTTTGCATTGGGTCTCAATGGCCTAAGCCACTTGGCCATGTTCATGATAGTTTGTCAAATTGGTGTTAAGGGTCAAATAATTACCAAGCATGATGCCCAAGTTAGTAATAATATAAAATTAGAGCCAAATGGACAAGGTAGGTCACATGAAGAGAAAATCCACAATTCAAAGTTTGTAATGCCGCCATCCAAATAAACTATAATGGAGGAAAAATTCAACTAACTAACTAGTTCCCTAGGTTGGGGTTGGAAGCATCACAATTTGGAATAAGGGAGCTACAAGACCCAAAATTACCTTAGACTTACAAATTCACATTAAATGGGTCAAATACATAATAATAAAAAAGAATATAAGGTGGCATTGGATCATGAGGGCACATAAGAAGTTGTGGAACCCACATGTGGCAAGATTCCCCACTACACTTGGAACCATTCTCTCACCAATTCGAGTCCAAAGTGGAGGGTAACGTACTTGGGGGAGTTGAAGAGAGATTATTCATGGCATGAATCTAGGAAGGTCTAATTGGAGTGGAAGAGTAACTCACATGGAAGAGGAAGAGGCATCATAGAGAAGTTATGACACTTGTAGATAGATTCTTGGCCATATATGACAACAATGATGGAGAATCTATGAAAAATATGAAAAATTAATACCTAATTGCAGACCTATGACACATCTGAAATATCAAGGCTAAAAATAGCCACCAAGAGGGCACATAGGGGGAGTTATGGTCAGCCAAGATTCCCCATTTGAATTGGGGGAAGAGGAATGCAAGAAAGAAGTGGATAAGTGTCTTCTATGAGAATATCTCCCAAACTCGAGTTGAGTGAATAATATTAGAGGTAATTCAAGATATGGATTCCATTGGAGGTTAATAAAAGAGGAGTATCACAAAGGAGATCAACTTTTGTTCATTTCTCATTTTCACTTTTGGAGAGCTTAGCTTGTCCTTGCACGATGGATGTTCATCATCCCTGCCTTAGAAGAAATTTCATGGGTGAAAGATTCCTATCCAAGTTGGTTGGAGGATATTCCATTTGTACCTCTCAACAGATATTCATGGAGATTTTTTGATGCAGGTTCAAGCCAACTTTGAGTTCAAGTTCATGTTCTCTCTTCTTTCTCTACTATCTTTCTCTCAAAACTCTCTTAATGGCCATGTATAAGTGTGATGGCGCAATCATAGCTGTATAAATATTGTGGTGATTGATATTTAGACTCCATTGTCATGTTATTTGATGTATATCTCTGTAATAATATACATATGAGAGCCACAACTTGAATTACCATACAATCCATGTAATATCTCCAAGCAAAATCAAGTTTCGAGCTAGTTTCCTCACTAGTTTTACATGGTGTTTTTGTGATGACTTTGTATCTGTTTGATACCAGATATTTTCTGAGTTTTAGATTATGTTTCAAGCTTCATATGAAGTAATATGGATGACCCAAATTTTGTGTTCAGACCCTTGGATTCTTACTTAAATTTTGTGCATTAAACTTTATGATCTTGTTGACCATTTTCTCACTATTTCAATGTTATACAACCTGTTGTTTTTTGGGAGTTGTATCAGACCATAAAACCTTATCTAATGCTGACATTGTGTTTCCCTTGAGGTACTCTGTCAGTTCCAAGTCTCATATCATAAAATAGGGAAGGTCGTACAGTGTTTGGAAGGCCAAAAAGTCACTCGTCTAGTGGGGTTTTCAACTATTCAATTCAACTAGTTTTATTCCCCTTCCTTCCTCCTTGAGAATTGAGAACCTTGAAAGTTTATAATGAGTGTATAAAGGTATAAGGGTTGCGTTAGGGTGTATTAAGACCTCTCAAGCCCCTCCACACATAATTATAAATCATTTTAGATCATTTGGGACAATTTGGGTTTCACTAGTCCAAGGTTCAAAAATTGGCCAAAATTGAGTAATTTTTCAAATTAGGGATATTACAGTGGTATCAAAGCATGGTCCTTGAAGCTATGAATTGATTCATCCATTTAAGCATAAAATTGCAGCCATTTCTCATTCATATTCAGAGTATTATTTGTATAAGGATGATGAGCAGTATGATGGTGACTATGATGAGCAATATGAAGAGTACTGCAGACAGTATGAGGAACCCTCTTGTAGTACCTCTACCCAATTCACATTCAAAGATGATTATGGTTACTATTGTGATAAATTGTATGATTAATATGAAGAGTGGCAGATCACACCACCAAGGAAAGATCCTTTGAAGGAAATAACATGGTAAAGGGAAACTTGAAAAACCTTGCCTCAACAATATCAAGCCTATAATGTTATTATGAAGTCATCCTCAAAAGTTTCCTTCAATTTTTTTGTGGATGCTTTGTTTGGATATAGGCCCAAGGATGAATAAGTAGAGTTAGTGAAGAGATTTATGTTCCCCTCTTGCAAAAAATCTTGGAGAGCAAATCATATATGTTTGAGTGAAAAGGAGGAGTGAAATGAGGATACCCATGAGCCACCTAGTTCTGTAGGTGGTGAAGCAGAAGAAGCATTACATGAAGAGGATCAAAATTCAATCCCAAGTGACTCTGAAAAATATGAATAAAAATCACATGAGCATGAATAATATTCCATTGAAACTACTGAAGATCATTCCGAGACACATTCTACTTTGGACATGGATCAAAGAGCATCTATTGATGGATTCTTGAACTGTGAAGGAGTACATACTGATGGGTACTCACACATCTATGTTGGTGACATAGAGATCACTTTTGAAGGTGTTGTTGGAAGCTAAAGTTCCATTGATCATGGAGATGAATACCTTGTAGCATTTGAAGAAGAACCAAGATCAACTTCCCCATCGCCACTTGAGCTTCATGAAGTTGGTCCAAGCAAAAAGGAAGAAGAAGAGGAAGTTCATTTCAAAGAAACTCATTTTCTTGTAGGGTCCTTGAATATGTATGAAAATGATATTCAAGAGGCCTTGAATACTCTCCATGACACTCAAGCATTGGTGTCAAATTCTTGTTGTATAGCTAGTTCATTGGAGGAGCCATCCTTCCTTGAAGACATGGAGAAGATTCAAAGAGCAATGTGCAACATCAATGGTAATTTCATGTCTTTGATTTTTGATAGAAACAATTTGGTTGAGCTTAATGAATGGTTACTTGAGGCATAATTGAATAATAATGAGGATATTCATAAGTTCAAAATTCAAAATAAGCAACTTCTTGAGAGGTTGGAAGATACGTGTTCTTCCTCCTATGTTTTAGATTGTCATATGGTATATTGCTTGGAGGATTCTCATGACATGGTGTATCATGATAAAAATGGAAATTTTCATGTGCTTGATGTGTTTGAAGATGAGCTTGATGAGATCCAAGCACTTTTTTTGGTGGAAGAGTAACTTGAGTTGCCTCTTGATAATGGTTACACACTTTTTTAAAAAGGGCATGATTCCTCTACCTTGGAACCAACCTATGAGGAAAGTTTCGCACTTTTGAGGGAGGTGCATGATCCTACCCCTATGGAGCCTTCACATGATGAACCTTCTTCACTTTCTAATCATTTGGGTGAGTTGGTTCATTCTCCTACATCCTACACTTCCATATTTTGCAGCATTCATCCTAATGAAGTATGGGTGAAATGTTTATTTCTGATGGTGCCACATGAGGAGTATGAAACTCCTATCTCTCCTTTTGATGATGACATGACTATAGAACCTTATTCTTTACATTTGAAGCAGCATCCTTTGTTACCTTATGATGATACACATCTACATGGATGCACCTATGCTTTTCACATGAGTCACTTGAAGACTCGTGATTTTCCTTGCTCCTTGCTTAGTTCATTTGAGGTTGGAGGAACTTCATCCAATACTTTGATGAAGAGATATATGATTGCAACACATTCTTATTGGCAGCAACATCCTTTATTATTTATTGATGAGACACATATTCATGTATGCATATATGATACTCGTTCATTTTCTTGCTCACTATGTAATTCACTTGATGGGAGAGTTTCTTCATCCAATGTTTGGGTGAAAGCACACATGGTTGATTATTTTGATGCATCTTACATTATTTTGGAGCAGCATTATAGGATATGGGATCCTCACCTATGTCATCGGAGTAGATTTGATTGGTCTCTTGATGCTTATGTGCACTTGGAAAATGGTGGACTACTTGCTTGGATGGACAAGCACCTTCATGATTCTTTGATGAGGTACCTTATTGATGTACATTTGTATGATGTTGTTATGTACTTTGATTATCTATATTTTTTACTCATGATGTTTGGAAGGATCAATACAAGCAATGGGATCCTGGTGTTGCTTGGTTTCAACTTACTTGGAGCAGCAGTTCGATTGTTGGTTTGAGAGAGAAAACCAACCTTCAGTTGTTTGAGTTCATCTTTATAGAGTAGTGTCCAAGTTTCCTATGTGGGAGACCTTTTGAGAGATGGATTCAGTTTTCACATGCTTGGTTTTCATGGCCTTTCATAGTATACATTTCACACCATGCATGTATCATAATCTTTTGGGACCCTGGGATTATTTTTGGTCTCATCGGTTTCAATTTTTGGGGCAGCAAGCAGTATGGGAGATTAAGTCACCACTTGAGAAGGTGATTGTAATAAGAGTAGTGCAGTAGCAAGCATGGTGGTTCCTCTCTGAAATGTTCTTGGAATCTTAATGACTCAAAGTTTGGCAACTCAGTGGAAACGTGGTGGAAACCTCAAAGAATTATACAGTGAACAAAAGGGTTGAAAGTTTAGAAAGCGTTTCCAAAATATGAAAGAGGTAAAGATTAATTGTGCAATTTGTTTTTGATGGATTTAATTAATATTTTGGTGTTTAGTGGTGATGTCACAGGAGATATCAATATGAAAAAGAAAACCCACATCTCTTTACTTTTGGAAACACACAATTGCAGTACATGAGTGCCACTACTCATAGTTTTAGAAGCAAATTTTTGGAAGGAAAGCGGGATCTTCAACATCCGTGTTTGAAATTGATTGAGGACAAGAAATATTGGGAGGGGAGCATTTGTCATGTCCCCAAATTTTACATTGGGTCACAATGGCCTAAGCCACTTGACCATGTTCATGATAGTTTTCAAATTGGTGGTAAGGGTCAAATAATTACCAAGCATGATGTCCAAGTTAGTAATAATGTAAAATTAGAGCCAAATGGACAAGGTGGTTCACATGAAGAGAAAATACACAATTCAAAGTTTGAAATTTCCCCATCCAAATAAACTATCATGGAGGAAAAACTCCACTAACTTACTAGTTCCCTAGGTTGGGGGTGGAAGCATCAAAATTTGGAATAAGGGAGCTACAAGACCCAAAATGACATTCGACTTACAAATTCACCTTAAATGGGTCAAATAAATAATAATAATAAAGAAAATAAGGTGGAATTGGATCATGAGGGCACATAAGAAGTTGTGGGACCCACCTTTGGCAAGATTCCCCACTACACTTGGCATCATTCTCTCACCAATTAGAGTCCAAGGTGGAGGGTAACGTACTTGGGGGAGTTGAAGAGACATTATTCATGGCATGAATCTATGAAGTTCGAATTGGAGTGGAAGAGTAACTCACATGGAAGAGGAAGAGGCATCATATAGAAGTTGTGATACTTGTAGCTAGATTCTCAGGCATATATGACAACAATGATGGAGAATCTATGAAAAATATGACAAATTCAGACCTGATTGCAGACCTATGACACATCTGGCATATCAAGGCTAAAAATATCCATCAAGAGGGCGCATAGGGGGAGTTATGTTCATCCAAGATTCCCCATTCGAATTGGGGGAAGAGGAATGCAAGAAAGAAGTGGACAAGTGTCTTCTATGAGAATCTCTCCCTAACTCGAGTTGAGTGAAGACACTTGTAGGTAATTCGAGCTATGGATTCTATTGGATGTTAATAAAAGAGGAGGATCACAAATGAGAGCATCTTTTGGTCATTTCTCATTTTCACTTTTGGAGAGCTTAGCTTGTCCTTGCACGATGGATGTTCATCCTCCCTTCCTTAGAACCAATTTCATGGGTGAAATATTCATATCCAAGTTGGATGGAGGAGAGGTCATTCACACCTCTCAACAGATCTTCATGTATATTTTTTTATGTAGGTTCAATCCCCCTTCGAGTTCGAGTTCGAGTTCATGTTCTCTCTTCTTTCTCTACTATTTTTCTCTCAAAACTCTCTCAATGTTCATGTATAAGTGTGATGGTGCACTCATAGCTGGATAAAGATTGTGGTGACTGATATTTAGAATCCATTGTAATGTTATTTTATGTATATATCTGTAATAATCTGCATATGATATCCACAACTCGAATTATCATACATTCCATGTAATATCTCTAAGCAAAATCAAGTTTCGAGCTAGTTTCCTCACTAGTTTTACATGGTGTTTTTGTGATGAATTTGTATATGTTTGATATCAAATATTTTCTAGCTTATGTTTAGAGCTTAATATGAAGTAATATGAATGACCCAAATGTGTTGTTCATACCCTTGGAGTCTTACTAAAATTTTGTGCATTAAACTTTATGATCTTGTTAACCATTTTCTCACTATTTCGATGTCATACAACCTGTTGTTTTTTGGGAGTTGTAGCAGCCCCTAAAACATAATGTAATGCTTCAATTGGGTTTGCATTGAGGTCATATATTATTTCCAAGTCTCATATCAAAAAATAGGGAAGGCCGTACAGTGTTTGGAAGGCCAAAAAGTCACTAGTCTAGTGGGGTTTTCAACTATCCAATTCAACTAGTTTTATTCCCTTTCCTTCCTCATTGAGAATTGTGAACCCTGAAAGTTTATAGTGAGTGTATAAAGGTATAAGGGTTTCATTAGGGTGTCTTAATACCTCTCAATCCATACAGAATTCTAAAGCATTTTGGAGCATTTGGGACAATTTGGGTTTCACTAGTCCAAGGTTTGAAAATTGGTCAAAATTGAGTAATTTTTCAAATTAGGGATATTACAGAAACCCTCAACAGCAAGAAAGATACGAGCGAATGCTATTCGGCCAAAATCCAAACATTGAACAGTGAAAAATACAAACTGAAACCATTGCAAGGAACATAAAAAAATATGAAACCACTTGCAAAACAAGATATTCATACCTCGGGAGGCAGACTCCCAACCTTGGACACTTGCCCCTTGAAGCGAATGCACCCTTCACAGCCAGGGCACATTTTGCATATCCATGCAACATAAAATGGTGATATTTATCAAGCACAACACACAAATCTGAAACCACCACACCACGCTTGCCCTTCCAAGCCACAAACCCATGCGCATTTAAAGGAGAATGACCTAGCGGAAAGAATTTTGAGTTGCAGGTTGGATTGGTGGAAATACCCATACAAAAATAATCATAGTAAACAGATAATACAACCCACCACATGTTTTAATTAAATGCGTATCAACACACAACTCTGAAACCACTGCCCCATTCTCACCCTTCCAAGCCACAGATTCATGTGCATTTAAAGCGGAATGAACAATAATCACAATCAACAGAGGGGATGAACAAGATAAACTTAAATGCTAACCTTATAGTATAGTGTGGTTCTCGCTCCCTTCTAGTATAGTAATGTTATTCCCAAGGTAGGTGGTTGGTTTCCTACTCAATCGATGAAGGTTTCTTTCCCACTCCCACCATAAGAGTGAAGCCAAGCCAGGTTAGAGGTTGTGTGCTATCGGGAGCTATGCGTAGGACCTAACTTCAGCATGTCGCCCCCTCTTAAGGATGGAAAAACGAGGACGACATCAGCATCTTGTAGCCAATAAAAAATGTATAAACCTATTTCTAATAATTTGATTTTATAAATAAATATTTCAATCTATACCCAAACTATAAGCAAAGCAAAAAATTTATAGGTTCTAGGCCCAAATTAATAGGGGGTCAACGATACATAGATATCCACTATTAGGGACATAATAATCAAAATATATTAATGAACACTTATAATAATAAATAGAGCTTTGTTAATGAGGTTTTGGTTCATTAATAAGGTTACAGAGTGTGAAGTCATCCATCAACATATCATTATCATTACCATTATTGGTCGTATGACATAAATGATAACTTGTTAACAAAAAAGGAGGTAAGGCCAAGTATAAGTCTCAAAGTAAATACCTGTTGAAGATAACATTTAAGTTTAATAATATGTTATGGGATTTGGAACGGCCATCATATCCTGCCTAAAGATCATGTCTGGAAGAAAATTCAATCATCCCATATTTGGTCAAAGATTGCCACTTTCCTATGGGTCCTAAGTAAACGAGGAATCTTAATTAGAGAGAATTTAATGAAAAAGGGACTGATTAGAACTTTATGTTGTTGTCTCTATGAAGAGGAGGAAGAATCCATAGACCATCTCCTTGATACCTTCCTATTTGCTTCTCAAATGTGGGACAAAGGAGTTGTTTCCTTTCGCAGGTCGAACCATGTCTGGGGAAGATCTAACTCCATGATTGTTGAATACCAGGACAACCCTTTTCAGAATCATGTAGTTAACAGGCTCTAGCAGATGTTCCCTGGGTTTTCTCTATGGGAAATTTGGCGAGAGCGAAACAATTGAATATTTCAAGGGAAATCTAGGTCGATGAATGGTGTTTGTTCTGTCATGCAGAGTCACATGCTTGAAACGATTAGCTCTATTCCTGGATGAGATATTATTGGAATTCCCAAGGTCTAGAGGCATCCATCCTTCTTGCGTGGGGTGTCATGAGTCCCCTGCAGTGCTTTGGCTCCATTCTCCCTCAAATTATTTCAGGTGATAGCCCAGATTTTTTACATCCCCCTCCAAATGGGTTTTTCAAGCTAAACTTCAATGGTGCTTCGAAGGGGAACCCAAGATCGACGGGATTTGGGGGTCTATGTAGAAAACTAGATGGAAGGGAATTTTCTTGGGTTTTATTGGCTGGGATTCTAACAACGCAGCAGAGTTGGAAGGGCTCATTCATGGACTCCTTCTGGCACAGAGGAAGGACTGGTTCGATCTCATTTTGGAAGGGGAATCCCAAGTGATTATTTACATGGCAATTAGTCTCTAACGTGGCAAGCATATCTCCAAGGTTTCATCTCAATGGTGTTTGGAACATAGGTTAGAAATATTAGCAGTATGCTTAATGGATGGTAGGGAATGCACTTTCACCCACATCAAATGACAAGGGAATAAGGTGGCTGACATCCTGGAAAATTTGGGGATCCAGGACCGTATTGCGTTTAAGGAAGGAGCATTAAGTGACCCGACGGATGAGATTGTTCGTGCACAGTGTGAGGCATCATGCGCCTTGGATGTGTCCCATCGGGAGGACGCCACTACTGTGAATCATTGAGTTTTTTATGATGCATGCAAATGGCCACGTACTTAGCGATCAATGCTTGAACTGGAAGGTGGATCATTATTTAAATGGTATGTGCAGAGGCAGTAAAGGCAGGGAAAGCCAGTCTTTTCACCGGGTTTGTGATCTACAAATTCGCGTCTGTATTTACTCGCAGCCTGTGAAGGGATTTCTTTCTACTTGCGGTCCTGATACAGTGGAGATGGCCCAGAGCAAATCGAGTACCATCCGAAGGTATGTCCTCATCATTGCTATTATTGGTAAACTTCTATATAATGCCATGAAGGGTGGTCGCATTCGTCATCACTAGGATATTGCTTTAGTGAGGGATGACAAAGAGGGTATTAAGGAGCTTGAGAGGTTGGTGTGCATTATTCTGAGCATGCAAGACCCGAGTTTAAACATGGAGGGTGGGATTTCAAGGAACCAAAGGGCCTCAAAAGGGAAAAATCATGTGAGTGGAAGTAGGGTAATGAGAGCACAAGTTTGTGCTTCTCAGGAGGCTCGTTTCTTCCAACTACGCATCCCCACAGAGGTTCAAAGAGAAATTGAGGAGATGGAGGCCCATATATGGGCGGATTTGGATTCTGAGAAGCTGAAGTAGGAGACTAAGACTCATTGAGGACTGGGTCCTCGACTCGGGCAACTCGGCTGGAAGGTTGGGTTTGTATGAGAGGATTGTGGCATTATACTGGGTAATGAAAAATATGCTCGGTCAAGTGTTGTGTGAGCTTCGGGTGAAGGAGGTAGGAGCGGATATTCCAATGGAAAATTGGAAGGAGCTCCATTGTGAGGCCCGGATGATGCACCGAAAGATCGATGCTATTGCCAAAAGGCTGGGTATTCACATGCCATAAATGTAGCCTATGGCACACTGTGGTGATGCATGTCTCTCCCAGGATGCTGAGGTGGGGTTCCATATGTTGTCTCATGGTTTCAGAGACTAGCTCTCTTTGGTTATGTTTTCTGCTTATATATGTAATTCGACTTTGTATTTAGATTTATTATTGGTCTGTTGTTTTAAGAGTCGGTTTGTTAGTTCTTGTGCGAAGATGAAGACTAAAGGTCGCTCTATGCTATAATTGTAATATGTTTTTAGGGCATTTTGTATCAGTTTCAATTGGGATCTATCATAGTCGGTCTATAAGACCCCAATTGATTTTGTAAGTTTTGATGTACTTCTTTTATCTAATTGATAAAATATAGTATTTGTAATGTTTGATGTACTCTTTTTATCTAACTAATGAAATATAGTATAAAGCTTATTAAAAAAAAAAAGTTGAATAATATGCATTATTATATAATGATTTATCTTATGATATGTTTATGGAAGAATCTAAAATAAGACAACTTACTTACTTCTAAATAATGATTTATAATAAGCATGATATAAGCATCACATCAACATCCTTTCTAAGTTATATATATAGAGAGGGAGGGGTATTATTAAGATTTTGTTAAATATTTGTAGAAGATATTTTTAAATGTTATATAGTTATTTATTTATTAAATATATTTTTTATTTTAATTAAGAATTAAAATTGTATTATAAATTCTGAAAATTAAATATATAAATTTTTGTATATACTTTAAAGATAAATCAATAAAAATTGAAATTTCAAATTATATTGATGTTAAATATTTGCAAATAATCATCTAAACCTTTTATATAACATTTACAAAAGTAATGGTTTCCTACTATTCTTAATATAATATATAAAATATTAGAATCTTCCACATACATCAAAATACAATATAAAGAAACAAATATAGAATTTATAATATCATCAAAACAAAACAATAAACTAGCTAAGCTATAAAACCAAGCTTCACAAAGGGGCATAAGCAAAGCCAGCAGCTAGGGTAGCAGTTCAAACCACCAATAGAGTAGCACGTACCACCGCTGGAATAAATACAAGTCCCATAAGCCGCATGAACTGTTCCAGGTAGTTTATATTATCGGCGCTCAGTGAAAATTCCATCCATAACTCCTCCAACATAAGGTAGATTTGTGAGTGAGAAGCCCATCAATATATTGCACCCTAGTATGAACAACTTATTTGCAGGATAAGGAAGTAAAATGTTTGGTTATGATTATTTAGTAGGAGGTCTTTTTTTAAGGATTGATTATGATATAAGTTAATCTAGGATAGAACTATTTTGAGTGTTAAAGTTGTAAAAAAGGTGAATTTGGTGACCCAATTCAAACTTTTTTTTGTAGTAGGTATCAGTTGGGATATGGATTGCGTTTGAATAGTTTGGTGAACTTTAATTATCTAACTTTGATTCTTATTATGAATAATATAAAAATAAGTTATTATTCTTTTTTGTGTGAGAAAAAAAGTTGGCACAAACCCATTTATCAAGATATGAATAATAAGTTATTATTTTGTTGTGTGTGTGAGAAAAAAAGTTGACACAAACCCATTTATCAAGATATGAATAATAAGTTATTAATTTTTTTGTGTGTGAGAAAAAAGGTTGGCACAAACCCATTTATCAAGATTTGTTGTTAATTAACAAAAAGATATTAATTATTTTACAATAAATTTGAATTTTCAATTCTTATGAAAACTACAACAAACACGAGATATGGAAAAAATGGCTACTCAATCTTCAAGATTTTGTTGATTGAACCTTCTAAACAACAATAATATTCCAAATAAATTACCTCCATAGCAATAAAGAACAAATATTACTATAATTCCAAATTCAAAGGATTATTTCTTTGTTCAATATTCACGTTGTTGAGAAGTCATACTAATGGTATCTTGTGTTGAATATTCAATATAATAATAATAATAATAATATATTTTCAAGGTCATAAACAAGTCAAACATTAATTTGGTCTTGAAACTCTTTTGTTTGTGGGACAAGGGACCACCTCTATGCAGTGATGTAACTTCTAAAGTTTCCAGATTTGAACTTATAATCTCATAGGAGGAAACACTACATGTTCTTAAGTGTTAGGCCCACTCAGGCATTGCCTATTCATAATGATAAAAATTTATAAACGAGATTTATATTCAAAACCATAAAAAAATATCAAATACAAAAATATGAATATTTATGCAAGAGCCACGAGGTGGCAATGTCCTAGACATTGCACCTATATTGACTCGTGGTTTGCAATTGCTAAAAGTTTTATTTGCTAAGAATCGTTAACCAATCTAACATTTAATATAAAATTTAATATATTCAAAAACTATTAAAAAAATTGTGATTTAAATTATAAGTTATAAATTTTATTAATTTATTATTATTATTAATTTTATTATTGTTATTATTTCAATTAACAATACGAATCTGAGAACCATGTTTCCATTTTGATATTGGGGTCTCAAAATATTTTATATAGGCAAAATGTTCCTTCACGAATTGAAAATATCTTATGTTGCATATTAACCCAATAATTATCATAAATAATAATAAAAAAGCAACGAAGGCATGATTGGTGAGTGGGAGAGCGGGCAGGAAGCAGTTGCCATCAAGTAATGATCGTACCTGCTTGTTAACGATGTTGGATTCCAATTACCTTGCAATTGCTCATGCCTAGTGCCCAATCACGTTTAATTTTCGACTTCAACAATGGATGAGGATTGGTTCTGCCAAAGCTTCCCTCCACGTGATGATGTTACTGGTGAAAGCCAGCCTTCTGTTCAGTAGGATTGATAAGTAATGAATAAATATGGCACCCGATAGAAGCTGTAAAGTGTCTGTGCTTTCGGTAATCCTAAGTGGTGGCATATGGGTAATCTTCAATCACAAGGCTCAGCCTGTGGGGTGTTGTTGGGTCTGGCACAACCACTCCCCTTCACAACATACACAACATAGCATTCATATGTAAATAGCAGCATTTTAGTCCTTGAAAACTAACCTTTTAAGAAGATCGGCCGGTAGTCCTTGATCATTGAATCTCCATTCTTTATACCGTAGATGTCAATAATATTTGCTCAATGTATAGATTCTTTCAGTAATTCCTCTCGCACTTATTAAGTTCTGACGGGTAGTTTGATTGATGTGCATTGTATTAAAATAATGAGGTATCAATAATTTGTACAGAGCGTGCATTTCACTCAGTTGTTTGTGAGCCGTTATAATGAAAGGCTCCATGGATGAATCAGTGCTTAGCCTACAAACAATAGAAAAACAAAAATAAATACTAGTGTAATCGCTCCATAGAACCAGACGACAGTCATTTATAGCAATATAATAGAACAGGATCTACCAATGATTGATCTTTTGACGATAACAAGAATCGTAAGCCCGACTCCTCCCCTCTTAGCTTGGCTGGGCTTGTTGCCAGGCACTATGACACAGATACACATGGTAGCTTTTTTATTTAAATTTGTAACAGCTCGAGGCAAGGACAAAATCGAGGGGCCACAGGACGTCGAGATTTTCAAACTAGAGTTTATCCAACCCCGAGTGAAATACTCTTTAAGCATGATCCTCCTTGGGCTCCGCGCCCCTTCTCAAGAGTATATGCACTCTCCAAGAAGTTATTAATCCAAGCCTCCCTCTTCCATGATTTATCCAAGTGTCCTCGTGCAAGGCACTCCTCTAATTGTGTGCCACATGTGCTCTTATGTGCTCATTACTACTCTAATGTGTGCCAGTGTGGCTACTAAGCTCCAATGCGCCTCCTCAACATGTTTCGAAGTCCATCACCAACCTCCATGAAATATGATCCTCAACCCAAGCATCCTCAAGTCAAGTGTCCAACCTCCAAGGTGTATATCACATGGTCCCAAGCTCCTAGGGCTAAGTGCCCCTCCTCTAAGTGCCTAGAGCTCCTCCTCCTAGGTAGGTATCTCCTCTAATCGAGCAACCAACTCCCCCCTCTAATTGAGCAATCGACTCCCCCCTTGTGTGCAACCAATGGGTTTGGCATCATCTTGGCCAAGGTAACAACCTGCTAGATAAAGGCACCATGCCAGCAATCTAACCAAAGTAAAGTATCCACGCAAATTGAGCAATTCATATGTCCATGAAACATCACCAAGAGGTCAAGAGACATAACACTCTCCTTACAAAGTGAAAAACATTCTTGGTTTAACCCTAAAAGCTAACATTTTGCAAATCATCAAAAATCTCTTTTTGACATTTTATATAGTTTTTAACTCCTAAGGCTTTTGTTTCATATAATAATTGTCCAATAAAAACATTTACTTTGTTATCTTCACTTTTTCTTAATTTCTCTATTAAATTGTCACAAGGGAATTATAGTTTGGGGAAAGATACTTTAACATAACATATACATATTACAACTATTTATGAAGAGACATTACAACTATTAGAAAGAGATGCGTTAAATTTATCTTTTACAAATTTTATTTTTACGTTCTCGTGGTGATCTTTCTCTATCTAATCTTTCTTATCTATTTGATTTTTTTAATTAGCTTTAAACACTTTTGTTTCATAAAATAATTGTCCCATAAAAACGGTTGAGATGGAAAGGTGTACCTCATTACCTTCACATTTTCCTAGTTTCTCTATTAATTCACACACGGAAATCATAATTTGAGGTGGAGTAGATTAACTTTAACAGAACTTATATCACTATTTAAAAGAGATAAATTAGTAGATGAACTATAACATGACTTATACAATTAATTATAAATACTTAACGTTAAATTTCGTCTTTTTACAAATTTTATTTTCGTGTTCTCGTGATCTTTCTCTATCTGATATTTCCTATTCTTTCCCATGTTCTTTTCTTCGAACGGGATACATAACAACATCTCTGGAACCTTCTTATATTTTTTTAAAATATGTGCCTGTAAAAAATTGCACCATGAGCAGTGATGGGTGGGATATATTTGCGTAAATATAAAAGAGCTCGCCAAGATAAAGGGATACTTAACATCTCTTCTTGATTCTAACCGTATATTTTTTTAAGAAGTATGTGGTGGAAATATTTTTGTAAATTATCATAATTAAATCAAATGAAGAAGTAACACTAATTACATCAAATGAAAAAAGAAAGAGCTTGATTTGATTTAATAAGCATGAAAGAGTTTTCACCAGAATTTTGGGATCTCCATTCTTAATAGATCCGAGTTCAACGTGGATGTATGTTACTGGATATACCTCTGCAAGAATCTCAACCAACGTCACACCAGTTTCTTTGCGCAATTCTCTAATGGTTGTAGCTCTCGAATCCTCTCGTTCATTCACACCGCCCTACCACTGCAACTCAAACCCTCAACATCTCATATTATCCCAATGAAGGCCGCATAATCCCCAAAACAATAACTTCAAAACAAAATTTACTCTCCTGAGATTGCAATGATAACACTTGGGGCATCTGCCACGCCCCTGGCATGTCCAATCTTGATGCCACAAATACCTACAAATCCCATAAAGCCTGCAAATAAACGTAGGATCTTCCAAGGTTGGAATACACGAGAATAATTGAAAGTCGAGAAGAGTGGATACCTAGTTATTAGAATTGAGAAGGAAAACACCTACATTAGGCATGTACCCAAGAGGAGGGCAATCCATGGACGAAGCACTAACCTTGACACTGTACCCTTCAAGATAAGGTTCATCCTTTTATGTCTTCACACCAAAAACGCTACTTAAACGTCCAAATTTTCTCATATGCTTCTTCACATTATTGTTGTGTTTTATCGTGCAACATAATTTAAATTGGGGTGGGAGTTAACGAAGTGAAGGATAGAGTAGTGGGACCGAAACTATGGAAAAGAGGATTGGAATCAGGAGTCTTATATTTCTCCAACGCAAATGACGAACCTGGCACTTGGTCCAAAGGCGAGGCTGCATCCTCACTCATTACGACATCACAATCGCTTTAACTGCATCCTACTACTAATGACATTACAACGTCACAATCGACCCTGCTATAAATGATGTAAGGGAACAAATAGCAACAACAATCCCCTCAATTTTTCCCAAGGATTGGATTATCACTTCTCAATCAATGAAAAAAAGAAAAAATCACATCAATAAAATTAAATTTATAACTCGAAGCGTAATATTATATATCGAGGACATAATAATGTCTCGGATTGAAATTAAAAAAAACCTTAACATTCAACACGATTATTAGGCAATCCCGATTCTCAAAACTTCCATGAAAGAGATCCATATGCGTTGCATCATGCATGGCATAAAAATAAAGTGAACTTTTATGAGTGGGCAAGTGGAAGTTGTGATTATGAACATTCCATTCACATACTTCTTGTTGGGAATATTCATGGCCCCATTTCCAATCATAATTATTATTAATTAAACAAAGTAACGGTAATGTTTTACTTGGTCCACTTATTGCCATCATGGTTTACCACTTCAAAGCCATGCATCGCGGAGGCCTACGACATATTGTACTTTTTTAATAATAAATTACCTTAATTTTGGCAAAGAGAATCAACAAAAACAAAGCACAAGTTGAGCGGTGGAAGTTTTCATGGTTGGGAAATATCTTCACAATTATTTTTTAATCAAAGCAATGTTATTCTCTTCGAAATTGAAAGGTGTTTTGGGATAAATTGCCTCCTCCGTGATGAACATAGGTTATACCTGATCGAAACATAATAACACAACATTAATCAAAAAATAATTATGGAAAAATAATTATGAAGAAATGATACATTATTTTAGAGAACTTGCCTCTCAAGTATAATTAAATTAAAATTTTAAGATGTTTTATAAACAAGTTATGTTTTGGGTTGCATTGCATAATTTAGATTTGTTTTGAGATGGTTAGGGTTTATGAGTATTTATTATGCTAATTACGATTATATTTTCATTTATTTTATTTTTAATAAAGTATTATTTTGATGGGTAGATTATAATGAGAATGGAATTTTGGTGGAATACTTCATAACAAGAGAGTATGGACAAAGATTAATAGTTTTTCGCTTATTTCTTCACTCGTTTTAAAGTTTTCTTTTACCATCATAATAATTTCACAATAATTATATATTAGAGTGTTTGAATATTGAATATCTACTACTGTTTTGAATATTGAATGTTTGCAATGACTATTCTTTGGGCCAAATGAATCCTCTACACTGGGTTCCCTTATATTTTCATCTCCTCTCCACCCTTCTATGCAACTCCACTACTTTCCCTCGAAACGAAAAAGATCAATGGACTTCATATGCCAATCAATGGGCTTGTATCATCTTTGAGTAGCATAAGGTTGATTCTTTGTTGCTTGAGGTTGTTGGTTGCTGTTGTCCTTCCCCTCTTGTTGGTGCCTTCCCCTTAGTCAACCTTGCATCTTTTTTTGTGATATTCTAGGTTGTCTTGGCTTCAACATCCTTCATTTCCTCAACATTCCACTACCACCATGTGTTGGCCTTGCCGTAATATGGTCGAAATGAGAGGGACCGGGGTTGAAATTTGACGTCCTACCTTTCACGTCAAAAAAAAATTATATGACGTTTTATTTTTAACATTGTCTTTCATTTGACGTTTAGATCTTAATTTTACCTGTCATAATAATAGTTGATTTTTTTTAAAATAACATTTATACTAACTATATTAAACAATGAATTCTCGTATCTTGCCTCATATAATACAAAAATAAAAAGTTTTAAAAAATATAATAAACAAAAAAACATAATAAACATAATGTTTAAACCAAGCACACACATAATGACAAAGAAGGTTTATCCTGGAAACCTTTAAATAGGCTTCCTCACAAGCAATACAATGGGCCATAACCATGGGCCACCAAATACAATGGGCCCAAAAAACCATGACCGAGTCAGGTTTACCTAATAAGGGGCTTGGGATATAGATATTAATGACGTGTAAAAATAAAAATCCACTTCAAAATGATGGGTGAAAGTAAAATTCACACTTCATTATTGACATTTAATTCTATGAAGTGGAATTGACATGTAAAATGGCAAATGACGGCTATTTACTCACCAAATTTCAACCCTAAGAGGGACTATATTGCTCTAGACTCAAATCACTATCCAATTCTCATACTAGTTCTCTACCCCATAGTTCTTTCATATTATGCATTAAATGCTTTTACAACACAAACAAAAATATATTTCTCATCTTTGCATAAACATGGTGCCAACTTCCCCTACCATAAGGAGTGTAAATCGATCTATTTGAGAAATTAACAACCAAGATATATCTTGGGAGTGAGAGTGTATAGACATGATGACATTTTGCATGATACTTTAATGACATAGCTCATCTTATTAATCATCGTCTACAACTCCTTCTCCTTACATAATGTATAAAATCATTGTTTCTAAAGAATATCAAGTGTGATACCCTCCTTGCAATGCTAATAGTTACCCTCCAAGTTACATGGTTTGTTCTTCTATCCTATCATGATGGTTTAAAATGATGGTTGATACTGACTCCACTCCATCATCTTTGCTCCTACTTTGATGCCTCCCTTAGTTAGTCCATCCACCCAAACCAACACCTCTGGGAGGGTGTTCCCTCTAATCACTTTGGCATTTGCAACAACATTGTTATCATTGCTCATAATGATGAGGGACAAAGTTAATCATATAGGAAATGCCATTACTAGCATCTTTTTCTCTTTAATACCTATGTTATTTTGTCATTATCAAAACATTGATACAAAGGACATTCTCATCTTCCCCTATTCCTTCCCATTGAGATAACAAGGATTCCAAATCTAAATTTAAATATAAAAAAATTAATAAAATGTTGATTTAATTTTATTGAGCTTTAATTCTATGAAAATATTCTATTGATTGATAAATGCTCTATCAATCTCGTTAACAAAATATCAAGACATATAGGAAAATTCTCATATTATATATATATATATATATATATATATATATATATATATATAATTCAAATGTAATGGATATGGGAGGGATTGAACCCATCCCACCCTCGTATATAAGAATAGCCTGGGCCCTTCACTCACTAAGGGAGATACAATATATATATATATATATATAGATGGCAAATCGAATGCAGCATGAAAATATGTGAATTTTATGCAAGAAATGTATAAATAAGTGTGGAATTATGTATAATGGCGAAGCTTGGACTTTGACATGGAACATTGACTATATGATAAGGATTATTTCCTAGTGGTAGAAATTTGATGATATCTTCTCGTGGAGGACCACAACGTGGTAGGCAATCATACGACATGAGGGGTAGTGGGCATATATATATTTATCTCTCTTTCTTTTATATATATATATATATTTTATGGAAAATGTCTTGAAAGAAATGGTCTATATATTTCCTCGCATTTTGTGAATGGTATTTGAGGTAAATGTTGCTAAAGTACAATATGTACTCTTAATTTAGAGGGGCTCTATATGACATGAACCTATGACATATTATTGTTCTCCGTCTTGAAATTGGTTGATTCAAACCAATTGAGCTAACTCACTAGATTGTAAAGAAGAGGTATTTTATTCCACCTAAACAATGCTACATTATTTTTAAAAACAAGTTTAAATAAATAAACTATAATTTTTATAGTCATGAAAAACATTTCAAAACTTTTTTTGTAAGATTCGAATTCTATTAAATCAAAAAGGGAAACTATGCATAACCAAGTTGTCCAAAAATCAGATTGCCGCGATATCATGCCTGACAGATGGAACCAAAAACTAGAAACTGAGTCAACTATGTTGTCTTAAATTGGAAGTGTCTAAAAAGTCTAAGGTCTACAAGGTTCCCCCACAGGCTTGGGGTTATGGCCGGAATTACTCAAAATGGAAAACAAACTAAAACTATGGAAATCATCCCTGGGATTGTTCATCATTAGATAGAAATATAGAGGAAGGTCTGACACCCGGCATAGAACATGTCTCCTTAGTGCTTGCGGTAGCGGGGGCAACACCTGTAAACCAGCTAAGTGTCCTCGACGTGCTGAGGTGGTGGCCTGGTGAAGGTCTTTCCAGTGATAAATTGGGCGAGCGCGTCCAACTTCGCGTTGAGGTGTCCCATTTCCTCTCTTTGAAACTGGAACAGAGCGCATAGGGTGGTATTCAAGTTTGAAACTCGGTTCGTCAGCGGCAGGTCTCCACATTCAGAGCTCAACATCCCTTTGACACAATCCTCCATAGCGAGAGATAGTAGAGCCTTGGTGGTCCATAGAAGCCCAAGCATATTTGTGTTCCTAGTTTCACGGATGCTTGTCGACCTAGAATCATCCACGAGCCCTCCCAGCTCCGCAGTCAGCATTCTTGTAGAGGGACGCTCCTTCTTTCTTTTCAGGCGATTTTCCAATTGCAGAGTCCTCACGCAAGCAGATTCTAGGACTTCATGCTGAAAGAAACCTTGGACCTTAATCATTTATCTTAGAGCTTGCGGCATGTGAGTGCGTCACAGCCCATTTGTGGTTTTACGCGAGGTTACCTTCATCCGAGCAAAGAAGATCATTCTGGGAGGAAGCTGAGATACAGATAAGGCCGCACAGGGAGTGGGAGTGCAGGTGAAGAAGGTTTCCTAATTGGGGCCATGATTTATGCTTGGGATTCCTCATTCCATGTCCCAGTGCACGCAAGGCGTGCGAAACACCAAATCCGCCACCCTCTAGCATAATTTCCATTAAAGTACTTACAGTCGAGCCATTTGATCAATGTACGAAGTGATTTGAACTTGCTTCACAATGATGTGAGCCCCATCCTTGAAAGGGATCCGATTTATAGATCTGCATGAGATCTTTCCTCATAAATCCACATGGCATGCCGCATGATGCTACCCTATTCTTGTCACCGAAGGTGGCTACGTGTTTTTTAATTATCATGAGTTTTTCACCCGTCGTGGGGGGGAAATCATTTCAAAACTTATACATTAGACATATTTTATTTTTAACAACATATAAACAATCTATATAGAGGGGAGAGAGTAATGTTATCACAAATATTTGTAATATTCTGGGGTTACTTCATAAGTGTTTACGACATATTTAGGGGTTCTTCATGAGAAGTGAAGTGCATGGTGTATGGCTAACCCTTGGTGTTCTGTGATGAACTTGCACAATGGGGGTGGTCTACTCTTGGTTTTTAAACCTTATATGGATGCTTACATGACATTTTTTCTTGGAGCATTGGATACCTATGGAGCTTGGTGACTTCTTCATGTAGTAGGCACTTGAAGAAAGGTTACTTGCTTGGAGGACTCAATGCATTGGAGGAGAATCATTAGGTATTCTGAAAGAGGGCATTGAGCCCTAGACATCAAGGGGTTTCTTGGTTGCTTACATGGAGGTTCACACTTGATCTGAGGATGCTTGGGTTGATGGAATGGACATGTAAGTGTGGTGGTCCTTGAGGAGGCACGTGACCTTGGAGATGCATTGAAGTTTTGGACCCCTCGAGGAGGAGCGTTGGACTTTCAAAAGTAACACTTGTGCCTTGGATATTTTCTTGTTGATTGTCATCACCTTGGAGCTTGACATGTGTGTAATACCCCTAGTTTTGACCCTTGGAATGTATTAAATCATATTATGTAAAATGAAGTAAATATGATAGTAAAGATTCCTAGTGAGGATCTCAAGGCCAAGGGTTGGCTAGTGAATGACTAGGCATGTATAATGTAAATATTTATATATGATCTATGCGGTTGGCTTGTCATGATTATTCAAAAGCTATGTAAATATTATGATGGAAAATAATAAAATGGTCCAACATGGTTGTGTAAAGAGCATTAGAGAGCTGTGATTCCACTAGAGGGAAAGTGGAAAAGGAGGCCTATGGGAGATTAAATTCTCTTTTTCTAAGTGTCAGCCTTAAAACTCATCCATTTCTACCATGTGCCTTAAATGAACCATTTACCTCCTTTTTACTTATTAAATCCAATCGTAGAATGCTTGTGTGAGGTTGGTGGGAAAGTCTTCTCATGTAGTTATGCAAGCATGGCATGAATATACTTTTTATGAAAAGTGTAAGAGTCCTTCATTCTATGGTCATAAGTAATGTCAATTGTCTTTTCACCAATCCTATCATCCCCTTCGGAGTCTATCAATCATTTTTCATGCATAAGTAATACACTATGCAACTTCATGTTATTTTGTTCATAACTAATTACCATACTGTAAAATTAACCATAAATTAGCATTGTGAAGGGGAATTTGCAAACATTAGAGAGAAGAGGATGTTTGTAGGTGAGCATGGAAGCTAGGAAACATAGAAACCTTTAACCACTATTTATTCACTACTCTTGGATGCTTGAGAAGCCATGGATTGATTTTATAGGAGGTTCTTTGAAAGCATATAGTAGGTTGGACTCTTTATGCACACACTAATGGGAACTGAAAAGGTTGGGTAATCTGAGAGATTGTTAAGTAGAGAAATAGTAGGCCTTCCTTGTGTTGTGTGAGGAAATGGAAGAGAGTTCCATGGCTGGGATGGTTGAATGAGATGTCTGTAGTGCTTAATGTGAGCATATTGGCTAAGCATGAGAGAAAATAGTTTGGGTTTAGAGAGAGAGTGAAGCATGTAAGTGTCTCCTTTGCATTGGTGAAATCATAGCCCAACTTGGGGGTGGTATCTATAGTTGATACCTATGATCGAGTGAATTACTCTTACACAACCAGCTGCTTGGATATTCTTCAATTAAAAGATAAGTATCATTATTTTTCTATGAATATGCAATGATTATTTTTGCTTCATGTTATGAATATGTTTTTTTATGCATGATGTGTGTGTGAATATAGGTTTCATTCTATTGTGTTTTATACCCTTTCACCTACACATGCATTTCTTAGTTTATGTTTCCCATGGGAGGGTTAAATTAGTTTTGAATTCGAATAATGGCCCCATGGAATGAAATTTTGAAAAAATAAATTGGTAACTACCCTATCCTATAGTCAAAATGATGGATGTGGATGCTACAATGTGTCACTTGAGATAAAGTGTTTCACGTGTGTGGACCTATTTGTGTCTTGGGTTGCTTGTAGTGGACTAGGTCCACTTATCATTGTAGACCTCCCTCGCCTCTCATATAAATAAAGGAATGAGAGATTCATTATCATCATCAATCATGCATGCACTTGTGATTTTTCTTCTTTACACTTGGGTTAGAGATACAAGAGGAGTCTCTCTCTCTCTCTCTCTCTCTCTCTCTCTCTCTCTCTCTCTCTCTCTCAATTGTCTTTATTTTATTTTTTATCTCTCTTTGTCTTAAGGCACTGAGGTGTCTTGGAGCATTCTTGAAGTCTAGGTCTAGGATTTGATCCCGAAGGAGGCATTGGAGGCAAGGTTTTGTGATAAACCCTAAGTTGTACTTGTTGAGGGGGAAGAGAAGAGAAGAAACCTTGGATTAGGCCAAGGGTGATTTGCCAATGATGAATCTAGCTTGTTGGAGTATCTTTGGTAGAGCTAGGGTATTTTTTTTCCCTAACTAGGATATTTTATAGCTTGGAGGGTTGTATCAACTTGTGATAAGCTAAGAGTATGTAACTAAAATTCCTCTCTTATTCATATATATGAAGTTTTCAGTTGTCCAAAATTGTCTTACTATAGATTTGATTTTCATCTATCAATGTCTGAAAGGTTTGGTAATTTCTAACACTTATATGTCCCACTAATTTGACACAAGTGAAATTGTTAAGGAATTTAACATTTATATTTAAGACGATATTGCAAATTTACTAGTATAAATGTGCATTAATAATAGTGATTTCAGATCTAGTTTATGCATGAAAAGATTGCATCAAGGAGTTGAAACTTACATATATTTAGTATTGAAACTTGAATATATTTGGTATCTTCTCTCTTGGATTGACTAATGTACTGGGGTTGATGTGAAGTGAAATAATGTTTGTTTTTGCTTTTGTAATATTATTTTAGTTCAACCCTAACGTTGATGATTCATAAAGATTAAATCCATAGAACTTCTAAAAAACTAAAAAAATTAAATTTGTAAAAATTCATAACATTTCTATAAAACTTTTCTTTTCATGATATTCTTCCTACTAAAATTAAATTACCCAAACAAAATCACATACGTAACCCTTAATTAAAAAAACGTGTTATAGCTAACACAAACAAATCGAGTATGATAATATACAGAGTTTATAATCCCCAATATCATCAACATTATACCCATCAAAATATTGATTAAATGACATTACAAATTAAATTAAAAAGGAGTAGTCTATCTATTCTACGTTTTGGACTTTACAGTGGGTTTTGGTCAAAATCCAGTAAATTGTTTTTGGTAAAATAATTTAGAAGTGTTTAAATTGTTTTTTTAATTCATAAATAGATTTAGCACCCTCAAATGCCCCATGACACCCAAATTATGCAATTTCCATAGCTAATATCTGTGTGATTCTAAGATTTTTTAAATATTTTCAACCAAACTCCAAACAAAATAAGACGGAAAATATATTCAAAAAAAATTGAAAACGTAGAATATTTAGACTACACCAATTAAAATATGTTAAAAATTACCTTATTTCTTTTCTTTAGCCTCATGTTTGCTTGCTTACTCAAACAAAATCATCCAATATCACTATCACCATTTTCCTTGCTAATTAAGTACGATAAAATAATGGTTGAAGTACAATATAAACAATGGTTGAAGATCTTAATCTTTAGAATTTTTTGTTATTCTATTTCTCATATCACCCAAATGTGATATTCATTTTTTTTTATTAAGGTAAATTAATAAGTGTTTATAATATTTTATTTATTATTAAGAATTATCTATTTATTATGTGAAATGTATTATTCATGGAAATTTATTGGGTACTAGCTTTCATTTTAGTATAATATCTAAGGTAAATCGAACATGCCTAAATTCTAAGTATATTGTTCAAAAGGAGTCATAGAGATGTGAATCATAACCTCTTTTCCATTGAAAAAAATATTTCAGATTTGGTTTATAACGACTTGAACTAGCTATTGAAATTACATTATCAAAATATATTATTATAAATACAACTTTAAATAAATATATTATGATAATATATTTTGTAATAATATCTAATATAACTTTTCCAAGTCATAACAAGAAATTGGATGTATAACAAAAATGGAATGATTTTTTATCCAAAATCTTTGTCAAGTCAAAATCAAATTATAATAAGAAATTGGATGTATAACAAAAATGGAATGAACCTATACGACTGATCGATATCAATACTCCAATACGCTATATCTGGCATATATTCTATATTCATTTCACATATCGGGATATGTTCAATATATATTTGAATCCTATTCATGGAATAGGATTCACTTTCAGGATGCCTTGATGGTGAAATGGTAGACACGCGAGACTCAAAATATCTTACTTAATAGCGTGGAGGTTCGAGTCCTCTTCAAGGCATAAAATTTATCATGCTTATTGAATGAGCAATCCAATGGAAAATCTCGTATGAGAATCTATCAATAAACTGGGATAGATTTCCTTCGTATATGTTGATACGAGGTATTTCGACGATTACCTACAATTTAAAGCTGTTAGAATAGGATAGTGGATCACAGGCAGGATCTTGGCGATATTCTCTATTTAATGAGGAGTCCATTCTGAAATGGTAAACCCTCGTATTATGAAGTATATTTCATTAAGGACATAGATTGAGAAGAATTTGTGAAGGTCTTGCAAGATACATAGATTGACCATATACCACTCTCAAGATCTTGCAAGATCCGAGGGTTGCGACCGAACCTAAACAACTATATTTACGTTGGATGCTGTGACTCTAGTCCTTACCATGCTTACTCTTACATGGTCGAGATCTCGAAGTGAGAAACCTATCTTTAAATTAAAGATCTATCAAGTCTTTTTTTTCCTCTAAATACTTACTATTCTTGGACAATACCAGGAAAGGATTTCTTATAGGATCTGAAATCGGAGCATATTTAGAACTTCTCATTGGTTTCCACAACCCTACTTCCCAGTTAATTTTGTTTTACTTAATTCCATATTCCATTGCTCTTTCATCGATGATTACAAATTATCTCGGCTGATGTGAAATTTGAATCCTGTTGTATGAATTGAGTGTTCAATTTCATTTGGAAAAAGACATTTCTTATCCATCAATGTCTTTGTTAGTTGATCCAATAACATTCTGTTAGATAGGAACACATTTGATAAATATTGATAACTCTCGGATAGAGTGTTATAAAGAAAATATTCATTAGATAATAAACTATTGGTTCCGAGCCATCTTTGACGATGAATTAATGATTCGAAGCGGTCAACCTTTTCTCTAGGATTTTTTATCAACCAACGTTGATATGTAAATAGAGGAGAATATGGTTGCATACATTCCAATCGGATATTAATTGTTTGAATGCATTTGAAATCCTCGATATGTTCCTTTCCTACAAGAGACAATGGTTTCCACGAATTATATCCACGAAAAGTACCGTTGGAGACGTTTTTTAGGGAAAAAACTATATTTTGATGCTCTTCTCATTGAACTATGAGTAATATAAAGCCTTTTCAGCGGTTCTTCATTTGTGAAAATTTCTCGGTGTGAAAACACAAGGCGTTGCTCTTGAAATAGGAAGGGATCCCAAATAAATCGTCTTCTTAAAAAGACCAATGGTTTCTTGGAGTGTTTATATTGCATCGAATATTCTATAGAAAATTAAGATCTTCCTATCTTCCCTTATTTAAACGATCCAAACGTATACGAAGATCCCAACTCATTGGCTCTTTTTGTACGATCGAATCGATTACTGCGAAGAAAAATAAGATGCTAGATCCTAGGATCCCAAACTATGTTATTGCTCAATTCTTCATCTGTATCCCTATCCATTTTTTTGCGCTAAGAGTTTCTTGTATAAACTTCAATTCATATTCTTTCAGAAATCGTATCATATCTAGATTATTTATCGTTTTGGTCTAAGAAACAAATGTAATGTGATCCTTATCGGACTTACCCCGACATATTCCTGACCATGGAAACTCCACCAGAAGACTTTATAAAATACTAGAAGCTAGATCAAAATCATGCTCAGCGAATATATCGAGAGGAATCCAATTCTCTCTATTTTGTTCCGATATAGACAAAGAATCTCGAGCCGCTGATCCGGGAAAGCAACCCAAAATATGGGGGAGTATAGTTAATTCCTCCATAGTTGTTTCGGCAATCGAAGGTTCTAAATACCATTCGAACAAATAAGAAAACCTTTTCTTCCATAATTCATTTTTGGTAGATAGAGGATTCATGGGAGAATTCCTTCTAAGTGTATTTTGTATAACAGCCTTCCCTACCTTGTAGATAAGTCTTTTGTCATTTTGACTTGATCCATCCATAGATTGAAAATTCAAAATTTGCCTATGAAGAGCTAATTGAATTGTATTAGTATGTATAACTTATTTCTTTCGGGTAATACTAATTAATAAGGCTTCATTGACCAATGCTGATAGATCTCGTGCATCAGAACCTATGGTTCTAGATGCAAATTCATTGGAACAAGACAACTCTTTTTCCGAGTAGAACCCTTTGCTATGTAAAAGAATAGAAAATTCCCTTCATCATTGTGGGATAACAAGCATTCAAATATTGATCAATCTATATAATCGATTTGGAGATATTAGAGTTGGATCCACTTTCGGGGGAATATGAGTCGGAGCAATAACAAGAATATTTCTAAGAGAATCTTTATCTCTAGAGAGATGGTGCACTAATAAACCAAGGAAAGAGTCAGTTAAGTCTAAACCAAGTAAAGAGTGAGTCAGGTCATTGACATTCAGTTCATGAATGTTTGGAATCCATATTATGCAAGGAGACGTTCTTTTCACTAATTCAAAGGTAAGATTGAATTGTTTCATTTTTTTCTTTCACCGAATTCTCAAAATCAGGATCAATACTTTTAGTATCAGGTAATTTAAATATTGACCATACAAGAACTTGTCCAAAGATATTTTGATTAAAGGAACATAAGAGTTTGTTGCTAAACTTTTGACCAAATAGGATCGACCTATTTTCATAGGACCTATTAGTAAAATCCCTTTGGAAAGTAATGATCCTGAGTGGAGTGAGAATGGGTTTCCATTAAATGTGGGATTGGTTTGACACAATATTTGTGAAGAGGTAATATTCTGACAAAAAGAAAGGAATACCCATCTTTCTGTTAAACAAAATTGATCAAACTCGTAATTCATTAGATATTTTTTATAAGTGTAGGCCAAATATCATAAGTGAATAAGTCTCGATTGTCCAGTGATTTGAGAACCCAATTCCTTCTTGAGGAAATTATGATTGTAAGTCAAATTCAATCCAAATTGAGAAAAAAAAAAATTCATGTCATTAGAAACTGAACTAGTAATTCTATCTCTTTTACGGATATATCCATGTTAGAACACCATCTGTTCAACTATTTTATTATAGTTATGCCATACGAATTAAGCTTTATATTCTTCATCTTCCTATTGATAGAAGAAGAGTTGGATTTGTCCCCTTATATCAGAGAATAAGAGAGTCATTTTTTGCAACTCTATCATGTACAACGAATCCTTTAAATACTTGATGAGTTCAAAGTCTATCTTTAAATTGATAAAGATTAAGGAAATCACTTGAAAATATTGAAGAACGGAATACCCAAAAAAAGATGAAAAAGGGATAAGAATCCAATATTCATTCCCCCGAGCATTTAGTAATCTCATATGTGCCCATATGAATGGAATTGATGACTTCTCTCAATCACTAGTTTCTTATATTAAACAATCTTCGCAGGAAGATAAAAAATCATTCAAAGGATTATTTAGAAACAAAAACTTATTCAGAAGATTAGTTCTGAATCTCAAAATCAATTTCAAAAGATTCGTTCTCAATCATTGTATAGGTTCAAAACCAAAATCAAATGCCCCTATAGGTTTCCATTCTCTATCCATGCAAATGTTGCCTTGAGGATCTTGATGTGATTCACAAGGCTTCCATCCCTTCCCTTTTGCAAGATCTCACTCATATCTCATCATGAACGAAACATGCCCTTGATAATGAGTTAATTGTGATTTATTGTAGCCAACTATACATTTAAAAGTTATAGAGAGGATAATACTTATTTATGTAGAACAAAAGCTCATTATAATGATATGTTACTATGATAATAACCTATAACATTACAAGTGAGATTGTTTAGACACGATGACAACTTGCATGATATTTTAATGCCATAGATTGTCTTACGGATAATGGTACACAACTCCTCCTCCTTACATAATATATAGGATCATTATTTCTAGAGAGGATTATGTGTGATACTTTCTTTGCAATTACTAAAAGGAAAACATCTTCTAGTGGATGTTTTCAGTGTTATAAGATTGAGAAAAATTATCAAAAAATACCTATGTTAAAATCTTCATCATTAATACCGGATGTTTTGGCATATGTTTAACAGATATTAATTATAACTAAAAAAATATCGATGGTAGAAGGTTACAACAGATGTTTTTTAATGATGCACTATTACTAAAATGATGCATTGGTGCATTTCACTGACATGCACACTAACGCATACCATTTAAATGTGATACATCAATCCATGAATATATTTCATAGCATTGATGCATACAATTTAAATATGATCACTAGCACGGGGGGTTATTATTAGAGGTAATGCACTAGTGCCAATTGTGAATAAATGTGCACTACTGAAAATAGTTCACAAATACTCACATGTGACCATGTTATTATCTACATAGTACTATCACGTAAATTTAACGATATATCTGGATGTCAGCATGTTTATAATAAGTAGCAGTATCGATGTTATTATATTTATAGCAGTAGTGGGTATTATTGTTTGATGATGGATCCTCGAAGTGTTTATAATAAATACAAACACATGTGTGCTTAATACCTTAAAAGGCATTAGTGTGTACCGATTCACACTATAAAAAGAACCATGAAGAAAAAATGATCAGAAAATCAAATAATTTTTATAATAATATTGATATTTTAATTTTAATTAATGTGTTTCAATATAATGATTATATTAATGTGTTATACCATCAAATTACACATATGTTCATTGTAATTATATATAATCATCCATATACTAAACATCTATATATTTAATCATCAATGTAACATTTTATAACATTAGATAATGCAATAAATTAAGAAACTCATTTTAGTATATATGAATAAGAGATCCTTTGACATACAAAATGGGACAGCATAAAGGTCCACAATAATCAAAATATTAATATGTAATCGCTACGCTTATTGGTTACTTGTGGTCATTTAATTAGGGAAATACGTCCAATACATTAAGGAATATGCCTAATTTTTATAGACATTCATTTCAAAACATACAAATTGCATTAACATTCACTGATCATCATTCTTCACCCGAACTGTTGTTTGTTGTCAATGCTCGAGTTGCTTGCATGCCTCATTTTGTCTTCCCTTGTAGGTGATATTGCACTTGGATTATATGGCCAATTTTTTTGTGGATTGGCTTGATTCCATACATTCTATTCATGTTCCATCTGCAAACATAGAAATAAAGTGTAATGAGTATATCTAAATTTATAATATAATATAAATGATTGTGTAAAACAAAAAGTTTACCATAACAATAAGTGCTTCATAAATAATACACATTATTTCAAATCCATATATATCATGTCATCTCTCAACAACTCTTTAGTTGGCTCTTCACCATACTTCATTTTTTACAATTGTTATACATCATGGCAAATCATAGATTTAATAAAAAAAAATCTTGGTGTTCCATTAATCATAAATTGAGGGAGGTAAAACAACATAGCTACTTACAAATTGCACAACTAACATTTGATACTCCAACATATACTTAGAAGCCATACTTAACCCAATGTTAATCAATCCTCTTGATGACTCTTCTTTGTATGTTAGCACATATTATAAGACATCCAAGGGCAAGTGAAAATTAATTAAGATATAAAGATCACAACAGATATGAAACCTTATGTATAAAGGAAAACAAACACTTCGCGATCAACCTTTTTTTTCCTTATCGTATTGCCTTATGTGTTGAATGGGTTCCATTTTCTTTCTTTTTTTGCAACAAAAGAATTTAAAATTAGTATTTCATTCAACAATTAAATTATGTGTACATAAAATAAAAAATAAATGATTGCATACATTTATTGCATGTTGTTGGTGAGATGCATCCTCCTACGATGCAATTATGTTCATTTATTTGATCATATCCTTGTATATTTTTTTGGAGGTATCCCCACTGACATGTTTTGGATATCATTTCGTTCATCCTTGTAATTTCATAATATTCCCCCCCAAAAAAACCAAAGAAAAAAACTTGTATATTGATATGAAAATAAACATAGTTGAAATATCAATTTTGTAATTTTATGTAATAGTATATACATATTATAAGAAAGATGTTTATGAACAATACTTTTTAAATGATTTTTTTTTGTTATTGTGTGTTTTTGTTATTGCAAGTTTGACATGTCTCATTGATAGAAACATTTGTTGTAGTTTATATTTAATTTGATTCTTGGACTCATTGCATTGTTTTTTGTATTGTAAATGGAAAGTGCGTCTATACATTGTTTCCATTATATCCTTCATGATTTTATAAATGCCTTTCCCCTTTCATTAACTTCCAGCACTAATCCAGATGAACTAAGGACCAATTCATCATCATTTACATCCTTCATAATTTTATCTTGTTAGGACGTCATTCCCTTCCCTCATTTTTTATTCCTGCATAATATTCAACAAATGTGAAATAGATTGTTTGAAACACATTAGCAACAATTCCTAAGAAGTACATTATTACTGAAAATTCAAAGAAAAATTTCATGGTGATTACTTTTTGATTCACCTAATTCATCTCTTTGCAACATTTCAATCAAGGTTTTTTGCTCTTTTGAACTCAAATTGTAAACAATTTTATCTAGTTTTTTCAAGATATTTTCTCTGGATAACACACATTTACCAATACAATCATTTAAACATACAAATAATTCCAACTTATTGAATTTATACTAAATGTCAAAAACTTGCCTTGCTCTTTTTTTGCGATATGTTCCCATTGTGCTCATTGCAACAAATATTTTTCCTTGAACTTCTATCAGACATCTTCTAGCAATAAACACACTACATCATGAAATAAAGAAACTATGAAATATTTTTTACAAATAAAGTAAATAATTTAAGCTAAAAATGTTTTATGGTTTAATGGTGTACATTATTCTCAAATACGCACTGATGTGCCATACACACTAATACATACTTATAAATGTGTGCATAAATATAAAATGCATATTAAATTACATCGATGCGTTATACATTAATAAGAGTTTCTTTGTGTACTATATGTATATTTTGTACTCGATAACCCATAATTGTTTTACATCTAAACCTAAAACGATGCCTTTCTTAAAAGCACATAGTGCATTAAACTATGAAGTGCGCACTGAAAACCACAAAAGCCCTTTTTTAGAAAAAAACATTGATAGAGATAGGTTTTGGGATCTAATGCAATAAGTGGTCCCATTAAAATAGATACCTAACTCCTCATTTGTAGATGCACAAAGCTATTAAAATTTTAGTACCTAGAAAAAAAAATCTTATTGTGAAATAGTTGAGTGGGTAAAACCCTAATGTTAAACTTTGCAGTCACATAAAAGTGAAGGGAAGTAATAAGAGAGCTAGGGTTTCCAATATTAACGATAACTAAGAAAAAACCTTTTTCTTTAGAATAAACTGTAAATATGAATAGGAACATATAAAAATAATGAATTATTTTAAAACAATTAGGGGAAATTTTTTAGATAAATAGTAAGAACTTACATACCTGGAATTTCTCCTCTACGGAGTTGTATGTGATCCCACAATCCCTTACAAATTTGGTTCTTTAGAAAATTCAAGCCACTTCAAATTCTTCCATGGTAAATTTCTCTTGCACAAGTCCCTTCCTCTATTTTTCAACAAAAGAATAAACAAGTGAGTATGTTTTCATTTATAAACACACTTTTAAAAAATGAAATGCCTGCTCATTTTCCCATTGATAATTCAGTGAATTGATGAGAAATGCATGTGCCATTTTTTTTAATATTTCATGCATTGATGAGCATAAAAACCTCATGCACATTGGTGCTCTTCACATTTAAAATTGCATCGGATATCAATAGATGAAAAACACACCACTTAAAAACAAATTGTAAAATGCAAATAAAAATCTCTATTATTAAAACAGTGTGGATGTTTTGCAGAATTTCCCATTATGTGTGTACCATACATATATGTACCGGTGCATTTAGTTTATACAAATGCACATGTACGTTTAAATTTTACAAAGGAACTAACAACATTTAAATTTACTTTGACTGTAGCTTTTAAGATAAAATGTTACATGCATCCCGAAAATTCTTTTGAGAATGCAGGAACATAAATTACAATACTCCATAAGGTACATATGTTGCTTAAACCCCCACCATATACTTAAAAATGGTTTCAAAAATCTATTTGAAGTTGCATTGTTATATGCTTCCCAAACTTTCTTTTAAGAATGCATATGCATATTGACTGTTGATTTGGCTTAAATGCGGGGAGAAAACTTTATAACATCAAATGGTCAATTCTTCTTAGTCTAGCTCATTCAATATTGTTCAAAGTTCACCAAGTTCTCCCCTTCCATTTGCAATAAGTTCACCTTTTATTTATATTTTGATTATCTAATTGAATTTATATTATTTATGCCTGTGCAAGTTGTGAATAATTACATGTTGGATTTTGTAGGATCCTAATTCGAGATCAAGTTGAATAACTACTTGTAGAAATATATCACAAGTAGTTGTTCTAGATGTAAATGGACAGGTGCTTTACCTCACCAATGGTAATATGCCATCTTCCAACCACCATCTTGCCACAATGGTACTTCACTATGAGTTGGATCTCTTTTATGACACCCCAATAGGTTGTGGTTGTTCAAAATATAAAGGTTGAAGGAAAAACCCTCATTGTGTCACACTGTCCAATTATATTAATGGTAGACTACCCAATGTTGACAGTATAATACCTCAAACTGCAGTAAACAATCCAATAGATGAAATAGAAAAGACACATAGAAACACTTCCATATCCTCCTTTTTTGAAAAGTTGGAATCCAAAATATATATGTTTCATCCTAAATTAAGAAACCCTTCTTCTTCTATTGATTCAATTGAGAGTTCTAGTGAGTCAAAGTCTAATATCAATACCACCCAAAACATATATGCTAGGAGATCCAAAAATTTGTACAAGCTAAGAGCAAACATGTCCAAGTACACACCAAGGTCGTTTCAATTGTTGGAGGGTAGCATGACTTCTCTCTTCCTATCCATCTAAAAAATAAATACCAAACTTATTACAATCGTGTTTTGTATGGCGCTTGGTCGTCTTCCTTGCTTGCACCCAATCTTGGGACCAAATTCTCCTTTTGTGGTAATAATTATATAATTGCCAAGTCCAAAATAGATGTTAAAAATATTGGTTTGTTTATCCTTTCACATGTATTTTCTCCTCCCAAATAGTTAGTAGCACTTATGCTATTTTGTGCTCCTCTTTATCGTCGGTTTGATTACTTGAATATTGTTAACAAGCGTAGCATTTCCATGTATAGTATATGCATGAATGGTTATTATTCTAGACGCTTTAACGTGAAGAACCTATTGTATATTAGTGGTCATCCATGCACCCATGGAAACATTACAGCGTTCATAAATAGTTATAGGTGCTCATCATTTAGTGCAAATTGCTCATTTGAGGAACATTCCAATGACATGAAGCTCTTTATGAAAAGGAAAGCTTCCAGATTTGTTGTTGTGCATGCAATATGTAGATTCTCTTATGCTAACGAGTTGTTTATAAAAAACTATAACTTTCATAGACCACCAACCATTCATAAAAAATGCCTTGCATTCGGGGACTACTTTTATACATCCCCTTGGGGCGTAAGAAAAATATCATTGATTAATTGCATTTTTTATTATTTTCAATGGAATAAATGTAAACATATTGCTTAATTTGACATTTTCTTTTATAAAGTGGTTGGTTGCACATGTACTATAGAAAAAAAATTCCATGCTTCTAATAATTGTTTGGTATGATGTTTGAAAAAACTAAATGAATTGTGTTTATTAATATCATCGATGTAATATTCAATACTTTTGCAATTACGATTCTTATGATGAGTGACATATCCACCATATTCTGTTGCACCCCACTTCAACGTCAAATCAAGAGAATACTGCTAAATGAGCATAAATTAGACAAGAAGCATACCCAAGCATGGTTGAATAGACCACCTATTCAATGCCCACTACATGAGTCACCAATTCAAATTGTCTATAGTAACACTACTTCCTTCACATGTTGGAAATGAAGGAAACAAATAAAGATTGGTATGATTGTTTTTTTATAGGATATGGTTTCCATGGAGGTGTTCAACTAAAATAGAGTAATGCCACACAGTTTGAACACATTAAGAAACTATTCACACAAACAAATCATAGATTAACACACCAATTTTTTACATGGTTAAAACCATCGAGGAGGGAAATAATCCTTGGCCTCATCCAAATAGCTACTTTATGCAACATATTAATGCAAAAGGAAAACAAAATTACATATGAGTTTCTCACAATCAATCATCAAGCAAAATACCTTCCATGCTCCTTAAATAGATATCATGGACCAATTGGGTGTTAAGCCATGGATCAATAGCCATTAAGATCGAGGTGAAGATGAATTGTCGGATAACTCTATGTCTAGATCATATCGTGACCATCTGATTACATAAGTACAATTGCATACTAAAGAAATAGACTTTACATAAATAAATATTAGAACAAGTTCATCTTAACTAGCTCCTAAGTGTCTAAGTATCCTAACATCCCCCCTTAAGAACAACTTGGGATAGGATTGAAGTATTTACAAAGGTGACACAATAGGAGAAGAAATTGGGCATTAGAGCCTATCCCCCTTAATGATTCTTTAATGCGAAGAAATGAGGTATAGAAAAATTTGCTTATGTAAGAGACTTTGTGAAGATGTCAGCAACTTGATCATCTATAGGGGAAAATAACACTTTGAGAATGTGATCCTAAATAAGCTTTATGATGAAGTGCATAAGTATCCCAATGTGTTTTTTGCATTGATGTTGAACTAGACCTTTGGCGAGCTTGATGGCACTCTAATTGTCACACTAGAGGGTATTCAAATGTTGTTGTTGGAATCGAAACTCTGGAAAGATTTTCTGAAGCCATGGGGATTTTAGACTTTCATTTACTGGGTCTCAATACTATGCTTCTGTTGAAGGAAGAGAAAGAGCTTGGTGTTTCTTATAAGACCAAGTGACAAGTCCAAAACCAATGTTGAAAACATAACCTACACAAGACTTACAATCATCAGGGTTGTTGAGCCAATCGAAATTAGTGAAACCAACCAAAAATGGAGTCCCTCTTGAATTGTAATGTATCCCAAACTAAATTGTACCTAGGATACACTGAAGTATCATTTTGCTACTTTCCAATGAATTTCATGGGGTGTTTGCATATATCGGGAAACAAGACCAATAGCAAAGGAAATATCAAAACAAGTATGAGTCAAGTTGATCCAGGTGGATATTGGTGGCCACCCACCTTTCCAACTGGCTCAAAACAGTTTTATGGCAATTTTGGTATTGTACTATTTTTAGCAGTTTTTCGGGTCTTAAACTTTCGGGGCCATTTTGAGGCCCTAAATGACCTTTTTTGGCAATTTGGGGGGCCAAATGATTGTGAGAGGCAACCATTTGGCCCCAATCGAAAGTTGTAAATCTCGGATAGACCTTTCCAACGGGCTACCGAGCGCCCCAAACGGAGATCGTATGCAAAAGTTACAACCCCGGGAAGTTGATGTACTCACTTACCCAAACGGGGCCCACATGACTTTTGGCGCTTCATCTCCTAGGGTTAGGTTTTTGGATGTCTAGGGTTTTTGACATTCATGTTTATTGTAAAAGGCCTTGAGAGCCTCATTGTAACCATCTTCTTGCGAAATGAGCACAGCCGTCACATCTCTTCTCAGAGATAAGCCGCCACCATTCCAGCAAGCTTGTTTTCCGCTGCATTTTACAGTTCTAGCTTATTTCCTTATTGAATAGAAAACCAGTTTTACTGTATATCTATTATTTTGTGTTAAGCATCTGATAATAATCTGTATTCATTTCGTTCTGCTCACAAAATCCGGATCAATGGTATCAGAGCGGTCTGCTCCTTGTCGTCTTAATGCATGTCCCCAACGAGGTCAGGGTACAAAGAATTGGGTCTCGAGCTTGTTTCTCTTGAGGACAAAAGCTCTCGCACGCCCAAGCGACCTCTCATGGCAGGAGAAAAGAAAGATGACGGGACAGGAGATCCTATCAAAATTTTGCTTGAGGAAGCCCTCACGCAACAGAGGAACGAGATGATGGATAATTTCGCGCAAATCCTTCGACGACTACCAACAAGCGACACATCTTCCTCGAGCGGAGGCGTCGCCCCCTTCAAGGTACAAATCAACTTCGATATCCCTATATTTGAAGGACAAATAGACGCAGATGCTGTAGATAAGTGGTTGAATCTACTAGAAGGGTATTTTTCTGTCCATAACTTTTCGAATAAAGAAAAGATTACTTTTGCGCTCCTCAAAGTCGTTCCCCATGTCAAAGATTGGTGGGAAACATTCTGCGAGCAAAAGGACACAAAAGAAGCCTCATTATTTTTAGTCACGGCCACCTGGGAATCCTTCAAGGATGCTATTAAGGAACAATACTACCATGTTGGAAGTTATGACAACTTGTATACCAAATGGACCACACTGCGACAAGAAAGAGACCAAGTAGTGCCAGAGTTCACAAATATCTTCCATACCTTGCGCACCAAGCTGGGTATCAAAGATTCAGAGCGACATCTGGTGCTCAAGTATCGCAGTGGTTTGCATAGATACATCCAGACTGAAATGGAATTTCTGGACATTTCTTCCTTGGGCATGGCCTACCGATATGCCGTCAAAATTGAGCAGAAGCTCAAACAAAAGACGCGGCAATTTGGGCCCGGGAACCCTTCACAGCAAAAGACAGGAAAGGGCGGCCCCAACCACATAATAAAGGACAAAGCAAAGATGGACAGTATCAGGACAACTAGTCCAAGCCGCAAGCAAAGAAGGACACCGAAAAAACAAAGAAAGATACAGGGAAGTGGTGCGACTTCCATAAGAGCCCTTGGCATAACACTGCTGATTTCCGCTCAAAGCAGTCGCTGGTGGCCAAAGTGAAAGCATCTGAATCAGATGCGGGTTCTGACTCTGAGTCCGAACCAGAAAGGGGAAGACGGATCATTGACGCGGAACCCAGTGCCACCATTTCTACCACCAAGCTCCATCCTGATGAACCAGATGAGCCAGAAGAAGGAGAACGCCTCTTCCATTCACAGATGTGGGTAAAAGGCACCCCGCTGCATTTCATCGTTGATAGCGGTAGCCAGAAGAATCTCATCTCAGCAGAGGTCATTAAGCACCTGGCCCTACCGACAACGCCGCACCCACAACCCTACACCATTGGATGGCTCCGCAAAGGAAGCGATCTCAGCGTCAGCCAACAGTGCCGACTGCCATACGACATCAAGCCCTTCAAGGACGAGGTATTGTGTGATGTTGCCCCTCTCGAAGTTTCAGATGTTCTTTTGGGCCAACCTTATTTATGGAAACGTCATGTTGTATATGAGTCTAGGCCTCGTAGTGTTATTATTTCTTTGAACAGGAAATTGTACAAGATACCCGAGGCAGTCCCTCCTAGTGCTATTTCCTTGATCTCTGCCAAGCAATGCAGGAAGGTCATCTCTCAGACCGGGAAATTTGTCTTCTTCGTGATTCGCTCTCAGAGTGAAAGAAAGATCGCAGCCACATCCCGGGCCTCCACGACAGATCTATCCACACAATAGAAGCAAGTGGATAAGGTGGTGGAAGGATACTCAGATATCTTCTCCTCTCTGACCGGGGTACCTATGCACTACCAGGTCAAGCATCCCATCGATCTGACCCCAGGCGCACCGCTACCCAATGGGCCAGTCTATTGTCGCTCTCTGTTGGAAAACGAGGAGATCAAGAGGTAGATCCAAGTATTGCTCAACAAGGGGCACATCCGTCCCAGTTCATCACCTTGTGGGAGCCCAATTATGCTGGTGCAGAAGAAAGCTGGGACCTGGCGACTCTGCATTGATTACCGGGCCCTGAATAAAATCACAGTTCGTAACCGGTACCTGATTCCCCGAATCGATGACCTCCTTGATCAGCTCACAGGGGCCAAATACTTCAGTAAGATTGATCTGAATTCTGGCTACCACCAGGTCCCAATAGAACAGAAAGATGTATGGAAGACTGCCTTCAAGTCAAAAGAAGGTCTTTTTGAATGGTTGGTCATGCCTTTTGGTTTGACAAATGCTCCGACAACTTTTATGAGGATGATGGACGATATCCTACTACCTTTCACCAACAATTTTGTAGTGGTGTATCTGGATGACATCCTCATCTACAGCAAGACTTGGGAGGAACACTTGCAGCATATTCAGTAGGTTCTGCACACCCTACGGAAGCACAAACTATATGCAAACTTGGAAAAATGCTCCTTCGGCATGGACAGGGTCCATTACTTAGGCTACATCGTTGATCGACATGGTGTGCATGTGGATCCAGCCAAGATCCAGGTCATTCGTGACTGGCCAGCCCCAACCACACTCACTGAACTTCGGAGCTTCTTGGGCCTCGCCAATTTCTATCGCCAGTTCGTGCTGGGATTCTCTCATATCGCATAGGCCCTCAGCCAAGTGACCAGGGGTGGTGGTGAGGAAAAATTTGTGTGGGGCCTGTCCCAACAACAATCCTTCGATGATTTGAAGAAGCGTTTGTGCTCATCGCCGGTACTCTCATTACCGAACCTGCAACATCCCTTTGAGATCGAGACAGATGCTTCAGATTATGCTGTGGGTGTCGTTCTCACTCAACACGGCCACCCTGTGGCATATCATAGTGAGACACTACCAGATGTTGTCCGCAAGTACCCTACCTATGACAAAGAAATGTACTCCATTGTACAAGCCTGTCTCTAGTGGAGACATTACATTCTTGGGAAGGAGACAGTCATCCACACTGATCACAAGCCACTACAATTCATGCAAACCCAAGGAAAATTCCAGAATGACCGCCATTAGAAGTGGTCAACATATTTACAGCAGTTCCACCTCAACATCAAATATAAAATAGGGAGTACCAACTGAGTTGCTGACTGCCTCAGTCGACCTCCAGTCGTGGCACTTACCACAGTGCTAGACTCTTGTGGCCACGAGACCTCCGGATGGCCCCACCTCTACGAGACAGACCCTGACTTCTCCGCCACCTATCAAATGTTGGGCACCAACTCAATGGTTGTTAATTTCCATCTTCAGGACAGGTTGTTGTGTCATCTAGGCCATCTCTGCGTTCCATCAAGCGAGCGTGCGAAGCTGATTTGGGAAGCTCACTATAGTCAGGTGGTAGGACACTTTGGTGTCGAAAAGACAGTGGCAGTGTTGCAGAAACATTTCTACTGGCCAAAACTTCGACAAGATGTCGGCAATTATATCAGGACCTGCACCGCTTGTGCTATTGCCAAACCGACCACTAAGAAACAGGGCCTATACACCCCTCTGCCTACTCCTGACAGGCCGTGGGAATCCATCTCAATGGACTACATGTCGGGCCTCCCGTCCACCAAGAGGGGAAACGACTGTGTTTTCGTGGTTGTAGATCGCTTTTCCAAGATGGCGATTCTAGCCGCTTGCAAGAAGAACATCACAGTAGAAGCCACTGCCAAGCTCTTCTTTGAACGAGTATGGGTACATTTTGGGATCCCACAGACCATTATCTCAGACCGTGACAGTCGGTTCCTCAGCTCACTGCTGGATACCAAGCTCACCAAATCCACGGACAAACGGAGGTCATCAACCGGATGGTCATACATATCCTGCGCATGTACAATTCAACACACCCCCGCACATGGGATGAGAGTCTCCCCTATGTCCAACATAGCTACAACCGAGCCCTGCATAGCTCAACTGGCCACAGCCCCTTTCAGGTGGGGTTGGGATTCCAACCATTGGGCACCATGGATGTTGCACTTCCCCTTGCGACCACCTCGGCCGACTTGTCCCCAGAAGCTGACAAAGCCGCTCGGTTCATTAAACGGATCCAGCATATCCGCCAACAGGTTCAGGATATTCTACAGAAGTATAATGCCAAGTACAAGCAGTGCCATGATAGACATCGGGTGCCACATAAGTTTCAGGTGGGCGACAAAGTTTGGTTGCATCTGCAGAAAGAATGCCTTACAGGTCCCCATCGAAAGCTTCGCCCACTCCGTTATGGGTCGTACACCATCACCAAGGCAGTGGGTGGCAATGCTTTTGAGCTCAACATTCCCCCCTTCCTTGGTCTGCATCCAGTCTTCAACGTGGCTCTCCTTCGGCCATATTTCCCACCACTATTAGACACCTCAGAGATAGCAGAGAAGTTGACACCAACAGAGCTCAACCCTGACTTCCTACAACAAGCATCCAGTGATCATATTGCAAACACACAGATCAAGGGCATTCGACATCAAAGGATCCAGCTTTATCGAGTTGTCAAAGCAGGGCAGCTCCTGCACCAAGGCAAGTGGCTCACCCGAGGCCAAATTCAGCAGAAATTTCCTCATCTGATGGGGGAACTCAACGCAATTGAGACCATTGCTTCCTAAGGAGGGAGGATTGATCCAGGTGGATATTGGTGGCCACCCACCTTTCCAACTAGCTCAAAACAGTTTTATGGCAATTTTGGTATTGTACTATTTTTAGCAGTTTTTCGGGTCCTAAACTTCCGGGGCCATTTTGAGGCCCTAAATGACCTTTTTTGGCAATTTGGGGGGCCAAATGGTTGCCGAAGGAAACCATTTGGTCCCCAGTCGAAAGTTGTAAATCTCGGATAGACCTTTCCATCGGGCTACCGAGAGCCCCAAACGGAGATCGTATGCAAAAGTTACGACCCCGGGAAGTTGATGTACTAACTTACCCAAATGGGGCCCACATGACTTTTGGCGCTTCATCTCCTAGGGTTAGGTTTTTGGATGTCTAGGGTTTTTGACATTCCTGTTTATTGTAAAAGGCCTTGAGAGCCTCATTGTAACCATCTTCTTGCGAAATGAGTGCAACCGTCACATCTCTTTTCAGAGATAAGCCGCCACCATTCCAGCAAGCTTGTTTTCCGCTGCATTTTACAGTTCTAGCTTATTTCCTTATTGAATAGAAAACCAGTTTTACTATATCACTATTATTTTGTGTTAAGCATCTGATAATAATCTGTATTCATTTCGTTCTGCTCATAAAATCCGAATCACAAGTACAAAATACTGCCAACTAATTGATAGTACAAGGTGGCATCTTCTTCAGCAATATTGTAACTGGCAATAAGTTTGACTCCAAACTAGAAGGGACAAGGGATTACAATCTTCCAAGTGAATGCAACAAATAAGGTCACAAGCATAGTTATATTGAGAAAAAAAAATATTTGGATTGCAAGACTTGGAGGCCAAGAAAATATTGCATATGTCCTAAGTTGTTCACTTCAAATTTCTTATTTATAAGGTTGGATTTCACATGGGTTAAAATTTTAGGGTCACTACTAGTAAGAATAAGGTACATAAAGAACAAGGATTATGAGATGGTTTTCTACTTCCTTGGTATAAACATTGGGGTCAGAATGACATCTAGAAAAATCGATGTCAAGTAGAATGATTGACATCTAAACGTGTTCGTCTTCATCCATAATTCTAAAGGCATGATGCCAATTCACTCTAAGGTTACTCTATAAATGTCTTCATCAATGACATTATCTTCATAATTGGAGCCTGTACGATATTTGCAACAATCATTGGTTCATTCAACATGGATTGCACCATTCAACCTTTTATCTTCATCTCTACTTTATAACTTTCTCAAGTTTGTTGTCACAATTAAAGTTCTTAGACCAAATATTTTCACACACTTGTTTGTGACCTTCCATTTTCTTCATGAACTTCAATCTTCATTTCTATTGGCAACTCTTTGTTTCCAATGAATTCTATTTCACATATTACTTCAGGATTTATTTGTAAGGTAGGCTTGCTCCAATGTATCCTAGATATTTTTGAGCTCAAGCACATACTCTTTATTTCATTGGCTTGTCATCTTGATCTTATGCTTTGTAAATCTACTTCAGTTGTTCTTCATTTTAAATGTGGTCAAATCAGCTCTTACAGTCATTCAAATATAACTTCTTGCAAATATGTCAATGGGAGATCATGATTAGACTTTAATCCTTATCAAGGCATGTCACAGTGGTTTGTCTTGATTATGATGTTAATGTTTCTATAGCTACTACTTTGTCAAGTCGTTATGGATCAAAAGAATATTGGAAGTCTTCCACTATCTTGTTGGCACTTCTTTGCTTTCGACAACAGTATCTCTTTCTTGAGTAGGTTGAACAAATTCAAGAGTAAGATTCTTTGCATCTTTTGGTTCTTTCCTGCTGCTAGCCTTTCTTTCCAAACCTTTGAGGATATCACACTTTATCGCTTGTCAACATTACTCTTTTGTGTACAAGGATTCATTTCTTTGTTCTCTTTTATATTCCATACTTTCTTGGATTCCTTCTAAACACATAGGGCTAGCTGACGTACCTTTCTAATTTCCTTCTACTCTTTTCTCTTTCACATTTTTATGTACCCCTGTCTCATATATGTTTTTGCAATATGTCCAAAACAAAGACAGTTATGGCATTGAATCTTAGAATAAACTATACCTTTGTCTTTTGCTTGAGCATTTCTACCATGAGCTTTGCAATGAATAGCCTTGTGAACATGATAGTTGCAAGTGTAGCAATAGCCATGAAAAGTACTTTGATACCTGGGTATAGATGACCTTCCTTGAAGTGCATGTCTTATAAGTTGATCTTCTCTTTTGTTGTCCTTGGGGAATGACTCCTGAATGACCATTTTTTGAGGTTTGAAGTCTTCATTCTTGAGTGAGCTAGCGGTATTTATATTCATAGCATTTGAACCTTCATCATTGTTTCTCTAGTCATATACTAGACCTTATTTGTCAAACTGTGGTCTCTAACTGCCGATAATATTATCCAATATTTCAGTGTTGTTGTCAAACTTCTCTTAAAGATTTAACAGAATCCTCATTTTATGCATATCCTTTCTTATGGAAACCATCTCTGCCTCCAATGTCTCACAAGATTTATTCTTGTTTTTTTTCAGCTGATTTGTCAAAGCTTCTTCAACTCTTTTTGTGTTTTCCAACTGAGTCTTTAGATAAACAATGATCTTTCTAGCTTCTTCAACTTCCTCATGGGTCTTTTGTTGTTGTTTCTTTAGGAACATGTGTTGTGGGAAAAATTGCCACAAGGGTGGACATCCTTCCCACAATGAGAGAATCCTTGAAGTCGTAGCAAGGGACCGGTGTTATGATTTCGAACTAAAATAAACAAACCCTAAATGATTAGGAAATCTCTTGATTAGTAACAAAAATAAAATAAAATAAAAAACAAAATTGAAATAAAAGGATGGGTGAGAGATAAACCAAACAAGCTTGAACAAGTGTATGCGAAACCGAATTTTTATTGCCCAATGGTCTAGCTAAATACAAGACTAACACCTAGGAGGTGAAATCTTCAAGGGAAGTCAACAATCTCCCTTAAGGAGGTCCTTTATGTCCACACAATTGCAAGATAGCTAGGATAGAACAATGGAGAAACTCTTACCTCTCAGGGTAAGAGGGCAAGGGAGATTTGTGTATACCAAAATGAGGTAGGAATGAGATTGAAATAAGATCTCTCAATGTGACTCCAACGACATAACTTTGCTCTGAATTTCATCCTCTAGAATTCATTCCCATGGCTTCATAGGCCAAAGGGTGTCCAAGAAACATCTAGATCCAAATGTGAACTCTCTCCTCCTTTGAACTAGTTCTCAAGTACATGAGAGGGGCTATTCAATGCCCCCAATCATGTGAGAGATCCCAATTCGAATTTTCGATCGAAGAGAGTTGTTTTGAGACTTTCATGCATCACGGAATTTTGTAGTCCTGGTGTTTTATCAGTCGTGTGGGTGTTTTATCGCACGAGTGATTGTAAAGATAAATCACACTACATAGCACAGGAATCCAATGCTTAAAGTCGCACTGTTGTCCCTTTAGACTATTTTTGGCATTATGGGGCTGAGATTGTTCTCTGGATCTGATGAGGATGTCTTCGGTGAGCTGTATTTTGTATGTTGATGACACATTTCTACAAGATTAGCCTAAATTTCGCATGTATGCAAGATATAAGCATTAAGATATGCCCCCTGATGTATGAGGTTCGTATGGTACTGTAAGGTCGATAATGCATCATCGTTTCTTTTTTCTCTCCATGTTCTTATAAGCCCTCAAACATTTGTGGGTAAAAGAACATGCCCATGGGCGAATGATGTTGGTGATGGCCATTCAAGTTGTAAATAATATCGGTGTTTTATACAAATGAGACAGGCATACCTATGCTCGTGAAAATCTTGTCAAAGTAGATTACAAAGAAGAGGAGACCAAGGGGTCGACTTTTAATAATATTGTTGCAGGAATGAAAGTGGCTTTGATACCTGTATGAGTAAATAGATCCTGGAATTGTTGTGACTGGTGCTGAAGAATAGAGACTGTTGATGCTCATGAATATCCCACGGGGGTGGGGATCCTAAATACTTGTGATTTTGTTGGGGGAAATTCACTAGATTGAATGTGTTGATACCATGAATCATAAATCTGAACACTGCTACCATTACAATGTATGAATCCCCCTTATGAGATAGATGTGTTGACATCGATCATAGGGGAGGCCACTAAGTTAAGGAGCACTAATAGCTCCCCTTACTTAGTTCGAGGTGGTCCCTTATACTGATTGAAAGGGACCCCAATGTACAACTGCAACTACTGCAACTCTCATAATGTGATGTTTTGATGTCAATGAGAGCTAAAGCATATGATAATGCGGTGGGCTTATCTCAAAATCCAAGATCATGTTGTAACCGACTAAGAATGAAAAATAGGACATAAGACTGGTTAATAAGCGTGAGGATCATGATTTCCCTTTATCAATGTAAACAAGGATGAGTAACTGACGACAGCTTTCTTCAAATGATGGTGTAGTGTGTAATGGAGGGAAACAGACTGCAGATTGAAGGGCTTTATCATAGACACAATACTAATGAGTTATGGTGGATGAAAACACTGATAATGTTGAAGTTATGTGGACTCAAAATTCATTGATCAAGGGAGAACAAGGGATGCTGCAAAAGAAGAATGTGATGGGATTCCCACAGTTTTATGCCAATCGGGGAACCATTTGTACCAAAAGAATGATTGGGGTGGTTCCCACAGTTTTGAGTGGGTCGGGGAACCAATTTGAATGGGCAGTATTCCCACAGTTTTGATTGGATTCATGAATCAATTTTGATGATGAAGTGGTTTTTTCAGACGAGAAGCCGAGTACCCCATGAATCAATGTCGTGCATAATGTTTCTGCGGAATAACTGAGTGGGAATGATATCTTCAAATGGTGGGGGCCCCATTGGTGTTTTATCGAGGGTTGATGAAGGGAAACGAGGATGGGATATTACTCATGAATGGGATGATAGGTTATCTATGAATAATGATCGTAACATGTGCCGAGGAATATGAATGGCACTGGGTATAGAATTCAAGGTGATGACATGTGGTTTCTTTTGTGACCAATTGGATGAGTGATTAGATTCCCTTATAGTGATTGAAAGGGATCCCAAGGTACAACTGCAACTAATGCAACTCTCGAAATATAGTGTTTTGATGTCGACGAGAGTTGAAGTATATGATAAGACTGATTGATCAGTGTGGGGCTCATAAATTCCTTTGATCGATGTAAACATGGGGAGCAGGGACGATATCTTTTCTTTCAGGACGGCACAGATTCAAAACTGGTGGAAACAAACTGCAACTGAAATGGATTTGATGGAGACGCAAAACAAATGGAATGGTAACCGGAAAAATAGATATTGTTGAACATATGGAGACTCAAATACATTGATCAAAGGTGGCCATGGGTTGCTTTCAAAATAATATGGTGTTCCCTCAATGTGAGGTTACGAGGGAACTTATTTGTACATAAAGAATATCGGTGGGGTCCCCATATTTTTGGGTGTATCGAGGGACCGATTTGATGATGGCTGGGGTCCCCACCATTTTGAGTGTATCGGGGGACACTTTCCAATGATGAAGTGAGGGATAATTTTGCAGACGCAAAGACGGGTGACCCATGAAACGATGTTATGCAGTATATACCTACGAGGTAAATAAAACTGGTTGTTTCTAAGGGTGGGGTCCCCATAGGTGTCTTTGCGGGGGTGATGATACGAGGAGGATTGCAATGGTTAAAGTGCTCATGGAGGTATGAGGGGGCCTTCTGAATCATTCTCGTAACATGTGCCAAGGGATCTGACAAATGTTGGCTTGGTGGAATAAATGCACAACTTCAAAATGATACTATGAGGGAGGGTCTTTTCAAACTAGGTCAGATTCCTCAAGCTTGTGGGGGGTCGACATCATGGGTGTCAATTGATGATGGATATGGGACTGATGCACACACCCATAGGGGGACATACTATTCATAGTAATGATGTTATTTTAACATCAAGGTCATGAATGATGGCCCTATGGTTATCAGCAAGAATATTGGGATATGCATTATAAAAGGAGGGTAAACAAAGTCTATATGCCAGTTTTGGAATGATACATGTGGTAGGGTGTGTGCCCCTTGTTGTTAGAACTTGGATTCTTATTCCTATAATGGAAAAACAAGCAGTTCCATATTGTCCTGATCGCGGTCATGCACATATGGCGCACATACCCAAGTGCAGTAAAGGACATAACCAAGGTATTGACAATGCAAAATCATATAACCAAAATAGTGCATACATGTGGGGTACTTGGATAGGAAAGTAGTGGCCCGATGACATTGGTGGAAATCTGGATTGGTTGGTTCCATGTCGAAGAGCTCAAAGCGTTGGTCGTCGTTGTGTGAACGGTTTTAGAAAACGATTTACGGTTTGTCTGTGGCATCAGTTGGAAGTTTGGGTCAAATGAGTATAAAATAGGGGTAGCGCCCACTTTTTGAAATCATTTGTACTTTGTGCCACCAACCTTCGAGAGTGCCTTTTGAGAGATTCTAGTAGATTTGGTGCACCGTTCGTCGAGCCACGAGTTCTAGGTATGCCTGAACCTTATAATCATTAATTTTATCTGGGTAGACTTAGGTTTGGGGGTACCCTGGGCGGCCAGGGATCCTTTTTTATGTTTTTAGGACTACCACGCAGGATTTTTGGAAAATCTTGCACTGTCATAGCACGATATTTTTCGAAAATTGTGCGCAGTGTAGTGCGCTCTCTAGCGCGGAAATAATGTACCGTACCACGCGTAGCGCTGCATAGATATGCTTCAGCCACGCGCTGGTTTTAGAGCGACTATTCCTCAAACAATCATGTGGCTCATGTGACCGAGCTGTATACATCCCGCGCGCTACTTCCATGCGGCCAAGTAGTGTTTCGACCGCACTACATGCGGATATGTTGTAAAATGTCGCACTACGCGCAGACTTTTTAGAGAAGGTCACACTAATGTTCTTACAAGTCTGATGGGTGATCATTTCCTTGTGCATGTGGTTGTTGGTTGGTGATGGCGCACATCGAAGATGTTGAGTGGAGAGAGATAGAGAGAGAGAGAGAGAGAGTATGATGACCTTCGAGCGATTGTGTTAGCTGACCGAGCAGCGATCAAGGCCTTACACAATGTTAGGATCTTGAAGTTCTTCAAGTGCTCTCTGATGCATTCAGTTGATTACCTCTTGTGGCGGCTTCTAGACATGTAGGTCCCGGACTGAGCAGTGTTCCATATATAAGGTGAGGACCTGACCATCACGACTCGGGATATTTATTTCTTGACGGGGCTGACACCCCGAGGGATGAGGGAGCCTCTCCCTCCATATTTGGTGGGGGAGACAATCCACATGTTAGTGGATCGGTAATACGGCGGTGAATAGAGTTATGTGAGCTTTGGTGGAGTGTTGGTGAGCCACTTGAGGGCTCTACCGGTGGAGGCTATTGTGACATTCGTTGTTTGTGTATTGGGGTCGTGTCCCCCAACCAGATCACAAGGGGAGATTCAGCTGGTAGAGTAGTTGATGGCTAGTCAACCTGTGGAGTTCAATTCGTTGATGTTGCATTCGGTGATGTAGAAGATGACAGATTTGCATCATGGTAGGGGGAGATGCACCTTCTGCTACGACAGTGTGTTGTGCTCCTACTTCTTTGAGTTCTACCCGTCGTTGTGGCCACAGGTGGTGGTGCCAGCGAGGGGGCCACAGGAGCTGCGAATGGCATTTTGGTGGCGTATTATGCCTCGTGTTGGTGGAGGGAAATTGGGGGGCTATTATACACCACAGGTGCTAGAAATATGGGAGGGTCGTATAGGCTAACTAGAGAGATATCCTTGGAGTGGGATGAACCTCCGAGTATATCGGGAGCTACCCTTTCCTACTAGCGGTTTCGACGCGACTAGTATGTTTTTATGGTTTCGTACTTTATGCATATATATTTGTACATACTTTTATTTATGCACATTTATGATATATACGCTTATCAGGTATTGATGATGGTTTTCTCTTTTGTGATGTAAATGTTGGTCCTATGAGGCCACCTTGATGGCCGAGAACGAGGAGAGATCAGTCGATCAATGGGGCTGGACATGCCATTGTCGAAGCAGGTGCGACTGAGGGTGGTCCCACCGGAGCGAGAGGAGCCAGAGCTAGAGGAGATGCAGCAGGTGGGGTGGTTTCCAAGGACCGGGTGGCAGTTGTGGTAGCCGACTTGGAGTGGATGTTTGGCGATCTGACTGCTGGCGTTCATGAGCAAGGTTGGGCCGACCTCGAGGATGATGAGTGTGACCTGACACTCCACTTACCAGCTGAGTGTGGGCCACGGTGGAGGCACATTATGTGGCGTGTAGTGGTAGCGTGTCATATGGAATGAGAGGTGTTTGGAAGAGCATCCCCTCCTCCACGACAGGGACCAGAGTTGATGCGAGGGGAGGATGTGCGGCCACTGGCCATTTTGGGACCGCAAAATCCATCAGCCGGTGGGGCGGATTTATTCTTTTTGTATAGGGCGCATGGGCCCTATTTTCGTATGTATACAATTTTTATGATCCTATGGGAGACGGGTTTTTGATGTATCCCCCATAAGGATTCTATGTATATGCCCCAGGAGAGCCATTTTTTGTACATGACAGACATTTTTTATGAGATATATATATATATATATATATGTATGCATATATCATTTTTGCAGCACATGATGTAGGCCTCTCTGTATGCATGTGATGTATGTGTATTTTGCTTTATGTTTCCTATGTGTTGATGTGATGCATATGTAGTAGTTGATACTAGCATATTTATTTTGGGCATGTGTGATCAACTGTAGGACTTGTGATGTGAGATACATGTATGTGTAGTCATAGGTGAAACATGTTGACGTATTTATGTATGATTTATACGTAGGGTTATGCAGCCGGGTGATGTACTAGGTGCCAATTCAATACCTCATCGGCGACGGATTCGGTGAATGCATTGGAGCTTCTCCGTACATGTGTGAAACTTATGGTTTAAAATTGTCGAATGAGAAGGTGCATGCGCAGAAACTTTCGAAGAGGAGTGAGTTACAGAAATGGAATACATTATTCAACTATGATACGACAAGTTGTAAGTGGAGGTGCACTTGTAGATGGTGAATGCCTAGGTGTAGGGCATCACTTAACATACCTGTTACGGCATCGTACTCTGCTTGGTTTCTTGTTATTTCCCCCAAGCACACTCCGTCGGTGTTGTGTAGTGTATGGAAGGGGGAATATATAACCCAGGCAGCGAATGCTAGATGTTTGGACCATCGACTGGCACCGTCTGAATATCCTATGTAGATGTCCATCTGGGAGGCCATCTGCATTTAAAGAAGAGAGGTAGTTTACATTCTAATTCGAGATAGTGTGAAATGAAAGTAAAGTTTTTGACACAAAATAAGAATATCAACGGCTAGTGTTGGATGTCTTGTTTGTGTTGAGGGGGTACAAACCCCCTTTGATTTGTTAGTTTTTGGGAATGCTTGGTGGTGGTCTACGTCTTCATCGAAGGACAAGGAATCACTGCAAGTGAGGACATCGGCTAAAGGAGATTCAACTTCGATGGTATACGGTAAGGTCAGTATTACTTTCTCGGTTGGTGACCTTTGCGGGGTTATACGGAGGGGTTGTAATTGACCTTGCATTCTCATTAATTCGAGACGAGTTTGTCGTTCGGCGCGCAAAATGAGGCATTGAAAGGAGTAATGGGTGGTCTCTCCACAAGATCAGAAAGGTCTTGGTACACGTGGATGGAAGCGTTCTTGGTCTTCTTGAGAATTTATTTTCTCTATTATGCATGCGATGGAGCTAAGAGGGAGCATATGGGCGGAGTGCCCACATGATGAGCATTCATTGTGTCATTGTGTCATTGTAAGTTTAGATGGGTCTTGTGACGTGACAGGATCTACCATGTTTTCTGCATATGGCGCAACTTCTATGGAAGGTGTGACCGGAAGTGTCGCTGATGTGGTGATCACATTAATGGATGCTACTTCCTGGTTTAAGAAGGGGGGTTCCTCAATTGTTACTTGAGTGAGACAGACTGTTGCCAACGCCTCTTGATATCGAGGGAGTTCAGGGAAATGGTGCATATAGTTCCCATGTTGAGCACATATGGAACATGCGTGATTCGTACGCAATTTTTTTACTTAGATGTGGGAGAGGGAGGTGTGCCCCCTTTTACCAATGGTGGAGCATGGGTGATGCTAATGGGAGTTTCAACCAGATTCCTTAGCTCAGGTAGAGTAGGACATAGATTGGTTGTGTGGCCTTGCTTCCCGCAAAGAGAACATGGTTGTGTGACCCTTTGATTGGGAGTATTGATCATTGTTGGGGATTTTAACTCTTGATGGTTGATGCCCCCTGATTTAGGTTTCGCGGTTTCTATAGGGTTAGGTAATAGGGTACCTTTCAACTTGGTTTGTTTGGTGCCCCCATTGGCAGTCTTAGTGGTGACCGATTGTGGGGTAGTTGCAGATGTCATAGGTTGGGTTGTCGTAACTGGACGTGTTACTGGCCTTGCAGCTGTACTAGCCGAAATGGGGAAAAACTCATAATGGGCGACTGGTTTGGAATCCATCTCTAGGAAGGGTGGTGTAAGGTACCACACCGTGATTCCCAAAGTTATCCCAGGTAGATTTAACTGAGCCATAATCGATGTCCCTTATACACCCGTGGGAGGATACAAGAATGGGATTTGAAAATTAGGTCGTACCAATGGACTCAACGTTTGTTCAATGCAATGAATCAGTGGTGGTGTTGATGATGATATTGAGGTGGAGGTGGCACCATTTTCAACGGTGAAAATTGTGCACATTAGGCCATCGGTCTATGTAGGGATCTTAGGTGGTGATCCTGTATATGCTCCTAACAAATTGGAGTCCTTGTACATACCGAGAGCAATGTCAACATATGCTTGATCATTGCCTAGAACAATGGGTAGGACATTGTCAGGGTTGCTTGTGGTATTAGGGTCATAGTAGTTAATCTTGTCAAGGGTAACTACCTTCCCATTTAAGGAAAACATCATGATATGAAAGACTGAGGAGGCTACCACCTTCATGGCGTACATATAACTACTCCCCAAGAGGATGTTGTAGTTGATTTTTGTTTCGAAGACTTCGATATTGATCATAACCATCTTTCCCCCCAGCTCTATGGGAACATTTTGATACAATCCTCTTGATTGGGATGGTCTCCCATCATACGTGCGGAGAGTAATAGAGGAGGGGACTAGCTCGGGAGATCCTAATTGTTTCCATATTTTTACGGACATAACGCAAGTGGATGTGCCTTCATCGATGATACAATGGTGGATCATGATGTTTTTTACCATGACTGGTACTTGAAATGCAACTAATGATGGTATTCGCGGATAACCTTTGTCAACATCAAAGGTCATAAGGTGTGAATCGAATGGATCAATGGAACTAAGTGCATTGAGTAATGTCTTTCTCTATGTTGGGCAAGACTTTAACACCTCTAATGTGGACATAGCCACAGGGGATTGAACCAAGTCATCCACAATACTGTAATTGTGGGGGCCTTTCATGTGAGGGTTATTACGGGTACGCCAAAGTGGAACTTTCGAAATCCATGGGATTTGTTCGGTATTCAGGCGTGGTATTTGTATAGGGTGCCCCGAGGGGATAGGAACGTCTTCTGCTTGGGCGGTAGGAGGGTCGTCATAACCTTTGGTTCGTGTATGAAGGTTTAAATCCAGTGTATAGATATTTTGAAAAGAGCCATCACCTAGTGGGAAAGGGTCTTGTTGTTGTGTCACTACCCCTTGATTGGAAAAGGGTTGTTGTAACATAGCAGTTTGTGGTTGGGGAGGATTATCTACCTGAGGAGGGTTCACCATTGACTTCTTTTTGGCTTCCACTAACTGTTGGCATTTGGGGATAAGAGGACAATGTGTGTGTAATGACCATAATTGCCACAAATGGAGCATCAATAATTGGTTCTCGAGGGGGGGGGGCGATTCTTCCCTTTTTGGGGGGCATTGTTAGTCCCTGTATTTGGATCACTCATATTCTGGTTTCGCTGAGGAGGGGGGTTTCCCCCTTGCCCCGTCTGTTGATTTGGATTGTTCTTACCTTTCTTTTTCCCATGATTCTATGTATTTTGGGGATTTGCGGCATTCAATTGCTCGAATTGTTGAGTTTGTTGAACTTAAGAAGGTTGAACTAAGTTAACCTCCATGTGGGGGGCTGGTTGCTGACCAGCTGGGCATGGGAATGGATAATATGGGTTATATCCTAGTGGTGGGATAAATGCAATTTTTGTTCCATAAGAGGTGGACATAGGAATGGCTTGTGCCATTGGCAGTGTGGGAACCGTCATCGCTTGGCTAACGTTTGGGTAGGTAGGACTATATGGTCCATACTATAATTAACCAACTGATGGTGTTGGTGTCGGTGTGGGGGTTATCGACGCAAGTGGCATGGATGGGTAATACAGAACCATGTTGAATGGCACCGATGTGGTAGGAGGATCCTTTCCTATATGGGAAATGGACCCAATAATCCCATCCGTTGAATGTGATGAGCCCAAAGGGGTAGGATCCAACGACCGATGTCGAGCGGCATCGAGGAGGATTATGTAAAGGTAGTCGGATTGTGCATATATGAGGTCGAAATGTTGTGCTTTCATAATGGCCTCTTCCTCGCTTTGTGGCATGGAGGTGGAAACATATTTAGATATGGTGGGTTGGAGAGATTTGATAAACCAATCCAACAAAAAGGGAGGTTGTATTTCGATCTTGCATAATGTACGGCATCTACGCCACTCGTGGATGTGGTCCGAGATGTGGGTGGAAGTATTTTGACGAAACTCAGTGAGAATTTCGAGGCCTAGATCATGTCAGACTGGTAGTTGAAAGTACGTAAGAAATGCGATGGCCAATGTCACAAATGTAGAATGGGTTCCACTTTCTAGGTTGATGTACCACTTTGTTGTTGTTCTGGTGAGGGTACGCTGGAAGAGGCGAAGCCTCACAGGGTCATCCACTATGTTGTTATATGAACACCATAAGTGGAAAGACATAACATGGTTGGCAGGATCGTCTCCCTGTTTTCCTTCAAATTTGGGAATGTCTAAAGGAAGCTTGTCATCCATGGCCGGCCATGTTGTATCATGAGTGATGGGATCATTAGTCAGTTTAGCCAAATCTGGTAGGTTTAAACTAGCCATAAATGGTAAGGTAGGGATGATTGGTCTTTCCATTATGTTTGGGATGTGATTTCCATGAGGGGGAGACCCAGGTGGTGTTGTAAACAATAGTTGACCTCCTATGAGAGAGGATGGGTCAAAGGGATCCGAGGGATCTCCATGGGAAGAAGCCAGTGGGGGACTAATTCTGATGGGGGAAGAAGTGGTGTAATTAATAGATTCTCTGAGGGGAGAAAATGTACCTAGAAAGGCTTGGCCTTAACTAGATGATCCTATCAATGCTTCCTGGGAACAACCCCAACTTGAATTCCCTCCGTGTGTAACACGGGGGAACAATGTCAAAATGCCCCTCGAGAGAGGGGATAGGCCTTGTAGTCTACGAGACTATATTAGGATGTCTTTTTGTTCCTCAATGGTGAAGGATTTGTGTCAATATGAGAGTGATAGTGGAAGAAACACAATTGAACAAATGCAAAATATGCCAACCACAACAGATGCAAAATGGTGTGATAAGTGAGTGATATGTGCAATGTCGGTTTTAATGCATGAGTCCCCACATGTAGGTTCTTTTTATAGGAGTTTAGTGAACTTGTAGTTAAAAAGAAAATAAATGTAGATTCCATAGAAGACCTAACGTCCTTCCTCTCAAATGTAACTGTGCCTCCCAAAGCACAATTGATAGTGATAATGGTATCTACTCACCAATCAACTAGTGGAAGTAACAAAGAGTTAGTTCTACCAATGATGGGGCCAATGATCCAATCAAGAATACTTGGAAACACCTCCCAACGACAATAGCTAACTTCGAGAGTCAATTGCAATCACAATTCCTCCTTGGTGATATCCTAAGTTAGGAAACTAAGATACCTTGTGTCAAGTGTGGATCAGTGGTTCGGCCTACACGGTATAGTGTCGTCTCCCTACAAAAAGCTCAGTGGCTTGTAGGGGAGAGAAGGGAAACTATACCTCGATGTTCACCTCCTTGGTCACGGTGCACTTCTGATCCAAGTTTTCTTTTAACACTTGCTTATAGCAATATTTTGTAAGTACCCTATGAGACAACAATGCTATGTTTCAAAATATCACTAATGAAACTAGATTGGTGGGCATTAATGAATTCCTAGCCCAATCAATTTCCTAACTAAAATATTGTTTTGTGACCTCCCGTGGAGGATTTTAGTTGGTTAAGACAATTACACTGTTGATTTTAAGGGGTTTGAATGTTTCACTTATGGAGTGTAAGAGGAGTATTTCACAATCCCTACCTTTATGGTTCACCAAGCTCACATGAAGTGCGAGGTGAAGAGCATACTAGGATTGCAAGAGTCTTTATGCCTCTTATTGTGTGCTAGTGGTGCAAACACATGTGATGAAAGCAAAAAACGATTTTATGGGAAAATTAACTAAAAGAGTATATCAAGTATTCCGTACTTTTGACACTAAGAGATGCTCATGACTCTTTGCAAAATCAAATATTTCTAACTAATAGACAATTTTGCAATGGAGGTATTTCACACTTGTCACCCTTTTTTTGATTCACCAAGCTCACATGTAGTGCGAGGTGAAGAGCATAATTCAGGTGACAAGTGTCTTTAGGTCCTTGCTTGTGTGTAAAAGGTGTTTTCTACACTAGCAATATTACTAAAAACAACATGTCGATTTGATGCATAAACAAGAAATGGTCTTGAATACTAGTGACAACAATGGGGCCCATTGAAAACCTCGAAGTTGGTTACCTGGGTAAGTTTCAAGAGAGATGTACTATTTACATCCTAATATTGGTCTAGGTGCACTAATTAATAAAAAATTAAGTAATTGGGTGAATTAGCCTTAATTTAAATTCACTAGTAAGCAACAATTGGGCTTCCAAACTAAGTTATGCAAATAAAAAGCAAATAAACAACAGTAGCGCGGCTAAACTAGACTTTGTCGTGCGAACCACGAGGGTTAATACAAAACAGATGCACTGTAGTGTGGGTAATACACTAACCTTCCGCGTGGGTGCAATGAGCGATGTAGCACGGGTCTGACACGAGTAACCTGCGCTATGCGCGCGACTGTCGAATTTGTTTCCATGTTATCGACGCGGCAGAGACGTCGAGAACTGCATGGCTGTAGAAAAATAAATGGGGCCATGATGGGGCCCAAATCCTGGAAGCAAGAGGTGGAATACCTGATCTCTTGCAAGTGGCAAATACCCAGAATTAGATACTTAGCATAAAAAAACCTAGTTTAAAAAGAAATGAACAAAAATAAGTATGGTTTCCATTAAAATTGTTGTGGAAAAAATTGCACAAGTGCACTCTTCCACTTGGTAAGGGGCTAAGCCTTGTAAGTTGTTGCAAGGCCTCAGTCCTTGGATCCCCTTTTTATGTGGTTTGGTATTCCTCCAAGTGATATTGCAAGAGATTGTTAGCCTTAGTTTGAAAATATTGATAAAAAGAAAATGAAAGAGATGGGGGGAGAATTAAAACTTCAGCAACAACCAAAGATATGCTAAAGCACTCTTGTATTGCCCAATGGAATAGTTATACAACACCCAGGAGGTGAGGTCTTCAAGGGAAGCCAACAATATCCCTTAGGGAGGCCTTTCTTGTCCAAACTAAATTCTAAGTAGATGGAAGAACAATGTATAGAAACACTTACCCCTTGATGGTAGGTGGCAAGCAAGCTTGGGAATGCTCACAATGGTAGGAAATGGTGGGCTATGAGGAAGCTCCAACTCAAATCCAACAGAATAACCTTGCTCTAATTTCTCTCTACAAAATGCATGCCAGTGGCTTCCTTTTATAGGCCAAGAGGTGGCCATCAAACAACTAGATCCAAATGTGAACTCTCCTCCTTCATGAACTAGTTCCAAGGTATACAAGGGGGGTTGATTAATGCCCCCAAGTGTGTGAGGAGCCGAATTTTGATCATTGGGAAGGATTGAGTCTTGATACACCGCTAGGAGTGAGTGGTCCCTCCATTTTGACAATAGTATGACTATCAAAGGAAAATTCGTGTGGGTGTAGCACAGGCATTGTTCAGGTAACCTGCACTATAGCGCGGGTCAACTCTGTAATACCCATGCTACCCTTTGTTTTGATTGTTTCTTGGAACTTATGGACTCATGCTGTGTTTTGGATCTGTTGAGGATGCATGTGGTGATATTCATTATGTATGTTGATGATGCCTTATTGGATGAATCGTCGAAATGTCGCATGTGTGCAACTTTTAAGCGTTAACAGTGCCAAAATATGAAAGAGGTTGTAATTGCGCACACACCCATGGGGGAACATGCTACTCTGGATTACGACATTGATGGTATGTTGTACTCAAGAAAGGGGACCCTATGGTTATCAATGGGGATATTGCATAAAGTTAATATAAACAAAGGGAAAATGTTGCCTATATGCCAGGATGAGATGAGATACCTTTGATTGGTGTCCCCACACCATTGTTATAGAGCGACAATGTATTTTCTTACTACTGATCCTGCACACATGGTGCACATATCCAAGAGTAATATTGAGTATAACAAGATTATTGACAATATAGAATAATTTAACAAGAATTTTTAGCACACCTATGGTATGGCCAAAAAAATGTGGGCATCGGTTTGGTGGAAACCATGAGTGTTGGAAAATGGTGCAACTTATCTTGAGTGAAAGATTGTTTGCACGCCCGTGCGGAATCCCTTGTCGATCAAATTGTGGGGGATAATGTTATGGGATGTAAATTCATGGAAAGGTTTCATGCTACATCTCCCAAGGATACCCAACACATGCTAGAAGGCTCTCTTGGTGTCTAAGGATTTCCTAGTAGACCGTGGTTGTTTTCCACAATCGATGGTGGTTTTGTTGGTGAAGGTTGGTCTTCCTCCAATGCATATGAAGATGTATCATCACTTGTGAGTAAGTTGGCTAGTGATGACATACTGATAATGTCACCTTAATTACCAATATAAGGTATTGGGAGGAGAACCTCCACAATGGGTATCCCAGGGGGGTATTCCCTTATGGGAGGGAGATTATCTTTGACCCTCATATGTTTGAGGCGGGCGTCCTACTCGGTGCGCAATATGGGGCACTGGAAGGAATAATGTGTTGACTATCCACACGATCTACATGGTTGAGTATTCCATGCATGTTTGAGATCATGTGCAAGACTTAAATACGGGGTGGTGCGATCAGTGATGATGGTGCCAATTGTACTTGGGATCATATGGGAATGGTTCCCACATGATGAATACCCATGGGGTTGTATTAATGGTGGCGATGTTGGAGGTGCTAGAACATCTAACGGTGGTGCTATTAATGGTGGCCTCTTGATGGAGAGGATGCGGATGTTGTGGCCTCTTGTGGTGATGCCCCCTGTGTTGGTACTGATGTAGTAACAAAGTTGATAGAGGTTGCTTCAGGAGGTGGTTGTACAGCTGCAGAATGTGTGAGGCAGATGGTTACCAGCGCATCTCGAAGTCGAGGGAGATCAAGACAATGATGGGTATAATGCACAAATTGAGAACATATTGTGCATGCATGATTGTTTCGCAATGACTTGATATTTTCCTTAGTGTTGGGACCGGATGATGTGGTCGGCATGCCTTCTACTGAATTTTTCAGGGCATGGGTTATGCTAACCGAGGCGCTGAGCAAATTCCTGAGCTCAGGTAAGGTAGGGCACATGTTAGTCGCATGTCGTGATTTCCTGCATGTTGGAGTGATTGTAGGAATGGGAGTAGTACTTGGGACTACTGGGGCTTTCAACTTGGGTTTCTATATTCCCCCCGCATTAGGCTTAGTGATTGATGGTGGGGGTTGAGTCACATGTCATTTTCTTGCGGCCGGAGTTCTTAGTGGTGGTCCTGTGGTGGAAACGGGTATAAACTCATAATGGGATAATGACTTAGAAGCCATTCCGAGATATGGTGATGTAAGGTATCACATAAGAATTCCCAAAGTGAGACCAAGGAGTGTAAGTTGTGCCATTATTAGCGTTCCTTGTACTCCTATGGGGGGTTACAAAAAGGGGATCCAAAATACCAGTGGCACTGATGGGTTCAAGATATGGTTGATGCCATGGCCATTGGGAGGTATCGATGTTGAAGTGGAGGGGCCTTCTAGCTTATCTTCAGAAGTGAAGATAGTACACATGATACCATCTATAGATACAAGGATATTGGGTGAAGGACCTCAGTATGCCCCCGGCAAATCGAAATATTTGTAAATGCCTAGACCAATGTCAACATATTGGGGGGGTGTTCGAGATCCTATGGTGGGTAGGACGTTATTTGGATTGGTATTGGTGTGTGGGTCATAGTAGTTCAGCTGGTCGAGGGTGACAATATTCCCATTGTGAGGGAACATCATGATGCAGAAAACTGAGAAGGCTACCGCCTTCATGGGATACATATAACTACGGCCAAGGAGGATGTTGTAGAGTAGTTATGCATTGACTACCTCAATATTTAAAAGTACCATCTTGCCCCCTTATCTCAATGGGGACATTTTGGTATAATCCTAAAGGTTTAGATGGCCTCCCATCATAAGCGCAAAGGGCGATAGATGAAGGTACCATATCTGTTGATCCCAGAGGTTTCCATACATGAGTGGACATCACAGAAGTTGACGCTCCTTCATTGACGATGCACCGATGAATGATGATGTTCTTGATTGTGAGGAGAATCTAGAATGCAGTTGATTAAGGTAGTTGTGGCTCACCTTTGTCAAGATTGAAGGTCATGAGATGCAAATCAGAGGGGTCGAAATCGCCTAAAACACTTAGTAATGCCTTCTTTTAGGAAGGGAAAGAATGGAGAACTTCTAATGTGGACATGGAAGCAAGGGATTTATCCAAGTCATCCACGATATTGAAGTTGTGGGAAAATTTCATGGGATGGTTTTGGGTAGTCCGTCTAAGCGGTGCTTTAGGAACCCTTGGGATCTGGTCACTATTTGGATGGGGTATTTGCAAAGGCCCACCAGAGGTGGTAGGAACATCATCTCCCTACCAAGATTCAGGCATGTCATACCCTTTAGCATGGGTTTGAAGGTTGACTTTGGTCATTTTCATGTAAATATTTTGAAAGGTGCCATCACCTGAGGGGTGTGGATTTGGTTGTTGGGTAACTAGCCCTTGATTGGAAAATGGTTGTTGCAACACAGCTGTCTGGGGTTGTGTTGCATTTGGTGCTTGAGGAGGGTTGGTTATGGCCAACTTATTTTCTTCAAGAATATGTTTTCACTTAGGGATTAATGGGAAATGGTGCATGTAGTTCCCATACTCTCCACACATGGATCAAGGATAATTGGTATGAAGGTTGTCATTCTTTCCTGCTTAGGGGGGTCTTTTCCCCCTCGTTTTGGTTACCCATGTTCCAGTTCTAAGGAAGGGGATTTCCCCCATGTCCTTGTTGTTGGTTTTGCCTATTCTTTCCTTTATTCTTCCCCTCATTTGGGGGATTAGTCGTATTCAAATGCTCAAATATTTGAGTTGTTGCACTGGAGAAGGTTGTACTAGATTCATCCCCATTTGAGGCATGGGGGAAGAACCAGAAGGGACAAAAAATGGAAAATATGGATTGTATCCAGTTGCAGGAAGATATATGTTAAGTGCTCCATATAATGTGGAAGTAAGAGCAAGAGGTTCCATTTGCAGTGGCGATACCTGAGGTGCTTAGATAGCATTCGGGTATGTAGGAATATACTTCCCATAAGCTAACTGACCAAAAGGAGGGTTGGGTGCAATGGGAGGTTCCACTGATACAGACGGTGTTGGTGGGTATTTTTGTGCCATGTCGAGTAGTATAGAAGTTGACAGTTGGGGGGTGTTTCCTTGGTGGGAAATAGTCCTAATAAGCCCATCAATTAAATTTGTTGTACCCCAGGAGGTTGAATTCAGAGAACAATCCTGAGGGGAATCTAGGAGGATGCTATACAGGTACCCATATTGTGCATAGATAAGGTCGAAATGTTGGGCCTTCATGATGGCCTCTTCTTTTTTTTAGGAAATGAGGTTGCCACATATTTTTCAATCATGGGTTGCAATGACTTTAGGAACCAATCCAATAGGAATTGGGATTGGATATCTATTTTTCACAAGGTGCGACACCTACGCCATTCATGGATGTGATCCACGATATGGGTGGAAGTTGATTGCCGAAATTTGTCTGGATTTTGAGCCCTAGGTCATGGCAAATGGGTAATTGATAATATGTGAGGAAAATAGTGGCAATTGACTCAAATTTGGTTTAAGTTGCAGATGGTACGTTAACATACCATTTGGTCATTGTTCTTGTAAGGGTTCTCTGGAAAAGACAAAGGCAAATAGAGTCGTCAACTATGCTATTGGATGAACACCAAAGGTGAAATGAAATTATGTGGTTTGCTAGATCATCTCCCTGGTTCCCTTCAAATTTTGGAATATATGAAGGGAGCTTAGGGGCCATATCTAGCCAATTCAAATCATGAAGGATGGGATCATTAATCAATTTATCCAACTTAGGTAGATTCAAGCTTGCCATAAAAGGAATATTTGTGTTAGATGTTGGTGTCTCCATTGTATTATGTTTGTTTCTCCCTGTAGGAGGTGAGGATGGCGATAATGGAAGATTCATCTCTTTTGAAGAAGGAGAAGTTGGGGGATTACCCACCCTTGCTGAAGGAGATGACGGGGAGTACTATTCCCTCTAGGGGGTGGTGATGCAGTGTTGCCTCTTCTACCTAAAGAAGAAGCAAGGGAATTTGTATGATCTCTGAGTGGAGAAAAGGGAGAGTTAAGCAAGGAATGTCCTTTCCTAGATGAGCCTAACAACCTTGCTTGGGAATTCCCTCTGCTAAATTATATCCCTCGTGAACCACGGGGAATAAATGGGAAACCACCTATATAGAGAGGATAAAGTCCTTGCAGTCCGAGAGGTTGCTTCATATTTCTTTGTTCCACTATATTGATGGTTTATATGATCAAGTGAGAGTGATGATAAAGGGTAATAAACACAACTGAACAACTGCATAAACATGCCAACCACGACAGATGCAATATGGTGCAAAGTACGTGACAGGTGCTTGAGTCCTTGTGTGATTATTCCACAAGTTGGTTCTTTTTAATTATGAGTACAAATGCAATATGGTGCAAAGTGAGTGACAGGTGCTTGAGTCTTTGTGTGAGTATTCCACAAGTTGGTTCTTTTTAATTACGAATTAGGTGATCTTGTAATTAAAATAAAAACGAAATGTAGATTCCCTATAAGATGTCACGCCCTTTCTTCTCTCAATGTCACTGGGTTCTCTAATAGCCTCCCTCCTTTGGTGATGAAATCTTTTGGCGTTTGACTAGTGAAGTATGTAGAGTTAGTTATTGTGTCAGAATTCGGGGCTATGTTCTGGAAGGGTTGGAAACATATTCCACTCAAAAAACAAGATCCAACTTAGGAGTCAATTGCACTCACAATTACTCCCTGGCGATATCCTAAGTTTTTGCCACTAAGATACCTGCGTTAAGTGTGGATATGTGGTTCATCCTAGATGGTAAAGTGGCATCTCCACAAAAATCCAAGTCACTCTTTGTGGCAAGCAGATACATCTATACCTCAGCTTTCACATTCTTTGGAACTGCACCTTCTTATATGGGTCGTCTTTTGACACTTGATGATAGCAGGATTTAAAAGTACCCTATAAGTCAACAATGTTATGTCTCAAACTAATGAAACTAGATTGGTGGGAATTTTTTGGATATCTAGCCCAATCAATCCTGCTTAGCTAAAATATTGTTTTGTGACCTCTTGTGGAGGATTTTAGTTGGTTGGAGATTTACAAGTGCAATATTGTTTTTAAGAGGTTGAGATTTAATTAAGGAGTGGGAGAGAGGTATTTTAAACTTCCATATCATTCTGATCCATCAAGATCATTAAGAGTGCAAGATGGAGAGCATATTAGACGTGAAAGAGTCTTTAGGTCTCTCAGTGTGTGATTAAGTGGAAACCACACATGTTTGGAAAGCAAATCAAAATGAATCTTGCCACTGATTTAAAAGAGCATAAAGTAAAGATACTTGGGCACTTACTTTAATTCAACTCTAAGCAAAATAACAATTATCCAAGATGATCAAATGAAATAAAAGTGTGCAAAGGAGGTAGTTCAAACCTATCACCCTTTTCTGATTTGCCAAGATCACTAGGAGTGCAGGGCAAAGAGCATACTTCTAGTAAAGGAGTCTTAAGGTCCTTCACTTGTGTGAGGGAGGTGAACTAAACTATCTTGCATAAAACAAAGAAATAAGCAAGAAGCAAAATATTTATAACTAGCGGTAGTCAAATCTAAATGACTAGACTAACAATTTCAATGAGATGGCAAGCATTATCATTCATTCACTAGTGAGTACTAAGAGGCCCGTTGAAAGCCTCAAAGTCTTTTAGCCTAGATATTTCAAGAAGTAACTTTTTACTACCTATCTTAGGCTAAGTTAGCTAATTACTAAAGAAAAGTATATTACATGTGAGTTATATTTTATGGTTCATTAGGAAATAATTGAAACTGTAGATGATTATGGAAATATGAGCTAAAAAGAAAATAAACAGACATTCATGTGGGTTTTCTACTTACAATCACGCTACGTGTAAGTATAGTGAAGAAAATTCATGCTAAGCATGAGTATAGTGAAGGAAAGTTGCACAGTCATACCACACGAGTTATAAGGTAGTTAATATGCATGAGTAGCGCATCTGTTTCTTGGAAATCCATGCTATGTAGCGCGCTCGGGAAATTGGGATCCACGCTACTGATAAAAAGTTGATCCTGAGCAGAGGGATTCATAATTTTAGTTGTTGATAGGCTGGACTTCTTTCTCATGCACCTGCACAACACCAAAAATTAGCTATCTAGTAGAAGACAACCAATTCAACATAAAATGAAAAAAAATAGAGTGGCATTTCCATAAACACTATTAAGGGAAAAATGACACAAGGGTGAGCAATCTTCCCTTTTATCCTTGCAACTTACAGCTAAGGGAATAGTAGTAGTTGTGGTGTAGGTACACCAAGCACTCACAAGTTAAAGAAACTTCAACAAACCTAAAATAAGCTAGAAGAATGAATGGTTTTCTCCTCGAGGAAGGAGGCAACAATGGAGAAACTCTTGCCTCTTAGGGGAAGAGGGAAAGGGAGCTTTGTATGCAAGATGAGGTAGGAATGAGATTGAAAGAGGAGCTCTCGATATGATTCCAACAACATAAATTTGCCCTGAATTTCTTCCTCTAGAATGCATGCCCATGACTTCCTTTTATAGGCCAAAGGGTGGAGAAGAAACATCTAGACCCAAATGTGAACTCTCTCCTCCTCTGAATTGGTTCTCGATTACATGAAAGGGGCTATTCAATTCCCCCGAGCATGTGAGAGGTCCCAATTCAAGTTTTGGAGCTAATAGAGTCATTATAAGCCTCTAATGCACCGTTCAATTTTGTGGTCCTGTCGTTTTATCAATCTCACAAGTATTGAGGAGAAACCCGCACGGGGTCGGACAGGTAATTGTATAGATAAATAGTGCTACACGGTGCGGGATTCCAATGCTTAAAGTCATGCTATTGTCCATTTAGATTTTTTTTAGCATCATGGGGCTCAGGTTGTTTTCTGGAATTGATGAGGATGTCTTCGATGAGATGCATTATGTATGTTGATGACGCCTTTCTGCAATATTAGCCCAAATGTCGCATATTTGTGAGATTTAAGTGTTAACAACATGATTTCAGCATCATCAATCTTTGCTTTTTATTTTAGGTGGATTTTGACCATAGTGATTTGATTTCTTTGAATTGATTCTAATTTTATGAAGCTGAATTTTCAAGTTCACATTCTAATGAAGCAATCTCAAGCTCATGTGTTTGAAATGCTTCATCTGTTTCTTCTAATTGACTGTTCAAGTATGCTACCACTTTATTTAGTACCCCTTCCTCTTTACTTTTCAGAGTTTCTATGGATCTTGTTATTAACCCTTTGAGTTGATCTATGATTTTCTCCTTATCATTTAGTTGACTTAACCAGGGTTGTTTAGTTTCTTCATGACATCTTTCTTCCTTTTTGTTTAAACTTTTTATTAGGTACTCTTCCATATGTTTTCCTTCCATTAACTGAGTTTTAATAAGTTCGGTTTCTTTGGCATTCTTACTGACTACTTTTCTCAAGTCACTAATATCTTCCAATGTTGCTACCAATTTGAATTGAAGATCCACAATTCCTTCTTCTCATTCTTCATTTTCATCCTATTGATCAAGTATATACACTTATTTTTCATAGTTGATTGAATCTTGCATCAAGTCTTTGATGGGGTTGCCTTTTGTTTCTTGTATCTTCTATTATTTTTCTTCATGTGTATCATCGACATTTTCAACTGAATAATTTTCCTTCAATGTGTCCCAAAGTTCTTTAGTAGAAGTGTACTATCCCATTCTTTCTTTGACATGACCTAATAGTCCATCTAGGATGGATTCCATTGCTATTAAATTGTTCTTTCTTGATTCTTTCTGAGCTATATATTTTACCTTGTTTGGTGGAGTGTAGCTAGAGACTGTTGATCCCCATACATGAAATCCCACTGCCTTCAAATACACCTTCATTCTCCTAATCCATGATACATAATCAGTTCCATCAAAAAATGGTGCTCCATTCATGGAAAGACTTACTTGTCCATCCATTTTGTGTGTTCAAATATTTGCTTCAGTTTTGTTAGACTTGTGTGAAGGACTTGCTCTGATACCAATTGTTGAACATACATAGATACTGAGAAGGAGGGGGTGAATCAGTATCTCATGCAATTATTATTATTTTTCACTTCATCAAACTTATGTAGCTAATCATTCATCATCAACCATGAACAAGAGAATTCATCAACAATAAGTACACCATATATATGTGTAAACTTAATAATAATAAAGTGTAGATAATTAAAACAATTTGTTGGAGGTGTTCGGATATCCACATCATCTTTTTCAGGATCTGCATGCAAATTAGGGTTTGCATGCACCTGCATGCACTGGCATGCATCCCAGTCACCAGTTTGATGCCTCCAGCACCTTATCCACCTTCTTCTAGCACCCGGGAGCCACCTACCACAGAGTTTTATCCCTCCTAAGCTGAAAGGCGCCCACTTCTCACCTACTGCCAGAGAAGGGCGCACTTGTTCACCTACCACTGCAGTTCCACTTCAGTTACATTCAGTTAGCTCCGATTCTCCCTGATTTGAGGCTAGTTTCACTCCCGACTGACTGTATCACTTCCGTTTGACCTCCAATTTGATTAGGTGACTTGTTCTGACTTCAGTTAGCCTCCCATGCGCCCCCACTGAGCCTCCAGATCCTAAATCAGTGCTACACACTTCAATTACACTTATTACACTCAGTTAGACTCAGATTGACACCTGGATGACTGGTTGTTGTGATTGATGAGCACCACCGATGATTGATGAGGACTCCTAGATAGATTCAAGCTACTCCATTCAGTGATTTGAATGACCTCCTTAGGCAATTCGAATTGCTCAGTCATTGTGACAGTTTGTATTGTAATTCATTCACCCTTTCTGGGATAGAGAGCACTGCTGCATGTTTTGCACAATTTTGCACCATATTTTCTATGTTCATCTGTTGTGATTGATTTACTTGTTCATTAGATCTGCTGTGACTAATTTTACATGGTATCAGAGCCATTGCAGGGACAAGATCTCTTTTCTACAGGTGTTTATACAAGAAGATTTGACTGAATTGCTAAAAATTGCAAAAAGTTTGGCATGAGATATCTCAAGGGCATTCGCTCTTGTGCATGCAAAGCTTGAAAAATATTCCAATACCACTCCAGAAGCTTGAGTTACCACATAATTCCTGGATCTGATACATTGGACCCATTCAACATTGCTTGAAATCCAATCCCAGGTGTGATGCAACTCTCAAAGGGTGGATTGTTCGACCTTATTGTGGTTGTTTTTATGTGATTTGCAGGTTTATTGTCTCCTTCAATTGCACTCGCTATCTTTTGCATGCAAGCTTCCCTACAGCAATTGCATTCGCTATAGTCTGCATGCAAGCTTCCTCTTCATCAGTTGACTCAATCCTTGCAATGGAATACTCTTCTTCAAAGCCTATCCTCACCCCATTCAATTATTTTGATTGGAAAGATGATATGGAGATCATATTACGTTCAAAAGGTTACTACCGAGTCACTCTTGGTCTTGAATTGGAGCCAAACAATGTATCAGATCGAACCAAACACTACAACAAGCTTGATGAAGCTTATGGTCTTCTTTGTCTCTCCATCTCCAAAGATCTTCACTTCCATCTCAGCGGATTGAAGACTCCAAAAGCCATATGGGAGCAACTTGAAACACTATTCGGCAAGCAGGATGAGCTTAGGGCTTTTCAATTAGAGAATGAATTGATTGGCCTTAATCCTGAGAATTTTGAGACCATCAATGAATTCTTCACAAAATTCAAGAACTTGAACTTGCAATTGAAGAACAGTGGTGTTATCAAAGAGGATAAACAGTTGATCCTCTCCATTATAAGCAAGCTTGGGAAAGATTATTCGGTATTTGTCTCTACTTTCAATTCCGGTCGGCTAACTACCCCGAATTGGAAGATGCCTACCTTGAATGCCTTCATTGAGTCCGTTACAAAAGAGCATGACAAGTTGATTCAAATGGGGTCCATAAGCTCCAAAGATTCAGCCCTATTTGTTCAAGGACCCAAGATCTCGAATGGTAAAGGAAAGCTAAAGAAGGAGAAGCCCAAATTCGAGCCTCACAAGCAAAAAGACAAAGGCAAGCAAATGGATGCACCATCCAGTTCGAAATCCAAGCAAAAGGGCAAAGAAGGTAACGAAAAATCTAAATGTACTTATTGTAACCGTGGCTTTCATCCCGAAAGTTCATGTATGAAGAAGACAATAGATCAAATGGCCCTCCTTTTGGAAAAGAACAACATAACCCTTCCTGACGGTGCAAGGAAGAAGGATCGGAATGACGATCATGAAAGAGGACAAGCACTCATGGCAACGGTTTCGAAGCCCACTACTCTCTTGATAGATTCGGGTGCATCAAATCATATGGCTGCAAATATTGATTCTTTTTCCTCATTCGATCCAAACAGCTCCATCCCCATCCATTTGGGAGATGACTCAAAAATTTCTTCAAATGGCAAAGGTACGATTCATGTAGAACAAGGATGCTTTCAGAATGTTCTCTATGTGCCTTCCTTAGCTTCGAATCTCCTTTCTGTGTATCAAATGACACATACTGGTGAACCAAATAAAGTCACATTCAGCCCTAATACAGTTGAAATTTCTGATATCAAAAGTGGAAGACTAGTTGCGGTTGGAAAGGCAAACCACACTGCAAAATGTTATGAGTTTTCGCACTTTATTCCGCTTGCAAAGCCCACTGCTCTTCGCACACATGGTAATGAGGTTAGTAGGCTTTGGCATGAAAGATTTGGAAATCTAAATTATAAGTATTTGCTGCTGCTATCAAATAAATCCATGGTAGATGGGCTTCCACAACTCCGTTCCTCGAAGGGAATATGCACCGGTTGCATTATTGGGAAGCATCCCGAGCACAGATTCGACCGCGGCAAGGCTAGCAGAGCCTCTACTATTTTGGGATTGATCCATTCTGATATCAGTGGTCCGCTGCCCCATATTTCATTAAATGGTTCAAGGTATGTTTTGACATTTATTGACGATTTTTCCCGCTTTACATGGGTATTCTTTCTCAAAAACAAGTCAGAAGTGCTTGGAAAATTCAAGGATTTTAAGGCTTCTGTTGAGACCACCACTGAGAGCAAGATCAAAGCTCTTAGATCTGATAATGGTGGGGAATATATCAAGTCCGAGTTGCTGCAACTTTGTTCCCAAAGAGGAATCAAGATCCAACATACAGTTCCCTACACACCCCAGCAGAACGGTGTAGCGGAAAGGAAAAACCGGTCACTGAAAGAGATGGCTACATGCATGATTGAATCGAAAGGTTTGGCTGCAAATCTTTGGGCTGAAGCTATCAATGTTGCTGCATATATACAGAACCGTGTTCCACATTCATCCATGAAAGGTATGACTCCTTTTGAAGCATTCTTTGGTCACAAACCGGATGTGTCAAATTTGAGAGTTTTTGGCTCTACTGCATGGGCTAGAATTCCTTCTGAGAAGAGACGAGCTTTGGATCCACAAAGTATCGAGTGCATATTGATAGGATATGGGGAAGAATCAAAAGCATATAAACTCATGGATATCAGATCTAAAAAGATATTCATAGAGCGCAATGTGCAGTTTGAAGAACCACTTCAAGAATTGCAACTAGTCGAGGAAAAGACTGCCGATTCACCGCCTTCACCAGAAGAAGATCCGAGCAGCGATAATGAAGGTATGAGTTCTGATATTTCTGATATTGTAGCAGCATATGATGATCATGACATATCAGGTTCGGAATCCGATCATTATGATCCTCCTCAGTTACCAAAGTGGGCCCAAAACACTCTACAATCTGCTGGTTCGAATCTTGGAAATCCTGCTGATCCGAGACGAACAAGAGGAGACTTTCAAAGAGCAGGTATGGCTCTTTCTATTGCTGATCCATTTCTTCCTGAGATTTGTTATTTGATGGCTGGTTCAGATCCTACATCATACTATTCAGCCCATCGAGATCCGAGATGGAAAAGTGCCATGGATGAAGAGTACAGTTCTCTTCAAAAGAACAATACATGGGAGCTAGTTTCTCTTCCACCTGGAAGAAAATTAGTGAAGTGTAAATGGGTCTACCGTACTAAAGTTGCTGCTGATGGAACTATCAGCAAATATAAAGCAAGGTTGGTGGCAAAAGGTTTTTCCCAAGTCCAAGGAGTGGACTACACAGAGACCTTTGCACCGGTTGCAAAGATGGATTCCATCCGCCTTGTTTTAGCTATTGCCGCATCCAAGCACTGGGAAGTGCACCACATGGATGTGAAGAGTGCATTTTTACATGGAGACCTTGCTGAAGAGGTCTATATGCAGCAGCTAGAGGGTTATACATCAGATCCATCATTGGTTTGTAGATTGAAGAAATCTTTGTACGGGTTAAAACAGGCCCCAAGAGCTTGGTACGCAAAGATGGACTCCTTCCTTCTTTCTCAGAATTTCCAAAGATGCAAATTTGATCCGAATGTGTATCTTCAGCGAGTTAAAGGTAATTTGTTGGTTATTGTACTTTATGTTGATGATCTGCTTATTACTGGTAGCACACTTACTTCAATAAACAAGCTAAAATCTGCCTTAAATCTAGCTTTTGACATGAGCGATTTGGGCTTGCTGAGTCACTTTTTGGGCTTGGAGATAGCTCAAAATTTTGATGGGATCACTATATCTCAGCAAAAATATGCTTCCGACCTGTTATTGAAGTTTAATATGGCTGAATGTAAGGCAGCCCCGTTCTCATTCCTCTCAGGAATCAGTCTTGAGGAGGGAGATTCCACACCGCTTGCAGATTGCAGTATGTATCGACAGTTGATTGGTTCACTACTTTATTTGACACATTCACGGCCTGATATCTCATATGCCGTGAGTGCCGTGTCAAGATATATGCAGCAGCCACATGAGCTTCATTGGCGAGCAGCCAAGCGGATCTTGCAGTATGTGCAAGGTACGAGACAGTTTGGCATACACTATGCTGCAGATTCTGAGCTAGATTTCATTGGTTTTACTGATTCAGATTGGGCAGGTGATAGCATTGATCGGAAGTCCACTTCCGGTTATGTTTTCATGATTGGTCATGGTGCTATTTGCTGGTCCAGCAAAAAGCAAGCAGCCATTGCACTTTCTTCAGCAGAGGCAGAGTATCGAGGGGCAGTCAATGCCTGCATTCAGGCAGTTTGGTTGCAGGGTATTCTTTCCGAGTTTGGTTTTGGTGGCACTACTTCGACTGTCCTATTTTGTGAAAATCAAAGTGCTATCAAGATCTCCACAGATCCAGTTCAGCGGCAGAGGACCAAACACATTGAGATTCATATGCACTACATTCGACAGTTGGTGCATGACCGCACCATCATTCTGCAATATTGCCCTACTGATGAGCAAATTGCAGACATCTTCACCAAGAGATTCACTGAGAAGAAGTTCTCTTACCTCCGTTCACTGTTGGGGGTGAGTTCCATCATGGTGGAGACAGATTGATTCATTATTATGCTTTAGCTTGAGGGGGGGCTTTCTTCCCACTGGGTTTTCCCTCTTTCCTCACTTAGTTTATTTTCAGCATTTTTTGGATTATTGTATTGGGGTGACCTTTGGTCTTAGTTACCAGGGCCCCACATTATTTTTTGTTGGCACATCATAGTCTAGCTTGAGGGGGGGTGTTCGGATATCCACATCATCTTTTTCAGGATCTGCATGCAAATTAGGGTTTGCATGCAGAATCTAGGGTTTGCATGCACCTGCATGCACTGGCATGCATCCCAGTCACCAGTTTGATGCCTCCAGCACCTTATCCACCTTCTTCTAGCACCCGGGAGCCACCTACCATAGAGTTTTAGCCCTCCTAAGCTGAAAGGCGCCCACTTCTCACCTACTGCCAGAGAAGGGCACACTTGTTCACCTACCACTGCAGTTCCACTTCAGTTACATTCAGTTAGCTCCGATTCTCCCTGATTTGAGGCTAGTTTCACTCCCGACTAACTGTATCACTTCCGTTTGACCTCCAGTTTGATTAGGTGACTTGTTCTGACTTCAGTTAGCCTCCCATGCGCCCCCACTGAGCCTCCAGATCCTAAATCAGTGCTACACACTTCAGTTACACTTATTACACTCAGTTAGACTCAGATTGACACCTGGATGACTGGTTGTTGTGATTGATGAGCACCACCGATGATTGATGAGGACTCCTAGATAGAGTCAAGCTACTCCATTCAGTGATTTGAATGACCTCCTTAGGCAATTCGAATTGCTCAGTCATTGTGACAGTTTGTATTGTAATTCATTCACCCTTTCTGGGATAGAGAGCACTGCTGCATGTTTTGCACAGTTTTGCACCATATTTTCTATGTTCATCTGTTGTGATTGATTTACTTGTTCATTAGATCTGTTGTGACTAATTTTACAGGAGGCTCCAACCTCCTTGTTTTATCAGCTACAACTGATGAGATGATACAACACCCCTGTTCTATAGCTACAAATAGAATGGATCCAACCCTCTTAGTTTCTTCAGCTCCAACTGCAATGATGCTCCAATACCTCGCTTCTCCATCTCCAACTGGAAGGAAGCTGCAACCCCCTAGTTTCTTTAGCCTCAACCGAAAGCATTCTCCAACACCCTCCAATATATGTTCTTCGATGAGATATTAATGGTCCACCTTGACCTCTACCACAAACTCTCTGACTTTGCACTTCAACATAGACTAACTTCTTGTTGCACATCCTTCTTAACAAGACTCTGCAATACATTGTTTTAGACAGTCTTCAAGCCTAACCTCACTCTCTTTGTCAACACACTTTATCCTCTATTCAAAATCGTTTCACAATCACGTTATCTACTTTAAACACTTAATGTCACCCTTAATCACAGTTCTAATCTTCAAGTTTTTCTCACACCTTGTTCAATGATATCTTCATGTCATCACATAAACTTCAAATATGTTTATTACTCTATTCAATGCTACCCACAACATATCTGCCTTCTTCAGATATGTAATACTTTCTTCAAATCACCAACAAATGCTTCATATCTTTCTTTATATGGTTTTAAAACACTTCATAACACTTAGTCATCAAGCTACTATTACACAGTATTCGTTTCCCCAATTTAACTCTTCACGGGGCACCTAGAAGACTTTAAGGCTCAACCCATAAAATATTCCCTAAAGGACTTCGAAAATCACACTCCCTCTACAACATCATAATCCCCTTGTGCCTTCATCTTTGACTTCTCTTTCGACCTTGTTCACATGCTTCAATTTTTTGCCTTAGTCTTTCCTTATCAAATCTATCAAAATGCTTCAAATATAACCAAAGATTATCATCATATCATCGTTCTTCTTCAGCTCCTTCTTCCTGCAATTTCACTTCACCTTTTCAGATCCTATCTTCACTTTATTGTTATTCTTGATTCTACTCATTGGACCTACTTCTTCGACTTCTTTTTCATCTCATTAGCCTCGTCTTTATTCATCCACAAGCCACACATCATTCTCAACAAGTCGATTCTTTTATACATACACACACACATGCATTCACGACAATTTGCATTCACAACAATTTGTGGACCAAATCATGCATTGGCTTTGTCAACTTTGATTTCCATGTGAACCCGCTGATTTTTTATGTGATAGTTACGTTAGCTACTTGATCATTGTTGGCTCATCGATATATCATGTGTGGATTGGATCGAAAACTATTTCCAATTCGTCAATGATTTGGGGAAGAGTCCAAAACCATTTTCACGTGGTCCAATTTGTTGAGCTTTAATTGTTTCTTCAACCACCACGGTTTACAAATGGTTGGTCACCACGGTATTTTATCATACCAATCATTGCTATACTTCTTGGACACCGTCGCTCAAATTCATGATTTTTGGGTTACCTATGAGTGATATTTCTTCAATCCAAACTTGCCACTTAAACACTTGGGAGCATGTACTGTCATCGGGACAATCTCATGATTGAAAGCATGAGATTGGATTCGTTGATCATGGTGTTAGGGTTAGCGTGCCCAAATTCCATTAGCGAAACACATATTGTTTGTATAGGTTTCGCTATAGGAACTCCAAACTTTCAGTAGCACAATACATCTTGTTTGCATGGAGGTCACTACAGAATTTGCCAACTTTTGGTAGTGCCCTTCATTAAAGACTTTGTTAATGGTTCACAAGAATCGCATCAAATATGATCATCTTCAACACATTGTCTTACATTGATGGAACCATGTTTGACATCAATGACAATTTATTTCTAATAGTAAAATCCAGAAGTAGAAAGTGCATGTCCATGAGAAGAATAGTTAGAAGAAGAATCAAAATTGATGTTGTGATTCTTCATTGTTGCTTCGAAGGCTTCCATTTTCTTATATATAAAAAAATCCTCATGACCATCTCGCCCACAAAAAATGTGTTTTTAGTCAATCTTCTTACCTTTCAATTTAGTGTATTTATCACCATTGGGTATAGGAACATGTTGAGAGGGTTTGGGATCTTTGTTTTGCTTATTGTTGGGAAGGTTTTTCTTCTTTGGATGCTTGGATTTATCCTTTTATTGGGCCACTAAGGATTTTCCAAATGTACATGCAGTGTTGACTACTCCAATATGTAAGATTTTATCTTGCTCTCTAATCAAAGCATCGCATAAAACTTCAAGATTGGATTCTTTATAAGCAACCCCTAGAGATTCTTTGATGGATTAAAAAGTAGATACAAAAACATAACAAGGAGGGACAAGCTTGTCAACAATAGCATAAATACAACTCTTTTCTGACTTATATATCTTGCATTCTTCAACTTAGAGTTTAAGGGTTTTGAAATAGTCTTGAATGCAAGATAAATCACTCGGATTTAAAGCAACCAACTGATTATCAAGTTGTTGACCTCAAATATCATTGTGTTTACCAACAATGCTTTCCAATTGTTTTCAAAATGCATATGGTGTGTTAATTCCTTGAAAGTGGATTCGTGATTCATTGGACATGGACATCCCAATTAATCCATGGGATTCACCACTTTTATTTCTCATTTTACTTTCTTATCGACAATAATGGGGGCAATTTCTTTTCCTAAGGTAATTCGGTAAAGTCCCCTAATTTGTATGATCCAAGAGGATATTTGAGGATCAATCATAAAAAATTCTTCAAACAACATAAAAAAAATTTACCGTGGTAAAAAGCTCGTCGACAACTTTCCATCAACGCTTGTTTTGTGCGAAACAACCTCCGGATAAAAAAGTTGTCAGTTTTTGAAGTTTCATCAAAAATGGTTTATATGTTAAATGGAGTCTAGGAAACTAAACCCAATGGTTTATATGTTAAATGGAGTCTAGGGAACTAAACCCAAGACCTCCATAACCCACCATAGTCTCCACAAAGCTCCATTAACCAAGATACCAGCTATGTCACTTAAGAAGCATGTATTTGAAGTTCTATTTAAAGTTGAAATGGTTCATATTTTGAAAATGGGGAGGGGCCCATGTACCCCCATGTTGTTAGAACCATATGCCAACACATAGCGGTCTAACCTAACCATAAATCAACGTGGATCTATATTCCAACACCACCGAACTATACAACAAACCATATTACAAACTATATCAACGTGTACCACATATTATATGCCATATACAAACTTTAAACCAAAAGCGCATGAAGGGAGGAGAGGGCCACGGGCTTGACCCTGGGACCTCTTCCCATACGACGCAATGTTTTACCATTGGGGCACCGCCCCCACCATTGAATGGATATTGGCGGTAAATCCTTATCGAGTTACAGCGCCAAAACTATATAAAGAGCTACGATTTCCAACTACGGGCAAAGTTCGGAAAAGGCACAACAGAGCGCAATTTGCATAGGTTTCGAGACAGGTACAAGCACAGTTCCCGATGCTCACATGACATTAATGGGCATGGATCCCAGGGAAGGTTTTTCTTCTTTGGATGCTTGGATTTATCCTTTTATTGAGCCACTAAGGATTTTCCAAATGTACATGCAGTGTTGACTACTCCAATATGTAATATTTTATCTTGCTCTCTAATCAAAGCATCGCATAAAACTTCAAGATTGGATTCTTTATAAGCAACCCCTAGAGATTCTTTGATGGATTAAAAAGTAGATACAAAAACATAACAAGGAGGGACAAGCTTGTCAACAATAGCATAAATACAACTCTTTTCTGACTTATATATCTTGCATTCTTCAACTTAGAGTCTAAGGGTTTTGAAATAGTCTTGAATGCAAGATAAATCACTCGGATTTAAAGCAACCAACTGATTATCAAGTTGTTGACCTCAAATCTCATTGTGTTTACCAACAATGCTTTCCAATTGTTTTCAAAATGCATATGGTGTGTTAATTCCTTGAAAGTGGATTCGTGATTCATTGGACATGGACATCCCAATTAATCCATGGGATTCACCACTTTTATTTCTCATTTTACTTTCTTATCGACAATAATGGGGGCAATTTCTTTTCCTAAGGTAATTCGGTAAAGTCCCCTAATTTGTATGATCCAAGAGGATGTTTGAGGATCAATCATAAAAAATTCTTCAAACAACATAAAAAAATTTACCGTGGTAAAAAGCTCGTCGACAACTTTCCATCAACGCTTGTTTCGTGCGAAACAACCTCCGAATAAAAAAGTTGTCAGCTTTTGAAGTTTCGTCAAAAATGGTTTATATGTTAAATGGAGTCTAGGAAACTAAACCCAATGGTTTATATGTTAAATGGAGTCTAGGGAACTAAACCCAAGACCTCCATAACCCACCATAGTCTCCACAAAGCTCCATTAACCAAGATACCAGCTATGTCACTTAACAAGCATGTGGTTGAAGTTCTATTTAAAGTTGAAATGGTTTATATTTTGAAAATGGGGAGGGGCCCATGTACCCCCCATGTTGTTAGAACCATATGCCAACACATAGCGGTCTAACCTAACCATAAATCAACGTGGATCTATATTCCAACACCACCGAACTATACAACAAACCATATTACAAACTACATCAACGTGTACCACATATTATATGCCATATACAAACTTTAAACCAAAAGCGCATGAAGGGAGGAGAGGGCCACGGGCTTGACCCTGGGACCTCTTCCCATACGACGCAATGTTTTACCATTGGGGAACCGCCCCCACCGTTGAATGGATATTGGCGGTAAATCCTTATCGAGTTACAGCGCCAAAACTATATAAAGAGCTACGATTTCCAACTACGGGCAAAGTTCGGAAAAGGAACAACAGAGCGCAATTTGCACAGGTTTCGAGACAAGTACAAGCACAGTTCCCGATGCTCACATGAAATTAATGGGCATGGATCCCAGGGAAGGTTTTTCTTCTTTGGATGCTTGGATTTATCCTTTTATTGGGCCACTAAGGATTTTCCAAATGTACATGCAGTGTTGACTACTCCAATATGTAAGATTTTATCTTGCTCTCTAATCAAAGCATCGCATAAAACTTCAAGATTGGATTCTTTATAAGCAACCCCTAGAGATTCTTTGATGGATTAAAAAGTAGATACAAAAACATAACAAGGAGGGACAAGCTTGTCAACAATAGCATAAATACAACTCTTTTCTGACTTATATATCTTGCATTCTTCAACTTAGAGTTTAAGGGTTTTGAAATAGTCTTGAATGCAAGATAAATCACTCGGATTTAAAGCAACCAACTGATTATCAAGTTGTTGACCTCAAATCTCATTGTGTTTACCAACAATGCTTTCCAATTGTTTTCAAAATGCATATGGTGTGTTAATTCCTTGAAAGTGGATTCGTGATTCATTGGACATGGACATCCCAATTAATCCATGGGATTCACCACTTTTATTTCTCATTTTACTTTCTTATCGACAATAATGGGGGCAATTTCTTTTCCTAAGGTAATTCGGTAAAGTCCCCTAATTTGTATGATCCAAGAGGATATTTGAGGATCAATCATAAAAAATTCTTCAAACAACATAAAAAAATTTACCGTGGTAAAAAGCTCGTCGACAACTTTCCATCAACGCTTGTTTCGTGCGAAACAACCTCCGAATAAAAAAGTTGTCAGCTTTTGAAGTTTCGTCAAAAATGGTTTATATGTTAAATGGAGTCTAGGAAACTAAACCCAATGGTTTATATGTTAAATGGAGTCTAGGGAACTAAACCCAAGACCTCCATAACCCACCATAGTCTCCACAAAGCTCCATTAACCAAGATACCATCTATGTCACTTAACAAGCATGTGGTTGAAGTTCTATTTAAAGTTGAAATGGTTTATATTTTGAAAATGGGGAGGGGCCCATGTACCCCCCATGTTGTTAGAACCATATGCCAACACATAGCGGTCTAACCTAACCATAAATCAATGTGGATCTATATTCCAACACCACCGAACTATACAACAAACCATATTACAAACTATATCAACGTGTACCACATATTATATGCCATATACAAACTTTAAACCAAAAGCGCATGAAGGGAGGAGAGGGCCACGGGCTTGACCCTGGGACCTCTTCTCATACGACGCAATGTTTTATCATTGGGGCACCGCCCCCACCGTTGAATGGATATTGGCGGTAAATCCTTATCGAGTTACATCGCCAAAACTATATAAAGAGCTACGATTTCCAACTACGGGCAAAGTTCGGAAAAGGCACAACAGAGCGCAATTTGCACAGGTTTCGAGACAGGTACAAGCACAGTTCCCGATGCTCACATGACATTAATGGGCATGGATCCCAAGGCAGAATCCATACACAGGGCATACTATTTTGTCTTATTTGCAGGCAGATTGTCTCGTTTTGCGTGCCAGAGGAGGCCTCAAGCACATATAATCAACTTTATACTCATTTTTCCCATAATTTCGAGAGGAACGCAGTGGTGCAATTTGTTTCTGAGTTTGAAAGACAACTCAGAAGTGTTTCCAGAACACTCAATTTGTAAGCTTTGAAGACTAAATAAGATCGGCCTTCTCATTGGAAGTGGCTCGGAGATGTAGCCCAAGGAGGGTGAACTCTGTTATCAGTTCTTGTCTTCATTTTCTGGTTTGCATCTCTCTTTTATGTGCTTTATGTGCTTCAGTTATGCTCTTTAATTTTGTCATTTAAAGCCTCTATAATGGATTTAAGCATTCAAACTTTTACATGCAAATAATGGTTATAAAGATCCTGTCATTTTCCTCCTCATAATATATTGACACACATGCCTATAATCATAAGGATTCACAGGCTCTTTCATTGCAAATAATTAGTTGTGTTGCAAGGGTGGCATGCTTTTCCTATAAGTGATCCAGGAGTTATGTGAATCCCAGCAGGTTCAATAGACGTGGAGCATAAGAGGATACATGGCCCGATAAATTCAAGAATGAAGTATGAATCCTTAGATTGAGCATAGCCATGGATGGATTTAACTCATATTCTATCCAAAACACCAACTATTATATTTGGCTAGTAGTGGTGATCAATAAAAATATCCCCCCCCATCATTGGTTGTTAAGAATGAAAATCTTATGTTGGCTCTTACTGTCCAAGGTAGAAGACAAGTGAAGAATATGAATGTCTACCTACAGCCATTAATCAATGACTTGAAGCAATTATGGGAAGGGATACTTGTATATGATGTTTCAAGACCCATCCCAAGGGAGAAGTATTTTACATTTATGCCATATGTGTGTACACCATGCATTTTTTATCTATGATTAAGACTTTGATCTAGTAAGCATGTTGATTCTTTTGTTTAAATTTGTAACATTATTTGGCATAGTTAATTTGGTGCAACTATATTTTTCAATGCCAATGTGCTTTGTATGCAATAACATTGCAGGTCTTGTAATAAGAGGGTATCATGGATGTAAATGTTGTAGAACTCTATAAAAGTTAGATGGTACAACCACCTAGGAAAGTTGTGTACAACTTTTGAAGGGTATTGCTTTCAAAAGAAAACCCTTATAGAATATTAGCATCTTCTTTCAATGGTAAACCCAAGATAACCCAGAAACCTAAAATAATGACACTAGTTGATTGGCTTAGGGCATGTGACACATAGAAGGAAAAGGAAATTGCATAATTGTTCGGTTCAAATGGGGAACCTATGTTCGATGATCCAGAATTTTTCGATACGTATGTTGAAAAAATGCCTATTGGGATGAAAGAAAAGCTATATTCTATGAGATTCCATATTGGAAGCATCTTAAGCTTTCCCACTTACTAAAACCCATACATAATATATTGAAAAACGTTAGATCTCTTTTTTTATGGATACACATATCATCGAAAAAACAATGCATAGAGTGTCATGGGAGATCTTATTTCTTCAAATACTAAAAAGAAACATTGGCCAAGAAAAGAAAGTAGAGGAGAGGTTGGTCCCTCTTGATCTTTTAAAGAAGGTGATGTCACATGGATTTTGAAGAAATATGAACTTTCTCTAGCGAAGGAATTTATATTGGGTGTGAAGGTGCCTTCTTTTTATGGGCCTACTCTACGACTTTGCTTCGTTGTAAAAGAACATTTGTCAGGTTTGAAATCACATGACCATTTGAACTCAATTTTATGGCAAATAATTTTGTGTGTTTATTTTGTAGTGTGATCATTAACCTTTGCTTGTGTCTAGTTGTGTGAACCATGACTTTCCCCGGGACTTGTGATATTCCATATCTAAATTATCAGCATTTGCATGTTGGATCACATCAAAGGAGATTCATATGGCTAGCATTCCACAGTGGAATCGAGAGATAGCTAAGATTGTTTATATGTTTAAGAAGGAACTTCCCATGATTTTCATGGACTTGCGGGTTCATCTTCTAATTGACCTAGTTAACAAGGTTGAATTAGCTTTGGTGGTCTCATGTCATTGGATGCTCTTCTTAGAGAGATACATGAAAAACTTAAAGGGTTTTGTTCAATAAAGGGTGAAACCAAAGGGATTTATGGTGGAGGGGTACATAGCATACAAGTCATTATATTATGTCGATGAATACATCAAGAAAATCAACAAAACGCCAAGAACAATGGCTTTGGAAAACTAACGGGATGAGGAAAAAAGGGAAGGGGGGGATACTCCAAATGAATGAAAGAGGCACATGACAAAGAGCAAGTCACCTATCTTTTGTCAAATTTCTACAGAGTAATTGTTTACATTGAATTTGATAATATATTTTTGATCTCATACTATTTGTTTTGATTTCATAAATACATCAAGGAATTCAAAAATCGACACCATCAATAAATTTATTCTTTACAACATAGAGGCAATGTAAACATGGGTCAGTTTGTTTAAAAAGAAGAGAAGGAAATGGGACAATGATAGGAAATAATTCAGACGGTTGAATAGTAGAATCATGCCTTATCTTGATCATTTAAAACAAAATATGTCAATGATATGTCCCCATGATTGGATGGCTAACTAGATCAAAGAGAAATATGGTGCATTTAGTCTTTATGTGTGTGGTGAAGAGGATGCACTAAACATAGGGATTGAGTGCAACAACTTTGTAATAATATCTATGTGTACATTTACATCTTTAGAATTCACATTTGAACTATAACATCTATATGTTTTTATTAATGCTTGAGTTATTAGACATATGGCATCGTCATTTGTCCACATTTTTATAGGTGCATTTGTTCCCATCTATGTGGGCATATCGACATATTTTTTGCACCGAGGATGTCGATGATGGATGCATTACATTGGACTATGGAGTGTAAGTCGAGTTCGACCAATCTAGTTGTGTTATCCACTGTAACCAAAACATAATAGAGGGAAAGATAGGTTACGTTGGAAAGATACAAGAGATCATTCAAGTGGGATTATCATCTTTGCAATGTGTTAGTTTTAGGTTCAAGTGGTGGGATATCTTTGACTGGATTAATATAAAGGAAGATTGCAATAATCAGATAATATTTTTCAAGTCTAGAAGGATGTGGAGTAAAACTAAAGAGCCTTATGTTTCCCCAAAATACTACAACCAAGTGTTTTTTTACCTGGATGTGTTGGATAGGGATTGGTGGTTCATACTAAGACACAATCCAAGATCAAAAATATTTTTGAGAACATCAATGTTATAATGAAAAGTATGGAAGATAATTAGAGTTATAGTATTGAAGAGTGATATGTACATGTTGTATTTCAATATTTATATTGTGTGTGTGTCATTTTATAATTGTTATATTCTATACTTGGCCAATTATGTTTTTTTATTATTTAGTTAGTTTATGTTATTGGGTATCAAAACTTAAGAATAATTTACAACCATCACGTTGAAAATAAATTAAATTGTTTTGGAAGATTCTAATAAAAAACGATGATGGTCACTAGTGCGTTAAATGTGAAAACTGCATTGCATCATTTCAAATCCAGGTTATGTTTTTGTTTAATAATTAATTTTCTATTATATTTGTTTGTTTTATAAATTGGTTGGTTGCATGTGTAATTCGACATTGGCGTGTAAGATAAGCATCGTGTCTTGAAATATAAACCTTATAATATAGAAATTGTATAACCCCTGTAACATCTAATCCATTAAATCATAATGCATGATCATTGCAACTATCCCTACACCCCTAAGCACTACAATTTAAAACCAATATGAACCCTAACCCCTATGACCATTAGTCCCTAAATTTTAAACCCTTTAACCCTTGATCAATGTTATGACTATAATCTCTAATCCCCTAACTCTTAACCCTTATTGCCCCCAACCCCTAACCCATATAATCTTGAAACCTTTTAACCCCTTACTCATTACCCCTATAACCCCTTATTCTTAAGGTATAATCCTTGTAACCAATATGTGCCATTAACGGATATATCCATTTTTACAACTAACTCTTAATCCATATAACACATAGCACCCATTGTTCCTATAACCCTTGACCTAATTGATATGTCCTATAAGTCTTGATATCTATTGATTATGACACCCAACCCATTCATGACCTCCTATAATCTCTATCCTCAATAACCCCTTAGTCCTTTTACTGCTATAATGAAACCTTAACAAACCTTAACAAATTTTGTAAATATAAACAAATCCAAACCACATTCATAATTAAATTATAATCTTTAATCAATCACTATTTAGTTTAGTTTTGGTATACTTTGTATTAAAGATGTTTTGTGGTGTATGAACATACACAAAATGTGTTTTTATGAGTGGAGAAGAGTTGCACATATTTTTGTTATGATTATGATTGAAGAACGATTGGGCACATATTTGTCAATTTTGTATCTAATATAATTACCTATGCATGTGATCAAATTTCGGCAGCCATGCATCTATAACCATGGTTTTGGTTACCCTATAGTTAGGTCAATATATTACTTCTCACCAACTTGATTAGTCGCTTCCACATATTGTACTTTATGATGATAATATTACAAAATTTACAATTTCTTTACTTTATTAAACTTGTATTTGTTTTATTAAACTTTTTCATGCATAGAGATTTTACAAACCAGAAAATAATGTAGGCTCCTACAAACTAGAAAATAATGTGGGTTGTAATGAAGATTTCACACATAAACCAAAACCTCTTTTTTTAATACAATTTAAGAGTGTATAAATGTACCGTTTATATACTTTGTATCAATAATAGTTCATAGCATATGAGCATACATATATTGCGTTCTTAAAGTATGCCGTAATTCAAACATTCATATACTTGTACTTTACACCCTTGAAAGTATATGAACTAAATGCATTTTATGTGAGGCTCGTGTTATTATTTCAACAAGAGCCACGAGGTGGCAATGTCCTGCGTTTTTGCAAAGATCGCAGTGCCTAGGCCAAATGACTAAAGCATTTTCAGATTTTGGAATAAAAGAAACCAAATCACAGTTTCATAGTTTCTACGAGTAGATTAGCAAATTGATCAAATGGCATCAAATTGCAGGCTGAGATGAAGGGAAATCGAGTTATTAATATTTAACCTTGATGTCGCTAGTACAAGGATCAAACTGCCACATTGCTAAAGCATTCGATGCCATAGGCAAAATCGTTGATTTAGTTACACCAATTATGCATAAAATTACCATCAGAAACTATATGAAGAATTGGTCACAAATTGCTGGACCGTATTGAAGAATTCAAAGGTCAAAAATCAAATCGCTGTAGTTTAAAGTGCATGAAAGTTGCAGAAGGAAAAAAAGTATTTGCTTTTGATTTTGTGCAAATATGCTATCATGGATTCGTCCATAGATAGCAAGACAATAAAATTAGATAATGCAAAATTGAATAGACTATGCTTTTTTATCAAGGGATCGATAGGAAAGTTGAATAGTGATCAGTCCAATAAGCATCTGAAAAATTGAAAACAATATCTCTGTGTTTCAAATTTGTCCAGAGGTGATCAAGCATCGAACTGGTGTTTGTTGTTGCTTTTTTTGTTTTTAGTGTCAAGCCTTTCATTTGCATAAACATTTGCAATTTCTTTTTCGATGTTGTTTTTTGCAACATGTCAATGTTCAGATCACCAGCTACTAGGATTTGAGTAGTTGGTGTGCAAGTTGACAAAATGCAACTCAGTATATGAAAGAGATCATGAAGCACACCACATGGTCTATTGTAAATGTTCACTAGTTTCAATTCATTGTAGCCTAATTCAAGATCTACGCAAATTGCTTTGGTGGAGTTTTTTGTATAGTTTTTAAAATCGATGATGGCAATATGTTTTTTAATCAATGTGACGATTCCATGCATTGAAAATGCTGAAAAGAAATTGTATTTTTCTATGATTGTTGTTTCTTTGGCAAGTGTCTGCATGTGAGTTTTTTGCAAACATAAAATATCTGCTTGCATAAGTTCATGATCATTCAGAACATCGTCATAGTGCAAAAGCAAGCTGCGTGTGTTCAATGATGAAATGAGTAATTGCCTAGCATTTGGCATTGAATGCAGACCGTATTCAAATTGCAAACTCGCATGTGTTTTTAATCTATTTATTTCAGTCATGATTTTTGGACAAGTTATAAAGTTTCTTTGTTCTAACTTGTTTAAAAGATAAAGGCAATCAATATCTCTGACACGTGACAGCGTAGTGTAAACAAGGCCATGTCTCTTAGTTTCTTTTGGGTCAAATGCCAATTTGTTCATTGTCAATCCTTGCGCTCTATGGATTGTCCTTGCACATGCCAATTGAATTGGGAATTGTGTTCGCATAACATTCATTTTGTTTTCAAGTGTTGTTTATATCACAATTCTTTTGATTGGTGTCCAACTGGACTTTACGGCAGGCGTATAAAGATGTTGCATAGTAGCACGTTGCTTGTCTCCAACTTTTGCATCTGTAAACTCAATCCAAAGAATATCATGGCTTGTTTGTGTATAGTGTTTAAACACATCTTCTGCACCATTGACCAAACCATCTTCAATTGAGTAGTTGCCCCCAACTAGTTCAATAAGCATATTCTTTTTTACTACCATCATAGAGGGGAGTCGCAATGTCTTTTGTCTATGGTCATTTTTTTCAATTGAATCAATTTTGCTATCATGCGCTACTAGTGTGGATGTTTCTATTTGCACAGTTGATAACATTTTTTACTTATGTTGTTGAACATCCTTATTACTATAGAAAAGATAAGGAAACGTTGCATCTATTGGTGGTTGTTTGTAGCAATGTTGGTTTAAGTAATCTATGTCATCCAGTGTTTGAGAGCATGTTCTAATTGTATTGAAAATTGATATGAATTTTTTATTTGTTTGACATACAATTGTTGTAAGTTCATGGCATTTTATGGCATCGGACCAAAATGTGTAAGGAAATGTTTGTTGTTGGAATCTTGGTTGTTCAAAAATCGAACAATCCTGAACAGGTTGTGCTTGACAGAAATCACCACAGAATATGACATCAAAACTTCCAAATGCTTTTGTTGGTGTGTGCATGATTTCACGTAGTTGTTTGTCAATGTTGTATAGCATTCGAGACCGTATTAAAGAGACTTCATCAATCAACAGTTCTCGAAGTTGTTCACAATGTTTTGTCAAAAGATCTAGGGTGTTTGAATTTAGAGGAAGCATGTTTGAACCTAGTGGCAGTTTCAAAGCAGAGTGGACTGTAATGCCACCTGCATTATATGCTGCTTTTGCAGTAAATGCAACTATAAGACCCTTTTTTTTAAAGGATCACTACCAATTTCCTTGTCATAGTAATGCAAAAGACCATCATAGATTGCTTATGCGGTGCAAGTTTTACCTGTTCCTGCCCCTCTTGTCAAGAACAAGCAAATTGGAGTCAGGGGATTGTTTTTTTTCCTTGCAATAACTTCTTTCATGATTGATTGTTGTTCAGTATTTAGCTTTCTTCGAATTGCATGGTATTCATGCATGTCCAATAGAAATGGCTTTTCTGTCAAGATGCATTCACTTCTAGCTTTTGATCCATTGGACATGGTTTTGCGGATTAGATCATGTTGAATGTCATATTGTTCAAATGCAGAAGTAGTTGTTGTTTTGTCTGTTGTCAAAGGAGGCATAGTTGTGTCTTGCAATTCAATTGTTTCAATGGCATTATCAAGGTCACCCCACTTTGTCGTTGTTGGTGTCATAAATTTTTGTTCAACAATGTCTATTTGTTCTTTGAATGCAACATATGCATCAGACCATGTTTTGAAATTGCTTTTTAGTAGGTTGCAATTGTTTCTATGCAGCATAAAGAGGATGCTCTTTTCTCTAAAGAAATTCTCAGGGTCTTTTTGTTTGTTGTAGTGAATAGATCGTATGATACATGGTCTATTTCTTTTCCTTGTAGTTGAGTGGTTACAGGAATAGAAAGATGCATATTCTGCCAAGGAGATGTTTTCAAGCTCAACAGGATGTGCAATGTATTTGTCCAAAATTGATGGGCAAATAATGTCGTCAAAGTCATTTGGTTCTTTTTCCAAAAGTGATGGTTTTTTCAAGACAACTATTTTTTTGTCGTCTGGAGCAATGCTGATGAAAATAGTCTTCCTGGAGGATGAATGTAGAGATAACGACAATATGAGATGTGCTACTTGTCTAGTAGACATTTGTTGCATGGTCAGAAGCGTATTTCCAAGCCTACGTATCATTTCAATCTTTTCATCATTCTCAAGGAGACATTGTTCTTTGATCTTTTTAAAAGCATTTGTCATGGATCTATCAAATTTGGTGATGTAAGAGCTTACATATGTTGCTATAGCATAAGCATCTAAGATATATTGTGTATCTGTATTTGCTTGCCATAACTCTAGTATTGCTTTTGCAAATGAATTGATCCAAATGTTAGCAGGATCTCTTTTTAGTATTAAGGTAGAACGAGAAAGCAAAGACTGTAGTAGCAAAATGTATTCATCTATGGTTAGTTCTAGTTGTAGAAGTAATTGTGCAAATGACATGTTTTTAGAACATTTCTTATGTTCAATAAGAACAAATACTTTTTTTGCTCTTTGAATGAGATCATCTGGAGCAGTTTCTAATGGCTGTAGAATGATGGTACTATCCATAGGAGGCAATGGGAAATTGAATCTACATGTGGAATGTCGATGTTTTCCACATCTTTTTGTGTGACGATGTGTTTGAATTTGAATGTGTTTTTAATCTATTTATTTCAGTCATGATTTTTGGACAAGTTATAAAGTTTCTTTGTTCTAACTTGTTTAAAAGATAAAGGCAATCAATATCTCTGATACGTGATAACGTAGTGTAAAGAAGGCCATGTCTCTTAATTTCCTTTGGGTCAAATGCCAATTTGTTCATTGTCAATCCTTGCGCTCTATGGATTGTCTTTGCACATGGAAATTGAATTGGGAATTGTATTCGCATAACATTCATTTTATTTTCAAGTGTTGTTTGTATCACAATTCTTTTGATTGGTGTCCAACTGGACTTTACAGCAGGCGTATAAAGATGTTGCATAGTAGCATGTTGCTTGTCTCCAACTTTTGCATCTGCAAACTGAATCCAAACAATATCATGGCTTGTTTGTGTATAGTGTTTAAACACATCTTCTGCACCATTGACCAAGCCATCTTCAATGTCTTTTGTCTATGGTCATTTTTTTCAATTGAATCAATTTTGCTATCATGTGCTATTAGTGTGGATGTTTCTGTTTGCACAGCTATTAACATTTTTGACTTATGTTGTTGAACATCCTTATTAGTATAGAAAAGATAAGGAAACGTTGCATCTATTGGTGGTTGTTTGTAGCAATGTTGGTTTAAGTAATCTATGTCATCCAGTGTTTGAGAGCATGTTCTAATTCTATTCAAAATTGATATGAATTTTTTATTTGTTTGACATACAATTGTTGTAAGTTCATGGCATTTTATGGCATCGGACCAAAATGTGTAAGGAAATGTTTGTTGTTGGAATCTTGGTTGTTCAAAAATCCTACAATCCTGAACAGGTTGTGCTTGACAGAAATCACCACAGAATATGACATCAAAGTTTCCAAATGCTTTTGTTGGTGTCTGCATGATTTCACGTAGTCGTTTGTCAATGTTGTATAGCATTCGAGACGGTATTAAAGAGACTTCATCAATCAACAGTTCTCGAAGTTGTTCACAATGTTTTGTCAAAAGATCTAGGGTGTTTGAATTTAGAGGAAGCATGTTTGAACCTAGTCGCAGTTTCAAAGCAGAGTGGGCTGTAATGCCACCTGCATTATATGCTGCTTTTGCAGTAAATGCAACTATAAGACCCTTTTTTTTTAAAGGATCACTACCAATTTCCTTGTCATAGTAATGCAAAAGACCATCATAGATTGCTTTTGCGGACCAAGTTTTACCTGTTCCTACCCCTCTTGTCAGGAACAAGCAAATTGGAGTCAGGGGATTGTTTTTTTCCTTGCAATAACTTCTTTCATGATTGATTGTTGTTCAGTATTTATCTTTCTTCGAATTGCATGGTATTCATGCATGTCCAATAGAAATGGCTTTTCTGTCAAGATGCATTCACTTCTAGCTTTTGATCCATTGGACATGGTTTTGCGGATTAGATCATGTTGAATGTCATATTGTTCAAATGCAGAAGTAGTTGTTGTTTTGTCTGTTGTCAAAGGAGGCATAGTTGTGTCTTGCAATTCAATTGTTTCAATGGCATTATCAAGGTCACCCCACTTTGTCGTTGTTGGTGCCATAAATTTTTGTTCAACAATGTCTATTTGTTCTTTGAATGCAACATATGCATCAGACCATGTTTTCAAATTGCTTTTTAGTAGGTTGCAATTGTCTCTATGCAGCATAAAGAGGATGCTCTTTTCTCTAAAGAAATTCTCAGGGTCTTTTTGTTTGTTGTAGTGAATAGATTGTATGATACATGGTCTATTTGTTTTTCTTGTAATTGAGTGGATACAGGAATAGAAATATGCATATTCTGCCAAGGAGATGTTTTCAAGCTCAACAAGACGTGCAATGTATTTGTCCAAAATTGATGGGCAAATAATGTTGTCAAAGTCATCTGGTTCTTTTTCCAAAAGTAATGGTTTTTTCAAGACAACTATTTTTTTGTCGTCTGGAGCAGTGTTAATGAAAATAGTCTTCCTTGAAGATGAATATAGAGATAACGACAATATGACATGTACTACTTGTCTAGTAGACATTTGTTGCATGTTCAGAAGCGCATTTTCAAGCTTACGTATCGTTTCAATCTTTTCGTCATTCTCAAGAAGACATTGTTCTTTGATCTTTTTGAAAGCATTTGTCATGGATCTATCAAATTTGGTGATGTAAGAGCTTACATATGTTGCTGTAGCATAAGCATCTAAGATATATTGTGTATCTGTATTTGCTTGCGATAACTCTGGTATTGCTTTTGCAAATGAATTGATCCAAATGTCAGCAAGATCTCTTTTTAGTATTAACGTAGAACGAGAAAGCAAAGACCGTAGTAGCAAAATGTATTCATCTATGGTTAGTTCTAGCTGTAGAATTAATTGTGCAAATGACATGTTTTTAGAACATTCCTTATGTTCAATAAGAACAAATACTTTTTTTGCTCTTTGAATGAGATCATCTGGAGCAGTTTCTAATGGCTGTAGAATGATGGTACTATCCATAGGAGGCAATGGGAAATTGAATCTACATGTGGAATGTCGATGTTTTCTACATTTTTTTGTGTGACGATGTGTTTGAATTTGAATAAGATTTTGATCAAGTAAAAATGAGTCTATCGATATATAGCGATCAACAAAACTAATAATCTCCTCGTTTGAATGTTTTTCATAAACAGGTGCATTTTGAATCCAAATTAGTCCATGTTCATGCTCATTTCCTCTTTGTTGAAATTCGGTTGTAAAAAAAAAAATCTTTTATTTTTCCAAACAATCTATTGTTTTTTAACATAAGAGACTTTAGTGTTGTTATTTTGTGTCTATAGTAGCGAGTACAAATCATTGCGTGTCTTCTTATTAACATATCAATATTTTCTTCCAATGCATTATTCTGTAAGTTTGACAAATGTTTTTCGTTAATTTGTTTCAATGCATTGCATAAAGGTGCCCAAAAGTGTTCAACACTTGTAAAGGTTAAAAAGAACGTAGGAGGACCAAGTTGTCGAATCATTGCAAATAGGTCTTTTTTCATATTTTCAAAAGTAGTCAGGTGATGTTCTAATTCCTTTCAATATATGATACTCGATCAGAGATTGGAGCATTTTTACAAGATTGTCTTTTGACTTGACATCTCTTGCCAATATTTTTTTGTCCTTTAACTGTCCCATGCAAATTGATATCTATGCAATGTTTTTTACTTGTTTTATTATGACTTGAATTGCTTGAAAGAAAATGTTCATGCCATGTGTTTCAAAGTCTGTACTTTCATGTTGTAGCTCCCACTGTGACATTTGTTGATAAATAAAGTGATCGAAAATTTGATTTGGTCGACTAAATTCGTAGAAAAGTGTAGGAAAGTTTAGATCTTCAGAATATTTGTCTTGGAAAATGCTCAATGGTCGGAAGTTCTTGGAAGGTGCAATTTCTATGATTTTGTTGTCTAAGTCATCTATTAGATGTGTTTTTACATATCCATGTATCAATGTTTGTGATATTGGCTCTATGTTTATTTCATTTTCATCATCATCTGTTTGTTCCGTTGTTTCTTGAGTATTTGACTGTTGTTTGGTTGTTTCACTAAATATTTTTTCCCAACTAGTATCAATTACAATGCCTTCAATTTTATAAAGTTCGGTTTTGCATAAATCACTCAACGCAGTCATAATGACCTTTGGCTGAATATTTCGAGATAGATATGCGTTTTTGTATCCCAATTTCCACTTTAGCATAATTGCAACTGTCAAATTGTCATCTAGACTTCTAGGCAATGATGTTTGAACTCTATTCAAGTCTGCAGGGACATTGATAATTGAGCCAGTTATCCCAATTTGTGTTGTTTTATAAGCAAGTTGTCTTATCTGTGCAAAGGCTATTCTTGGTGACACCAATCGTTCTTCCAAAGGAGTCAGTATAGTTACAAATGGCAATATGTTATTGCGGTGGATTCGTGTAGGCGATGTAAACGTAGGCAATTTTCCATTAGCAATTGTTTTCTTGCAAGGTCTACAAATTTGAACAAGTAGCATTGGGCATGTCACATCTTTTGTATTTGCTAAAGTTTGAAAAGCTAATTGAATCGAGCTATTCACACAACAAATGTCTTTTTTAAAATGTGGTTGTTTACACACAGAACATGCATGGATAGGTGTGTCTTGAATAACTTTTAAGTATCTAACAATTGTTTTCTTTGTCTTTGTACATTCTTTTTGCTTTTGACGAATGTCCATTTCTTGTCTACGCATATTGTGTTTCAACAAGCGCAAGTTGTTTTGTGTATTGTTATTAATGCATGTTTGGATGCTGGTTTTGGTTTTTGAAAATTGCTCAACTATGCAAAAGTTTTTTTGTTCTATGTTTGCTATCTTTTGTTTTTGTCTCTTTACTTTAATTGCATCTATGTATATTGGTTCATTCAAGGATCCCTTGTCAATGTTCTTCTCTACAATGTTTTCTTTTGCTATTGTCTGTTTGTTCTTTTCAAAATTATCCATTGCAATTGCAATAGAAGTATTTCTCTTGCAATTGAGCGGAAAGAGCATTTTATTTCTACAATGTTCTTGTAACAAAGGTTGGAAATGCGAATGCATTTTATCTATTACATGTTGCATTAGGCATAGAACTTTCGACGATCTATTTGTTGCATGGAATATCGCAATATTTTCTTGCAAATTATTGCTCCATATATGTATGTTAGTGTCTAGTAGCTCACATAACGATTGAAGAGCAAATCGATCTCCTTCTATATGACCAATGATATATGGCTCTGTCAAATGCATAATATAGGTTTCCCATGCAAAAACAAGAGATGTATCTGCTAATGTGTTTTTATCAAGATATATGTCCAAGCATTTTATTGCTCTAATATCGTTTGAAGCAATAGAATTATAAAAGCTTTGCGCCACTACTTTTCTAACACTTTGTCCATCAGCGAAGAGTGTTAATTTGGAGATTGATTCAAACAACGAATCATGGCAATTGCCACGAAGTTGATATGACATTTCAACTTGGTTATATAGACATTGATTTACATTTACGCTATGAGGAAGCATATGAACGGCTTGTCTATTGCCTTGCATTGTTTTATATGACAACAACGGTTCAAAGTGGCCAGAAGCTGGTGTGTGGTTATGGAACAATATATTGTAGCAATATTCAAATTTCCCAGAATTGAAATGGAGGTATTTTGTTTCTTTTGTTAATGACCAAATAGTGACTGGAACGTTCAACCATTTTGAAAACCACTCAATGCAAAATATATCACTCTATAGTCCATATACACTTTGATCATCTGGCTACGAAGCAGATTGCAACATGCGATTGAGATATTCGCTAACATTTCCTATGTTATGCAATTCTAGCAAATAGTCAACTGTCAATTCTGTGCGCATTGACAACAATGCAGAGGGATCTTTTTGATCTAGACAAACACGAAAATGATTCGCAATCGCTTCTTTTATCTCTATCAATGTATTTCGGAAATGCAATATTATTGCAAGTGCATTAAACAGGTAGTTTCCTGGCTCATAGTGAAAATTATTTAGTCGAAACAGATTGCTTGTAGCCAAAGCGCGATCAATTTGTTTCCAGTTAGAATGTTTGATCGCAAGACCATCTCCCCTTAAAACATAGTTGCTTTTACCTTTGTCTTTTTGCATATTGCTTACAAAAACATTTGCAATAGCATATATTTCTTGCCTTTTTTGTTGTTCTTTTTTCTATGTCTCTGGTCGTTTGTATAGCAAAACCTGCAGGCAAGTGAAGAGAAACAGATTCTAAGGAAAAGAAAATAAACAAAGGGCATGGAATTTTTTCAAGCCATGATGTTGTAAACATTGTAAATTGTCCTTGTCATTGCAAATAAGCAAAGCAAAGGAACGAACATATTCACAACAATATTTTTTCAAATGAAGTGTATTTTGCCCTCTTAGTAGAATAGAAAAAAACAGCATGTTGATTGTTAAGTTGAAATTATTAAATATCCAACATTTGGTATCAATGCAAAAAAATGCCAATTAGAAAACAAGATGGTATCTATGTGTTCAGTTTTTTTTTTTTTGAAACTATATTTGAGTTTGTTATCTTACAACCAGCAAGATGGATTTTTGTAGGAAGCCATCCAGGTATGATTCTGGTTAGAGCGGAAGGTTTCGGCACTTAAAAGGTCGGAGTCACTTTATGAAGAAATATGGATATAATGTTTCTCATCACACATCACTACACACTTGATTTCCTATCCTACTCGAGGGGAATCATTAGATTCAATGCAATATTAGATTCACTGGTGATATATAACAAAGGGAATCAAAGAGAACGCATTACATTGCCTATTTAGTGTCGATGAATCATTCTACATAACCTTGTACATATATCTTAAGCAGATATGACGACAAATGTAAGCTCAATTTCATATATTAGCATAAGGATTTGGTTCTATCATCCATTAAGCAGATATGATGACAAATGTAAGCTCAATTTCATATATTAGCATAAGGATTTGGTCCTATCATTCATTAACACTATGCACATATCTAAGGTCATGGAATTATATACATGTAGATGCACATGATTTACGTGGCATCATATATAGTAGTTATCTATTATGAGGTATGGTCTTCCTTCTCAACTTCCATATAATAACAATGTGATAAGCTTATATGTGGTGTTGAGCCTAACCCATCAGCATAACCCTATGTGTTTATCCACAATCAATTGCACATGTTATTAATAATGCTTATACTATAGTTAAGCTGGGAATCATAACCTTAAAACCTTAAAATAGACGAACAAAAAACAATATTGAATTATGTATACACTGAAACTATAGATACATTGCAATATACATGAGCTGAAGTAATAGAACAGTGGAGGACAATAATAGACTCTAAAAGAACAATTGTTAAAAGAATGCTGAAATCCACCACAGCAGTTGTCGAGGTACCTCTAATCTCCTCAAGACTTTCATTTAATTTATTTTTTATAAAATTACTTCGTTTTGTTAGTTTGTCCTCTCTAAGTTCATTGGTGAAAGTTCATCAATTCGATCATTAGTGAATTACGTATGACAAAATCCCTAAAATGATATATCTGTGAAAATCAACCATACCCCAGCTTTAAAAATATGTAAAGTTCACACTCAGATCAGTGGGAGTTTACATATGTAAGTTCAATTTCATATGTTAGCATAAGGATTTGGTCCTATCATTCATTAACACTATACACATATCTAAGGTCATGGAATTATATACATGTAGATCCACGTGATTTACGCGGCATCACATATGCTAGTTAGCTATTATAAGGTATGTTCTTCCTTCTCAGCTTCCATATAATAACAATGTGATAAGCTTATATGTAGTGTTGAGCTTAACCCATTAGCATAACCCTATGTGTTTATCCATAATCAATTGCACACGTTATTAATAATGCTTATACTATACTCAAGCTGGGAATCATAACCTTAAAACCTTAAAATAGAACAACAAAAAACAATATTGAATTATGTGTATACTGAAACTATGGATACATTGCAATATAGATGAGCTGAAGTAATAGAACAATGGAGGACAATAATGGACTCTAAAAGAACAATTGTTAAAAGAATGCTAAAATCCACCACAGCAGTTGTCGAGGTACCTCTAATCTCCTCAAGACTTTCATTTAATTTATTTTTTATAAAAATACTTTGTTTTGTTAGTTTGTCCTCTCTAAGTTCATTGCTGAAAGTTCATCAATTCTATCATTAGTGAATTACGTATGACAAAATCCCTAAAATGATATATCTGTGAAAATCAACCATACCCCGGCTTTAAAAATATGAAAAGTTTACGCTCAGATCAGTTGAAGTTTACATAATATTTGCATGCTTTTTAGGTTTGGCTATGTATACATAAAGCTTCGACAGAGAACGTGGGATAAAAGTCCAATGGTCGCTAGGGTTTTGAAACAGAGACAGGCTGCAACAAAAGTTTTTACAACGAAAAACAATTTCATGTGTAATTGTAATGAAAGACATGTTCTAAAATTGAATATGCAACATTAAAAAATGAAAGAGTGAAACTGCATATAGTTTGCACAAATAGATGAACATATTTTCAAACAGAGATAGATTGCAAGGAACGAATTTGCAAAGACTATCGATTCCATGTGTCAGTGACATCACTCTTGGTGCAATAGCATTTTTTTATAACATAAACAACTACATAGATTTCACCAAGTTGCATTGACAAGGCACAACAATGCATTTAGTATCAAAGCAAGAGAGCAACAAGCACAACAATATAATCCAGATGAAATCATAATGCAGATCATATGATGAGTATATAAAGCCAGAAAGTGATATAAACATAGTTCTATATGCATTACCATTTAACAAAAGCTGAAAAGTTGACATAGCCAAATGGGGTATGTCAGTTCAAAAAATAGATTCTAATGTAGTAACCATGAATATCAAAATGAACAAAATTTACATAGTGGCACTTTGCAACAATGTGCAAGGAGAGCGAACAATTTATTTGATAGAGCAAAATAGTATCTTAACTTTAAACTTTAATAAGTATCCTAGCGAAACCAAACAACATCGCATTCAAAGGTTTCCATTGTCAAATATCTTTCAAAACAGAAGCTAATAAGCTCATATGTAATAGAAACCTAACTCGGAGCATTTCAATAGTCAAAAAAATTGCAAATTGGATTCCAATAAGCTCATCTCTGATAAAAAACTAACTCTACTACATGAGACATCCCACATACTGTTACGAAAAATATCCATAACATTTATGCATATATGTTGCATTCCAACATAACAGTTTATTAAATGAACTGAAATAAATACTTACGCTAATACAATAGATTTCGGAACTGTCACAAATATTTAACCTACCATAACAACCTGTGGAAATGAACCTAAGAACTATATATAAATTAAATAAGACCAACACAAAAGTTGTAAAAATATAGATTGTTTACACTGGCATGTAAGTATATACTCTGGACATGTGTGCCGCTTATTTTGATGGGCATGATGATGTGCCTATACTCTGGGTCGGTGATTTGCTATGGCCTTTTTTATTCGCCCTTTATGACGATTGCTAAAGAGAACCTTCAAGGCTTGAGCAAGGTGGAGGGTGGTTTTCTTCTGCAGGTTGGAAGCTACAAGGGAAGGTTTTCTGCAACTGGTTATCGAGGATTTGGCAGATTTATTGAGTTGGTGATGGCATTCAATGAAATTTCATGTGGAATGTGCTAGTGGGCTTGGTATTTGAAGTAGCCTGGGCGCTAATTTCGTAATCTTGTTTGCTAGTTGAGGTTTATGTTCTTTAATATGAGTAGTGCATTGTGGAGGCCAATTGTTGCTGGTGACTTTTCTTGCGGCAGCGACGAGGGAATTGTGGGTGCAATTTTTCTTTGCCGAAACTAATTCTGAACCCATCAATAATTAGATAAATTTTGCTCGCATTAAAATGCTTTTAAAATTAAATTTTGCTCTAGAAGTCTAGAAAATACAGCGGTAAAATACTAAATCCAAGAAATTTTACCGGCATTAAGATGATTTTAAAATTAAATTTTCATCTAGAAGTCTATAACATACAGCCGTAAAATACTAAATGCAAGAAATTTTGTTTGCATTAAAATGCTTTTAAAATTAAATCTTTCTCTAGAAGTCTAGAGAATACAGCCGTAAAATACTAAATTAAAAAAGATCAGTTTTCCAAAACTAAAGTGTAAAGAATTAGCATTGAACAAAATACCCATCATAATAAACCACTTGTGTTGATGCACTATGAACCCCAAAAACTTGAATATAGGCAATAAAGGCTGATAGCTTTGAACATTGAATTACGATTGTAGAACGAGATGAATTGTTGCTTGTGCCCAAGATGTTGTCTCTTTGACTTAGTTATCGTCAGAAGCCATGCATTCACCAAGAAACTCATTGTAGAAAGTTGAATTCCTGAGTACTGGTGCAATGTTATTATGAAGAGTGTCTGCAAGGTCACCAAGTACACCAACAATAGATTTTGTAACACTATCGTCCCTACAAACAAAGAAAGCATATGATGATAAATGTCAGTGTAGCTAAACCATATTGTATTTTAATATTTTGACAACTGCACATGTAAGTATCTTAACATTTTAGTTTGCAGTTGGATTTGAAAGGCTCCAAGTTACTAAAGACAAAATTTAAAATAAAATAAAAATTTCAAAAAACAGAAAAATAAAAACAATCATGCCCCTAACCTTTCTTTATCCTGGAAGACAACCACTATGAACTGCAATATACGTACCACATATGGCATCATTAGCTCAGGATTTGCAATCTTGAATCCTTGTAGAATTCCTGAATATGCCTAAAAAATCCCATTTCTCAACTGATTATTGGATTCGACCATTTCATCATCTGTGCTGCTTGTTTGGGAAACAATTTCTACTGCAGATTGAAGCACTGGCATAACATAAGCCAGATACTTCTCAAAATTCCCATCAATAGCAACAGCAATATCCCCAAAGCATGAAAAGATTGGGGGCTTCACTGAACAGCGCAGCTGACTACTTGACAAATCTTTTAGAAGATGAGTCATAATACCATGACAAAAAAACGAAGCTTCCAAAGCATGACAAATGTCACCCAGCACACCCACTGTTACTACACAAACTTGATATTCTTCAAAATTCTACAAACCCATTCCAACGAACTTATAAAACTCTAGCATATACTTGGAAAACTCAGGATGAGTAACATAAGCAACAGCACCTTTCTAGATGAGAAATCACCCTAACAACAAGCTTCTGAGACTGTAAAAATATGAAAAGTTTACACTCACATCAGTCGAAGTTTACATAATATTTGCATGCTTTTTAGGTTTGGCTATGTATACATAAAGCTTCGACAGAGAACATGGCATAAAATTCAAACGGTCGCTAAGGTTTTAGCCTATTTTTTATTAATTTTGTGGTATATTAATTTCACACTATTTAAATTTGTATAAAACGTACACTGAAATGTACAAAAAATACAAGACCGTCATCAAATTTGCCTTTGAGATGCAATTCACATTAGCTCCACAGCACAAATTCTAATAGAAACAATAAAAACAAATTTCCAGAAAAAAACATTCCATCGATATACATTAGTCAGTCTAAATACTTACCTCTTGAAACGAAGAACTCCAAAAGTGCAACTCATAAGTTCTTAACATAGGCTCTGGGTGTGAAACTATTTTTGAAAATATACTCAGAAGTGTTACTTTTAGAAAAGACTGTTTGTGCCTCGGAGAGGTCAGTCTTCTGCAGGAAGCAGCTAACCCTACAAGAGGGTGTGTACAAACCAGAGAGAGAGAAATGACTGGAGTTAATTAGGTCAATGACAGTCAAGCACAGTTCATAACTCAACATAAATAAAGTCACAAAAATTATAAACTTCAACCAAGTCTTAGCATAAAATAAGTGATTATCAGCACACCATAACTGATCATAGGTGATCAAAGTCAAGTACTCTATAAGACCAAAAATTCAAGAACGCGGTATAAAAGAAATGAAAGAGCGTAAATGTTTGCATTAACCACAAGTCAAAAACAAGGTACCAAAAGTCTAATAATAACTGAATCAAGATGGAGAAAGTACAACAAGTATTTAATAATTCAATCAGTAACAAGTAATAAAATAAACATATTGATCATATAACAATAAGAGAGGTATAGTTGAAGATCTCCACATCAACATTAAACCAAAAGTACGACAGCATAGATGTCGATGATAATTTGTTCCATCCAAACCTACCAACTGTACTTTTAGGTCAGCAGTATTATTTTCTCCGAATTGTAGCTATGGTTCGGAGTCAAGAATACTGCTGACCTAAAAGTATACTTGATAGGTTTGGATGTAAACCATTTTCAATGTTGATGCCACTACCCTCCTTATTGTCTTACAAAAAGGCATGAAAATGAGCAAAAAGACTTAAAATTATGGACTTCACCTTCAAACAGTTCGTTACAATCACATTGATACGACGTCCCACAACCATTTCTCTTGACACCCACGAGGAGTGTTGCCAGTGGCCAAATGTGGGCAAATGTGGCCAAACAACTGTAGTATTGTATAAGAGCAAAAGTTCAATAAGGTGGTTTTAAAAAAGTTACTCAACCATGGTAAATGACCCCATTAAACACAAATGAAAGATAAGGTACCACAAGACCAATCATATCTCAATCAAGGTGGGAAAGGTACAACCAGTCATATCTCTCTCAAATGTACAGCTGTCCAATATAGCCTAAAAGTTCATCATCATAGTATAAGGAAGGATGGTGGGATGCCAAATAAAAATATCCCTCATTTCTCTCTATTGATCAAATAACAATAAGAGAGGTGCCATTGAAGATCTACATGTCAACATTAAACCAAAAATCAGATCTGAACTGTGGGTGCAAATATAGTGCCTACAAATATAGTGCCTTGTACTATAGAAAATAAAAGCCACCTGTGTTACCTTTCAATTTAGCAATATGATCTACAGAAGCAAAATTTCAAGTTGCAATGTTTTTTTTTTTTATTATCACCTACCTAGTCTACCTAGTCTAGCTGGTACTCGAGTGCAATTCTTTTTTTGCTATATGGTTTTGCATAGTTGCAATGTTTTTTTTATTAAACTAAATTTTATAAAAATTATTTATTTCAAAGCTCATTGCCTCTGAAATGGTGACGTAAGTCTTGGAATCGGCATCCCAAGAGCCGGCGATGCGATGCCCTCAGCGTCTGCTCGTTTGTTTAATGCATGACAGGATGTTGAAGCCACGTTGTAGAGGGCGTTAAAGCCACGTTGAGTGGTGATGTAAGTCTTGAAATGGGGGCGGTGCGGTTCTGGCCAAAATGGAGGCATTAGGGGTCTGGTCATTTGTTTAATGCATCGCAGGTTGACATGACAAGGAGCAGGAGGTTGAAGCCACGTTGAAGGCAACATTCGAGCCATAAAGTCTTGAGCGGTTATGAAAGACACTTGCTAGCTCATAGCGTATTTTAGTTTGTGAGTATTGAAACGAATTGATAAGGTTTGGCTTGTGCTCGGGTGAGGGTGCTCCCATGGTTTCATTTTGGTTGGGCAAAGGAGAAGTCCAAGGTCGGGGATCGCGTATTCGTCTGTGTTTGTTGCTTTGGTTCAAGTAGATTCAGGCTGTGTTATCTGTTGTAAATAAGAAGATAAATTTAATCTCAATTCCATATATTAGGATAAGCCTTTGGTTTCACTATTCATTAAGATTATATGCATATTTAAAGTTATGGAATTTTAGTTTGGTATTCTGTCTGAAAAGGCTTTGTCCCTGTGCATACATAGTGTTTTTTTCGTATGGCTATTTATGTGATAACTTTGTTGTGGATAAATTCTGTGCTAAGGTCTCGGGGCCGAACAAAAGGCTTACATCAGTTACCTATTATGTTTATAGTCAAACACATAGATCTCTATCAATATAGTTATAGAGAAATTTACGAAGAACGATTTCTCGGTTTTGATTTTGAGTGCTTTCGTTCGGATTTGGGTTTGGGGTTTTGATTACAGCTTGCTGTGACATGTTTTCGTGCGGGTCAGGGGTTGGTTCGTGTCTCGGCAATTTCTTTGGAGGGTTATGTAGTTCGAGTGTACTTCTGATGCCTGGAATATAATGGAGAGTTATACACTGTGCCTTTGAGCTTGTTTATGATGGCACATTGGGTGGCTTGCTTAGCATTAAGCTAAAGTATATTAAATTTTTTTGCAGGCACTCAATGATTACATGAGTTATGGATTCGAACCTGGATATCTTAAGCATGATCTCGCTTAACCATAAGTTATGCTTCCATCGTGGAGTTAATATAACCATGTCTCCACATGTGTGGCAAGAGAGGGAGCTCAAGGAAGATGATGTGTCAAATCAACAACACTCCTTGAGATCACGATCCTGCATAAAAATATGCAGCAACATGGCCCTTAAAACCAAAATTGGACATCCGACAACTTGCTCATAAGATGTCAAATAAATTGGAAAATTAATAGTAGCACTACTATTGTGATATTTGCGTTATAATCTTATCTCAAGTGCATATAATAGGTTATATAATGTATAAAGCAGGTATGCTTGTAGGAGTTTTTGACTTGATCCTCGATTTGGGATAAGTAGGAACAAATGAATCTACTAACAAATGTCCCATAATATGGGAATGTAAGTGATGGTTGAAATACATTGTATTTTTTGTTTAAATGTCCCATAATATGGGAATGTAAATGATGGTTGAAATACATTGTATTTTTCATTTATATAGCAGACTACACGAGCATAAGGTGACAAATCATTAATAACAAGTCAAAGACATGAGAACCATTTACAAATAAATAAATAACTAAAAACATGTAAACAAAACATAGACGTATACATATAGACAATGAGCATATATACACAAGTTCGTAGACAAATAAACCTTGAATCTACGTGAACCAAGGCAAGCAAGGCAGAGGAATAGGCGATCCGTGACCTTGGACTTCTCCTTTTGCTACTGCTGCTGCTCCTCCTTTCTCTGTGTCTGTGTGTTTTGTTTTGTGTTCTTCGCCTAGCTGAGATCAAACCATGCGAGCACCAATACCCTTCCACAAGGCAAACCTTATGAATTCGTTTGAAAATTCACAAGATAAAATACGCTATGAAACCATAAAACTGACTGACCAGGTGGCACAGCAGCTATCTTTCGTAGCTGCTCAAGATTTTATGACTTGAATGTTGACTTCAACGTGTCTATTCAAAGTGGCTTCAATGCCCTGTTCACTGTCATGTCAATTGCTACAAGCTTTATGATGCATTAAACAAATGAGCAGACTCTGACAGCATCGCACCAATGACTCTTGGGATGCCTAGTTTAATAAAAAATAGATTATAACTATGTAAAACCATATGGATAAAAAAAAATTAAACTCGAGTGCGAGCTAAATTAACTAGATTAATTAATAGGATATGAGAGATCCATATATTTCCTGCCACGCAGGATATAATAATAACAATAATAGCATGAGTATGATTGTAACTTGGCAATGTTACACTAATTAAAACCTCATTGTTAGAGACAACCTGAGAAATGCTCTAGCATTGCTCGCAACCACATCTGGAATTTGACGGGCTAAAGAACGTTTTTCCATTCCTTAAACCTATTTGACAGTAAAAAAAAATGCTGGCAGGTCAACAGCTACGTCCATTAACAATTTCAAACCGTTGATTCGACGTTTACAGGGTTAAGGCCCATGCCATAAATTTTAATAAATGGCGATCACCGTTTGACAAAATAATCCAAGCAAGCAGACTTGCAGTGACCGATTCCATGCACCAACACGATAGCAGCTACAAAGCTAAATGCACAACAATAATTGACATGCCCCTGAATTTGGCAGCTGCACTGACATGCAAACGTGTAGCAACAACATAGCAGGGAAGAACAGCAAGCACAAAAAACGCTAGCATATAGACAAACATAGAGCAGCACGATGGGCTGTTTTTCCTTTCACTTAGCCAGGGCTTGTAAAAAAAAAAAAAAACTAAATCAGATACTGCTATGAAATTAACACACAAACATTGTTCTATTCCGGCCACAAGATAATGATAATAACATACACAAAATGCATAATGCATAGAATCAGCAGGCACTCAAAAGTAAAAAATGCTACGAATACTAATCTTATACATGAATCAAGAAAAAATCCTAAACTTGTGAAAGAAGCATTTTGGTGCATATCAATGGCTGCCTGAGGCAACGAAGATGCCTCTTCTTCCTTGCCAACAGTTATGCCGCTAGGGTTTTAGGCTATTTTTTATTTTTTATCCACAACAAAGTTATTACATAAATAGCCATACGAAGAAAACCTATGTATGCACAGGGACAAAGCCTTTTCAGACAGAAAACGAAGCTAAAAACATGCAAACAAAGCATAGACGTATACACACGGAGAATGAGCATATATACACAGGTTCATAAACAATGAGCATAGACGTAACTTTTTCTTCGGCCCCGAGACCTTAGCACAGAATTTATCCACAACAAAGTTACTAGATAAATAGCCATACGAAAAAGAACTAGTATGCACAGGGACAGAGCCTTTTCAGATAGAATACGAAAGTAAAAACATATAAACAAAGCATAGATGTATACACACAGACAATGAGCATATATGCACAGGTTCATAGATAAATAAACCCTGAATCTACCTGAACTAAGGCAACAAACGCAGACGAATAGGTGATCCGCGACGTTGGACTTCTCCTTCTGCTACTGCTGCTCGTCTCTCCGTGTAGCAACAGGTAACAAACCCTGAATCTACCTGAACCAAGGCAACAAACGCAGACCAATAGGCGATCCGCCACCTTGGACTTCTCCTTCGCCCAACCAACATGAAACCATGGGAGCACCGTCACCCTAGCACAAGCCAAACCTTATCAATTCGTTTCAACACTCACAAACTAAAATACGCTATGAGCTAGCAGGTGTCTTTCATAACCGCTCAAAACTTTATGGGTCGAATGTTGCCTTCAACGTGGCTTCAACCTGCTGCTCCCTGTCATGTCAACCTGCCATGCATTAAACAAATGACCAGACGCGCAACGTCCCCATTTCAAGACTCACGTCACCACTCAACGTGGCTTCAACGCCCTCTACAACGTGCCTTCAACATATGTGATGCATTAAACAAATGAGCAGACGCTGACAGCATCGAACCCCCGGCTCTTGGTGTGCCGATTCCAACACCTACGTCACCATTTCACAGCGAATAAGCTTTGAAATAAATAATTTTTATAAAATTTAGTTTAATAAAAAAAACATTGCAACTATGTAAAACCATATAGCTAAAAAAAAATTGAACTCGAGCAGGAGCTAGACTAGGTAAACTAGGTAGGTGATAATAGGGTACAACGTGGCTTCAACATCCTGTCATGCATTGAACAAATGAGCAGACGCTGACGGCATCGCACTGCCGGCTCTTGGGATGTCGATTCCAAGACTTACGATTCCAAGACTTACGTCACCATTTCAGAGCCAATGAGCTTTGAAATAAATAATTTTTATAAAATTTAGTTTAATAAGAAAAAGATTGCAACTATGTAAAACCATATAGCAAAAGAAAAAATTGCACTCGAGTACGCAGGACATAATAATTTTATTAACTAAATATTATTATCTTAAAAATATCTTAATTTAAGAAAAGACACATTGTTATGAAATTTAAACATTACATTAAACTAAATTAAATATTCAATGCAACATACTTTATCTCATCCTAAGAATCCCATACTTCGATTAAGTTGCAGCTAAAGTCTATAACATAATCCCATACGAAAAAAAAAACTATGTATGCACAGGGACAAAGCCTTTTCAGACAAAACACAAAACTAAAAGAATGTAAACAAAGCATAAAAACATTGCAACTATGTAAAACCATATAGCTAAAAAAAAAATGAACTCAAGTAGGAGCTAGACTAGGTAGACTAGGTAGGTGATAATAGGGTACAACATGGCTTCAACATCCTGTCATGCATTAAACAAACGAGCAGACGCTGACAGCATCACACCGCTGGCTCTTGGGATGTCGATTCCAAGAGTTACGATTCCAAGACTTACGTCACCATTTCAGAGCCAATGAGCTTTGAAATAAATAATTTTTATAAAATTTAGTTTAATAAGAAAAACATTGCAACTATGTACAACCATATAGCAAAAGAAAAAATTGCACTCGAGTACGCAGGACATAATAATTTTATTAAGTAAATATTATTATCTTAAAAATATCTTAATTTAAAAAAAGACACATTGTTATGAAATTTAAACATTACATTAAACTAAATTAAATATTCAATGCAATATACTTTATCTCATCCTAAGAATCCCATACTTCGATTAAGTTGCAGCTAAAGTCTATAACATAATCCCATACGAATAAAAACTATGTATGCACAAGGACAAAGCCTTTCAAACAGAATACAAAACTAAAACAATGTAAACAAAGCATAGACGTATACACACAGACAATGAGCATATATGCAGAGGTTCGTAGATAAATAAACCCTGGATCTACCTGAACCAAGGCAACAAACGCAGACGAATAGATGGTCCGCGACGTTGGACTTCTCCTTCTGCTGCTGCCGCTCTCTCCGTGCACGAACAGCTAACAAACCCTGAATCTACCTGAACCAAGCCAACAAACGCAGACAAAAACACGATCCCCGACCATGGACTTCTCGTTCGCCAAACCAAGATGAAACCATGGGAGGACCGTCAGCCTGACACAAGCCAAACCTTATCAATTCTTTTCAATACTCACAAACTAAAATACGGTATGAGCTAGCAGATGTCTTTCAAGACTTTATGCCTCGAATGTTGGCTTCAACGTGGCTTCAACTTGCTGCTCCCTGTCATGTCAACCTGCCATGCATTAAACAAATGACCAGACCCGCATCGCCCCCATTTCAAGGCTTACGTGACCACTCAACGTGGCTTCAACGCCTCTACAACGTGGCTTCAACATCCTGTCATCCATTAAACAAACGAGCAGACGCCGACGGCATACACTCCAACTACATAACCCTCCAAAGAAATTTCCAACACATGAATCAACGCCTGACCCGCACGAAAACACGCCACAGCAAGCTGAAATCAAAACCCCAAAACCCAAATCCGAACGAAAGCACTCAAAATGAAAACCGAGAAATCGTTCTTCGTAAATTTCTCCTAAAAACGGTCCATGGAAGCTACAAAACCGACAGCATTCCTTTATGCTGACAACCTTCTCGCTCTTAAGTAAACCGCGCACTGAACTCAAAGCTTTGCAACTCCATTTCTGCTATTCTCTTCGGCCCCGAGACCTTAGGAAAGAATTTATCCACAACAAAGTTATTATATAAATAGCCATTCGAAAAACCAAACTATGTATGCACAGAAACAAAGCATTTTCAGACAGAATACGAAACTAAAAACCTGTAAACAAAGCATAAACGCATACACACAGAAAATGAGCATATATACACAGGTTCGTAGAGAATGAGCATAGACGTAAGCCTTTTCTTCGGCCCTGAGACCTTAGCAAACAATTTATCCACAACAAAGTTATCACATAAATAGCCATACGAAGAAAACCTATGTGTGCACAGGGACAAAACCTTTTCATTGGACTAACTTTGAACTCCTGTACAGTATATATTTGAAACACGAGCTTAACGAATAAGGAATCAGTTAACTATTACAGCTTCAATTAATGACGTGAGACTTAGACATCCGAATCAACAACTATTTTTGGAAAAATACAGAGTTGTGATTCGCTATTCTGGGCATATCGCATACAAAAAGAGTGGAGCTAGACCCATCAGAGCTTTAAATAACTTCTATAAATAAAAGTTGTATGAAAGAGGTTTTCACTTCAAACTTACTCCCGTGCTAAATAAAAATTTATTTAAAAACTGAACAAGGCCATTCTCTGGAGGTTCTGGGTCAGAATGCCCTGGAAGTGGATTATATATCGTTCGTGTTAAAACAATTTTAATAAGATAGTAATGTGAAATGACTTCAGGCTTACAAGCCTTTAGATGCGGTATTGGGCTCAGCCTCAATAGTTTACCCTAAACAAGAATTGATGGGTGTTCCTTTCCTTGTTTTGAAGTGAAACAAAATACAGTATGAGACTACTACTAAACATTTCTATGTCTTCTTGGCACAAGTGTCAGGATGACGGTAATCGTAAAATACCGGTGGCTGGCTCGACCTTTCCTCGCAGACCTCAACCGAGAGTTTCTAATCTCCTGGGTTATTTTACCAGCATTAAAGAAAGCTCGTAGTCGGTTTATTGCTTACCAGTTTGGAGACCGTCACCTATGGTGGTGATGAAGACCTCGAAACGCCCTGTCAACATCGTTAAAACCTTGAGTTAAGCTAGGGTTACATGATATAATGTTAATAAAATTATTTTTATAGTGGAGAACGAAACACCAGGCTTACCAGATTTGAGTCTCGAAACGCCGGCTTCTGGAGGTAAGACTTGCACCATTGCCAGTGGTCCAAGCCGCGAAAGAAGAGAACTACAAATTCAGGTTCCAGTCTGAACCGTATTTAAACTGTCGATAATTCTTTTTTTTTATTCCACCCTGATGCTGCGATGGTTGCGTGAAACCCCAGAGCCGAGGCTCTCTGTCTCATAACTTGTTTTGCTATTTGACCCAAGCCTTTATGTTTCACCTGCCCGAAAACTTGCGGTTCGAAGAGTACGAGTTCACATGGGTTGAGTAATTGTTCATACGCAGGAAAGACCTTTCGCAGAGGTAGAGGTCAAGAACAGTACCAGGTGTTTTTCATACCCGCTATGCCTCGAATGTTGGCTTCAACGTGGCTTCAACCTGCTGCTCCCTGTCATGTCAACCTGCCATGCATTGAACAAATGCCTAGACCCGCACCGCCCCCATTTCAAGACTTACGTCACCACTCAACGTGGCTTCAACGCCCTCTACAACGTGGCTTCAACATCCTGCCATGCATTAAACAAACGAGCAGACGCTGACGGCATCGCACCGCCGGCTCTTGGGATGCCGATTCCAAGAGTTACGTCACCATTTCAGAGCCAATGAGCTTTGAAATAAATAATTTTTATAAAATTTATTTTAATAAAAAAAGCATTGCAACTATGTAAAACCATATAGCAAAAAAAAAATTGCACTCGAGTACCAGCTAGACTAGGTAGAGTAGGTAGGTGATAATAGGGTCAGGGCGATCCATTTATATCCTGCTACGCAGGACATAATAAAATGTTTTTTTTGATCTCATGTTAGTCTTTTTTTATTTAACATCATACAAAAAATGCATTTATATGATTATCCACGAAATATTTAAAAATAGATTAAAAATACATATAGGTATTTAAAAATAGATTAAGTGAAGTTTATAAAGTTAAGTGTAAAGCTACATTTACATGATTATTTATAAAAGTATTTAAAAATAGATTAGACATCCAAAAATAGATTAAATTAAGTTTAATATAATTAAAAGCAGTATCATGTTATTGAAGTCACAAAGAGATCAAGTTAAGTTTAAATTTACATAAATTTAAGTTCACAACTAAGAGCAAGATCATTTTATTGAAGTTACACATAGATAAAATTAAGTTCAAAGCCAGGTAGATTTATCTTTTATAAACATAGATGAAAGTCAAGTTCATTATCGATCTCAAATACTTAACTTTAATGTATTTCAATAAAAAGTTACCATAATTTTAACTAATACATTGCTAGACATATAAATATACATGAATGATATCAACATGATATGCATCAACAACAGGTTTAAAGTTACATAAATTTAAGCTTATAACTAAGAGCATTATCATTTTAATGAAGTCAAACATAGATGAAGTTAAGTTCAAAGCCAGGTAAATTCATCTTTTTATAAACATAGAGGAAAGTCAAGTTCATTATCGATCTCAAATAAATAATTTTAGTGTATTGCAAGTAAAAGTTGCCATAATTTTAACCCGATGCGTTAGCTCGAGAGGTTGATTTTTGTGAATTGCAAGCAAGAGGGAACAGGGTCAAGTCCCCAAGCTAGCCGCCTTTGTGTGGGCCTCACTTGATCTCCCCATTGGGTTAGGTTTCCCAATAACTGCAACCGAATAGTTTATCTTAGGTACCATCCTTGAAATAAGGGGAACTGCCCTGAGGGTTTCCTATGATGTGTGTTCTGTCAAAAGAAAAGGTTGCCATAATTTTAATTAATATATTGTTAAACTGTTAAATTGGTTAAACATTATATAATGGCACTAAATGATTACCACATACAAATGATATTAAATGATTTTAACTAGAGTTAAACATTATATTGTGTCACTAATTTAGATCACTAACATGGAATACATTTTATAAATCAAACAACATCAACATGACGTAAAAAGACATATAAATATACATGAATGATATCAACATGATATACATCAACATCAACGTCAACATGATATGAAAAACACATAATATATATGAATGATGAAAAAAAAATCATAATATATGTCAAATATATATCAACTAGCTAGTCCACCAATAGTGCCAAAGGCATTAGTACCTCCACCGCTAGAGCCAGGGGCATCGATACCTCCACCACCAAAGTTAGAGGTGTACCTTCGCTAGATAATATGCAATATGAAGAAGCTTTCATAAATGAGACCATTTCATTTATAACTCTAGTGAATAAATCAATGGGTGTCGTAACTGGTCAGTTGGCTCAATCATGAGAAGGGGAGGGTGGTTAGTCGGCTCAGTCATGAGAAGGGGAGGGTGGTCAGTCAACTCGATGAGGAGGAGAGGGTGTTCAATCGACCTGTGTATCAGGAGAGGGTGGTCATTCAGCTTTATGAGTAGGAAAGTGTGGTCATTTAGCATGTGGAGAAGAGGGTGGTTTCTTGACATGTGGAGGAGAGGGTTGTTAGACAGCATGTGGAGGAAAAAGAGGAGGATATGTAGGAGGTGGATAAACCCTCCACTCTAGAAGCCTAGCCACGCTGACAATATAACACAACAATAGAATCATATCATGAGGAAGGGTATCCCATATAACTACAAGCTTAGTGACCTCTAAGATATGACCAAATTGTACATGGTGCACTCTTTGTTGAGCCAATAGTCTAGATAATTGATTGACCACCTGTTCACGATATCTACAATCTAGCATGCATCACAAGTTAGGTCTCTATAAGTGAGGAAGCTCCTCAACCTAAACCATCTACTCGTCATGTGGGATAGGAATCTCCCCAACATGCGTGTTAATATCTACAAAGAAGTAAACATCAATAATTAGACAATTTTAAAAAAATGTTACAATAAGTTACACATGCATTAATAAAAAATGAAACTATATAATTAATCAAAACATAGTGCTAACACTATTTCATCCCTGCTTATGGGTACCGCACAAGATCCATGGTGTGATCATTCTCACTTGCAAGCATCCTCAGTAGCTTTGAACTTATCTTGGCATGGAATTATGTCTGGCTCATCTTGGGAATCATCTGCCCCACATATGCTTATGTACCTCGATCCTCAATTTAGGAGGGTGGTGTTCGAATAATAGTGTAGTTGCTGAAAAAATATAAAAATAAAATAAAATAAATTATGATCCAAAATGGAATCCCATCCTCCCATCAAATACAAAATGATAATTATCTAGAGCTAAACAAAATTGATGCAAAAAATGGTAGACCACATAATATGTCTAGGGATTTGCACCAATGAATCTACTTAGTACAATAGAGGGAAACTAATGCACTTCCCATCTGAGGTGTAGTGGGACACTATCATGACCATAAGAGAGAAGCACCTAACCTCCTATACACTAAATTAAGCAATACACAATTGGCCACCAGTAACCTCAAAGTCACCCGAGGAAATCACGTCTTCCCTGACATATCACCAACATATGTCAGTTGGCTCTCTCTAGCAACACCAAGTAGGATATTCTGGAAATGGGGAAAATACTCCCTCTCCTTGACAAACCACTAATAAAATGTATGTCCTCCTCCGTAAACCAATGTTAGTTTTTCATCATTTAAGATATTAACTGAAAGAACAACATGTACAGCATATCAAGCATAAGAGACAAGAGACAAGAGACACAAAGCATTTCACCAGGGAAAACCAAGAAGGAGAAAAACCCCGCAACTTCCTCGGAGATAGAATAAGCACCAATACAAATATCACCAAGATGAATCCCCAAAAGATAAATGTCTGCAGCAGCTACTCCTCTTCCATTTGTGCGCACTCCTCCTCTCTCTCACTAATGCGAAGTGAGTGAGTGAGTGAATGTGTTAAATGAGGATCACACGTCCTCTATTTATACTTTACTTCACTTGTCTTTTAACTCTAACTAGGTCGGCCCCAACTTAACCACTTAACATAATGCTGACTGGGCCGACCCCACTAGGGTGGTCTAATAACCCTTTAAGACACATAACTTATACAAGGCCGACCCCACCAAGGTGATCTAATAACCCATCAGATATAAGTTACGACACTTACAATATAACTTGCGACACTTGCAAATACAAATGAGGACACTTCCAATCGGAGGAATAATACATCTTCGTTGGGGATGTAATAAAGTACAAATGTAATACATACAATATACAAGTAAATATCTTCCGAAGTTACAAATACATCGACACTCCCTCTTAATTAGGAAGGTATTCTCTTGACACAAGTCATCAATACATATCGGCACAAGTATTCAATTCTGGAGTTGGATCATCGTCACTGGATCACGGAGCATCATCGTCACTACTGTTGTACTCGTCATCTCGATCACTAGTGCTATCTCTCAATTCTTCTCGTCATAGGAAGTTCTACAAAGCCAGCCCTTTTTCATGTTGGTTGTAGGCCTAGCCTCCTGTAGATCTTCATCATATCTGGCCATCCTGTGGAATCCTCAAGGCTAATTACGTGCATCAACAAAACCTCGAAAGAGCATCCCAGGACTTTTACGAGCTTACTGCTCAACCTATCGGATCTCCAAGGATATTTTACATGTGACCTTCACAAAACCTTAAAAGAGTATCTTGCAACCTGCAAGATATCTAAAGAGCATCCCAGGATCTTTTCCATTCGTAGCACAACCTGTCCGGATCTACAGGATCTTTTACATGTGAACTCGCAAAACCTTAAAAGAGTATCTTGCATCCTACAAAATCTCTAAAGCGCATCCCGGGATCTTTTCCGTGCCTAGCACAACCTGTCCGGATCTCCAGGATCTTTTCTATGCGACCCTTGCAAAACCTTAAAAGAGTATCTTGCATCTTGCAAGATCTCTAAAGAGAATCCCAGGATCTTTTACATGCCTAGCACAACCTGTCTGGATCTCCAAGATATTTTCTATGCAACTGCACAACCTGTCCACGGCCATGGAGTATCAACTTGATACTCATGATCATACTGATCATCATCATCATACAGTACATCATCCTGATGCACATCATCTAGAGCATCGTCCTGATGCTCATCATCATCACATGATCATCCTGATCATATACATAGCATCATCCTGATGCACATCATATGGAGCATCGTCCTGATGCTCATCATCATCACATGATCATCTTGATTATCATCATAGCATCATCCCGATGCATATCATCATCACATGATCATCCTAATCATTATCACAGCATTTTCCTGGTGCATATCATCTGGAGCATCGTCCTAATGCTCATCACACAACACTTACATCCACAGCCATGGTAAGGATCCTCCTACCACCATGCTCGGAATGGCTCCTGCAAATGTGTCCCATCACTTCCTCCTCGAAGTATCTTCTATCTAAAGAACACCAAGCCTCTCTCTGAAGTACTCCAACTTCACTCTGACTAGTGGTTTGGTAAACACATATGCAATTTGCTCATCTGCCGCAACATACTGGAGCTTCATTGCTCCTCTCTGCACCATATCCCTGATATAGTGATATTTGATCTCGATATGCTTCGACTTGTCATGGAACACCGGGTTCTCTGACAACTTCACACAACTCTGGTTGTCACAATATATACAAGTAGCATCCAACTAGAGATCAAACAAATCAGACAGTAGCTTCCTTAGCCATACTACCTCACAACTAGCCAAACAAGCTGCGACGTACTCTGCTTCGGTTGTACTAAGTGCTACTCGGGATTGTTTCCTGCTAAACCAAGAGATAACACATGATCCCATACTGAAGCAGCACTCTGAAGTGCTCTTCCTATCTGCAGCACTGCCTGCCCAATCTGAATCAAAATAACCCTCCAGGTTAAACTTTTGATTCGCATCATACTTGAGCCCATAATCAATTGTACCCTTCAGGTACCTCAGAATATGCTTTACAGCAATCACGTGAACATGTCTAGGATCCGTCAGGAACTGGCTCAAGGTGTTCACCGCAAAGCAAATATCTGGTCTCGTGTTCATCAGGTACATCAAGGACCCAATCATCTAATGATACATCGTGGCATCAACCGACTCTGATGAAGCATCACTCAATAGATTCAGGTTCGATGCCATAGGTGTGGCCATGGCCTTGCAGTCCATCATCCCGAACCGCTTTAGGATCTCTACTGCATACTTCCCTTGTCCAAGGAAGATTCCATCTTCACTCTGACACACCTCCATACTTAGAAAGTAATGCATCATACCCAAGTCCTTCATCTCGAACTTGGCAGCAAGCTTCCTCTTCGTATCAGCAATCAACCCAATCTCGCCTATCATAAACAGGTCATCTACATACAGTAGGAGTATCACTGGATTTTGTTGGTTGTGGAGCCAGATCTTCTAGTCTCATAGATGATATTGTATCAGCCGTGTTTGTACCTCAGTTTTATATGATATGTAGGTGGACTGTACAGTCACCCCAGTGGGGGGGTGTGGGGGGGTGTGGGGGGGCATCGCCCCCCCACGGTGTTCCAGGGGGGACCATCCCCCCTGGCTGGGGGGTCCGGGGGCCAGCGGTCCCTCGGCGGGGGTTCGAGGGGCAACGCCCCTGAAGAAAATTTTTGGGGCTATTTTCGCCATCTGTTTTGCAGGCCCATGGTTTTGGGTATCCCGTGGTATTTTCCCATTGTATTTCCCTTATAAAATAAAGACATTGTAATACGGTTAGGGATGATGATATATTAGGTTTTATGCATTGTAAAGATCTCTGAGATCAAGAGAGAGACTGTGAAACAGAGAAGAGGAAGTGCAGCGGTTGTGCTGCAGGTTGTATCCCTTCACCTTGTTGGACGGTAATAATAATAAGGACTGGCAAATTCAGTGTGGACGTAGCCCAAGTTGGGTGAACCACGATATATCTGTGTCTCTCTTGTAATGTGTATGTGTGATTATATTTGTATTTCTGTTTATTGTTATTGCTCTGCGATCCTGTTTTTCTAACAATTGGTATCAGAGCCAAAGGTCTATTTGGCAGTTAAACCCGTAGGAAGCTAGGGTTTCTAGTTCAAGTGGGAGCAATGGCAGAAGAAGGAAAGTTTAAGGTCGAGAAGTTTAACGTCCAAAACTTCGGGTTATGGAAGATGCAAATGGAGGACTATCTGTACCAGAAGGATCTATTCCTACCGTTGGGAGGGAAAGCAAAGTAGCCGACGGCTATGAAGGACGAAGAATGGGAGGTTCTTGACAGAAAGGCTCTGGGAACAATACGATTGAGCCTGGCTTCGTCGGTGGCTTTCAATATCTCAAAAAAAACGACAACAAAGGGTTTGATGAGCGCATTGGGTAAGCTGTATGAAAAACCCTCGGCCTCCAAAAAGGTATTTCTAATGAAGCGTTTATTTAATATGAAGATGTCTGAAGGTGGATCTGTTACTGATCATTTAAATGAGTTTAATACGGTTACAAATCAGCTAAGTTCTGTAAGTGTGAACTTTGATGATGAGGTTAGGGCTCTTCTAATCTTGTGTTCATTGCCAAAAAGCTGGAATAGCTTGGTCATGGTTGTAAGTAACTCTGTCTCTAGTTCAAACACCTTGAAATTTGATGATGTTATTGGTGTTATTCTTAGCGAGGAAATGAGAAGAAAAAACACAGGTGAGACATCAGGTAATGCATTGACCATGGAGAGCAGGGGAAGACAAAAGGAGAGAGGAAAGAGCCAAGGTAATAGTGGAAAGTCTAAAACGGGCAGATCCAAGTCCAGACTGGGAAAGATAGAGTGCTGGAACTGTGGAAAGAAAGGACATCTGAAGAAAGACTGCAAATCTCTAAAGAAGAAAGGAGATGCACAGAAGGAAACTACCCAGGAAGCAAATGTAGCAGGTGATGTGTTACAAGATGCTTTGATTCTTGCATTAGATAATACTAGTGATTATTGGGTAGTAGATTCAGGAGCTTCATGTCATGCTACACCCCATAGGAAATACTTTCATGAGTATGTTCCTGGCGACTTTGGACATGTTTTATTGGGTGATGATGAGCCATGTAAAATTGTTGGAATGGGTAAGGTATGGATAAAAGTTAAGAATGGAACTGATTGGTTGTTGAAAGAAGTTAGGCATATTCCTGCTATGAAAAGAAATCTGATCTCAACAGGGCAGTTGGGAGATGGCGGTTGTCTATCTACATTCGGAGAAAAGTGGTGGAAGATCACTAAAGGATCAATGGTGATAGCAAAAGGATACAGAGTAGGTACGTTGTATTTATGTCCTCATAATACTGACCATTATATCTCTTTAGCTTCCACAGGAACAGATACAGCATTGTGGCATCATAGGCTTGGCCACATGAGTGAGAAGGGGATGCAAATTCTCCACTCAAGGAAGTTGCTGCCGGATTTGAAGCAGGTAAGTTTGGAATTCTGTGAAAACTGTGTTTATGGAAAACATAAGAGAGTCAGATTTCTCAGGGTTGGGAAACAGAAGAAGAATGAAAAATTGGAGCTTGTGCATACAGATGTATGGGGACCGGCTCAAGTACAATCTCTTGGTGGCTCTCATTATTATGTTACATTTATTGATGATGCAACTAGAAAAACTTGGGTTTATTGCATTAGACAGAAATCTGATGTGTTTGCTACTTTTAAGAAGCGGAAAGCTTTGGTTGAGAATGAGACAGGAAAAAGATTGAAGTGTCTCAGATCTGATAATGGAGGTGAGTACTGTGGCAAGGAGTTTGATAGTTACTGTTCATACCATGGGATTCGTAGAGAGAAGACAGTCCCAGGAACACCACAGGAAAATGGTGTGTCAGAAAGGATGAACAGAACGATCATGGAGCGTGCAAGGTGTATGAGACTGCATGCAGGGTTGCCCTTACAATTTTGGGCGGGTGCTGTAAATACTGTTGTTTATTTAATAAACAGAGGACCTTCAAGTGCTTTGGATGGTGGTATTCCAGAGGAAGCATGGACAGATAAAAAGGTAAACTACTCATTTCTGAGAATGTTTGGTTGTGAAGCATTTGTCCATATTGATAAAGAAAATAGAACAAAGCTTGAAGCTAAATCCAAGAAATGTACCTTTATTGGATATGGGGTTTATGAATTTGGTTATCATTTATGGGATTATGAAAATAACAAAATCATCAGGAGTACAGATGTGATATTCAATGAAAAGGTCATGTATAAAGATCAGTTGCAGGGAAAGAAACAGGAAAAGGAAAACACAGAATACATAGTGCTTGATGAAATTAAAGAAAATGAAGTTCCAAAGGTGCCAGAAAATCAAGAGCAGCAGCAAGTACCTGAAACTCCTGCAACTGTAAGAAGATATACCAGGTTAAGTAGACTCCCTGAACGATACTCTCCTTCAATGTATTATTTATTGATGACTGATTCTGGTGAACCATAATGTTATGAAGCAATTCAGGTGGAAACTAAAAAGAAGTGGGAGCAAGGCATGAAAGAGGAGATGGACTCATTGGTAGGAAACCAGACTTGGGATTTGGTTCAGTTTCCTGCTGGTAAAAGAGCATTGCAAAACAAATGGATTTACAGGTTGAAGGAAGAAGAAGGAGGTAAGAAGCGGTACAAGGCCAGACTTGTTGTAAAGGGGTTTGCACAGAAGAAAGGTATAGATTTTGATGAAATATTTTCTCCTGTTGTTAAGATGACTTCGATTAGGACTATCTTAAGTCTAGTGGCGGTAGAAGATTTGCATCTTGAACAGTTAGATGTAAAAATAGCCTTCCTCCATGGGGATTTGGAAGAAGAAATATATATGCAGCAGCTACAAGGGTATGAGGTCAAAGGTAAGGAGGATCTGGTATGCAGGTTGAAAAAGAGCTTGTATGGCTTGAAGCAAGCTCCAAGGCAGTGGTATCTAAAGTTTGACAGGTTTATGACAGAACAATGTTATAGTAGATGTCATTCTGACCACTGTGTTTATTTCAAGAAGCTAGACAATGGAAGATATATTATCTTGTTATTGTATGTGGATGAGATGCTTGTTGCAGGGTCTGACATGCAGGATATAAATGTACTCAAAAGGAAGCTAGCTAATTCATTTGCGATGAAGGATTTGGGTGCTGCAAAGCAAATCCTTGGTATGAGAATAACGAGAGACAGGAAAAATCGCAAATTGACATTGTCTCAAAGTGAGTACATACAAAAGGTGTTGGAGAGGTTCAGAATGCAGAATGCAAAACCTGTAAGTACACCTTTGGCTAGCCATTTTAGTCTAAGTAAGGAAATGTGTCCCAAGACACAAGAAGAGACAGATTACATGTCCAAGATTCCCTATCAATCAGCAGTTGGCAGCTTGATGTATGCCATGGTGTGCACAAGACCAGATATTGCACATGCAGTGGGAGTTGTGAGCAGATATATGAACAATCCAGGTAAAGAACATTGGAAGGCAGTACAGTGGATTCTCAGGTATTTGAGAGGTACTACCACTGATGCATTATGTTTTGGAGGTTCAGACACTGTTCTACAGGGATATGTTGATGCAGATATGGCAGGTGACAAAGATAGCAGGAGGAGCACCACAGGGTATGTGTTTACTGTAGGTGGAACAGCAGTAAGCTGGATTTCGAAACTACAGAAGGTTGTTGCACTTTCAACAACAGAAGCAGAGTATGTTGCCATTACAAAGGCTAGTAAAGAGATGATTTGGTTGCAGAGGTTTATGGAGGAAGTGGGTAAGAAGTAGAAGGATAGCAGATTGTATAGTGATAGCTAGAGTGCCATTCACCTTGCAAAGAACTCAGGATTCCATTCCAGGACTAAACATATACAGCTCAAGTACCATTTCATACGCTCTTTTCTGGAAGATGAACTGTTGAAGTTGGAAAAGATACATACTAGTCAGAATCCTGCAGACATGTTCACAAAGGTAGTGACCAGAGAGAAACTGAGTTCGTGCTCAGTTTCAGTTGGCCTTCTAGCATGAAGGAGAAGAGGAGAAATTTTTCAAGTCCAAGTCCAGCAAGTGCAGCAGCGGTGGAGTTGCTATGATCAGTCTCCAAGTGGGAGATTGTTGGTTGTGGAGCCAGATCTTCTAGTCTCATAAATGATATTGTATCAGCCGTGTTTGTACCCCAGTTTTATATGATATGTAGGTGAACTATACAATCACCCCAGCGAGGGGGTGTGGGGGGGGGCCCCCACGGGGTTCCAGGGGGGACCATCCCCCCTGGCTGGGGGGTCCAGGGGCAGCACCCCCAAAGAAAATTTTTGGGGCTGTTTTCGCCAGTTGTTTTGTGGGCCCATGGTTTTGGGTATCCCGTGGTATTTTCCCATTGTATTTCCCTTATAAAATAAAGACATTGTAATACGGCTAGGGATGATGATGTATTAGGTTTTATGCATTGTAAAGATCTCTGAGATCAAGAGAGAGACTGTGAAATAGAGAAGAGGAAGTGCAGCGGTTGTGCTGCAGGTTGTATCCCTTCACCTTGCTGGATGGTAATAATAATAAGGACTGAAAAATTCAGTGTGGACGTAGCCCAAGTTGGGTGAACCACGATATATCTGTGTCTCTCTTGTAATGTGTATGTGTGATTATATTTGCATTTTTGTTTAATGTTATTGCTCTACGATCCTGTTTTTCTAACAGATTTCCTTCTTCAACCTTGTAGTAAAGGTTGGAATCTGCTTTACTCTTGGTAAAGCCCAAACTAGTCAGGAAACTGTCTATCCTGCTGTACCATGTCTTGGGTGCTTATTTCAAATCATACAAGGATTTCTTCAATTTACACACATGTGACTCCCTGTCATGTGTCTCAAATCCGAGTGGTTGCTCCACTTCCTCTTCGACTACACCATTCAAGAAAGTTGTCTTGACATCCATCTAGTGTATCTTCCACTTCATCACTTACATTGTATTTTTCTATGCTACTATCTGCAACATGCTTGATCTTGTAGATCTACTTGGAAGTCACAACAGACTTCCCTTCTGGTCTTGGGACCAAATCCCAAACACCATTCTTCATGATCGATTGGTATTCCTCGATCATGGCATCCTTCCATTACTGTATCCCTGATCCCAAGAACTTCAGATTATTCAATATCTTCAATGGGTATTTTTCTTGAACTTCATCGCTAGAACAAATGTCGTTGTCCTTCTTTTGTAGGTGATTGTACACGATCTTTCCTACAAGTCAAATTCAATTGCATGATTAGAAACTTCTCATAGTTTTTCAAAAACAAATTCTTACACATAAGAATGTATGTCATACAGTCATGCAATTATCTTAGCCAATGCTTCAATACCACATTTATCCATATCCTGTAACTTTCTAGATGCATTCCATCTCTACCAGAACATTTGTTAAGGGTGTGCATAACTTCCAACATGTCAGCAAAGAGGTTTCATTCTAGATAAGTAGCAATGGAATGTTGTACAGTACCATAGGCCACTTACCTATTACTTGCATATTAGTAGTATCTTGTTCATTAATGCAACTTTTCTAATATGCATAATATACATCCTAAATCTAGGAACATAAGCATGTACATAAATGGACAACATCATTTAAGTAATCAAATATATAATAAATGACAATTCAAATACTTATCTTTGTTTGGTTGTTGGGTGGACTCCCTCTCAATCTTTGCTTACTTGCAAGAACTACTGGAGTGTGCTCCCTCTTGATCTTTGCTTCCTTGTAGGAACAACTGGAGTGTGCTCCCTCTTAATCTTTGCTTCCTGGAGTGTGATCCCTCTTGATCTTTGCTTCCTTTATGATATCATCATGATTATATGTCTTTGAACTTCTATCCATCCTAGACCACTATGCATGCTTAAGTGTGCACTAGTGTCATCATTGTGTCAACCTCAATATCTCATACATAATCATACATGCATCAGTATAATCTCAATACTTATCAAAACATTATGATTGTAAATAATCTTAATCATGCATGGTCATGATCATTTCATACACAAGCGTTAGTATTCAAGATTTCAGGGAGGACTTCTTTTACTCATGCATATTTTTATTTGACCATAGGACTCTTCTAGTTTGTCATATCATTAATCAAACTAAGAAGCATAATATGCTTAAACCCATGATTGCCCAAACTTATAACTTCATGAATTATAAATCATACCAAGTATACTTATATAAGATCCTAACACAAGGTAGGATTCTAACTTGATATAGGAAAAACATACATGGATTATCATGCTTTCTAGTTATGTATAACATACCCACATAATGTCTTCTTGTTCTCTTCAATGACTTGTGCTAGTAACCTGCATATCTCATAAGTTAACCATTGTAGAACCAAATTATACATACCTCGTAAGTAGAGATTATATGCGATCCATGACTATGGATGAGTCTTTGTCTTCTTGTCACCATGGTCATATGTTCTTGATCTAGTACTTGCTTTGTCTTTCTTGATGTACTTTTTATGTTAGCGGACAACATCATCCTCATACAACACCACAGTGCATTAGTACAATCATAAGTGTCATAACCCTAATCAATAAATGTCTTCTATCATTCACATGCAGTCATACTTTTACTAGGGTGATAAGACAAGTATAAAATTCATCAAGATTGTTACTAACCTCAATAATATGAAGACAAACATATTATAAACTTAATCATGAACAGATTTCAAAACATACCTGTATCTCCTCAAGTCATACCTATCGAGATTGCTTGTAATCTTCTTATGTAAGGCCTTAGCCTCATCTCCCTCTGGAACTGGAACTTCTTCACTTATGTAGGTGTCAATTCATTCTCTTCTAGGATTAACCTAATCCACTTTGATTTGTTGAAGCTGGATCTAGAGTTGGATTAGAGTTTGTCAGAGAAACCCTAAAAATTCAAACTTTGAATTTCAAACTTCTAATTGGATGAAAAAATGCACCTTGCTGAGCTGATCAAGCTGGTATACTTCAATTTTGAAATCTCCAAAATTTGACCCCTCAAAATTGACTTTGAAAGTTTCGAATCTGCAGCTTCTGTCAAATTCTGGTTTTCTGGTTTTTTGGTCAAAATCCTGAACTAGGATTTGATAGAGCCTGAGGTTCTACCCAACCAAAAGCTTCGATATTGGTCTCTAAATTTTGATTTTGATGAGGAGCATCCAGCCGTGGTCTCAAATTCCAAAAATTCCAACTTTGTAGAAACCCTAATTTTCCGCAACAGTGACAAGCCAAGAATGAAAGTGCTCAGAATCCAATTATGTTTTGACAGAAATATATTCCATATTGTTTCTGATGCAACTCTGAAATTTTGAATCCTCGGGTTATGAAACTTCGGCCTGTGGTAGAATTCCCTGTCATCTTTCCAACCCCACAGATCTGACCTCAAATGGATTCTCCATTAGAGAGATATGTCAAGTGTCGCAACATGACCTGTTTATGGGAAGAAACAAAATAGCAACCTTGTACGGAGTGCCACGTCAAAAATAGACCTGTGAAACTACAGTCCATTCCCTAACTGACACATTTTACAGAATTCCATTTGGAGCTTCCTAGCCCGAGATATGACCTATGTTCGTAGATCACCTGTTTAGGGATTCAATCTGGAAGAGGTAGAAACCCTAAATTGTACGGATCATATCTCAGAAAGTACAACGAATCTGAGGATGATCTTCGGACACAAGGTACATGAACATTTCATCTTCGTCCTGTAAAAGTTTCAGATCCTGAACCTTCGCCAAAATGGATTTATAGCGAAAGTTCCACAATGACTATTTTTTACTATATCAAGCCCTAGCTTCCAATTTGTCGCAAGTGCAACAAATGTCATAAATGCCATACAATGCCTTCCTTCAGGCTAGCTCTGATACCATGTTACTTTTTCATCATTTAATTCAATATGATCTAGGATCTTAACTGAAAGAACAACATGTACAGCATATCAAGCATAAGAGACAAGAGACAAGAGACACAAAGCATTTCACCGAGGAAAACCAAGAAGGTGAAAAACCCCGCAACTTCCTCGAAGATAGAATAAGCACCAATACAAAGATCACCAAGATGAATCCCCAAAAGATAAATGTCTGCAGCAACTCCTCCTCCTCCACTCGTGCGCACTCCTCCTCTCTCTCACTAATGCGAAGTGAGTGAGTGAGTGAATATGTTAAATGAGGATCACACATCCTCTATTTATACTTTACTTCACTTGTCTTTTAACTCTAACTAGGTCGGCCCCAACTTAACCACTTAACATAATGCTGATTGGGCCGACCCCACTAGGGTGGTCTAATAACCCTTTAACCTACATAACTCATACACGGCCAACCCCACCAAGGTGGTCTAATAACCTATCAGATATAAGTTACGACACTTACAATATAACTTGCGACACTTGCAAATACAAATGATGACACTTCCAATTGGAGGAATAATACATCTCCATTGGGGATACAATAAAGTACAAATATAATACATACAATACGCAAGTGAATATCTTCCGAAGTTACAAATACATCAACAACCAATACCACAGATTGGGACCGACCCTAAATGACTACTTCGCATGATCCCAGTGATGGATCATCCACACCAATAAGCATGAGTCCGCCCAAGGGATGTATCCTCCTCATAAAACTTGAGGAGACCAACATTCCTCAAAAGAGGCACGAGTATCTGGTATAATAGGTGACAGTACAAATCCCTCTCCCTCTCTCAAGCCTCCCACATATCCCATACAAATTTGTATGAGTTGACTTGATGTTGTTGTTGGTTTCTCTAATTCACATACAATATTTGTTAACTACACACACATAACATTAAAAAATTCTATTAAAACAACAATTTTTATTTATTTATAATTGTTTTTTTTAACTATTTAACATAACCGATGCACCTTTTTCACACATAAAATATATCTTACTATTAATACCGCGAAATAGTAAATAGGAAACACATACATCAGGTCCTCATACCATGAAGGTATGAATGAAAAACATAAACGGGCACATGTTAAGCCCCATGATCACAACACATATCCAGGGTCCCATCCCAATCCCAAACAGTGAACTCAGTATCCCAACAGCTGCATAACCAAATATTAAACAATCCCCAGATGGCCAAGTACGCCATGACATAGATACATATTAAACAGTTCCAAAATAGTCCAAAACAGCCCTAAGGCCTAGACGTAAAGTGTCAAATAACATAAAGTATAAAGCCGCATATAGCATCCTAGTCAAAAATCCAACAAGTAGTTGGAGGAAGAAACACTAAGTACCTGCACATATAGCCAAATATACATGTGAGAATAAACAAAAAACAAGACCCAAGACAGACCAAAAGAGTTAGGTCCAAAGCAGATCAACCAATCCCCGAGAGTGAAGAAGATCTGCATGCCATTCCTCCCATAAGATAATACCAGGAGGTGTGTCCAAAGCCCTCTTGGAAAGGATGTCAGCCTCCAGATTTAACTCACGGAAAACATGGGCGAAGTGAATATGCTGAAAGTCATTGATGAAATTCCGAACAGCAGCCATCCAATTAGAGAGGATCATCACATTAAGTGAAGCAGTACCCAAAGCCCATGAAATAATGGTTGAAGAAACACCCATAGCAACGAGAGTGGAGAGCTGTAGGCGCCGGGCAAAGTGCAAAAGTAACCATAGCGCACATAATTCACCGCGAGTATTCGTGCCACCCCCCAGATTTATATGGATTTTATAGGATACATTACAGTTTAGATGAAGCACCGCACCGGCCCCACAATTTCCACCCCCCAGCAACCACAGCCCCGTCGAAAAAACCACATGGATAGATCAATACCGGAGGATTATTACGGTAACCAGAGCGTGAAATAAACCCGTCTCCCACACGGCCAGAGACAGTATGCTTCTCCAGGAAAAGAGCAATGATTCGACTGCATAACCACTGCAGATTTATAGCAATACCATCAAAAACAAAGCGGTTGCGAGCTTTCCAAAACTCCCATATCATATAACACGGGAGTTCCAACCATCGAGTTGAGTTGGGGTCGCGGAGCCACCGGCCGAAGCTATCCTTTAAATTTGACGAGTGCTAGGCCACAAAAATACCAACAGTGTTTATGATCAGCGTCCAAAGCTCAATAATATATGGGCACGAGGAAAAAAGGTGGTCAACCGATTCCAAGTGCAAACAGCATAAAGAACACCAGCCAGGCCCAGAGAAGCCACGACGACAAAGGTTATCCCAGGTAAGAATATAGTTGCCCATTTCCAACCAAATAAAACATCTGATCCTCGGAGGGAGGGAAAGCTTCCAGATCACAGGGTGCCACCATTCCACCGTCGGTTTAAAATCAGCAAACATTGAATCATAAGCAAGTTTTGAGGTGACCATTCCACGGGCCACATCCCATGACCAAACAAGCCTGTCCGGAGAGTCGCATAACCGGATATTTGCATGATAGAGATGCTTCGTGTATTCAGTCCATTCCAAACCCATCGCCCCATGTAAGCCAAGTTGACAAGCTTTGATCCAACCCCCATTGTTGAATGAAATAGCATGAGACAGATTAAAGAGCCCCCGAGCATGTAGGTGTGCAAGTAGCTCAGGAGTGAGTGAATACGAAGGTGATGCCCCCATAACAGGATCCATTCCCAGTCTGATATCTCTACCATTGCCAGGAATCCATGATAGCCATTTTGCCACAACAGAAAAGGCACCCATAAGCCCGCGCCAAATATTTGAAGTACCATTTACAGGATGCCTGTCAAACCGAAACCAAGACGCCACCTTAGCATGTTTAAGGTATTTAGCCCGAATGATACAACCCCACATAGAATTATTGAATAATACACGCCACAGGCTCTTAGCATGGAGAGCCATCACAAACAGCTCCAGATTCTTAACATTCCAGCCACCAAGACTATATGGCTGTGCCATACATTGCCACTTAATTAAATGAAACCTGTTCTTATCTCCCCCACCAAACCAAATGAAGCGAACGAATTTCCCCCGAAGAATGCGAATAATAGAAGCTGGAATTTTACATAGGGAGAACCAGTACACACCCAAATTCTGGAGCACAGCCTTTGCCAAAGTAATCCGGCCCCCCAGAGAAAGATATCGCAGGGACCAATGACTAATGCGCTTGTCAAAATGTTTAACAAGCCACAGCCAGTCATTTGTTCTATAGTTTGCAGGTTTTATAAAAAAGCCTAGATATTTAGAGCCCCCAGATAACTCCTTAAATTCCAAAGGAAAGATATCCCTTATGCCATGTTCCACAGTCCCCTCCAAGGAGTTTTTCAGGAAAAAATATTTCACCAAACTAATGAGCATACCAGTAACCAGACAAAAGAAGTCAAGTATTCTCTTATATTGAAGCCATTCAGTCAGTGTTGCCTACCCAAAAAGCATCACATCGTCCACAAACAGCGAATGGGTAGCTGTTACACCAGCCATGATTTTGATACCCACAATAGTGCCCTCGCTTTTTGCTTTGTTAATAGAGAGACTCAGCCCGTCAATAATCAGCAGAAACAAAAGGGGGGAAAGAGGACACCCCTGCCGAAGACCCCGGGATGCCTTGAAAAATTCAGTCGGCTGACCATTTATAAGAACAGCATAGTTGACAGAAGAGACACATGCCATAATCCACTTCATAACCTTCCATGGGAGACCAATATGTATAAGGATCAATTTGAGAAAGGTCCAATTGACACGATCATAGGCTTTTACCAAGTCCAGTTGTAGGATGAGTGCCTCCAATTTCTTCTGATTAATACTATGGAAAACCTCCTGTGCCACACCAACCGCGTCATGTATCTGACGACCCTCCAAGAAACCATATTGTTCCATAGAAATGTATGAGGACAAGATTGGTTTGATGCGCTATGCAATTATCTTAGAGATGATCTTGTATACTAAATTACACAGAGCAATCGGGCGAAAATCATTAAAACTATCAGGATGAGTTGATTTAGGAATCAATGCTAAGAAAGTGGAATTTAACGCCCCAGAGACCAGACCCATAGAACGTGATTCATCAACAGCATCCCTGAGATCACCCCCCATTATATCAAAAAAGTGAATGAACAACTCCACTGTCCACCCATCAGGCCCCGGAGATTTGTCTTTAGCAAAATCCCGCTGAATGTTTTGAACTTCTAAGCAGGAAACAGCCTCAAAAATCTTGTCACCCTCCACATCAGAGAACATCCGGGGATATTCCTTAATAAGTTTAAATTGAACAGGAAAAGAAGTAGTTTTAGGATCAGTATAATAATCACGAAAATGACGAGAAGCCTCAGACATCAAATCCCCATCACCACGGATCCGCCGACCATCATGATCATTTAGATCCCAGATGTTATTTTGTATTCTGCGACCATCAGCATATCGGTGGAAGAATTTCGTGTTTAAGTCCCCAGCTTTGAGCCAAATAGCTCGGCTCTTTAATCGCCAAGACTCCTCCTGATTAAGGAGGATCTTGAGTTTTCTATCCTCCAGCATTGTAAGACGGCCACGAGCAGCTGATGAGATCCCCGATCTCAGGGCTAGACCCCTAAGATTGTCAATTTTGAATTCCAGTGTATTTAGTTCAGAGGTCTGTTCAGCTTTTTTGGAACGTTCCCATTTACATGTATAGTCCCTTAAAGACCCCAATTTTACCGCCAGCTTGTCCATAGCCGACCGCTCCCCCGACACATCCAAATCTGCCCAAAGAGAGCGAACACCCACATCAAAATCTGGGTCTTGTAACCATACAGAATTGAATTTGAAGGGGTATATACGATGATTGACATCAGATTCAAATTGCAAAATAATGGGGTTATGATCGCTGATATGTGTCTGCAAATTCCAAGTTCTATAAGTATGAAACGAATGTAAAAGTGTCTCAGAAATCAGAAAACGGTCAAGTCGTTTGGAGATCAAATGCTCATCAAGCCGGCCATTTGACCAAGTTGGGACCAATGGTCTCGGTTCCACATCGATCAGAGAGTAGGTGGAGAAAAGGTTCCTGAAATAATTCCCCAGGGGGTCCCGCCGAGCCGCATGACCCCAGATCTCTTCCGCACCCCAAGTAAAATTCAAGTCACCAGCGAGTATCAAATTATCCAGAGCCAATAAATGTCCTGAACATGCCAGATCCCAGAAAGCCTCCCTGTTGCAGTAGGGCCCATAACAATTTACAATATTTATAACTTGCTCAGAGCCCCTAAACATGCCAGTCAGGAGTATGCCCAGCGAAGTATTAAAAGGCTCCAGCTTAAGGACCCCCGAGTTCCATGCATCCAGGAGCCCACCAGACAGACCAACCGTGTCCATGGAAGACATACACCACCCAGGCTTAATTTTATTGAAGAAGATACGAGCTTTCTCCCCACAGACCATGGTTTCTTGCAAAAATACCAAATCAGGATTAACAATCTGAAGAAATCTTTTGAGTGCCAGTTGTTTGGGCATCCCCCCCACACCCCTGATGTTAAGGGATAGAAAAATCATTAGTGACCCCTGGCTAGGGCTTTGATTCCTCTAAGAGCCCTGGTATCCGGAGAGATGGGGTTGCTTGGGACAATTTTGTCAGTGCCCCCATGGGAAATGACATTTTTATTTTCCTTGCACTCCTAGTTTGTAAAGGGGAAAAGTCAGCCGCCAATCCGCCCAAACGAGCCCCCTTTGCAATACATTGGTCACCCAACGTATTCAATATGTCAGCAGATGGGTTGTTACTCGCCTTCAAATCAGGGGCCGAAGTCAAGGCACCCGGGGGATCAGCCACGGTAGTATTACAAAGTCCAGCATCAGCGATAACCCGGTTATTTAAGAAAACAGGGATAGGTGTTTTTTTAACCATTTCTGAGTAGGATGGGATATGGATAATACGGTCCAGAGGCTTCGAATCACCAGGTTGAGTGTCGGCAGGGAGGACCGAAGACAAAGAGCCCGCCACAGAAGGCGCAGATGCAGGCAGAGACTCCTCACAATCCGAGGATAGGATAACAGTAGGGCTGTGAGTGAAAGCCGACGCCACCGACGATATGGGCAAGTCCGACGAATATTCCGGGGGAGACTTACAAACAGGAAGAGGTCCATCGATGACGGGAGATGCAATATCAGACGAGACAATAGGATTCTTTTCAGAGTCAGAGGCAGATGATAGCTTTGGATATAATCGACCCATATAATTACCATTGTTCCCATTATTAAGCTCCAAAGCATTAATAAATTTAATGTCTAAATCATTTAAAGAGTGATAAAAGGAAGGGTCATTTGATTCCAGCTTACCCAGTAAACCTGCGGTCGGAGGTAAAATTCTGTTGGAGAAACCATCCAGTCCCCCATTCAGATCCGCGTCCCTGTCACTGCCATCATCCGTGGACCAAAAGGGATCCTCCCCCACCGGACGGCCAGAGGAAAACCGCTGCTTGCATTGCCGCCAAAGGCGGCCCACCTGCTTGCAGTTGGAGCACCGAAAGGGGATACCCCAATAATCAATGATCAAATCAAGCCGACGACCGAGCCAATTGACGTGGAGAACATCAATGAGTCCCAGAGATATGTCAACCTCCACCAAGAGTCGACCCATACGTCTGTCAAATCCAGTAAGATGTTCCTCCTCCACATGGAGAAACCGGCCCAATCTATTTCCAATAGCTTCGAACGCACCCTGGTTCCAGAGAGCAAGTGGCAAGCCAGGAATAAGCACCCATAGATGACGCAGTCGAACCGTGGCCGAATCAGGGTCAAAGTCAGTGTACCACTTCTGAAGCATGAGGCTACCCGCACCATGCAACCACAGCTGAGCTAAAATGGTGTTACAGTGAGCTTCCTCATTAAACTTGAAGCCAAACCATCCACGAGCCAGAGCGAAAACCTGAGGAGTATATCCCACAAGCGGCTTCCATTTCTCCGCAACCCAACCCACAATGTCCCGGTGGTCCATAGAAAAATAAGAAAATTTCCCAACCAGAGCAGTCATGTTGAACTCAACGAGTTCCTCCAAGCCAAGGTCACGCCCCATAGTGAGCCAAGCCTCCCCGGGTCGACAACAGAACTTCTCACTCAGACGATGGGCAGCACGAGTGGTATGTCTCGAATCCCCCTCCCGAGCATTGGATGGACACGCCCGCATACTATCAATGGAGGGGTCAGAACCTGAAGTCACCCCAGGAGCACTAGTCAAAGGCAGCTGGCCTTTCAAAGCCCCATGTCTGGCGCGTGGCGCCCTCTGCCGGCTGCCCGAGGCATGTTGACGCTTGTCGTGTAGCTTTTCCCGGAAGAAAGATGCCGGCTTGAAACAGCCTGCCTCCTCCATCTGGTATTCCGAAGCGGTCAAAGAGTTTTCCGCCAGAGCCCGAGTATCTGCCACCTGTTCACCCATTGCCAGGTGTGAGACCGGAGAAGGAGTGTCGGAAGGGACGAAAACCGGGCAGCAAAACCCTCAGTAAAGGGACGAAAACCGGTTCACAGTAAAACAAGGGAGTATACCGACAGAATCCAAGGGGGAATGATGCCAAAAAACACACGGGCGGAGACCAAGATGCACATGAAAGCCGGATCCCCAGATAAGAAACGCACCAAGAGAAAACGCCACAAAATCGTCCAACCGGCCTGACAGCGAAGAACCCAGAAAGTTCCAAAGGTGTGTGATGCCTGCACGTTCAGGAAGACATACCCATCACAGCATAAAACCCGGCCCTGACTCACCCGCCAAGAAAATGGACCCCCCGAAGCATAAATCACCTGATAGGGGAGTGTGTCTCCAATATACCAAAACCCCAGTAAAACCAGGACCGAAACACATCAACCAATGGCCATGACCAGGTACCCCGGAAAAAAACGTAACCCCATAGCGGCCGTGAGCAGATAACCCGGGAAAACGCAAACCCACAACTTGTTTCCAGCCGAAACACAAACCAGCTTTCAAATAATGATTATAAAAACCCCCATTAAAACAACCAAACAGTCGCTATCCCCAGTGTGCAGGTAGACCCCAAAGAAGGTCTATTTAACCAAAAAGCAAGAACAATATCAACACCTGTATGGATAAGAGTGTTTGGGAAACAGAAAAACTACGGCATCCATCAAATACCCACACCATGCACCGGCCGGCACCCACAGCAACGCAGCGTCATCACCATCGCCCCGACAAATGTAGTCATTCAGCTACGTTCGGCTCTGTGTTCCATCCTGTTCCCCAAGTTGCAGAGCGAAAAACCCTTTCTTCATGTGGGTTATAACAGATGCACCTTACAAAACAAACAGAGCACACCATTTGCAGTGCTCCAATATATGAAGCGCACCATTTACGATGAGATCTAAATAACTATTCCACATTGTTAATGTGGTGTGGAAGTTGGAAATGTTCATGAGTGCTCCAGTTTTAATGTGCATTGGTAACATTGGTACACCACTATAAACACAAGGCATTATCACGATGCATTCAAAATGCATGTACGGACTATAATGGTGCTTCCACAAAAGTCAAAGAGCATCGACATGTTGGGATATTCACTAGTTGAAAATGATGAACGATGTGTTTATGACATGATAATGCACTACAATCGATGCTCAATTACTATAAGATGTACCACATACCTAAATGCTAGGTTGAAAATTCTACATTTAAATATTCATAGGCACCATTTATGATGCTTCTAGGTATTAAAAAGAGCACCGCGATATAGCAACGCATTTTTCGTAAGTTTTTTACTATGTGTTCATAATATAAAGAAGCAATGTTACAGGTGTTTGTGACTTTTCATGTTTAAACAATTGGTGCTTAAGTACTATAAGACACACCGCATACCTAATGTTAGGTTGGAGATTCTATGTTTGTCCGGTGTCATTTCAATATTCATATGCATTGTTTCTGATGCTTCTAGGTATTAAATAGAGCACTGCAATATAAGGGCGCATTTTGCCCTTTTTTTTACGATGCATTCATAGTATAAAGAAGCATTATTATAGATGTTTGCAACTTTACATGTTTAATGGTGCATTTGCAATACAATATGCACCTTAATGGTGCTTCTCGATATTACAAATGCATCATCGCCGTTGTTTTTTATAATAATAAAAAAGAGTACCACAAATGTACGACCAAATTTTTGTTAACTTTTCCGATGTTGTACCTATTATAGTAACACACCATTTGTGGGATGGATATTTTCCCTAAAACACACCGCTAATAGTGCTCTTTGTAAAAAAATAGAGAGCATTGTCTCTGGTGCAAGTCGAACGACTTGAATGCACTGCGTGATTTTTTTTGTTTAAAAAACAAACAAACTATTGCTAAAATTCATATTTTAATTCACCAAAAATTTTTAAAATAGGTAAGAAACACTTTACCTAGTGTCTCACTTGCTTGCGAGGCATGGTTGCCACATACAAAATAAATGAAGTTTTCCAACTTTTTTGTATAATTGGAAAACATGTCCAATCTACCAACGAATCAGAGGGTGGGGAAATGTGACAACTAAGCAACACTAAATATGGTATGCTCATACATGAATGCCTCACACTGGTGCTCCCTGTTTTCAAAGAAATGAATTGTAAAAATGAAATCACAGGGTGTTTTTTTACCGTACCTTGGTGCTCTTTATGATATGTCGCATTAGTGGGCATGCGTCCATTAAGTGCACTATTGATTGGCATGTTGTGGAATTGAAGTGGCGCATAATTGATTACAACACACTAATGCATTTTTTCAACGTTACCACATCGAGGAGTTTATGAAGATTTAAAAAAACACGAAACCATTTTTTTATTCCATCCACGAACATTTCAGTGTTGAAATATTATGATCCGCACCGATGCATTTAATTATTTAACACACACCTTTTAACACATGTCGTTTGACCAACAAAGATCCATATCAAACCCGGATCTATCAAGCACCGAGAGGGATCCAATTTCTTGAGGTGTAATTGCTTGATAGATCTGTGATTAAGCTATGCTTTTTATTTTATTATTTTATAAGCCAATGTGGATTTTTTTAATAATTTCTTATTTGGTTTTAATTTTTTATTTTATGAGCCTACTCCTTATTTGGTTTTATTTTTCATTTTATAAGCCGACATGAATTTTTTTAATTTTTTTTTATTTTGTTAGGAACGTGACAACATCTCTACCATATTGGGTTGTAGAGCACCTCGCTACTCTCGGTGCAATTACAAAAATTATATTATTAACTATTTTATCCTGTCTCGGTACTCCATTTATTATGAAGCACTAATGCTCTATAGGAATTATAACGCACCACTGCATTTCCATGTATCTAATGTGCCATTATATATGTATATATTTTTACAATAAAAACATGTTATTACCCATAAAAAATTGACCGGACTTGGTGTGTTTCACAACGTTGTGTCTTGGTGTGTTTGTTCATATTAAATGCACTAGAAAAATCAAGTGTTAAAATATAATTGAAAAAAAAAACATTTTTTCACCTAATATCAAGGTATTTTGTCTTTGATACTTGATAACTTATGATGCACCAGTGCACAGTATAATGTAGTGCACCAATGCATTATTTACCATGTAATATCATAGTTAATAAAACCTCTACTAAATCCTCTAACCACTCACCTCCGCTAGCAACCTCCCCTATAAATGAAAAAAAGGAGACATTTTTTGCAAAGGTTTTGCAAAAACCTCTGCTAGGTGTTTCCCTTGTAGTGAATGCTTGTAGTTACCCTCCAAGTTACACAATCTCTTCTGCTATTCTATCATTATGGTTGATATCTACCCCACTCCATCATCTTTGCTCCTACTTTTATGACTCCCTTAGTTAGTCCTCCACCCACACCAACACCTCTGGGAGGGTGCTCCTAAGCACCTTAGCATCCACAATGACTTTGTCCCACCATTGCTCACAATGATGAGGGGCAAAGATAATCCTATAGTAAATTCCATTGCTTGCATATATTTCTATTTGATGCCTATATTGTTACTCTACCATTATCATGTAGTTGATAACAAAGGACATTCTCGTCTTCTCTAATTCATGCCCATTGAGAGAACAAGGATTCCATGCCTAGATTGAAATAAACCAATTTATATAAATTAATAAGATATTGATTTATTCTTGTTGAGCTTTAATTATATAAATTAATTTTATTTGTAATCCATAAATACCATTGTAATGAATGCTCTACGAATCTCAAAAATAAAATATCATGGCACACATAGGAATAATCTCTCTCTCTCTCTCTCTCTGTGTGTGTGTGTGTGTGTGTGTGTGTGTATATATATATATATATACAGAGAGAGAGAGAGAGAGAGAGAGAATATATAATATATGTAATGAATGCTTTACGAATTTCATTAGTAAAATATCATGGCACACATAGGAATAATCTCTCTCTCTCTCTCTCTCTCTCTCTCTCTCTCTCTCTGTGTGTGTATATATATATATATAAATATTTATATATATATATATATACACACACACACACAAACACACAGAGGGGGGGGGGAGATGGATGTAGAGTACCCATCGAAAATGTCAAGGAAATGCTTTATATGCTTGCTCACATTCTATGATTGGTGCTCGAGGTAAATGCCTCTCGTGTACAATATGTATTTCTAATCTAGAGTAACTCTATCGAACATGAACCGATGAACCCTCATTGTTCTCCACCTTGAAATTCTTCAATTCAAGCTGATTGAGCTAACTCATTCGATTATATAGAAGAGGTATTTATTCCTCTTTTAACATTGTTACTATATTTTACAAAACACATTTAAATAAATAAAGAGGAATTTTTATAGTCATGAAAATTGTTTCAAAATTTATACATTAGACATATTTGAATTTTAACAACATATAAACAATCAATATAGAAGGGAGAGAGCAATGGTATCACTAAGATTTGTAAGCTTTCAGGGTTACTTCATAAGAGTTTACACCATGTTTGGGGGTGCTTCATGAGAAGTGAGGGGTGCATGGTGTATGATTAACCTTTCATGTTCCATGATGGACTTAAATATTGGGGGTGGTTTACTCTTGTATGGATGCTTACATGACATTTTTGCTTGGATCATTGGAGACCTATAGAGCTTGGTGACTTCTTCATGTAGCAGGTACATGAAAGGAGGTTGCTTGGTCACCTTGCGTTGGAGGAGCGTTGGGAATTCTCTAGGAGGGCATCTAGCGGAGGACACCTTGCATTGGAGGACCGTTGGGAATTCTCTAGGAGGGCATCTAGGGATGCTTACATGGAGGCTTACATTTGAATTGAGGATGCTTGGGTTGAGGGAGTGGACATGTGGGTGTGGTGGTCCCTAGAGGAACATGACCTTAGAGATGTTGGAGCGTTGGACACTTTGAGGAGGAGCATTAGATTTTCAAAAGTAGCACTCATGGCTTGGATCCTTGCTTGTTGACCCTCATCACCTTGGAGCTTGACATGCGTAACTAGGAATAAAGTGCTTCACATGTGTGGGAATACTTGTGTCTTGTATGTTTCTTGTAGTGGATTAGGTCCACATGTCATTATAAACCTCCCTTGCCTCCCATATAAATAGAGGAAGACGGGATTCATTATCATCATCAATATCACACACTTGTGCTTATTCTTCTTTACACTTGGGTTAAAGATGTAAGAGGAGCATCAGTCTCTCTCTCTCTCTCTCTCTCTCTCTCTCTCTCTCGTTCAATCCTTTGTACTTTATCTCTCTTTGTCTTAAGGCATTGAGGTTTCTTGAAGTTTAGGGCTAGGGTTTGATCCATAAGGAGGGATTGGATTCAGGGTTTGGTGATGAACCCTAAGTTGTACATGTTGAGGAGGAAGAGAGGAGGAGATGTCTTGCGCAAGGCGAAGGAGGATTTGCTAATGGTGACTCTAACTTCTTGGAGTATCTTTGATAGAGCTAATTTTTTTAATTTTTTTCCCTAGCTAGGGTTTTGGAGAGTGGAGAGTTGTACCAACTTGTGATCAGCTTATTGTATGTATTTAAACTTCATCTCGTATCCACATATATGAAGTTTTCAATTGTCCAAGATTGCCTTATTATAGATTTTATTTTCAACTATCAATGTCTTCATGGTTTGGTAATTTCCAAAACTTATATGTTGCATTGATTTGACAGAAGTTAAGGCCAAAATTGTTAAGGAACTTAACATTTATATTGAAGATATCATGATAGATTTACTACTATAAATCTGCATCGATAGCAATGATTTTAGATTTGGTTTATGCATGAAAAGATTGCCCCAGGGGATTGAAACTTATTAGCATATATATGATATCTTCTCTCCTAGTTTGACTAGTGTATTGGGGTTGACATGGAGTGAAATAATTTTTATTGTTTGCTACTGTAATTTATATTTTATTTCATCTCCAAAATTAATGATTCATGGAGATTAAATCCGCGAACCTCTAAAAACTATTAATTGCAAAACAAACCATAATTCATAAAATTTGTACAAAGCTTTTATTTCCTTTTAATTTTCAAAAAATTTAATTGATTAACCAAATAAGATAGTGATATTCTTCCTACTAAAATTTTAATTGACCCCCTTATCATAATTCACAAAAAAAACAAATGAAATATAATAATAAACGAAGCTCATAATCCCTAATATCATAGCATTACACCAAACGAATGGAATATGATAATAGACAAATTTCATCATCCTAATATCATAGCATTACACTAAACAAATGGAATATGATAATAGACAAAGTTCATAATCCCTATTACCATTATCATTACACCAATCAAATATTGATTTAAATGACATTTCAAATTAAATTTAAAACATGTTAAAAATGTATGTATTTAGTTCCTTTGAAAGCCTCATCTTGGCTTACTTATTCAAAACAAAATCGTCCAACGTGACCATTTTTGATATAGAATAATTGTTGTAGATCTTAATTTTAAGATATTTTTGTAATTCTATTTTTACTGATATTACCCTTACGAAATCGTCCATCGTCACCAATTTCCTTACGAATTAAGTATGATATAAAATAATGGTCGAAGGTCCTTAATTATGTTGTAGGCGTTTCACTGTGGAGAAGCATAACCATCTGTTACACCTAAAATCCTACCATCTTGAGATTCAATGTATACATCCCTGAAGTTCCATTGGATAAGTCATTTACCTAGAAGGGATACCATTGCATTTATGCTAAGTTTTGAGATGTCGTCGCAGGCTGCACTCATGCAACCTACGACGTCGCATCTTGCTCTACTACAGGGTGTGACGAAGTTAGTTAATGGACACAAATAGGTCCTTCGAGCTCATTCTCGAAGCCTGCTAACTTGGATCCTTATCCTTGACCTCTTGGGGGATCTAGCACTCGATTCCTAACCTCTTGGGGGGATCCCCTATATATCTCCTACCATATCTCAACCTACCCTATCCATAACCTATCCACTTAGTCCTATATAAGTGAAGCTCTACCCCTCTCCAAAGGGAGGAAGTCTATAGTGTCTACATTCTGGTGAAATCATATTGGAGAGATCTCTAACTCATCCATTGAGAGACTCAAACTTCCTTGGGAGGATATGGAAATTGGCTTGGATGGAGAAGGGCTACTATGTTAAGCCTTGATTGTAGTCTATTCTTTACTATGTATTTCCCAATTTACAGTAATATAAACGCTTTCCACCAATATTGTTTATGTGTGATGATATTGTGTAGTTTACCTGCTTAACTGTTTACTTAGATCTCTTATTGTATAGATGCTCTTTACTCATTTGCATTTTTCTATGTGTCTTGACAGGTCTTGCAGCTGAGATCTAACGACCGCGAGACGTGGAGCACCATCCAGGAGAAAGGATTGCAAAGTTAAGGTAAGGCATCTAGTCGTTTGATCCTTAAGCAGATCTATGAAAGTAGTTTGTAGTCTGTACTATTTGTACTAGACTCACTTTGAGCTAGGGAGATTCGGCTCGTGTCCGCTTGAGTGGATTGTCCGTCAAACAAATCTGGCAACCATACTGGGGAAAAGAACATTGCTTTGTAGTTGTCAATTTGAATGTCATTTTTCAGTTGATTTCTTGCCAAGCCATTCTATTTGTCATTTCCTTCTTTAAGTTGATTTCACCATCAGATCTTCACTTTGAAGAGTTTGATTGCCTTCCTTTGAGTTTGTACTTCTCATTTACAAACCATTTTATGCTCATCATCTGGAGAATTGGTTCATTTTTTAACTCAGATCTCTCCTGTCGGACCTGGTCAATATACCCAGAGCGACACTATGTTGCTTTTTATCTCCGTTCCTTGCCTATTAGACTGTCGTTGCAACCCTTCCATTGGTATTCCGCGACAGCGTCGCACTCCCCGCATTGGTGAACTGCGATGTCGCACTGTGTACAAGCATAGAGTGCGTCGATCTGCCATTTTTGCTATACAGGCACCCTTTCTCCATTTTTGTTTTGAGTTTGGTTTGTGTGCAGACGCCCTCTGTACTGTAAGATCCAGTCAGATATCCCATTTTGCTTTGTGTGTTGAGTTGTTTGGTTTTATTTGGAGTTGTTTTGGGTTCCATCTTGGACAAGTCTGAGATTTGGTAGTGGTGGACACTCTTGTCTCCCCCACCTGCATCCACTCACCCTTGCATTCCTTCATCTCCTAGCCAGATCTGATCATTGTATTAGATCGGTTTCCAGACCTCATTTGCATTCATATTTGAGCTTTGCTTGCTTTTAGTGTTGCTTGTTACTGATTTATTTTGAGTGTTTGTATGTATTTTCAGTCCATTGAGTGCTCATCTCTTCTTGAGATTTTCTGAGTTATTAGAGTGCTGTGAGTAATCTTTTCAGTTCAGTATTTATGTTTAAAAGCGTTGTTGTTGTCAAATTATTATTTTGATGCATCCATTGAAAGATCAAAAGTACTTTATTTCCGTCATTTTCAAGCTCATTTGAAGAATTGTATATGCATTAGAACGTCTCGTTTGTAGATCTTTTGGAAAAGTTGAAAGAAAATTGCATTATTTGTGTTTTTTATGAACTATGAGTTGCTCATTTTCTTCAAAAATTCGAATAGACATCAAAGTTTTGCAAAAGTAGTTCCATGCTTGGGAAATCGCGTTGCATCTTTTGATTTTTATGCTTTTAGGCCATCATAGTGAAAGTGAAAAGTTCGCATACTCTGTTTAGAAATTCTCTCTTTTCATTACTTAGCATCATTTTCGTTTTGAAAAGACAAAAGAAAAATAAAAACATGCTTTGATTTGGTCTAGTAGTGTTGTGTCTTTTGTGTTTCGCTCGAAAAAGAAAAGAATACTTCATAGTCATTTTTTGGTAGATTTGGGATTGTCTTGCATTGCATTGCTTTGGTGAAATTGTTGGAAAGAAGAAAAAAAATTCTCCTTCCCATACATAGAGTTCATTGAAAGAAAAGCATACTTTTTGCATGTAGGTAGGGCCTACATTATGTTTACGATTATGTACTCACCTCATGCATTCACCTAACTGTCTAGATAAAATTAACGGTAGAACTAGGGTCAAATTTTTAGTAACTTGTGTGTAAGTTAGAGACGTGTTTTGACGTCATTAAGCATGGCAGATGTTGTTATTTGCCAACACTATATCCTGGGGGTATTGTAGTCTTCCACGTACTTATCGATATATCGAGCTCCTTCACGTACCCACCAAGTCACCTTTAGTACTTGGCGTATATCGAAGGGTGTATCACGTACTCAGTAGTATATCGGAAGGTTTATTGTCGAACGGTTGTGCATTAGACAGCACCACTACAGATTTGAGCTCCCACATACCTTGCGTATATCGGGAGACACCCTTAGGATTCCTTAAACCAACTGAGTTAACCTTTTGGCCATCTTGGAGGAGCAATACACCGAGAACAGCACTCGAGGAGCTACTACACACGTACCGTCCAGGTAATCAGGTATTCAGGAAAGGGTACGGTCCTAATCCTCCTTGTCGCGTTTTACTGTTGGACCCTGTGGTATATTGCGAGTTGTGAAGCTTTGACAATCCTATGAGGTTCCAGACCGTTGAATCCACTCTTATAACATAAGTTTGCTTGTGGCCTTAGTTTGTGTAGGGTTTGTCTGGTCTACTTTTCTTTCCTTTAGCGTGTCTTAGGAGAAACTTTTTGTTTCAGTCACTCTGGTTGACTTTCCTTGGAGCAAGTCTCGCAGGATTCAGAATTTGCCACCTGAATATCCCCTTAATCAGGAGGTAATTTCGAGGGTAAGGATGGATCCACAAGCCAAGGTCGGGTCACATGAAGTGGAAAACCCCACTTTGAATATTGGAGGAACTTTATTTCCTCATACTCCTCCAGATTCACCTGCTTCTCATCCCTCGTAGGGTGAAGAAGCACAAATCCCCACTTCACAAGACTTACCTCTCGTTGTACCGGGAGAGCCTGGATCGTTGGAATGGATAAATAAACCCCAGGATGACCCCATAGCAGATGTTGGTCCTTCAACAGCTTATTGGACATCTTCTACAGGCCACCCAATGGCCCATTTTGTCGTTGCACCCCCACCTAGTGGGACTACTCTGGATGATCCCTTAGCTTACTATCGTAGCCAATTGGCTCACTTTCATTCTATGGCTGAGATGTGTCGGAGTTCAAGTCTCCAACGAAGGGTTGAGGACCCGATGTTACCTCCTTACAGACCAATCCTAGGTCGCTCTTTGTCTTTTGAGTCACCGAAATCATCTACGCAACACGCGACCACTTCTGAAACTGGTCGACCATCCATTCCTGCACATGCATCTCCTAAATAGGAGACCAGTTCAGTACCTCTCACCACCCAAGATGTTGAAGGACAACAATCCAACACATCTGTAACTACCGCAGTTACGTCACCTGCTCCTCCCCCACCCCAAACTTCGAGGGGAGGATACTCTTTACCCCCTACCTTCTTTACAGGTAGTGGTAACCCTATGGTGAATGATCAACAACCAATGTTGGGTCAACCTTTACTTAGTGGTCAGCAAGTTGTTGTTGGGGGGCAACCCCCATCTTTTAACCATAATACTGCAACGGGAGTTCCCATTGAGCCTTCCATTGGAAATTCTTTACCTCCTAGACCTTCCACTTCAGGATTATCCCATGTTGGGGGACCGTCCAACGTAATTCAACCTCCATCGAGTCAAGCGTATCCAGGTCATCCTAACCCTGTGTCAGGTCAACTTAATCCCAAAAATGCACTCTACAGGGTACCCTACCCTGGTAATCCTTACACTCTATGGGGACAACAAAATGTTTTACAACATGGACCCCCACTTACAGTCCCTCCACCCCCACCTCCCATTGGAGGCGGCGGGCCCCCACATAACTTTGGAGGAGGCAGACCTCTACCTTCTAGCGGAGGACCGCCTCATTTCGGTCATCATGGCCCACCCCCCCTAGCGGCAGTGGTTGGGGAGGACCATCTCATCCCGGTGGTGGCGGAGGAGCACCACCCCCTCCCGGTGGTGGCACTGGAAGACCTTCTCATCCTGGTGGCGTTGGTGGTGGACCACCACCCTACTTGGTGGAGGTAGCGGAGGAGGCTCTTACCCTTCTAGCGGCAGTGGTGTCCCGCCACCCCCTCTCGGCGGAGTTGGTGGAGACCCGTCCTATTCCAGTGGTGGTAGCGGACCACCACCTCCTCCCGGCGGAGGCGGTGGCGGCCCATGCTACCCTGACGGTGGTGACGGACCCCCACCATTTGGAGGCGGCCCACCCCCTCCCGGCGACGGAGTCGAGCCCCCACCTTATGGCAATGGGCCACCTTATTATGGTTATGGACCACCTTACTATGGTGGCGGACCTACATTTGGTCCGAGCGGCCCGTACCCCTATGGCTAGTTTCCTCCTGGGACACCTTATGGTCAGTCGACACAAGGTCCCACAAGTCCTTACACGCCTTATCCGTACTATCAGTACTCGCAGCCTAATTTGTAGCTACCCTTTTTGGCTACTTTGGACCTACCTAACTTGGCTCGCTTGACCAACGACCCCATCTACCACGGAACTAATTGGCCAACTATCCGGTGAAACTTCTGTCATATATCCTAAAATTTGATGGTAAGCCGGGGTGAGGATCCTAAAAACCATATGATGACATACCACTTATGGTGTTCATCCAACTCACTGATGGACGACTCGATCCGTCTTCGGTTATTCCAACGGATTCTCACTGGTTCGGCTACTAAGTGGTATATCGAACTACCACCTCATTCTTTTCCTGATTTCGGTTCTCTTACTATGAACTTTTTGACTCATTTCCAGCTGCCTATACGATGTGAAACTGGTACAGAACTTTTAACCTCAGTCCGTCAAAATAACGCTACTCATCTATCAGATCATATACATGAGTGGCGGAGGAGACGACGTCTCATTAAGGCTCCTATTCTAGATCAAATCCTAGCAGACTAGTTTACGAAGTCTCTCATTCCTACCACAGCACGCGATGTTGCCATGGGTGGCGTTGTCACTGAGGAACAAGCCATTGCTCATGCCCATTTACTAGACCTATTCTATGCTCAATCTGGCACGTTGTTTGATATTCTTCTTGACGCACCCCACAACACTTACGACCCCACGAAACCACCTAAGGGACCCCAAGCCGATGGTATCATTGGATCCCTTCACACCCAGCCTTCCTCTCAAGTTGTTGGTTCGTCGAACCCCCAGGGTTCTTCCCCATCACCAACACAGGATGGTCACGGCACCACCAAATCATCCACTCCTGCTATCACCGAAGAATTGAATTCTGTTTCGTCAGCTTCGCCTCAAAATTCTGGTGGTAAGAAAAAGAACAAAGGGAAACCTAAGAAATATTCCACCCAGCAAGAACAAAAGAGCACTCCTGATGATACCAAATAGAAAAGGAAGTTGAAGTATCCTTGCCTACTGCGTGGTGATGATCACTTTTCTAAAGAGTTCCCCCATAGAGATGAAGTTCAAAAGTTTCTTAAGGGAAAACCCACACCCACAGTTCTCAACGATCCCTTCCCTGCTCAAAATCAGTAGTCGGTCGCTCACACTTCTTCTTCCCAAGGAGAAGCATCCACCACCACACATGTTCTCATGGTACGTAATGACACTATCAACTTGAACACCCGTTCTTGTTCATATGACTCCGTTCCAGCAAAGGAACCCGTTAGAAGTAATACTGAAAAAGCTTCCACTTCGATGCCCGACGTCACCATTTCGGCTGCTTCTCTCACCATTGAGAAGCCCTCATTTGATTCAATGTTGTGTTCACCCAAGAACACGATTAAAAAATCAATTTTCAATCCTAATGCTCAGGCTGCTCAAAACTACAACATTGTAGAGGACCTAGCACAAGATCCTTGTGCTATGTTGATGCTCGAGGTCTTGTAAAACTGTTCGAATCAGCGCAAGACTCTCCTCGCTGCCATCGGTGTAGTTGACCCAGATTCGTCGAATACCATCATGTTCCGGCTAGAATACTTCAAACTGAGGCTCTCCCATCAATTAGCATTTCAAGTTGATACAAACATTGCTGGGAAGATAATCCATCATACCATCTTGGACGAAGGAGCCTCTACGTCAGTCAAGTCGATCGCCTGTTGGAGAGCCATTGGTTCTCCCGATTTGAACCGTTCTCCTACCACTTTGAGAGCCTTTGACGGATGTGGATTTCAACCTCATGGGATTTTACAAGCTTTACCAGTCGAGCTGGGGGGAAAGACCGCAACCCTTAACGTGGAAGTAGTCGCTGCCCCATTAGATTATAACATTCTGCTTGGTCGTAATTGGTTTTACACCATGACTGTGGTCTCCTCATTTGTCTTCTGCATAGTACAATTCCCCCATCAAGGCTGAATTGTCACAGTCGACCAGCTGGATTTCTGTACACCTGACACCATTACTCACCCAGGTGATAACGTTCCTTCGATTGGGCAATCTTCGAAAAAGTATGAGAGTGTGGGGGTTGTCCTCCTTAAGGATTCATCCCTTATGGGCATCTTTCCTACTTTGGATCCCCCAAACCATGTTGCCACGGTGAACATGATCTCCTCGTAGATTTCATCTATCCCTAACTCCACTGATTCATGGCTTGTACCTGATGAAGCCACCACACACCTGATTGGAGACACTGTGCCTTTGTCACCCGCTAAACTCATGTATGAGGCTATCCAGTCAGCATCGGAGGACCACTTAGCTGTGGCCTCCACCTCCTCTTCTCTACAACAGACATCATCCGATCCTTTGCTATGAACTTTTCATTCCGACGAGTCCATTATGGAAATCATGAGCGCAGATGATCCTCTATGGGAAGACCTCCAACATCGTTCGTCTTTCCTTCCCTTGTTGGATACTGTGGAGATGATTCACACCATATTTTCAGCAGATGTCTACTCTGGCTCTCAGTCCTTGATACTCGCATGTCAAATGGACTTCGAAGGCAACTTCGCCAACGTTGAGCCTGCCACTTTGATAGACATTTCGGTTACTCATGGTGTAGTGGAACACATTCAGTTAGGCTAGAAGTGTTCCCCTGAAGAAGTCATCATCGCCACGGCCTTATTCAAGTGATTTCAAGACGTGTTCACTTGGACCTACGAGGAGATGCCTAGGATAGACCCCTCCATTGTTTTACACGAGATTAAAACCTATCCCAACGTCAAACCTGTCCGCCAAAAGTTGCGACCGTTACACCCTCGGAAGACTACGAAAATCAAGGCAGATATTGAGAAACTCTTGAAGGCCAGCTTCATTTACCCTGTCCCATTGACAGAGTGGGTCTCAAACGTCGTCCCTGTTAATAAAAAACAGGGTACCATTCGTGTCTGTGTCGACTATTGGGATCTCAACAAAGCTTGTCCCAAGGACAACTACCCGACTTCCTTCATCGACCAGATCATCGACAATTGTGTTGGAAGTGTTATTTTTTCATTCATGGATGGCTTTTTCAAATACAACCAAATTGAGATCCACCCCGCTGACCAACACAAGATTGCATTCATTTTCCCTTGGGGAACGTTTGCATATTGTAAACTTTCGTTTGGTCTTAAAAACCCTGGTGCCACATTCCAGCGGGCCATGTCGTACGCCTTCCATGATGTGAAGGACTTTTTGGAACCTTACTTGGATGACCTCCCTGCCCACTCAAAGCAACGTGGGTTCCACTTAGATCATCTAACGGTCATTTTCCTTAGATGCAGGCGATACAATATCCGTCTGAATCCTCACAAGACTATTTTTTGTGTCAAGTCCGGACGCCTCTTAGGCTTTATCGTCTCGAAAGAAGGGATCCGTATTGATCCCTCGAAGGTGGAAGCCATCGTCGCTCTTCCACCTCCAACCAACATTACGGAACTTTAGAGTCTGCAAGGAAGAGAAACTTATTTACGGCGCTTCGTTTGTAATTTCGCGCAAAAGACGCAAGGGTACATGAGATTAATGAAAAAGGACGTCCCGTTCATCTGGGATGACCAAGCTCAACGATCTTTTGATAGTTTGAAACATGCCATTACGCATTCCCTTGTGATCCAACCACCGAATTACTATCGAGATTACATTTTATATCTCACCGCTTCCGACAACACTATCGCCATGGTTTTGGTACAGGAAGACCAGAACGCCCAAGAACATGTGATTTACTATGCCAATAAAGGTCTCATTGACACTGAAACTCACTATTCACCTGTTGAGAAACTCGCTCTCGCGGCAGTCATAGTCATGCAGAAGTTCCGGCATTACATTTTGCTTCGCACCACCACCATCATCGTTGATTCGAACTCCATGTACCATGTTCTGACTCGTCAGGTACTTGGGGGAAAGTATTCACACTGGATCATGATACTGCAAGAATTCGATCTTCTTTTCAAAAAAGCCAAGTTGAAAAAGTCTTTGGTGTTTGCTAAGCTCATTTGCGACCTTCCCCATACTAATGAAGAGTCTGAGCCCAATGATTCCTTTCCAGATGAGTCATTGTTTCTTATCAGTACATCTGATCCGTGGTATGGAGATATCACATTGTATCTTCAAACCCAACGTTTGAGCCCTGAATTGTCTCGTGATGACCATCGTCACATACGCCACCATGCAAAGTATTATCTGATTATGAGTGATACTTTGTATCGCCATGGTATTGATCTATCCTTCAACGTTGTCTAACTCATTATGAGGTTGAACGCGTTCTGAATGATTGTCACGCTGGGGTGTGTGGCGGTCACCTCTCTAGGATGGCTACAGCCTAGAAGATTTTGTGCGCGGGATATTATTGGCCATCTATCTTCAAATATTGTATCGAGTCCGTAAAAAAATGTCCTCCATGCCAACATTTTCATACCAAAAAGCGCACCCATCCCGCCCTGTTACACTCGGTTATTTCCGTTGGCCCCTTTGCTAAATGGGGCATCGATTTCATGCATTGCAAGCCTACCTCAGTCGGGGGGCATAGTTACGTCATTGTAGCTGTGGACTACTTTTCAAAGTGGGCCGAGGCAATGCCTACATACACGAACAACGGCAAGACCACCGCACTCTTCATGTTTAACCATGTAATAGCGTGGTTTGGAGTTACTCAAGCAATAGTTACTGACCATGGTTCTCACTTTATGAACCATATGGTTGACGAGTTGAGTGACAGATTGGGTTTTCACCATGAAAACTCAACACCGTACTACCCACAGTCAAACGAATAGGTCGAGGCCATTAATAAGGTCTTGAAAACTATGGTCCAACGTATGGTGGGTATGCACAAGGCCAATTGGCATAATATGCTCTTCTCCGTGCTTTGGGCTTATCGAACCTCCATTAAAACCGCCACTGGATTTACTCCCTTCCAACTAGTGTATGGATTGGAGGCGGTCCTTCCCATTGAGTGTGAGATTCCGTCTCTCAAGCTCGCCATCGAACTTCTCCCAAACACTACTGCTGAGGAAGAATGCTTCCTCTACCTAGCTAAACTCGACGAGTCTTGCTGAGATGTCGCTCTTGCCAACGAGGCTCCTAAGAAACGCATCAAAGCGCAGTACGACAAGTCGATAGAACCTCGCACCTACAATGAGGGAGATTTGGTCCTCACATATGACCAAAAACATGATAAGATGGGGGCAGGAAAGTTTGAGTCCATGTGGCATGGACCTTACATAGTGAAACGCGTTTTGGAGAAGGGAGCTTATGAGCTTGAAGACTATGACGGGATATCTTTGGGTGAGCCCCACAATGGGATCTACTTGAAGAGGTACTATGCTTGAGTCTTTCATGCATAAGTACTTTTGTATATACTGTACATGGCGAGTGTGTGTTTTTGTGTGGTGTGATGCTTTGATTTTTGTGTGTTTTAGGTCTTATTTCGTTTCTTATACTATGTTCTGTCTGCGTGTGTAGATGGAAACGTACTATGGATTCGCGGATGGTGCCAGCCAGCATACCCGTAACCTTGCTTCAACAGCCTGGATAATCTATTCACCTACCGGCGAGCTCATCAGCTCAGGGGGAATGTGTCTAGGTTTCGCAACCAACAATGTTGCAGAATATCAAGCAGTCATTGGAACCCTAACTGGCGCCATTTCTTTGGGTATGGACCACATTGTCATCCACCTGGATTCTCAACTAGTGGCCTCTCATCTTAACCGAGTCTACGTCATCCACGATCATGTCTTACTCCGTCTCTATCAACGAGTCCGTCTCCTGGAAAGGTCCTTCGAGTCCATTCAGTACCTGCACGTTCCACGAGACATGAACATAGTTGTTGATTCTATGGCCAACTTCATCTTAGATTGGTACATTGCACACACATAAGCATATTCATGAACTGTTAAAAGTAGACATAACATGTAAATAATTCATTTTATATAAGCAAACACATAACAAGACCACACCATTCATTCATTTTAAAACACATAATGTATAAACCGCCGGAATGTCTGTATATATATGTATCATCATAAAAAGTAGTGCTGGTACAAAATCTGAAGTACAACGGCTTTCAGTGAGTCTCTACAAAATCTGAAGCCTCGTATCTTTCAGTAAGTACAAAAATTTGAGGCCTTCAAGCTCTCAGTACATACATAGTAACAACATAAGGCCTATCGACTAGCCCGTACAACACTAGGTCTAGCAGCTCTAGCCTACTGAGCATTGAAACAGTCAACTACTCTCGCAACCCTGCAAAGTAGTACATTGAAGCGCGCAGTTGCTCCAACCGTTTACACCTGCATGGGCCACGACACCCCATCTACCGTCGGCTCGAGAACGTTTAACGTCAACCCACTTAGGTTGGCATAGACTCCATCCATCTATGTGATGGAAGTATGTACAGCTGGACCCATGACTGCTCCCTCTCCTCTCTCTCCTCGCAAGAAGAGAGACTCCCATTGGTCGTACGGGGCCCACATCTGCACACACGTGTTGTTAAATCATCAGCACTATAACAAAAAAATTATAAATGCACAAAACTTAAAAAGTACAAGGGTTTATTGTTCTTACCTGTGTCTCCCCATGCTACTCCCTCGAGTAGCAACAAGTCCGGGTCATCTCTGAAGTCTGTACCGATGTAAGGGTAATCCTCTAACATAAATAACTGGCCCTCTAGCCAGCTGAAGAACTCAATACCATATGAGATGATGGGACCCCCACCATGTCAGGCCACCTCTATCCATCTAGCCATGGGTGGATCCCTAGGATCCCTATCATCCAGTGGTACCTGAGGGCATAAGAGGGGAACCCGTTCCAAGAGGAACGAGATCACTATCGAACAGTATCCAAACTGTTTGAGCTCTCCCCGCCGACACTTGGTCAGCTGAGCTCGCATGTTTGCGAGGAGTCCCTCGCACCAGTTGAAGATCTTCGGAGACATGTAGTCCTCCGCATATAGCATCTGAGACTTGGTGGCTAAGTAAGGAGCTTGGCTCCTTGCCATCCTCGTAATGGTGAAAAGTATGGCACGCAATGGACGTTCCCGCACATCTTTTATGGGAATCTGCCCACTAGAATCACGAGTGTTGGGAATACAGTGTGGTAGGATCATGTCACCCACAGTCCGATCACTTCCACATGATCTAGTAAGAAGCACATTGTCCCCTCTTCGGGACAATCCAGTCAAGAAGTAGATGTCCTCGACATCTATGGTAAGCACGTGCTCACCGATCACGAATTATTGCTAGGCCGCATCCCAGCATCGGAGCATATGTGTCAGTAATGGGTTTGGGCCCTCATGCCCTGGATCTCGAAGAACTTGAGGAGCCCACAAATCCTCAGTGCTTCCACACATCATGGATCATTTGCAGCCTGTTCATCATCTATCTCATGCTCCCATGCACGCCACTCCAAAACCATTCTGGCTGCTGGTAACCTGCCAAAAGGGGAGTTTAAACATTGTTAACACTTGCTTCAACCAACAAAAGTTCCTTTTTTGGGCATGGTTTTTGTTTGGGGTTGGATGTTTCTGTCGTCACACCTCGTTATTGCTAACAGTGCGACGTCGTCGCAATCCATCCATGCGAGCCTTGCGACGACTCAATCTCGTCGTAGTTCTCGAAAGGGCAGACTGCGACGACCCAAGGACATAATGGCCCTTCACAAACCAAGCTAAAAACCAAAAAAATGAACCTAATTCAAAAATGTAAACCACTACAATTATGCTGGATGAAGTTTAGAGTTACCTGCTCTAGACGGCAGGTGAAATGGTTGCTCGTAGCTCCCGGAATCGACGAGTGAAGTTTTGGCTCCAAATGGCACTTCTCCTCCCAAATTTGGCAAATGAAACAATGGTGACTATATTTGGTTTTTGTTTCTATTTATAGACAAAAGGAATATTCTTTTTTCAAATATTTGATGCCTTTAGGCCATTTGCTATAGTTTGGATCGATTTTGATCATATTTGAACGCTTGGTTGACTATTTGACCTAGTTTCCGAGTGTGCAGGAGTTATTAAGTGTTTCTTCACACCATTTTCACATTGGAACGGTCAGCTCAGGTATGAATGTTAGGATATTCCTATACTCCATCCTAGTCCTACTAGCATTTTCATCCTTTGCATTTTCAGCCATGCATGCACTTTTAAGGTTTGCATGCATTATTTAGGGTTTGCATGCATCCCAGTCATCAGTCCAGCACCTAGCCGTCAGTTAGCCAGCCCCCGGGAGCTTCTCTCAGATCATTTTTAGCCCTCCTAGTGCTTAGTGCGCCCCTTCATGCAATTGCATGCATCTCATGTGCCCTCTCTCACCTACCACTTAGTTGCACTTCAGTTAATTGAGTTATCATCAGTTGTTTCCTTGATTTAAGGCTAGACTGACTCTCAACTGACTGTATCACTCCGATGGACCTCCAGTGAGACTTGACTGCCCATTCTGACTTCAGTTAGCTCCTCATGCGCCCTCCACTGAGCCTCCTTCATTCAGTTAGTTCCAGTTACACCTACCACACTCAGTTAGACTCAGTTTGATTGATGGTTGACAGTTACTTGAGCATTTATGACTCCATTGATGATGAGATAGACTACTAGTTGTGCTCCGATGACACTCCAGTGATATTTTGATCACTCCATGAAGGTAATTCGAATTTCCACCTTGGCATTCGAATCCTCATGCATTGTACTACTTATTTGTCCATATTGTGATTAATTAATTAGTGTGTGTGAAGTATTTTTGCTTCTATCCGAGTTCTACTGTATTATTATTCTGTTGCTCATTATACTGCATTGACCACTCTTCTTCTATTTTCTTGCTTAATCAATTACTTTCTTGTGAGGTATACATCATCTCTTAGATCTGTTGTGAGGATTTTCACATGGTATCAAAGCATGTTGAGAGTATTGTTTATCTCCATTCCTGAGAGTTTTTTGCAGGTTATTATCAAGATTTCGAGTGCAACAGTTTCTGCACTTTTGCAGTAGTAGCAATTGCAGATATTCTCTATTTTTTTGCAGGTCTTCTACAGCTTCAATGAATTCAAAAGAAATCCCTACTCTTTCTCCACTCAACTATGATGAATGGAAACCAAAAATGATAGCATATTTGAAGAGCCATGATCTCTTTGACTATTGTTTTGAAAGAGAGTTCGAATCTTTTTGAAGAGGTGGTTGATTGGTTAAATAAAGGTGACGGAGCCTTTGGATCAATGATGCTTGCTATGTTTGAATACATGATATAACAATACCTTGATTTTGTTGAAACTCCAAAAGAGCTATGGGCCCATCTAGATGAAAGATATGGCAGATAAAATAAAGGGATTGGTCCAAACCCTTTCAAGAGCAAGCAAAGTGATGCATTCGCCCTCCTTGATGATCTCAATGATCATGAACCAGTATCAAACACATCTCATATTGAAGTTGTCCACAAAGAAGAAGAACTTGCAGATTCTACACTCACGCTCCAAATTTCTTCTCTTTCTGTGCCAGCTCACACTCTAGATATTGCAGAAGGTCCTAAATCCTCTCTTGCACCAGAGTCTGTTGGTATGCATCATGATCACATGATTATTTTGGAGGTAAAATCAGCTATTGGAGGTAATGCATTCGCTCTCCTCAAGCAATCACCTCTTATTTACTACTATATGATCATTATTCCATGCTTTCAGAAGGTTATTGAAGAATATGGCCATTGCCACCCGCTTGGGATAATTTCTCATGCATCTACTGGTTTTGATCTCACCTCTCATGGTTCAAAGGAGATCTCAAGAAACCATGATTCAAGTCTTGGATCTAATTTGGATTCTAAGCAATCACTACTTGGGATAATTTCTCATACATATGATGGTTTTGATCTCACCCCTGCTGGTTCAAAGGAGATCTCAAGAAACCATTCTTTAATTCTTGGATCTGATTTGGATTCAAAACATTTACTATTATTTGATGGTTCTTTTTGGCATAATCTCACCCATGATGGTTCGGAGGAGAAGACAAAAGACAATCTGCACATTCATAGATTTGATCCTACCCCAGCTGATTCGAATCACAGGTTCAAGGATCATCCTCATACTATTGGATTTGTTCTCATCACATTCGATCTGAAGAGAAACTACAAGCACATGCCTTTTGAGCATGATCCACTTCTTCCCAAGAAGAAGATACCTCCAGACATATGACCAAGCATCACACCTGCCTGAGTTTGGAGCATTTATTTTTGTGTGTTCCTTACAGTCTATTTTGAGGGGGGTATTTTTCCCGTGAGGTTTTCCCCATTTCCTCGGTTTATTGACTATTATTATTCACTGTATTGGGTGACCTTTGGTCTTAGTTACCAGGGCCCAGGATGGATTAAGGGGGGGTGTTAGGATATTCCTATACTCCATCCTAGTCCTACTAGCATTTTCATCCTTTGCATTTTCAGTCATGCATGCACTTTTAGGGTTTGCCTGCATCCCAGTCATCAGTCCAACACCTAGCCCTCAGTTAGCCAGCCCCCGGGAGCTTCTCTCATATCAGTTTTATCCCTCCTAGTGCTTAGTGCTCCCCTTCATGCATCTCATGCACCCTCTCTCACCTACCACTCAGTTGCACTTCAGTTAATTGAGTTATCATCAATTCTTTCCTTGATTTAAGGCTAAACTGACTCTCAACTGACTGTATCACTCTGATGGACCTCCAGTGAGACTTGACTGCCCATTCTGACTTCATTTAGCTCCTCATGCACCCTCCACTGAGCCTCCTTCATTCAGTTAGTTCCAGTTACACTCAGTTACACCTACCACACTCAGTTAGACTTAGTTTGACTGATGGTTGACAGTTACTTGAGCATTGATGACTCCACTGATGATGAGATAGACTACTAGTTGTGCTCCGATGACACTCCAGTGATCTTTTGATCACTCCATGAAGGCTAATTCAAATTGCCACCTTGGCATTCAAATCCTCATGCATTGTACTACTTATTTGTCCATATTGTGATTAATTAATTAGTGTATGTGAAGTATTTTTGCTTCTATCCGAGTTCTACTGTATTATTATTTTGTTGCTCATTATATTGCATTGACCACTCTTCTTCTATTTTCTTGCTTAATCAATTACTTTCTTGTGAGGTATACATCATCTCTTAGATCTGCTGTGAGGATTTTCACAATGAACACCCCTTGTGTGTTTTTGTCGTTATTTTCCATTCATTAGATTGTAATTATTTTATGATGATGAGATTACTCTTTGTTCTTTCTCATGCTCTTGAAACTATGAGAATACATTACCGAGTTACGATTTATCACTTTTCCGGGCTCGTTAAACTCCTACGGAAAAGGAACCCCCCGGAGTCTATCTTTAAGCTCTTTTCACACTCTCGAAATATGAAAAGATTGCCAAGCGAACTTGTCACGTTCACGCTTGTTAAAGAATTTGAATGGTCATCTTCCTGGTGATAGTTTACCCCTTTTTTGGACCAGGGAGCACTACTTACGAAAAAGGTATACTCCAGCCAATCATGACTGGAAGAGTCCTCTCCCGCGTTGTTTTACCCTTTTTCGGGCGATGAGGCTAAATTTACGAAAAAGGACCGTTGGAGTCTTCTTTAGTTCTTTTCACACTCTCTAAACATGAAATGACGACCGAGTTTACCTTCTATGGACTCGTTAAAATTTCACATTGAAGGGCCCGCCATGGGACGAACCCCTCCTATCCCAGGTTCAGAAAATATTTGGGGTTGGACTCATCTATGAGATGAGCTATATCGAGCATCTGGTTACCCTCATCAAGCTCATAAAAAACACATGAGGCACTCATCATTCATGATGGGGAAAAGGAAAGCTTTTATGTTACACCCCTTATCAGTGGAAGTATCTAGTAATTTCTTGAACATGGCACTCATCTACATTTGCATACTACACTTGGATCATCCATTTGTCCTCGAGTTTTCACCTATTTCCTTAGTCTTGTTACTCCTTTGAGTCATTCAAAGAATGCTTCCATCATCAGTTGCATTAGGAATTGGTATCATAACTCGTCATGTCAATACTGCCAAGGCATGCCATGCCCATGTTCAAGAATACTCTCACTACTCATTATCTACAGTCAGTACACCTTCCATCGTGTCGATCTACTCTGAGTCAGTCTTGCCTGTTACTGTACCATCCGATCTGCTCTACACATCCTTTGTCGTGTTTCGTGTCGATGACGGGGGATTCATCATGGCCCTCCTTTGACGGATTCATCCTTGTCGAATTCAACACATCTTCTGAGGATTGAATTTAGAAACTAACCAAGTGCCTTGGCCTTGCATGCCTCAATGGCAGGTTACCTCGCTTTCAACATGAGTTTACATCATTGACTATTGCTTGAAAGATTTCATCTCATGTTCGACTTCAACTCATTTATTCACGCTTGATGATATGTACTGTGATACCTTGGGAATCATTGACATTAATAGTGATATCCCTCGCACTTGTTAATGGTATACATCAATGACTGGTATTCAAGTGGTTTCTACCATGTTCGACGTCAAGACATTTTGTAATCACATGGATAGATTCGTATCATTGTGGGTTCAGCTTGAAGACCCTGGGGAGTCATGTTTTACCTAGGTTGCGATGGAGTTTGTATTGAGTCATGTTACACGGATCCACATTTGTATTGGTCGTGGCTGTGTTATCATCTCATCATGGATCTATGCTTGTGTCTAGTAGCCATGATTGTGTTCAGTCGGTCATTACTACAATGGATCTGCAATGTATTGGTCGGCAGCCATGTTGTACGTCATATGAGATAGTGTACTCAGAGTTAGTTGTACTGCAGCAGTGTCCTTCGTCCAACAAGCCATTGCCATTCTTTCTGTCAAAGCATTTCACCTGTCCAAATTTCAACAGCTTCATGCTTTGGGGGGCATTCTGTTACACCTAAAATCCTACCATCTTGAGATTCAATGTATACATCCTTGAAGTTCCATTGGCTAAGTCATTGACCTGGAAGGGATACCATTTCATTTATGCTAGGTTTTGAGATGTTGTCGCAGGCTACACTCATGCAACCTGCGACGTCGCATCTTGCTCTACTGCAGGGTGCGACGAAGTCAGTTAATGGACAAAAATAGGTCCTTTGAGCTCATTCTTGAAGCCTGCTGAATTGTATTCTTATCCCTGACCTCTTGGGGGAGCTGGCACTCGATTCCTAACCTCTTGGGGGGATCCCCTATCTCTCTCCTACCATATCTCAACCTACCCTATCCATACCCTATCCACTTAGTCCTATATAAGTGAATCTCTACCCCTCTCCAAAGGGAGGATGTCTATAGTGTCTACATGCTGGTGAAATCATATTGGAGAGATCTCTAACTCATCCATTGAGAGACTCAAACTTCCTTGGGAGGATATGGCAATTGGCTTGGATGGAGAAGGTCTACTACGTTAAGCCTTGGTTGTAGTCTATTCTTTACTATGTATTTCCCGATTTACAGTAATATAAACACTTTACACCAATATTGTTTATGTGTGATGATATTGTGTAGTTTACTTGCTTAATTGTTTACTTAGATCTCTTATTGTATAGATGCTCTTTACTCGTTTGCATTGTTCTATGTGTCTTGAAAGGTCTTGCAGCTGAGATCTAATGACCGCGAGATGTGGAGCAGCATCTAGGAGAAAGGATTGCGAAGTTAAGGTAAGGCATCTAGTCTCTTGATCCTTAAGCAGATCTAGGAAAGTAGTTTGTAGTCTATACTATTTGTTCTAGACTCACTTTGAGCTAGGGAGATTCGGCTCGCGTCCGCTCGAGTGGATTGTCCGTCAAACACCATCCACATAGGCTAGATTCCTCGCTCATAGAGCGAATGGAATGCTGCCACGTGGATGGTGTTGTCATTACCCGAAATTTGCATCTACGGAACCAGATTTTCGCTTGTCATGCAAACATTTTATCATTTGAAACAAAATTTAGAACGTAGAACGTAGACAGTCTGGCACCAAATTTAGCTATTCCAGGAAAATTTTGCATCATTTCAACCAAATCTCACTTCCTACAACTCCCAAAGAAAACACAGCTACGAAATCGAGCTCAAAAGTTTGAAAGAAGAAACGAATATGTGATCTTATACATAACAAGGCTCACCTTTTGCAGCGATCAAACCTTCACCGCCATAGCCTGAATCGCAGAGGATCTCCAACTTTGGCCAAAGACATTACTGCCCAAACCTTCTACGTTTCCCTGTCCGAGGCCAATACTCAACTCCTCCAAGCGGAATTGGATTGGGCCTGGGCCTTGGGGCAGGTTGATTGCTCTACCATTCAGGCTAGGCAGAGTTGTTATAACCCCACACTTATTATGCCTTTGACAACTATTAACCTCTGCTTAACCACAAGCTGAACATGGCCTCGTTCCTTTTTACCGTTGCATCATCTCTCTGTTGAAAATTGATTGATTGTTCTTTGCTTCTGTCGGTATTGACAAATTTTGATGGGTTTTTCTACATTATTTCTCTTAGTGCCGAGCATGAACCCTCTCGTGCAATAATTTTTAAGTGCAAAACTGGTTGCATTCCATAGCTTTTTTTTAGTTGAATTATGTTTTATCATCTAACCAAGCTGAAATATTAATGGAGCATCCACAAAACACCTCTAGAAAGCTACAAGAACATGCAATGCATAATTCATAGAATTAAAGATCATATTGTTGAATTTTAGAAGTCTGAAAATTTGTTAACTCCATACCTGCAACAAAAAGTTGCTAAAATATGTCAAAATAATTTTGGAAAGTCTTGCAAGATGTCAAAATATAAATCACAATATAATATTCACAGCATTATGGATAAATTGTTGTAGATATATTTAGATAGATTAAGAGATCGACTTACCCATAGACTACAAGCGAGAATCTTGACGCCTTCCTTGTTGCTTGTGAAGATGGGTGTTCGGATTCAAATGATTTGCAACATTTCAAAATCTCTAGTGTTTTACCTATGGAGAAAGAAAAAATTCTCTAATTTTATATCTGTGAAAAAGGAAGAAAAAATGCACAGGCCTTGTCACTAGCAGCAACATCATTCTCCTCCTAGTCGTTGCATTCTCACCTTCCACTGCCAAAACACAAAACAAAAAACAACTAATAATAAATAAATCGTGATATTCTTTGTGTCATGTAATGCTCTGTCCATCTTAGAAACATGGACGTTGTAATGGAATTCCAGATGTTTAATGTCATCCCCACGCGTACTTTCCCATATAAGGACAACTTTTAAGGTTGTGGGAAGTTGATTTGACCTCCTCTAAATGGATCAATTTAATCCTTACGCGTGGTTATTATAAAGCATGAAGATTATCGACAATTCTTGATAAACTTTGGGGCCTTGGGCACTGTTAGCCTCTATTTTCCGGGTTAAGGAAAGCATTTCCTTTGTTAGATGTAGACATAAACTATGATTTATTGCATTAATTTGTGAACTTATAACAACAAACATACCTTTCTACCTTTTTGTAAGTTACTCTTACCCGCACTTAGCTCTGTGCATACCTCCTTTCGTCGGGAACATGCCAAAGTTTAGGGGATATGAGTTAATTTTATCTTTTGCTTTGTATCGATATGCACTTATATAAATGCATTCATAATTTCTTTTGCATTATCCCTAAGGCATGCCAGTGTCTTGCCCCTTGATTTGGGAAACTATCACACTCATTTCTCACATTTCTGGGTAAGAAAGAGGTGGAAAAGAATAAAAGGCTTAGGAAATTCAATCCCACCAAAGGGAGAATCAATAGAGTGACGAGAAAACCCCATTGGTAAACACATTAACATTGCCTCATCAAACCCCACTGGTAAGCACATTAAGACTGCCTCATCAACCATTATTCCTAAGGGTGGTGCACATATTAGGAGGCATTCTCTTTTATGCCTCCATTGGGATGGGCCCATCTCAGCCATGTAAACATTACTTTATTAAGACACAAACCAACAATTCATTCACTTAGACATTACTCAGGGTGAAAGTAGTCTTCCTTAAACAAGGTGCCACAGAGGTAAATCTTAGTATGCATGCCACAGAGGTAAAGCTTATTATGCCTATTACTATGTTACAGAAACTCCTTGCTGCAGGATTGTGAGACTATTATGTACTGATCGAGCGAAAAACGTACCCGCTTCGAATCTCTTGCTCTTAGGTTCAGTGACTTACTTGGAGTTGGAAGTAAGGCATACAGACTAGACATAATGGAGAAGCGGAATATTTTTCCCGCTTTTTCGCCCTATGTTTATTTAGACTCTATTGGAGAAAGAAGAGGAATGGAATTGAGTATATTCACCCACATAAAGTTGCCACATCACAAAATTAAAAATTAGGGGAAGAATAGGATGCATGGTTATCTACATTGTAGATAAAAACACTTTAATGAGTGTAATAGACGTAGGTGGTTTTCATATCAATATAATAAAAGGTCCAATAGTAATTATTGATTATTATGGGTTGGTATTTCATTTTTTTTAAATGGTGGTTCACTGTTTGTTAGAGGGCTACATCTACTGGGAGAAATGCCAACACCTGTTATTGTGGAGAATCAAGGTATGGCCAGAATTACAATCATTACATAGTCAAAGTCGATTCCCAACGAGAAAGTATCACAAAGCGAGATTTGGACCCGGGTGGGGAGGATAACAACATTCCACCCAACCACCGATCTACACTCAATTGACATTGATTGGTCTCTTTAATTCAAATTAGATTGCAAATGACTTTGTTTTAGAACTTCTTTATTCCAATCCATTCTCTCAAATAAGAAAAAAATTATGGTGATATAGTTATATTATTTTGTCTTGCTTTTGCATCTACAAAGATTGATAATTGAGATAGACTCAAATGTTTTAAATGTTTTATACATAATTACTTAAGTGAAAAGTATATTATTTATATATGTAAATTAAATAGCATTTATGTGTTATATTTTTTATAACAAAAAAATTCTAAATTTGTCTTTTGTCATTAATATATACTTCAAACCTCAATCGATGATGATCAACTTCCATTCAAGTTTGTACTAGCAGTTGGTCAGCAAGTCATGTTGACATCCAACTTATGTGTCTCATCAGGCCTTGTTAATGGCTCACTTGGAAAAGTTATTGCAATTGTGTACAACTCCAATGATCAACCACCTACCTTGCCATATTATGTTGTAATCCAATTTCTCCACTACAAAGGCCCCCCATGGGATTCTTCTAATCCAAATTTGTTCCCAATCAGTCCTATAACAAGGGGTTCACGAAGGCAAGTACCACTTTGAATGGCATGGGGATTAACAATCCATAAAGCACAAGGGATGACCCTGCAAAATGCAACCATAGATATTGGCAACATTGACCGACAAGGCCTTACATTCACTACAATATCCAGAGTTAAATCTTTGTCAGGCCTCCACATATCTCCACCTTTTTCATTTTCTTGATATTCTCGAATGCAAACCAACCCCTATGTGCAACGTAGGATACAAGAAGAGACCTTACTTGCTTCAAAATCTTTGCAACCACCTGTTCCATATACTTACATTCCTGCTCCTTAGCACCTATACTTGCCATAGCTATTACTTTACTACCTTCTCCTTTAAATCAATACAACTTGTATATTTTTCTTTAGATCTTGCATTCCTATTGCTATCGTAATTGAATATTTTCCTACAGGATACAAGCAAATACAAAGAAACATTTCCTTCTTGGATATTTAATTTCATATATACATTTTTGTTGTACTACTTTACCTTATTTACTTCAATGTGTTGTCATACCATTTTTCAAAAGCAAACACAACACAACATTTTATCATGTGTTAGTCTTTTTTCCAACAAATATAAAATGTCCCAATATATATACTTCAATATGATACCATTCATTGTTTCATTATGTGATCTTTACTTTTATTGTGTTTAGAAGCTATGCTGTAATATAATGTTGTAATTGGAAAAGACTCGATCTTACCCATTGCTTTTAGTGAGCCATTTTTATTTATGATACATTTATTCATTTGATCCAAATGCATTGGTCTTTTAAATAGTTTTCCTCGTATGAAGATGGAGAAGTTTGTTAAACAAATTGTGGCAAAGAATATTGATCATTCTAGTGTGTGGTCTAACTCAATGATCATTTTAATAATTAATTTATGTACATTTCACTCACTTTAACACTCATGTCTTACCACGTTCACTTAGAAAAAAGAATATGGCCATCTCATTCACACACAAAGGTAGAGAATATATTTAAAATCATTTATAGAGATAAATGTTGATATGGATGTCACAATCCTTATAGATTTTTCATCTCCCTGAATTGTTATATATATATATATATATATATATATATATACACGTTGATGTTCATATGTTGGTTGGTGTAAATATATGGGTTCTATTGCAATATATCTACTTGAAGTTTATACTTTTATAAGAAAGGGATGCTAGGAATGTAAGGAGTATTAAATGGACGTCGAGCAATGTGGCAGCTACGGTCTACTCCCATCCACCTTTCCTACATTCCTTCCACCCTCTTCTTCCTATCTGCCTTCCCTTCTCCACCTCTGTCAACTCCCTCCCCCTTCAACTTCACCTTCCCTTCCTTTCCTTTCCATCCAACCCATGCCTAACACCTATACACAAGTCTGCAATTAAAATTGCAAACCCTGTGTGTTAATAGTTTAGTTCATAGTATAGTTAATAGTACAGTTAATTTAGATTAGTTAATAGTACATTAATTTTAGAGTAATTTTTATGCTTCTTTTAAAGATTATTTAATGTGCAAATACAACTCAGAATTCTGCATACAAATTTGAATATTGTAAGATTTAGGTGAATTGAATCACCTATTACTGTATAGTCAATATTTATAATTACTATTTGATACATATTGAAAAGGTAAGAAACGTATTCATCTACATACGCATCCCATATCCATTTTAGGCATAAATTTATTTAGGGTAGGTTTCTCACTTGATTGTTGTCTCTATCAAAACCTAATACAGCTCCAGGCCATTCCATTCCAAGAAGCAAATTTAGTGATTTACATAAAAATCCCTTAACAAAAAAAAAAAAATTAAAATGCAATCAAGTCAATAATTATAAAATGAATCGAGTAAGCTGGAAACCCAAATTGTCAAACAAATAATCATACTAACAACTGAAAAGCAAATTCCTAACACTTAGCAAGCATGATATATACCTATATTCCAAAATAATTACATGTTTCTTGGATAGCTTTATGCAATAACAGGTAAAAAGTACACCGTTGAAAACATTTACATGTATGCATATCGCTTATCCAAAACTTATTGTTGAAACTTGATCATTTACGTACGTTTCAGATAAATCAAGTGGCCCACTACTCTACCATATACCCATAAACTATTTCAAACAATTACATGTTGAATAGATAGCTCTATGCCATAGCACATAAAAGTTAGGAACAATACACATTAACTTGCCATTTACAGAGCTTGAGCTTACGCCGTGTGGCCCGATTGGACACGATTTTTTTTTATTCAAAGAGAAAGACCATAACACGATGGTTAGAAAAAAGAATGAAAATGACCACTCAACCAGATATTATCACCATCACAAAAAACACACTTGTGGAAGGCACCCAAAAGGACCCCAAATTCACAGCCTCCGTGAATGTCGCAGCTGCACAAGCAAGTGCTGACAACGTCGACAAGCTGCTTACCACTATTAAGTGAAGCAAAGAAATAATGTTGAAACTCAAGGCCACCTTGGTAAAGGAACGTGGAAAGACCATTGAGTTAAACACAAAATTACAGGCCACACTATTTGAGAAAGACAATTTACTAGCTGCGTACAACAACCTTAACACAGAAAAGGAAGCATTGACTATTCAGTTAATGATAATGGAAGAGGAGACAAATGATTTTCAAGCAAAGCTTACAGGATTTGAAACACATGCATCAGTGGCGAACGACGAGGCCAATGAATTGAAGACTCAAGTAGATAAGTTGTTGAGAAATAAGGAATCACTCATGGAATCATTCTGGGTACAAGCATGCAAGCTTCAAGAGCAAGTCTCAAACTGTCAAAAAACACTATTTCAACAAATCTACAATATCAAACAATTCATGGCAGGGATGCAGGAAATTGCTGCAAGCTCAATAGCAATGCATCAACATTTGATTACTACTGGTAAGAAGCTTAAAAAATAGTTAACTTGGAGAGAAAATAACCCACCATTTCCTCCTCACCTCCCTCAAAAAACACTAGCGACCCTGAAGCTGGATATTGCACTCCTTGAATTTTGCAGGAAAGCCACTAATTGACTAAATGCCGAGATTGATAAAACTCTTGAAAAGTGCACAAACTTCTATGAGGAAATCCTCAGGTTCACCGTAAATGTCAGCTCCCTATGGCAGCCAATATCGATGAGCTCCCACCCAAGGATCTACAGATGGCAGAACTCCAGCAAGTGTTGCAATCAAAGCTGGACTACATCAAGAAAATTGATGCTCTAACAGAAGAAGACATCGAGTTCTATGTGAGGCAAACATCTACAAATCTCATTTTCCTTGAGGATACCTGCAAGGCTACAACCAACAGAAGTTGCAAATATAGAAACTGAACTCTCTTATCATGAAGTGTCTCTAAAACTATTAAAGCCTGACGAATATAATATCATAACTGAAGAAGCTATTGCATGGGAAGACTATATTTCCAATTTAGAAGCATCTAGCTAATTTTAATTGTAAATATCATTTGTATATTCTCATATGTACAACACTCAAATGAAAACTTTGCCTACTATTCTCATTTTTGCAATTTCACTAGATAACAAACTCTTCCAAGGCTATATAGTGGTGAACCAACCCTTTTTGTTGTTCATCTATTCTTCTTTGTCAATGAAAACAAATTTCCCTTCTTGAGAAACTATTGCAAAAATGTTTATATGTAATGTGTACTTTTCAATGGATATTATTGGGATTCCTTTTCTCTAAAAAATCTAAATGCTTGTTCATATTTTTGTAACAGTGCTATATTTTACTACTTTTTTAGTTCAATGCTCTTCAGTTTCTTTGTTGGCAATGGCTTTTCAAGCTAAGCTCATAATGGATTATCCCAAGCAATAGTGATATAAATATTAATCTCAGCTGATTTGTAAATTGTGTACTCTCTTTTACATTCATAAAAACAAACCAGCCAAGCAAAGCGACCTCTCCTCATCTACCTCCACATTGAATAAATACAACCTTTATATTGAGAGCTACAACCACTCCTATTGTGTTGTAAGTTTTCATTTTATTGTGCTTTGTTGTGAAGTATCTATATTGTCAGAAGACGTGTGAATCCTTGATGCGGTGAGAGTCATTGATAACCAGTTACTTTCCTTGGTTCATTAGTGATTTTCAGAAGATTAGTTCATATAGTGACAGGTATGTTCGCCTTTACATGGTTGAGAAGCATGTAAAGTTTTTATTGTGGACTTGAAATCCTCAATGAGAAGAAAGAAACATATCTGAGTTTCCTACTGTATCTTCCATTCTTGAAGCAAGCATAACGAAGATTCATTTACAACTTAGATTGTGGCACTATCAAGAGCTAGTCCATGAAATAGTTCTATACGTATACTTGTAAATGGAGATTCATAAATTTATTGCTACAACGCATGGCATGAAAGCAAACTTTTGTTCACAAGTAGTTTGTGTCGTTTAGGAGCTATTACAATCATTGTTTTTATTGATATTATTGCAGAAATATTTTTTCAAATTGCTTATATATTCCATATATAGTAGTAATCTATAGTGTTGAGATTACTACTACAGAGATTGTGAGAAAAGTAATTGGAGTTGGCTCACTGTGTTCATGAACTTAGCATTATTTTTTGTTATGGGTTGAGTGCCTATGTCTTTGTAATCTGAGATTGTTACAAACTTTGCTCTTTTCCTACCAATATCCTTCATTGCATGTGCCTATGTTTTTGTTCCTTCTAACTTTCCTCTTTTCCTACCGACGTTCATTTTTTCCCCTCAAGGGGCAAATGCTAGTATAATTATGCCGATGGGAGTTTTTTCTCTGGGGTCGGTTTTGAAAAGATTTGTCGTCCCTCCAACCACTCTATGATCACCACGCGTTTCTTTCCTACTGTTTCCACGTGTCTGTTGTGCTCGTGAAGTTTTGGTCCAGTTCGGTTCTTTCTTGTGTGTTGAGGAATTAAACTACTTCTTCTTCTACCAGGATGCCAAAGGCTGGCCACTAGGCAATGCCAAATAGTTGCAAGGGCGGTTTCCAAAGGCTGGTCGCTGGGCGATGACGGGAAGTTGCAGTGCCTACCTAAAAACAACCTGCTGGAGGTATACAACGAAATAAAAACATTGTGTCAAAAGGATGGCGAACCAACGGTAAATAGAAATTTGTTGGGTTGATGTTTATATGTTTGGTAGTCAATACTGTCGAACAACATTTGTGTTTCTTAGGAATTCGAAAGGTTATGATATTTCTTATGGTTAAACATTTGGCTTTTGCAGGCCTATGTAGTTGTTGGTATATTTGGAGGAATTGTGTGTGCAACGATGTGTAACGCTGAACAATGAAGACCATACACAGGTTGGCACAGGTTACAAAGCTTAGAACCGTAAATGTTTCAGGGTGCTATGTAGGGACGCGAAAAACAATAACTCGCTCATGAGTTTTTTTTCTTAAACACTAGTAGTTAAACCTTTACTCTAAGTGAGTAATCCTAATTAACTTATAACATATAAACCATTAAATCTACAATTATTTAACGTTCGACATTTATTCTAAAAGTACATTTATAAACAACTCTTCTTATGGTTGACTTATAGCACACTTAATTATCATCTATCACTTGATCTTAAAATTCTCGTACCATAAATCTACCTTCTATGCTACGCCTCATTCATCTCTATTAAAATGATTCCATTATCCATTTTACATTATATATATACCATATCTATTCCCCTTTCGCGAACATGATTCCAAAATAAGTTATAAGGTATGAAATATGTATACAACACATTGGTTTATCTTATACATACGGAACTTAAATACCATCTACATAATATTTAAACCATGCAAATCTTTTCATAAATTGTGACTCCATCTATTGTATCAACTACCTATATGACACCTCAATACTAAAGAAATAATATGACACCTCAATACTAAAGAAATAATATGTAAACCATAACACATTTATTTATCTTGTACATATGGCACCACAATATAATTTTCATAACATTTAAATATGCAATACTCATGACACAATATGTAAACCACAACACATTTATTTATCTTATACATATGGCATCACAATATAATTTTCATAACATTAAAAAATGCAATTATTTTCACAAGTTGTGACTCCACCTATCGTATGAATTACATATAGGACACCACAACGTAATTGCTCATCTTTCCCCATGGCTCCACTATATGATTTACATAACATTTCAATTAAGCAATTATTTTCATTAATCATGTCGCCACCCATGGTATATATGACACTTTGATTTTATGGACAGAATATATAATTACGTTAAAACTTATACAATTTATAATTTACCGAACATTTTAAAATATGCAATTCTTTATACTATCTAAACCATGTTACTCTTTTTCAAATGTCACAACTTCACCCATGTATGAGTTATATGCATGGCACCTCCATGTTATACACAAAATATATATTACGTTATAAACTATACGATCCTACCATCACCATAAATGATAATAAAAACAATACATTTTCCTTTTATGCATAAACTCTTTTCAACCAACAGAACTACTACATTACTCTAGTTACATAACAAGGTTCTAGTCATCCATGTCGGCAGCTAAGAGAGGTGCGCCAACCTGCCGGTTCACCCAACCGGGATTTTCTCAATTAGATGTCGAGCATTTGGGGATAGCTAATACCGAGTGTGCCCGAATACAGGTCTTACTCAAGGATGATAGGTGTTTAGAAGAAGTGATCGAAAACTTACCTACGACAAGTGGCAGCCTTCGAATAAATTGAGTTCTAGAATAATGTAGATCTCATATGTAAGTTAACTCACAACTTGAAACCCATAACCGGTTGATTTCCGAACTAATTGACAGAAATATACAACAGAGATTTAAAACAGTAAATGTTCTCAGCATACGAAAAAGGCACATTTACATAATTTCTGGTTAGCCATTATATGTTTAATCTTCCTATAATTGCAGGCAGTTAAAGGTGATTGACTGAATGTTGGTATCATGTTTATGTTACTTTTACATACTAAAGTAGATGCGTGGATTAATCAAATAGAGTTTCGGAATATTGAATCGAAAATTACGATCGGGATGTGTGATTTTTAACCAATGGAGAGGTCAATAAATGCTTTAGAACGAAGTCTAGGCAATTGGGGTCTGTTATGATCCGATGCATATAATTTAACCACTACAGAGATCAAACAATGCATTAGAACAGAGTCTATGCGGCCAGGATCTACTATAATCTGGGTATAGAAAAAAAAATAACCACAACAAAGATCAACAATTATTTATTCGAAGTTAAATACGCAGATGTATAGATCTAGGTCGATCACCAGATCAATTATGTCCCGGGTCGATATAAATAAATTTGAAATTTAAAATGCACAGAGGCATAAACCTTTGTTGATATTCTCAGTTGATAAAATAAATTCGAAATTAAACACAGACGCGCAGACCTGAGTAGATCACCAGATTTATTCAGTTCCTGGTTGATGGCAATAACTCGAAATTAAACAATACACAGGTGCTCAGATCTTGATCGATCATCAGATCGATTCAGTTCTTGGTCGATGGCAATAATTAGAAATTCAAAATACACAGGTGTATATATCTTGATTGATCATCAGATTGATTCAGTACTTGGTCGATGGAAAAAATTAGAAATTAAAAATACACAGGTGTATAGATCTTGATCGATCATCAGATAGCTCATGGTCGATGGCAAAAATTAGAAATTAAAAATACACAGGTGTTTAGATCTTGATCGATTTAGTTCATGGTCGATGGCAATAATTCGATATTAAAATACACAGGTGTATAGATCTTGATCGATCATCAGATCGATTTAGTTAATGGTCGATGGCAATAATAAGAAATTAAAAATACACAGGTGTATAGATCTTGATGGATCATCAGATCGATTTAGTTCATGGTCAATGGCAATAAATAGAAATTAAAAATGCATAGGTGTATAGATATTGATCGAACATCAGATCGATTTAGTTCATGGTCGATGGCAATAATTAGCAATTAAAATACACAAGTGCATAGATCCTTGAGATTAGATCAATCGCCAGATTGGTTTTTTAGTACGATTTGGGCAGAGTTGAAAATAAAACGCAGTTTAGATACAACAATAAATTATAATATAGTTGATTTCACATCAGATATTAAAATTTGGATTCACTATCTCACAAAGAGGGTTCTAGCGTATGAGATATGAAATAGTAGCTCTCACACTAAACTTGCAATTATCGCCTAATAAAAAATTTAGTGATTTTATATCCACAACAGCTGTAAAATTCAGATTTTCTATCATCCAAAGGAAGTTCTAGCATATGCAAGTTGTAATCATTTATCTAATCAAGAATAATTGAAAGAATATAACATTTAGAGCGAATAGTACCTGTCAAATCGCTACTCTAACCGTTGGTGAAGTTCTTGGTAAAGCTGATCCACTCCTTATTTCGCAAGGTTCATCGAAGGCCCCTCGGTTGTCCTCCCTACCAATTCTGGGAATACTCTACTTCTTCCCGAACCCCCGAGCAGTAGGGCCGTAGAGCTCACACAAAAAACTAGAGATCCAGAAGTGGGATTCCCCCCACCAAGACCTCTTGCCAAACTCCAATAGAAGCAAATAAATGACTTACACTCATTACGATAACCATCCAGCCATAGGGTCCCTTTCCCTTTCCTCATGGCTTCCTTAAATAGGGAAATTCCCTGTGACACATGTCGCTTCATGCAAAAATGCCTTATAATTTAATTATTTAAATATAATTAGCTCACCCAGCCATGTGTCCAATTCCCAAGAGAGTGCACCTACATTCCTAGATTTACTCAAGTTCGTCCCCCCTTATGCTTCAATCTAGTTTCTATTTTTGTGGGTGCAAGTGGAGTTGGCTATATGCTCATGTTTAGTATACTATTTGCTCCTAAAACAATATTTTTCATTATTTTAATTATTAATAATCATTTCATGTGCAAAATAGACTAAATGCAAATTTACATGCTCAATGCATAATAATCATCAATTATTTATGTCTTGGGTCTAGGTACCACATCGTCGGGCCCATGGTACCACGTCATCGGGTCCATTCGTCCATTACTTTTGTTTATCAACAAGGTACCACATCGTCGTGTCCTTTCGTCGATTCTTTGTTGCATCTGATTTGTGGGAACTTCATGTAGGGATTTAGGATTTGTTACCTTCAATCCTCCGTCTACACTCTATTGGAGACTAATGGCGCTAAGGAGTAAGTCCGTTCTTACTGCGTGCACCTCAACCTCGTACGTGACCAATTCCGTCATGGTCCACTTCGCATGACTTCATGCTTCGCCGAGTAAGCGGATAGGTGCTTTTCAAATCGTGCGTGGAACCCATAGGAAGTGGACACCATCGCCGTTCTTCCATGGGTGATTTATTTGTACTCTACGACCCGTTTATTTCCTTTGTGAGTCCGTCGGTGAACCGTTTCACCTGTTGCTACACACTTGCTCAAAAGCACCCATTAATAGCTCTGTTCTCATTTACCAATATTCACTTCATAACCTATTAATCATTAAGCAACCAAAACATCATAATTCATTTCATAAACTATTATTTGTTAAGCAATCATAATTTGCTCATAACATCATACATTTCGTCAATGTGCTAATCATTAAGCAAACATGTTCATTCATATCATATTTTTCATAACATAGCTAGTCGTTAAGCAGCGCAAACAAATTCGTTTATACACATCATATGTTTCATAAAACAACTAATTATTAAGCAGAGCATGCATTTATCCATCAATTTAAGCAAAGCACAAATATCACTTTTTTCATAGGTTTCGTTCATCATTTGTCATCATGCGCATCATCGTGTGTTTCTTAATTATTCAAGATATAAATGTTCAAAGGGCATTTTATTAAAGTTTAATCAGTCGGGTCCCCTTACAAGTGCCCTCAAGGTCTACATCAGTTTAGGGGAATTACATGCTCTGAGTTAGAAGAGTTGTCGAGTATGGAGACGTTGGTATATTTGGAGGGATTGTGGGCACATGGATGTGTAAAACTGAAGAGCATACGGGGTTTGGTGCAGACAACTAAGCTTAGAGAGCTAGATATTTCTAGGTGCTCTGAGTTAGAAGAGTTTTCAAGTATGGAAACATTGGTATCTTTGGAGAGGTTGTGAGTGGAGGGATGTATGAAACTACAGAGCATACTAAGGTTGGAAGGATTGAACCAAAAAAAAGGCGTTTTTACTTAAATGTTGGAGAGATTAAGGGGAAGGATCAGAGCTATATCAGGTTCCTATAGCTTTAGTAAAGAGATGATCTCATGTTCCAATAGATTTAGTGGATGGTGGTTCATGGCAGGTTTACTAGGCGTTTTAATGCCTATCCTCTTGACTGCGCCTATCATGGCTGGGTATAAGATGTTCTTTGGTCAATAAGAAAAAAAGCATGACTGTTGTTATGGTTCTTACCCTATGAGACAAAGCTTAGAGTCCTAGATGTTTCTGGGTTCTCTGAGTTAGAAGAGCTACCAAGTATGGAAACATTCGTATCTTTGGAGGGGTTGTAGGCAAAAGGCTGTGTGAAGGTACAGAACATACAGCAGTTGGTGAAGCTTAGATTCCTAGATGTTTCTGGTTGCTCTGAGTTAGAAGAGCTACCAATTATGGAAACATTGGTATCTTTGGCAGCATTTTCGGCAGAGGGATGTGTGAAGAAGAAGTGCATACATGCTCTAAGTTAGAAGAACGACCAAGTATGGAAACTGAAACATTGGTATCTTTGGAGGAGTTATTGGCAATTGGATGTGTGAAGCTTAAAAGCATATGGGATGCTATGAGTTAGAAGAGATGGAAGGCGTTGAACATTTTACATGGTTGGAGATGCTTAGATCCCTAATTTTTTATGGGTACGCTGATATTGAAGAGCTGCCAAGTATGGAAACATTGGTATGCGTTGAGATTAAATATCCCTACGTTCCCTGTGTCATTTCCATTACTTATTCCATTCTTCCTTTTTGTTTAGTTCGCTATATCCCAGAATTCCTTTTCCTTTTTAATATTCATATGCATTAATTACAGTTAAAATATTTTTACCTTTTTTCTTTGTGATTTAGAAACCATGCGGGAAAATTTCTAAAGGGTATCGACCGAAAATCTTCTTAACAATTTTATGGAAACACTTGCAGATGGTGTCCCAAAATCCATCTCCTTGAGCATTTTTGAAAGCAGCGAGAAACCTTATGTTTCTGTATCATTAAATCGGCTCTTCAGACCCAAAAAACCTATGCAGCGTCTACTTGGTGGATGCCAATGTATGTATGTAGCCGTTTTTATCCTTTCTTTTGGCATTTTTAAATAAGGCTTTTTTCGTTACTGCTATGTTTCTCTATTATAGGAGTTTGGATTTGTTCTGCTATGTTTCTCTATTATAGGAGTTTGGATTTGTTCTTTTATGTGAGAAGATAAAGGTTTCCTTTAAGGGCGAAATTTCGTCAATTGGCTATTTTTTGGGTTTTTTTTTCAAAAACTAAATTAGTTATTTTGTCATTTTTACTCTCTAATATCGCCTATATTTAGATCAAATATGTTTTTTTATCATAATATTCGCAAAATTTTACAAGTTTCACTAGCAAAATGTATGTTTCATATTTAACATTCACCTACCTATCTATATATGTGATTTTTTTAATCCAAAATAATCGCCTAGAATACTATACTTAAGTATAATATTAGAATCCTTAAAAAATACCCTACTTTAAAGCTCCTTAACTCCATTTTATGATTAACAAGAATCAATTGGTTGCACCATATTTTATTGTTATCTTAGCTTTCATGCATACTTTGTTTGGTTTTACATTTAAACTTTGTTGTATAATGTAGATATCTATTCCACACTAGGAAACTGAGAAAATTGATCGAGGTGGTTTGGACAAAATGGCTCTCATCAAGGTTGGTTTAGTTATTCATTATACTTCAAGAAAACTATGTTGTTATTTTTTGTTTGTATACCATTCTCTTAACTTCTTAAGTACTTGAGGAGTAGAAAGTATCTCAAAGCTTTCCGAAGTGTAAAAAGTTTTTTTCTTTGTATGTTTTGAGGCTGTTGAAATGTAAATTCTGGATGCATCAAATGAGATGACTTTTATTTGTAGGTTGGTCCAAGATTTTGACTGAATCCCATTAAAAAATTTAGTAGCAGTTTCATTGGGTAGACATTATATGAAAATCCTTTCTATGTCTTTCCTAACCAAGTGATCACTCTAACTTTTCCCTTTACATTTGATTTTTTGGGAACAAGGAAATAGGGTTTTATTTATGATTTCAATGTTCATTAGTACTAAAAACTGATTGCTCTTGGAGTCTACCTGATTTCACTAGATTCTACGATCTGTTTCTAAATTCTTTAGTCACATGAGAGTTGACAACTCTACTTTTTCTTGGCCTATGCAATGTACCTCATTATATAAAAGTATAATAAAATAATAATAAAATATAATTACATTTATAAGTAAGGTTACATCCTTACATGTTACCATGTATAGCATACGATGTTCATTGTCCTCTAGATTTTATCATCTATCCATGCAACGCCCCTTATCAATCAAATTTGTTTCTAATGATTATATGAATGAAACTATTGGTAACATAATTTAGCATGTAACTCTAATCAGCTTACCCTTTTACTCATCCAACACAATATATATAAAATAAGGGTTCTGAATTTATTAGATACCTCTCAAAATAGAAATACAAAAGGCAACACTTCTATTATGATGATGAAGGCACCGGAAATCCATCATTATCTGTCTATCTACACTCCTAATAGACATCGGAAAGTATTCTTTCAGCACACCTTGTTCTATATTTACTTTGGTTTACTCTTTTGGATGTTGAGGCTCCTTTCATCCAATGTTGCTTGGGAACCCTTCCCTACCAATGGTGGATGCATCCTTTATATTTACTTAACCCCTAGGGACTTGGGGGTTGCAAGGGAAAGTCCCCAGTCGGAATGGGATATCCCTCGGGATGTGGGGGACTCCCCCTATGCTCATTAGACATTTCCCCAAAAAATGGGCAAGGCTGGAAAATACCTCTTCAATGTAGCATTGATACCCAAAGGAAAATATCATTCAGGGGCCTCTGTTGGCTGTCTCAACCTCTAATATTATCCTTTATCTAACGCAGGTTCCTTTATATACTTAGCATTGTAACCACAATACATATTATCTTGGTTCCTACTCCTAGCAAGTTCCCAAATCTCATCTCTACTCACATTCTTTCTAGCTCTATGAGATTATGAGTCTTTCATTTGCCAACTCTGATCGAGAAGCTAAAGACACTTAAGAATACTTACTTGTATTAATCTCAATGGGATTCATGAGTTCAATTGATGCCTTACTAATGTTTACATAGGGGTTTGTAGGATGGATTTCTTGCTTACTCGTGCCTTTTAGTTTTCCTGGTAGAGTATAATTATCCTCCTCTTCTATGAGGTGATTGTCACTTCCCCTTAGTATTCGTTCTTTATTCTCACTCATATGGTTATAAGATATGTGTTTACTCCCTCTAATAATTTTTAAAATCACTTAATCATGCTTTTTTTCCTCGAAAAAAGTATATTTTTATTTCTAGAGAGAAACCAAAATACAATCTTTATAAGTCTACTAAAAGGAGCCAACTTAATCATGCTTTGCCTGACAAAGATGCCTACAATGTAGATCTAGATCATAAAATTTAGAACCAACCAAATAGTCCTGCACTTGGCATTCCATTCCCTTAGTTTGGCCTTGTTCAAAGCTAGGGAACTCATTAGCTAGACAGTCAACTAATTTATTTCTTCCCCTTGGAATAGGGTAAAGTTATGCCTTCTTAAATTGGGTAACAAGCTTCTTCTTCAAATAGGAAGTCTTTTGGCTTCCAGTTCTTTGCTTTTCACTTCCCTTGACACATTATCAACCATCATTGAACCTCCTCTATTATGAGATACTTAATCTCCAAGGTTAAGCAAAGTTTTAGCCATAGGAGTAAAATCTGAAAAGCCTCATTATTTGAAGCTTGACTTGACCTTGTAATGGAGGTAGAATTTGTTCCTTTTTAGTCTTGAATTGCTCAACTTTATCTACTCTTGCATTGGATCTATTTAAGTTGCTTCCTTAAAAGCCAATGTATGGCATCCTTTGGGATATGAATATTTCCTCACTTGGGATCTTCTTTTTGTATTGAATATGTTCCTTCATTGAAGCATTCAGATACAATATTTATTAGAGGAGCTTTATATCTTCCACTATATTAGGAAAATGGATGAAAGTATCTCATGCACTAAGCATTAATGGTGACGCATGATCGCCATCATAGGTTCAAAGATGTTTGCAGATAATGTGAATTATTAAAGAATAATAAGGTTGCATAGGTAGTATAAGCCAGTTAATTTGATGTCAAATCATAATGGATGAGTTTAGGATATGAGCCCGCAGTCAATTGCCATTTTCCTGGCTTCTTTCCCACGATGAGAATCAGAGCAATCCTTAAGTATATTGTTATTATTATAATTATCATTTCCAGAGCTGTTAGCACAGGGCCTTGGATTTCCTAAAAAAAATGTCTATTTACCTCATTAATGAGTAAATTTAGAACATGCCCAATTAATTCATTATTGGAAATATTGAGCGAACTGAGCTTCAGTGCATCAAGACTGCTTAGGATTGAACCGGATAGTTTTTTGTTTGAAAGACTTAAGGATGTCATATCAGCAATATATTACAGTGACTCTAGAATTGATCCTTGGAAGTTATTTTCTACAAGATTAACAACAACCAAATAACTACATGAACCAACTTCATCTGGTATGGATACTCCCTCAAACATGTTGTTACACAAATGAAAATTAATAAACTCTCTCAACTAGCCAATTTCCTTGGGTATTGGACCTGTAAATTTGTAATGTCCCTTGTTAGGAATTTTATTAAAATGACAATTTTTCACTTTTTTCCCTAGTTAGACCTTTGACTAGTTTTGAGCTCTAGGTCCCCAAATTGCTCCAATTGCTCCCAAATATTCTGATAAGGTATATGGATGATGTTATAAAATAAATATGTGTTTCAGGGATTCTTTTGGTCCTTTAAAATACTTCTGCAAATCCTCTTTCAATTCTGGCCAATGTAGGGAACTTTACTAGTAATTTCCCTTTGACTAGTATTGGTCTCTAGGTCTCAAATTGACTCCAAATGCCTTCAAATATTCAAGGAAGGTGTATGAATGATATTAGGAATTGAATATGATGTTAAGGGATAAGATATGGCCACCAAAAGACCTCTACAAACTCTCTTAAGATTCTGGACCAAGTATGCAATTTTACTAGTAATTTGGGGTTCAAATCCCCCTGGGGTAAGTACTGAAAATGGCTTCCCAAATGCCTCCAAACCCACTCAAATTTATGAACAGAGGTAGGGAATGTATTAAGGATTTTATTAAGGTCTCATGTGAACCATTAATTGATTATTATATATGTTCCAACCCTCTCCCATTCAGCTGCAAAAATCACCAATTCGACCCTTGGGGAAATGGCACTATTTCTTCTACCAATGCAATTAAACTGAGTAAAAATACTTCAAATGCTCAAGTACAATACATGAAACTTGAAAATGCATCCATGGAAGTATATTAATCATAAATGTATCAGAGAACCGTCCATTCATTCGAAATCATCAGCATTATCATGCTATACATCAATGTAGTGGGGAAATGGCACTGTTCTTTCATTAAAAATGAGATTTATACATTTCTACTTCGAATTTCGACCTGAAAATTTTTGGAGATGAAGAACAGAGTATTTAATTCATATTACAAATGAAATGGGGCATTAGAAGCTCCCCCAAAGAGTACAATATCTCACCAAAAATTCCCTCCCTCAAGGATCAAGAATATGCCATCAAAACTGGAAATGGTTGAAGGAGTGAGCTGCAATAGAAGAAACCATGAGCTGCCCTCTAGCTTACACTTGCAAATAAAGACTCAATTAAATCTCTTAATGAAAGGTCTGAATGGCCTTTCCAATTACCAACCTTGATGGGAATCTTTCACCCTCGAAATTGGCTAAGGCAAGAAACTAGTCATCCACTAGCTCTCCCTCTTCACAAATGCAATTGCAAATTCTACAAATGATCAAAAGCTGGTTTCATTCTTTGTTATTTACATTTATAAAGTTCTAATGTCCTCCATGGGTCGAATTCCTTCTAAGAGACTCATGCCAACTCAAGCTGGGAAGAGATTCCAAAGGACGCCACTTGTACAACAATTCATAGTCTCCCACTTCCACCAAATCACATGTGGAAGCATCTTAGATGCCCTAACACCCTTGAGCGCCCTCTTGGAGTCTATTTATAGCCCTGACATGTCATATATGTCATATGTCTGCCTTCAGGTCTGATTTGTGTCATAGGTGTCATAGCATCTTCATAATTGTTGTCATAGAGCTAGGGAATCTAGCCCAAGTGTCTCACTAGCTCCAAATTGCCTCTTCCTCTTCCATGGGAGTTACTCTTCCTCTATATTTCAACCTTGGATGAGTCATGCCATGAATAATACATTTTGGACTCCCCCAAGTATGTTACCATTCACCTTGGATTCGAATTGGTGAGAGAATGATGCCAAGTGTAGTGGGGAAATCTAGCCATATGTGGGTCCCACTTCCTCCATGTGTCTTCATGATCAAATGCCACTTTGATTTTCACTTGTACATGTTTATTTATCTCCTTTATTAAATATTTATGTCATTCTAATTTTCAAACATCATTTATTATCCTCATTATTCTAAATCCCAAAGCTTCCACCCCAAACCTAGGAAACTAGTAATTTTCCTCCTTGGCAATTATTTGACCTTTAGCATCAATTTGACAAACTCTAATGAATAGGGCCAATGTGATTAGGCCATTGTGACCCAATGCCAAATTTGGGACATGACAAATCCTCCTTTCCCAATATTGCTTGTCCTCAAGCAATTTTAAACATGGGTGTTGAAGAACCTGCTTTCTGTATAATTCTTTGAAGTTGCCATTGGATTACCCAACCTTGAGTCTTTGAGTTTCCATGAAGATTTTAGAGAGAAACCACCATGCTTACTGCTACACTACTTTGATAAAAAACACTTTATTAAGTGGGAAATCCATCTCCCATACTGCTTGTTTCCCCAAAAAATTTGAAACCAATGAGATAAAAATTATTCCAGGGTCCCATTGCTTGTATTGCACCCCAATCATTAAGAGTGCTCTCCAACCCAAACCATTAGATAAGAGGATTCCTGGATCCCATTTTCTTGTATGCATCCTTCCAAACATCATGATTACCAAATATATATCATCAAAGTACATAGCAACATAATGAAAATGTACATCAAGGATATGCTTCATCAAAGAGTCATGAAAGTGCTTATACCTCCAAGCAAGTAGACCACCATTTTCCAAGTGCATACAAGCTTCAAGTGACCAATCAAATCTGCTCCAATGACATAGGTGAGGATCCCATGTCCTATAATGCTGCTCCAAAAGGATGTGATATGCATCAAAATATTTAGCCATGTATTATTTCATCCAAGAAGTGAATGAAGAATCTCCACTAAAATCTGAACCAAATAATGAGCAGAAAAAACAAGGAGACTTCAAATGACTCAAAGAAGTCTCACCCATACATCCCTGAATGTGAGAATCATAAATATATAGCAAAGTATGTGGCTTGCAACAAAAATGTTCTCCAATCATAAATCTATTCACCCAAGTGTTGGATGAAGTTCCTCCAACATCAAATGAATCAAGTGTTGAGCAAGAAAAACCATGAGTCTTTAAGTGACTCAAATGCATATCATAGGTGCATCCGTGTAGATGTGCATCATCATAAAGTAACAAAGGATGCTACTTCAAATGTGAATAAGAATGTGCTCCAACCATGTCATCATAAAAGGTAAATCTAGGAGTTCCATACTCCTCATGTGGCACCATAAAAAAGAACCCTTTCACCCATACTTCATTGAGACAAATGCTGCAAAACATGGAATTGTAGGATGTAGGATAATGAACTAACTCACCCAAATGATAAAAAAGTGCAGAAGTTTCATCATGGGAAGGATCCATATGGGTAGTATCATGCAGCTCCTTCAAAAGTGTGAAACCTTTGTCATAGATTGGTTCCAATGTAGAGGAATCATGCTCTTCTCTAAAAATTGCATAACCTTCATCAAGGGACAATTCAAGTTCCTCTTCCACCACATCAAGTGTTTGGATCTCTTCAAGTTCATCTTCAAACACATTAAGCACATTCAAATTTCCACATTTTTCACGATCCACCATGTCATGAGAATCCTCCAAACAATCTACCATTTGACAATCTGAAACATAGGAGGAAAAACAAGTATCTTGCAACTTTTCAAGAAGTTGCTCATTTTGAATTGTGAGCTTATGATTATCCTCATTATTCTTCAAGTATGAATCATGCAACAATTCATTAAGCTCAAACAAATGGTTTCTATTAAAAAGCAAAGACATGAAATTACCTTTGATGTGGCACATTGCTCTTTGAATCTTCTCCATGTCTTCAAGGAAGGATGTTTCCTCCAATGAAGCAGCTCTCCAACAAGAATTTGACACCAATTCTTGTGTGTCATGGAGAATGTTGAGGGACTCTTGGATCCTCTTGTCTTCATATTTAAGGACCCTTCAAGAAAATGAGGCTCTTGCAAATGAACCTCCTCATCTTCTTCATTTTTTCTTGGACCAACTTCATGAAGCTCAAGTGGTGATGGGGAAGTTGATCTTGGTTCTTCTTCAACTGCTACAAGGTCTTCATTATCATGCTTAATGGAACTTGGGCTTGCATCAACACTTTCAAAAGTGATCTCTATGTCACCAACATAAAGGTGTGAGCACCCATCAGTAGGTACTCCTTCATAGTTTAAGCATCCATCAGTAGATGCTCTTTAGTTCATGTCTAAGCTAGAAGGTGTCTCGAAATGATCTTCCATATTCTCAATAGAATCTTCTTCATGCTCTTGTGATGTCTCTTCCTTTTGCTCCTTCAAGCAAGTTGATGCATTTTGCCCCTTGTTTTCCTTAGGATCAATATCTTTGGAATCTCTTTTTGAAGAATTCCCAAAAGCTCTCCTCAAGTAGGACATCATTTCCTGCACACATATATGATATTCTATCCAAGGTTATTTACAAGAAGGGCATAAACCTTTCTTTACTAACTCCACATCTTCATTTTTGGGCTTATTTTCAAAAATATGTTCAGCAAAGTACTCAAAAGACATGACATTTTGTGTATTTTTTCTCAAAGCAAGATATTCTTAATATTTTTGATATTGTTGGGGCAAGGTGTTATATGTTGCTCTCCATCTTTGGAACTCACTCATAGAATTATCCTTAGTTGGTGTGACACACTCATATTCATCATATTTAAATTCATAAGAATAATCTTCATTTCTCCCGAAATTGTAAGAAGTTTTACATGATGGCACCTCTTCCTCGTACCATTCACATTCTGCTTCATATTGCTCATAAGCATCTGCATATTCCTCATAAGAATTGTACTCATAAGATTCATCATAATAGTAAGACATGGTTGCCAATTATTCTTGAATGTATGTACCTAATCCACCGATGCAAGGACCATGCTCTGATACCACTGTAATGTCCCTTGTTAGGAATTTTATTAAAATGGCAACTTTTCACTTTTTTCCCTAGTTAGACCTTTGACTAGTTTTGAGCTCTAGGTCCCCAAATTGATCCAATTGCTCCCAAATATCCTGAGAAGGTATATGGATGATTTTATAAAATAAATATGTGTTTCAGGGATGCTTTTGGACCTTTAAAATACTTCTGCAAATCCTCTTTCAATTCTGGCCAATGTAGGGAACTTTACTAGTAATTTCCCTTTGACTAGTATTGGTCTCTAGGTCTCAAATTGACTCCAAATGCCTTCAAATATTCAAGGAAGGTGTATGAATGATGTTAGGAATTGAATATTATTTTAAGGGATTAGATATGTCCACCAAAAGACCTCTGCAAACTCTCTTAAGATTTTGGACCAAGTATGCAATTTTACTAGTAATTTGGGGTTCAAATCCCCCTGGGGTAAGTACTGAAAATGGCTTCCCAAATGCCTCCAAACCCACTCAAGTTTCTGAAAAAAGGTATGGAATATATTAAGAATTTTATTAAGGTCTCATTTGCACCATTAATTTATTATTATATCTATTCCAACCCTCTCCCATTCAGCTACAAAAATCACCAATTCGACCCTTGGGGAAATGGCACTATTTAATCTCCCAATGCAATTAAACTGAGTAAAAATAATTCAAATGATCAAGTACAGTACATGAAACTTGAAAATACATTCATGGTAGTATATTAATCATAAATTTATCAGAGAACCATCCATTCATTAGAAATCGTCATCATTATCATGCTATACATCAATGTAGTGGGGAAATGGCACTGTTCTTTCATTAAAAATGAGATTTATACATTTCTACTTCGAATTTCGACCTGAAACTTTTTGGATATGAAGAATAGAGTATTTAATTCATATTACAAAATAAATTGGGCATTAGAAGCTCCCCCAAAGAGTACAATAGCTCACCAAAAACGCCCTCCCTCAAGGATCAAGAATATGCCATCAAAATTGGAAATGGTTGAAGGAGTGAGCTGCAATAGAAGAAACCATGAGCTGCCCTGTAGCTTACACTTGAAAATAAAGACTCCAGTAAAGCTCCAAATGAAAGGTCTAAATGGCCTTTCCAATTACCAACTTGGATGGAAATCTTTCACCCTCGAAATTGGCTAAGGCAAGAAACTAGTCATCCACTAGCTCTCCCTCTTCACAAATGCAATTGCAAATTCTACAAATGATCAAAAGTTGGTTTCATTCTTTGTTATTGAAATTTATAAAGTTCTAATGTCCTCCATGGGTCGAATTCCTTCCAAGAGACTCATGCCAACTCAAGTTGGGAAGAGATTCCAAAGGACGCCACTTGTACAACAATTCCTAGTCTCCCACTTCCACCAAATCACATGCGGAAGCATCTTAGATGCCCTAACACCCTTGAGCGCCTTCTTGGAGTCTATTTCTAGCCCTGGCATGTCATATATGTAATATGTCAGCCTTCAGGTCTGATTTGTGTCATAGGTGTCATAGCATCTTCATCATTGTTGTCATAGAGCTAGGAAATCTAGCCCAAGTGTCTCACTAGCTCCAAATTGCCTCTTCCTCTTCCATGGGAGTTACTCTTCCTCTATATTTCAACCTTGGATGAGTCATGCCATGAATAATACCTTTTGGACTCCCCCAAGTATGTTACCATTCACCTTGAATTCAAATTGGTGAGAGAATGATGCCAAGTGTAGTGGGGAAATCTAGCCATATGTGGGTCCCACTTCCTCCATGTGTCTTCGTGATCAAATGCCACTTTGATTTTCACTTGTATATGTTTATTTATCTACTTTATTAAATATTTATGCCATTTTAATGTTCAGACATCATTTATTATCCCCATTATTCCAAATCCCAAAGCTTTCACCCCAAACCTGTTGAAATATTGTAACTTCAAAGAATATTATATTTGTATATTATTTATTCCGGAGATGTTCCATACCTCCGATGTGATTATACTATAAATCCGGAGATGTTCCGAGTTGGGTGTGGTAACTAGGGTTATTAGACCCACCATGTGGGGGTCGGCCCAGTCAGTTATAATGGGGTATTTAACCTAATGGTTAAATACGAGCCTACATGTACTTGTGTAAAATACATATCAGAGTAGTGTATAAATAGAGGAGGTGTGTTCCTCATTTGATACACACACTCACTGGAGGATAGCGCACTTGTGGAGGAGAGGTCTGCTATTGTGGAGGAGGAGATCATGTCTCAGGGTTTCATCTTTGTATATTGCTGGTCATCTATATTGAGGAAGCTTTGCTGGGTTTTCTACCCCATGAGGGTTTCCCAGGATAAATCTCTGTCTCTTGTGTTTATGCTATGCTTGTTGTTTCTTCAGTGATCCTGTATATGCTATTATTGAGAAATGGAATGTAATGCTGCTATTTTCTATCTTAGCATATTGAATCTTAACATGGTATCAGAGCTAACCTGAATGAAGGCAAGGTATGGCACTTACGACACTTGCTTTACTTATGACAATTTGAAGGTTGGGGTTTTTCATAGCAAAAACCAGTCATCGTGGAACTTTAGCCATAAATCCATTTTGGCGAAGGTTCAGGATCTGAAAAGTTTACAGGTCGAAGATAACATCCCCAGGTACCTTGTGTCCAAAGGGCACCCTCAGATTCATTGTACTTTGTGAGTTATGATCAGTACAAGTTAGGGTTTCTGCCTCTTCCAGATCTCAGTCAAAATCAGGTGACCTTGGAAAAAAGGTCATAACTTGGGCTAGGAAGCTCCAAATGAAATTTCGTAAAAAGTGACAGGTAGTACACAGACTGTACTATCTCAGGAAGCTTTTTCAGAGGCCGAAGGTGAACCAGTGACATGTGGAACGCCATACAAGTGCGCTCTCATGTTTTATCCCATAAACAGGTCACGTTGCGACACTTGGCATAACTCTCTCTCAGAGAGTCCAATTGAGGTCAGACCTGTCAGGATGGAAAGATAACAGGTCGAGCTATCTCAGGAAAAGTTTTCAGAGGCCGAAGTTCAAACAGTGACACGTGGCATGCCGTACAAGTTCGCTCTCCTGTTTTATCACATAAACAGGTCACATTGCGACACTTGGCATAACTTTCTCTCAGAAAACCCAATTGAGGTCAGACCTGTCAAGATGGAAAGATGAAAGGTCAGGATACTGCAGAAAAAGGGTTTCAGACCCTGTGGAGCAAAAATTTCATATTTATAGCAGAAACAATCAGGTGCATATTTCTGTCAAAACAGAATTATTTTTGGAGCACCTTTATTCATGGCTTCCGGAATTTAGGGTTTCGGAGAAAGTTAGAATTTTTGGAATCGGAGTCCACGGCTGAATGCTACTCAGGAAAATCGAAATTTAGAGACCAAGATCGAATTTTTTGGTTGGGTGGAAGACCGGGCTTGATCAAACCCCAGTTCGGGATTTTGATCGGAAAGATGGAAAATTAGGGCTTCAGCAAAAGTTGGAATTTTTGAAGTCTGTAACCACGGCTGGAAGCTCCTAAGAAAAATAAGAGTTTAGAGCCTTGGATCGAACCTTTTGTTTGGGCAGAATGGTGGGCTTCATCAAACCCTAGTTCGGGATCCTGTCCAGAAGATCCAGAAGTTTCAAAGGCAATTTTGAGGGGTCAAATTTTGGAAATTCCAAAATTGAAGTATGCTAGTTTGATCAACTCAGCAAGACATATTCTTTCATCCATTCAGAAGTGTGAAAGTCAAAGATTGAATTTTTAGGGTTTCTCTAGCAAACCCTAATCAAGCTCCAGATCAAGTTTCAGGGGGAGTTGAGGCTAAGGCCTTACATAAGAAGACTACAAGAAGTCTCGACAGGTATGACTTAAGGAGGCTCAGGTATGTCTTGAAATCTAATTCTTGATTAAGTTCATGATGTGTTTGTCTTCATATTATTTATTAGTACAATCTTGATTAATGTTAGAATTGTCTTATCACCCTAGTAACAGTATGAATGCATGTGAATGATCAAAGACATTCATTTATTAGGGCTATATGATTGTACTAATGCATTATGATGTTTTGTGAGGTTGATGTTGTCTGCTAACAAGATACAGGTACATCACAAAAGACAAATCAGGTTCCATGACCATGAAAACATGAAGACAAAGACTCATCCATAATATTTGTTCTACTTACGAGGTATGTATGACTTTGTTATATTATGCTTAACCTATGAGACATGCAGGTTCTAGCTCGGGATCTCTAAATCATTGAAGAGATTGTTTAGGTATGTTGTAAATAACTAAGTAGGTATACTAATCCAGGTATGTTTCCCATGAATCTTACCTTGTGTTAGGATCCCTTATGTAAGTATACTTGGTATGATTGGTTATGCTTATTCATAAAGTTAGTAATCAAGGTATTATGCATATTATGTCTTTTATCTTGATTGATGATATGCATGAGTAAAAGAAGACTTCCCTGAAATCTTGAATACTAATGTTTATTAACTATAATCATGACTATACATTTTCAAGATTATTTAGAACTATAATGTTTTGATAACATTTAGAACGTACTAATGGGTGTATGTTTGTGTATGAGATCATGAGGATGACACTTGAACATGCACAGTGGTACAAAATGAATAGAAGTTCAAAAGACATACAGAAGATCAAGCGGGAGGCAACCACACAAACATAAAAGATAAGTATTTGAGTTGTTATTTGAAATAGTAAATGATATTGCCTGTAATAGGTTGTATGCATATTTGTATTCCTAGAATATATGATGGTGAGTGTAAACATTCATAGAGCATTGAACAGTATACTACTAATATGCATATGATTGGTAAGTTGGACAAACATTCCATTGTTGCTTGTCTAGAATGAAACCTCTTTGCTGACATGCTGAGAGCTGTGCACACTCTCTATAGTATGTTCTGGTAGAGATGGAAGGCATCTAGATAGCCACTGTATGCATACAGGATATGGGAAAGTGTTGTGCCAAAGTATTGGTCAAAATAGTTGCATAACTATGTAAATGATATCTGTATGCATAATAGGTTATCATGTCAATATGATTTGATGATTATGAAGTATTACTAATCATGTACTTAATTTTGATTTGTAGGAAAGATCATGATGAATGATGAACACTGAACAAGCGATGGATGTTAAACAAAACAAAAACAAAAAGATTTTCAAATCAAACACACTATAGAAGGCTTGTGGCTAGAAGATTCTCTTAGAAAGAAGAAGAGAATCATGATGAGATGTTTGCTCCGAGTGGCTAGATAAGACCATTCGCTTAATGGTGTAATTAAAGAAGAAGCGTGAATCAGGTTCTGTATGGGTTCCCAGGATCGATAGTAATTGATGAGAATACATGTGAGGATTGTATCATCCTTGAACACTTGTTCTAAAGTGAGTCGTAGACAGGTGTCTCCGAGAAAGAAGAGGGATTGTATTATCCCTGGACCTTGGTCCCTGAATTGAACCATAGACGTGAGGTCTCCGAGAATGAAGTCCTTAGTGGACAGTTGAGGGGATTGGATCATCCCTGGACTTTCAGTCCTGAATTGAGCCGTAGACGTGAGGTCTCCGAGAATGAAGTCCTTAGTGGACAGTTGAGGGGATTGGATCATCCCTGGACTTTCAATCCTGAATTGAGCCGTAGACGTGAGATCTCCGAGAATGAAGTCCTTAGTGGACAGTTGAGGGGATTGGATCATCCCTGGACTTTCGGTCCTAAAGAGAGTCGTAGACGTGAGGTCTCCGAGAATGAAGTCCTTAGTGGACAGTTGAGGGATTGGATCATCCCTAGACTTTCAGTCCTAAAGAGAGCCGTAGACGTGAGGTCTCCGAGAATGAAGTCCTTAGTGGACAGTTGAGGGGATTGGATCATCCCTGGACTTTCAGTCCTAAAGAGAGCCGTAGACGTGAGGTCTCCGAGAATGAAGTCCTTAGTGGACAGTTGAGGGGATTGTATCATCCCCGGACTTTGGTCCCTGAATTGATCCGTAGACGTGTGGTCTCCGAGAAGTGGGGATTGTATCATCCCCGGACTTCGGTCCCTGAATTGATCCGTAGACGTGTGGTCTCCGAGAAGTGGGGATTGTATCATCCCCGGACTTCGGTCCCTGAATTGATCCGTAGACGTGTGGTCTCCGAGAAGTGGGGATTGTATCATCCCCGGACTTCGGTCCCTGAATTGATCCGTAGACGTGTGGTCTCCGAGAAGTGGGGATTGTATCATCCCCGGACTTCGGTCCCTGAATTGATCCGTAGACGTGTGGTCTCCGAGAAGTGGGGATTGTATCATCCCCGGACTTCGGTCCCTGAATTGATCCGTAGACGTGTGGTCTCCGAGAAGTGGGGATTGTATCATCCCCGGACTTCGGTCCCTGAATTGATCCGTAGACGTGTGGTCTCCGAGAAGTGGGGATTGTATCATCCCCGGACTTCGGTCCCTGAATTGATCCGTAGACGTGTGGTCTCCGAGAAGTGGGGATTGTATCATCCCCGGACTTCGGTCCCTGAATTGATCCGTAGACGTGTGGTCTCCGAGAAGTGGGGATTGTATCATCCTCGGACTTTGGTCCCTGAATTGATCCGTAGACGAATGGTCTCCGAGAAAGTGATTTTTTATAATGATGTGGTTACTTGTATCGGTATGGATACTTGTATTGATGATGTGGTTACTTGTATCGATAGGATACTTGTATTGATGATGTGGTTACTTGTATCGGTAGGATACTTGTATTGATGATGTGGTTACTTGTATCGGTAGGATACTAGTATTGATGATGTGGTTACTTGTATCGGTATGGATACTTGTATTGATGATGTGGTTACTTGTATCGGTAGGATACATGTATTGATGACATGGTTACTTGTATCAGTATGGATACTTGTATTGATGATATGTATACTTGTATTGGCATGAATACTTGTACTAATGATGTGGATACTTGTATTGTTATGGATACCTGTGTTGATGACGATGCTGATGATCGTGTGATGACGATGCTGATGATCGTGTGATGACGATGTTGATGATCGTGTGATGACGATGCTGATGATCGTGTGATGACGATGCTGATGATCGTGGGATGACGATGCTGATGATCGTGGGATGACGATGCTGATGATCGTGCTGATGACGATGCTGATGATCGTGTGATGACGATGCTGATGATTGTGTGATGATGATGCTGATGATCGTGTGATGACGATGCTAATGATCGTGAGGATCCAGATGTTGATGTTGTTGTAGCTGTTCGAGTGCTGCAGAAGATAAAGACTCAGTACTGAAGATGTTGATGTTCCAGTATTGAAGATGTTCCAGTAACTGCTTGAGTTACTGATGATGTTGAGAAAGCTTCCAATGATTTATAGATGTATCATGTATGATGTTGATGACTCCTTGCTCGTGCAGATACTGTTATAATATCCTTCTCGTTAAGGGGGAGTGTTGAAATATTGTAACTTCAAAGAATATTATATTTGTATATTATTTATTCCGGAGATGTTCCATACCTCCGATGTGATTATACTATAAATCCGGAGATGTTTATTCCTCCGAGTTGGGTGTGGTAACTAGGGTTATTAGACCCACCATGTCGGGGTCGGCCCAGTCAGTTATAATGGGGTATTTAACCTAATGGTTAAATACGAGCCTACATGTACTTGTGTAAAATACATATCAGAGTAGTGTATAAATAGAGGAGGTGTGTTCCTCATTTGATACACACACTCACTGGAGGATAGCGCACTTGTGGAGGAGAGGTCTGCTATTGTGGAGGAGGAGATCATGTCTCAGGGTTTCATCTTTGTATATTGCTGGTCATCTATATTGAGGAAGCTTTGCTGGGTTTTCTACCCCATGAGGGTTTCCTAGGATAAATCTCTGTCTCTTGTGTTTATGCTATGCTTGTTGTTTCTTCAGTGATCCTGTATATGCTATTATTGAGAAATGGAATGTAATGCTGCTATTTTCTGTCTTAGCATATTGAATCTTAACATAGGAAACTAGTAGTTTTCCTCCTTGGCAATTATTTGACCTTTAGCATCAATTTGACAAACTCTAATGAATAGGGCCAATGTGATTAGGCCATTGTGACCCAATGCCAAATTTGGGACATGACAAAAGTGATTATTGTTTGCTTCAATTTTGACCATTAACTTTCCCATGCCAATCTTTGGTACCAAAATTTGGGATAATTGATTATTCTGAATATATACCTCCATATGTATACAATTGTTGATGTCTTTCTATGGAGAAACAAGTGAATATCTAGCAGTTCTCTTGCCGATGCCACGGTCAGATGGCTACTCTTTAAGTGGCTCAATTACCACTTTCTTACACTTCTTTGCCTCGCTCTGGTTCTCTCCATGTACACTTTGTTTCTCTGGTCATATGCCACGATTTTCATCAAGTAAGTTAGTGATTGATAGTGGTAATAAGCACTGACTAAGGAGGTATTTCCCACATTTCATATATTTTGCTTGTATCCCTTCAATGTGTGTTGCTTTGACTGAATCCATTCATGTAATACCATGCTTTAACCATACTCTATGTTGATGAAAGGTAGATTAGCTATACTCTATGTTTCATGTTTTAAATTGTTAGTTGCATCACAATTTTTTACCTTAAACATAAGATCATCTCAAAATTCAAAGTGAGTAATAGCTGTCTAAGCAAGCTCCTCCCCCCTTGTAGTTTTCTTCATAAGACTGAGGATCCATGAGTCATTGTAAATTGATCTGATCACGGATTTGTCTTGATCTACAACCTTCTATACCCAAACAATTTTACCATTGTCATCAAGTATGAAGTCTAAGCAACAAGTGGAGCATGGACTCCAAAAAAGAGCTTGATGTCTTCATTGTACTTAAATCTCATTTTCAGTGAAAAGTAATATTTCCTTCACGTGATAAGTAGAAGTATGGTTTTAGACTGGTTAATAATTTTTTGAAATGATTCATTGCTTCAAAGAATAAACTTTTCTGAGGAGACAGTCTTGAACTTATTTAAGATAGGTATTGTGGTGAAATTATTTTACGATTCTTGTTAATCTATTTGCAATTTCTTACCCTGTTATATTTTTAATTTAAGCTTTTCTATTGAAATATGTATCAAGATTCAATATTGTTGGTATCGGTTGTGTTGCACTCATTACAAACATTTCAATGGTTTATTAAATTTGTGTACCGGTCTTGTCAAACTGGGATATCCCATCTTGTTACAAATGATGACAATAAGCTAGCAGTTTGTGCAAGCTCTTGCATAAAATTTAAGGGGAAGTTAGTAACTATGTACAATTAAAATTCCATTTTATCACTTTACCAGATTATGGAAGTGTACTGGATTTGCATATTGTCCACATTATACTAGGGATGTCCCTTTTACTGTTGTTGGACCTTGCTGGGTTTTGTTTTCAAGTCCTTGAAAATATTTTGTGCAATCCTTCATACAGTGTTTAAGAAAACCCTCTAAATGAGTGAAAGTGCATTTTGTCCAGCTCACTGCAGATGTACTGATTTGGGATTTGTTTCTCTTTGGAGATTTATGAGATTTCATTCCTTTGTGAATTCCATTCTGTTTAAGTGGATTCTGTGTGTGTGTGTATGTGTGATACTTAATAAGAAGGATAATCATACAGTCACTCAGTTTCTCAATGTTTAACTCCCCAGAAAGTGTCACATTGGATTTTGGTGACATTGGGGGTAACTGGTCCATATAATTTACCCAGGACTTGCTCATCTTTGCCCCAGCTGTTTTACCAGGAGTGAAGACCCCTAGATTGGAATCTTTATGGGTGGATCAACAAATTATTGTTCACTATTGAACCAACATCCTAATACCACCCTGTTGGTTCTTCAATTATATTTAAATTTTTTCTTGATAACTTTAAATTTTAAATATTATAAATTCCGTGGTTATCATAATTGCCCATAATTGAGTCAACTTAATAGGTTTTGTGTAGCATTATTGTTTTTGTTGTTGAATTCAAGATGAGGTTGTTGATTGCAAAGGTCACACATGCTTCCACAAAGTTGCCTAGGACTTGCTCATCTTCACCCTAGATCTTTTACCAATAGTGAGGGGACCCCTAGATTGGAATTCTTGTGGGTGGATTAACAATCCATACTGTTTATCATTGAACCAACACTCTAACACAACCCTATTGGCTCTTCAATATCATTAAATGTTTTCTTGATAACTTTAAACTTTGATCCATATAAATTTATGCATTTATCAAAATTGTTCATAATTTTTTCAATTTGATAGGTTTGGTATGCCATTGCTTTTGCCTGCTGTTTGCTTCAGGATTAGGTTTTTGATTGCAAAATTGTTCATTTGGAATTAAACTAATCATTATTGACACAATGTATTTTTATTTGGCATTTATTTTGGCAATCTAATCTTAGTTGTTGCAAATAATAACACTCCCTCATTGATATATTTTCCAGGGTTGTTGGAACTATTGATAAGAAGAAGTAAATTACTAGCTTTCTTGGACAATTTTTGCAGCGGATAGCTTGGATTAGTTTTTTCCTTAGTTGGAGAGAAGTTTAAAAATTAATTTCATAGGTTGTAATTACCTAATTAGTTTTAATGCATTTTGTGCAACTTATGAGGATGTTATACATAGCCAAATTAAGTGATTAAGATGAAACAAATTATCATTATGATTTCACTCTTAATGCATTGACACTTCATTTTATGTATTATTGATTTTTATTGTTAACATTGATCATATTTTGGTTGGAACGGTTGGGTAGAACACTAAACTATTCATGGTGGGCTTTTAATATTTTTGAAGTTTATTATGTTGTTTCTTACAGTTTTTTATTATATTTTGTTTTTTGGTTGGAGTTATGGTTTCTATTATTGTTAAATTGAAAGAATTACATACTATTACCAAAGGTTGTTCTAGTGGACGAGGGGGAAGTGTGCTCGACAAATTTTGTTGTTTGAAAGGTCAACATTGCAATAATGTTACAAATATCCCACATGGGGTTGCAATGTTGGTTTAGTAATTGTGTCACTTATAGGCTTAGAATAAACCAAACATTGGACATTTTAGTTGGAACAACTGGGTAGAACACTAACATATTTTTGTAGGCTTCTACAATGTGAATAGTGTAGTATTTTTGGGGAAGTACAAAAGGACTTTCACTAGTCGCATTTTTGTGGAAGTGCAAGTGGGAAAGGCTTGTATATTCATTATGAGTATATGTTTTATATTAAAAATTACATGGTCTCATGAAGCAACTGCAATGTGGCCCAAAGGATTTCATTGGAAATCATTATGAAACTTGTGTAAATAGTGATTTGTACGATAGTATGATGTTATTTGGACTGGCACTATGTTTCTACTTGAAATTATATGAATAATGTTTTGGAGGTATCTTGTTGTTTCATGTCTTAAATGTGCCCTTTCATATATTTAGAGTTTTTGGTGCAAGAGAATGGTTGATGAAAGTGGAGATCAAAGTTCTTTACTTTTTATGGAGTACAAAGGGTTTGGAACAAATAGCTACATGAAAGGTAATCTCTTTTATTTAAAATTTATGGTTTCTACTCAACACCAGTTTTTTGATGGTAATCACTAGTGCTATGATAGCTATTGATGGCAACTGGCAAAAGTTGAAAAATGCAAGCATGTGAGATTTAAAGACCATGTTTGCATAGTAGTTTTTGCTTTGGACTATTCTTTCTTGCTTTTGTTATCTATTCAAAATGGCATTGTAATATGCTTGAAATTGTTATATGATAAATTCAGTTTTCTTTTATTTCATCATCCTTGGAGACAACTTACAAGAGCCACTATTTATTTCTAGACATTAAAAATACAATAGAGATTCTTCAAACATGTTCAGTTAGCTATAAGATGGTAGGTTCTTGTTACTATCAGATGAACCTTGCCCATTGTGTAAAGTAGTATTAACATTGGTTTTCAATACCATTAATTAGTTTTGGTCCTTCGCTAGTTATAAATAAAATTGTGAAAATATATTTTTCGTCTTATAGAGTTAATCACAAATTGCTACATGATTTATAGTCATGAAAATGATACACAAATTGATACATGATTTATAGTCATGAAAATGATACACAAATTGATACATGATTTATAGTCATGAAAATGATACACAAATTGATACATGATTTATAGTCATGAAAATGATACACAAATTGATACATGATTTATAGTCATGAAAATGATACACAAATTGATACATGATTTATAGTCATGAAAATGATACACAAATTGATACATGATTTATAGTCATGAAAATGATACACAAATTGATACATGATTTATAGTCATGAAAATGATACACAAATTGATACATGATTTATAGTCATGAAAATGATACACAAATTGATACATGATTTATAGTCATGAAAATGATATCTTCTACTATCCGAGCTTTCATTTGTAATGTAATGGGGATGCTACATGACCGAAATATTTATCTTGTGAATTTTCTAAGTAGTTTAGTTATCAACTATTGTTTCTTGTGGTATTTAGCTACATTGTCAATGTCCCCTGATAGTGAGTATCGATACTTTGTATGCTCGGACACAACTTTAAACGTATTAATATTAATATGCTGCAATATTTATGATTAATATTAATATTATGAAACATATTTTTGTACCCTCAAATTTGAGTGAACCTTTGTGTAAATCTAAGAACTATTCTTGTAGAGAGTTGTCATCCACTTCATAGTGGAAGGATATTGGTAGGCCTAAGATGGTGCCTCCTGTAGGATGGAATAGCAACCTACTGGAAACTTTCAGCCTATAGACGCATGTACATGGCCTTATCAGTATATCTACGTGATGGGATTTTGATCTTTAAATAATTAAGCATCAATTTACAATCAATGTAGATACGAATTTTCAATGTAGATAGCATCCAAAAATGGTGGATATGGGGCTATTGGTGCTCCCCTTTGATGTATGGAGATAATGTGATCTCTATGAATGCGATACTTGTTCTTAGATAGAAGATTGTAAGGTTTCAAAAAATTTAATACACTAATAATTTTAAGAAAATTTATAGAACTAATGGAAATATTCTATGGAATTTTTAACTAGGAATAGGTTTTATACACCCATGCATAATGTTGAGAAGTTTTATGGAACCATGTTGGCCTTCAGAGTGCAAGTGATATGAAGAATTTGAGCCATATTGTGTTGAAGTGTTGTAGCATCTTTCCACAGGGATACAAATAATAAAATTAACATTTAAGAAATAAAATCATTATTGTATATTTGATAACACTAGAAAATATTAGGTGTTGCACGCCAACTTACATCTCTTCAATTATTTTTTAAAGGGTGTTAGCTCAATGGTAGAGCATTTGCAGTACAAAGTAGAAGGTTGGTGGTTCGATTTCACTATGCCCTACCATATATATATATATATATATATATATATATATATATATATATATATATATTGTAGTTTATTTCTAATAAAATAATTTCATTTTAGTTTCCCCTTTTCATCCATTTCACCCTCCAACAACAATTTATCAGCGTAATATTGCACCTTTTGGGGCAATTGCAAGTTTTTATTTTTATTATTATTTTGTTTCCCCATATTATGTTACCTTCGTATTTATGCATAAATATAAAGGAGAGCCATTCTCTCACTCGTAAGTGAGGTTGTTCACATACCATTTTACCCATATTCTTTTTCTTAGAAATGTGATATTTAAAAAACAAGTGAATTAATAAGTGTTTATCACATGTTTTGAATTATAACATTTGTATATTTATCTAGTAGTCTAAATATTTTACGTTTTCAATCATTGTGGTGATATTTTACGTACGTTTTGTTAATAATACGGTTGAAAATATTGAAATTATTTTAGAATTATTGATATCACCTATACAAATTGCATAATGTGAGTGTCACATGGGTTTTTGAGGGTGTTGAGTCTATTATGCATTCAAAATCACAATTTGAACACTTCAAAATTTGGATTTCACCAAAAAAAAATTACCATATTCCGACAAAAAACTACCAAAAATTCCAAAACATAGATTAGATAAACCGCTCCTATGTTTATTATGTGAATGTATTTTTCAAGATTTATATATATATATATAGTATTTCGAGTAAATTGACAATGTTTAAGTTCTAAGTACTTTGTCCAAAGGAAATTATAAAGTTTGAACCTATGATATTCTCTACATCAAGATAAATATCCCATGTATAACTTATGGTCAATTAAACTAACCTTTGAAACTAGATTATCAAAATATATTATTATAAATAAAACTTTAAATAGATAAATTATGATAATACGTTTTGTATTAATAACTAATGTAAATTTTCCAAATTATAGTGAGAAAGTAAATATTTAACAAAGATAGAAAGATGTTTAATCCAAAAACTTTGTCAAATCAATACCAAAACCAAATACCCACTAGCTTGTCGTGGGCCATCTTAATGTGATCAATAAGTTTTCAATCTCTATCCATGTTAATGTTATCTTGGGAATCTTGATGTTATTCACAAGGCTTCTATGTTTTCTCTTTTAAGAGCTCCCACTCATATCTTATCATGAAGGCAACATGCCCTTTTTTCTTCAAAAAAAAAATCACAGGTCATCATATTAATAATGGAACCACACCGTTCAAAGCGCTAAGCAAAGGGCATACATATACCATTGGTATCAAAAGATGTTAATATCTCATCCTCAGTAAGGCTGATAGAGAAACTACACAAAAAAGTAACCATGGCCCATTGAAATGATCAGGCAGTTATGCCTTTCAAATTTAGTACACTAGATATAGTCTGAAAAAGAGAACAATTATGTAGAAAATTGTATTCTAGATCATATAGGATGAGGTTCAAATGGTTGCTATGTTGTGTTGCCTTCATGATCTTCCCAAATCTGCTAGAAACGTTCTTCTAGTTGCAACCCCTGTTTACATAGGGCATTTGCAATCATGTTCCTCTCCCTGTATATGTGATATAAAGATATTTTTGGGAACAGTCTAGCTAATTTGATGACCTCTTCATAGATGGGTTTCAGTAAGATATTCTTAAGGGGATTTTTCATCTTTAACCAATATATAACTAGTAGGGAGTCACCAAAAATTTGTATCTTCTGGACCCCCTTAGCATGTGCCAAAACCAGCAGAAGCTTGATAGCTAACAATTTTGCTTTATTGTTGGAACACCCACTTAAGTTGGCCAAGAACTTGTACCAGTGAGAATTAGATATGAAAAGGTGACTCCCAACACCCTCCATTTTAGGACTACCTTGAGAAACCCCATCAAAGTATGCCCAACAACCGGATTTGTCAAAATTCTCCATTGCAATCCTTCTTTGCTTCGTAGGAGCCGTTGACTAAGGAAAATGATCAAGAGTAGCCAAGATTTTAATTGCATAAACCCGAGGGAGAATGAAAGTATCCTGAAAGATGGCCTTATTTCTTACCAACCAAGCCCCCCAAATTAGGAGGGATGAGAGGGCCTTAAAATCATTAAAAACAACATTGTTTAGCCAATCCTGAAGGGCTACTTAAAGATAGTTCCCTTGCCAAATGAATAGGATACCTTTAACCTGTGATGCATAGTTCCACATGCTAACTATGTAACGACATGACACAAAAACATAGTTGATACTTTTAGAGTCATCTTAGAAGAGAGGACACATACTCGAGCCACATCCAAACCTGTTGATCATTATGTCCCAAACATGTACCTTACCAGCTAGAGCCAACTAGAGAAAGAGTTTTTCTTCAAAGGACACTGAAGCTTCCAAATGACCTATGACCACCAGCCAAGTTCATAATGGTCTTCCTCCTCCCTGATCACCCTATATCCCGACTTGGGCACATATTGACCACCTTTAATATTCCTGGACCATAGTAGAGTATCATCCATGTCTTGTAGTCTTGTATGACAGTCTTGAAGGATTTTGATGTATCTATCCCATAGAATTATTTCCTCACCAATAAAATCCATCACCTTAGTTGACAACCATGTTTGTCTCATGGAGGAAGAATTATGATGGTTTTGAATGTGGCAGAAAAATAAAATGCCTCTATCCATGTGGGAAGCAGTCATCTCCTCAGGGATTCTAAAGAATTCATAGCATCCTATCCAAGGATCGTGTCCAATCCTCACACCGTTTCCATTGCCAATGTCCCAAGCAATCTAGTCCCAAGCAATCTAGTCCCCAATAACACTAAAAGCCCTTAAAATGGAGTTCCACATAATGGAGACATTTCTGCTAGTGTTGTCTTTAGATTTGAACCACTTTTCAATGGTAAGAGGGGATATGTACTTTTGAAGAACTACTTTGACCCATAATCCATCACCTTTGAGGATATGCTAGACTCCCTTAGTTGTTAAGGCTTTGGAAAAACAATGAATATTTTTAAGTCCCCATCCACCTATCTCTATAGGAAGGGAAATCTTGTTCCATGCCACCTAGGGTAAAACATTATCTTCAAAGTTACCTCTCCATAAGAAATTAAGACACAACTTCCTAATATATTCCAAAGTGCTAGAGGGATCATGGGCTAGTGAAATCTAGTATGGGCAAATAAGAGGTTATAAAGTTAGTGTTGCAAGCTATCCTAGGCAACACGCCCTTGACAACGAGGATAATGAATTAATTGAGATTTATTATAATCAACTATAACTTTAAAAGTTACACGAGTAAATATTAATGTATAATTTGTAATATTATAAGATTATATGTTCATGTTGAAAGAAATGTTATATATATATATATTCCAATAAGATGAATTAATGAGTGTTAATTGTTAATCACATATTTTGGAAAGTGTTTTGGATCATTAAAATATATACTATGAATGAAATTTTAAATTAAAAAATCTTATAATAATTAGTTTTATTAATAATTAATATAAATTTCATAGATCATGGTCAAAAATATGAATATATAAACAATGTTGTTTAATTTGAATTTTTTATCAAACCAAAACCAATATCAAATACCCACTACCTTGTTCCATGCCATCATGCCATCTTAGTGTATTTTATAGATTTCCATTCTCTATCTTGGACATCTTGATGCAATTCACAAGGCTTCCATCCCTTCTCTTTTAGGAACTTTCACCCACACCTCATCACGAGGCAACATGCCCTTCACAACCTTCTCTTCTAGGAACTTTCACTCACACCTCATCACGAGGCAACATGCCCTTCACAACGAGGATGATGAGATAGTTGAAATTTATTCTAGCCAATACGTTTAAAAGTTTTATAGTAGAGTATTTATTAATGTGGGACATAATCCCATTATAAAGATATGTTATTATGATGAAAATCGAATATGGAATATGGGAAGGGAGCGTGGGGAGGGTTTTGGAATTAACTAGAAATCTCGGCAGGAAGATTGGTGATGGGTTGCAACAGAACTTGGAGTCAAGTTGATTCTCTAAATCAACCGAATACAGACCAAGGATTAAAAAAAGTGGGAAAAATCATTCTTCCTTAACCCATTCTGATTACGTATGTCCTAGGTTTTTCAGTTTTTATCATGTGGTATTTTACTTTAGGTTTTTTTTTAGTCGTTTTTTGTTTTTTGTGGGGGGTCTTTCTAGTCTTCTTATGTTAATGTCTCTTTAAGAATTTGTGCCTCGGGTCCCATCAAATCTGTGTGCTGGGTGTCCTGTTTTAGGGCACCTGGGCCACTTTTAGACAGGTGGCGGTCTTGGTGTGTTGGTGTAGGGATGCTCCGGTCAGCTACCCAGGGATTCAGTGAAGGTTATTTCACAGGATGGCTTATCCCAGTCTCATTTCCCCAGAGCATGCGAAGGGAGGTGGTCAGATTGGTTCTGTCCAGTATGGGTCTAGTGGGTTGGGTAAGGAGGATCAGCTTTTGAACGAAGAGGGGGGTTTTGTCCAGAAAAGAAGCCTGTGTGGGGAGAAAGAACAGTGCCAGAGAAAAGCTAAGGCGATTAGGGAAAAGGAGGGTTTGGACCAATTTTTCATTAACAAGCAAACTAACCTCGACAGAGTGGAGATGTTGGGGAGTAGGGATCTGGTGGGGCGGATTGAATTTGCTTCAGGTAGCTGCAACGAAATCCTAGATTGGATTAATAAATTTTGGGCCCCTATTGTTGGACTTGCTAATCCGGATTTTATGAGCAGAACGAAATGAATACAAATTATTAAAAGATGCTTAACACAAAATAACAGAGATACAGTAAAACTGGTTTTTTATTCAATAAGAAATAAGCTGAAACTGTAAAATGTAGCGGAAAACAAGCTTGCTAGAATGGTGGCGGCTTATCTCTGAGAAGAGATGTGACGGTTGCGCTCATTCGCAAGAAGATGGTTACAATGAGGCTCTGAAGGCCATTTTACAATACCCAAAATCCAAAACCCTAACCCCGAAAGATGAAAAGCCAACAGTTTTGTGGACCCCGTTTTGGGTAGTTTGGTGTATCAACTTCCCGGGGGCGTAACTTTGGCATACGATCTCCGCTTGGAGCACACGATAGCTCATTGGAAAGATCTATCTGATAACTACAATTGTCAAGAGAAATTTGATGGTCAAATTCACTAATAAGAGATACTCCAAAAAACGTCATGTAGGGCCTCAAAAAGGCTCCTGAAGTTCAGGACCTGAAAAAACTGCTAAAAATAGTAAATTACCAAAATTGCCAGAAAGTTGTTTTGAGCCAGTTGGAAAAGGTGGGTCGCCACTAATATCCACCTGGATCAATCATTCCTCCTTAGGAAGCAATGGTCTCCATTGCGTTGAGTTCCCCCATCAGATGAGGAAATTTCTGCTAAATTTGGCCCTGGGTGAGCCACTTGCCTTGGTGCAGGAGCTGCCCTGCTTTGACGACTCAATAAAGCTGGATCCTTTGTTGTTAAGTGCTCTTGATCTATGTGTCCACAATATGATCACTGGATGCCTATTGCATGCAGTCAAGGTTGAGCTCTGTTGGTGTCAACTGCTCTACTATCTTTGAGGTGTCTAATAATGGTGGGAAATATGGCCGAAGGAGAGCCACGTTGAAGAGTGGATGCAGACCAAGGAAGGGGGGAATGTTGAGCTCAAAAGCATTGTCACCCACCACCTTGGTGATGGTGTACAACCCATAATGGAGTGGGCGAAGCTTCCAATGGGGCCCTGTAAGGCATTCTTTTTGCAAATGCAACCAAACTTTGTCACCCACCTGAAACTTATGTGGCACTCGATGTTGATCATGATGCTGCTTGTACTTGGCATTATACTTATGTAGAATATCCTGAACCTGTTGGCGGATGTGTTGGATTCATTCAATGAATCGGGTGGCTTTGTCATCTTCTGGTGGAGCAGGGGATGAGGTGGTCGCCAGGGGTAGTGCAACATCCATGGGAACCCAATGGTTGAAATCCAAACCCTACCTGAAAGGGGCTGTGACTAGTTGAGCTATGCAGGGCTCGGTTGTAGCTATGCTGGACATAGGGGAGACTCTCATCCCATGTGTGGGGGTGTTTTGAATTGTACATGCGCAGGATATGTACGACCATCCGGTTGATGATCTCAGTTTGGTCGTCTGTCTAGGGGTGGAAGGTAGTGGATTTGGTGAGCTTGGTATCCAACAGTGACCAAAGGCTCGACCAGAATGAGCTGAGGAACCGACTATCACGATCTAAGATAATGGTTTGTGGGATCCCAAAATGTACCCATACTCGTTCAAAGAAGAGATTGGCAGTGGTTTCTACTGTGATGTTCTTCTTGCAGGCAGCTAGAATCGCCATCTTGGAAAAGCGATCAACGACCACAAAAACACAATCATTTCCCCTCTTGGTGGATGGGAGGCTCGACATGTAGTCCATTCAGATGGATTCCCACGGCCTATTAGGAGTAGACAGAGGGGTGTACAGGCCCTGTTTCTTAGTGGTCGGTTTGGCAATAGCACAGGCGGTGCATGACCTAATATACTTGCTGACATCTGTCGAAGTTTCAGCCAGTAGAAATGTTTCTGCAGCACTGCCACTGTTTTTTCGTCGCCAAAGTGTCCTGCCACCCGACTGTAGTGAGCTTCCCAAATAAACTTCGCGCGCTCGCTTGATGGAACGCAGAGATGGCCCAGATGGAACAACAACCCATCCTGAAGATGGAAATTAGCGACCACTGAGTTGGTTCCCAACATTTGGTAGGTGGTGGAGAAGTCAAGGTCTTTCTCGTAGAGGTGGGGCATCCGGAGGTCTCGTGGCCGCAAGAGTCTAGCACCATGGTGAGTGCCGCGACTGGAGGTCGATTGAGGCAGTCAGCAACTCAGTTGGTACTTCTTGTTTTATACTTGATGTTGAGGTGGAACTGTTGTAAGCATGTGGACCACTTCTAATGGCGGTCATTCTGCAATTTTCCTTGGGTTTGCATGAACTGTAGGGGCTTGTGATCAATGTGGATGACTGTCTCCTTCCCAAGAATGTAATGTCTCCACTGGTGGCAGGCTTGCACAATGGAGTACATTTATTTGTCATGAGTAGGGTACTTACGGATAACATCTGATAGTTTCTCACTATGATATGCCACGGGGTGGCCGTGTTGAGTGAGAATGCCACCCACAGCATAGTCTGAAGCATCTGTTTCGATCTTAAATGGATGTTGCAGGTCCGGTAATGAGAATACCGGGGATGAGCACAAATTCTTCTTCAAGTCATCAAAGGCTTGTTGTTGGGACATTCCCCACACAAATTTTGCCTTACCACCACCCCTAGTTACTTGGTTGAGGGCCCATGCGATATGAGAGAATCCCAGCACGAACCTGCGATAGAAATTGTCGAGGCCCAAGAAGCTCCAAATTTCAGTGAGTGTGGTTGGGGCTGGCCAGTCACGGATGACCTGCATCTTGGATGGATCCACATGCACACCATGTTGATCAACGATGTAACCTAAGTAATGGACCCTGTCCATGCCGAAGGAGCATTTTTCCAAGTTCACATATAGTTTGTGCTGCTGCAGGGTCTGCAAAACCTGCTGAATATGCTGCAAGTGTTCCGCCCAAGTCTTGTTGTAGATGAGGATGTCATCCAGATACACCACTACAAAAGTATTGGTGAAAGGTCGTAGGATATCGTCCATCATCCTCATAAAGGTTGCTGGAGCATTTGTCAAACCAAAGGGCATGACCAGCCATTCAAAAAGACCTTCTTTTGACTTGAAGGCAGTCTTCCATACATCTATCTATTCTATTGGGACCTGGTGGTAGCCAGACTTCAAATCAATCTTATTGAAGTATTTGGCCCCCGTGAGCTGATCAAGGAGGTCATCTATTCGGGGAATCAGGTTACGGTTCGGGACTGTGATTTTATTCAGTGCCCGGTAATCAATGCAGAGTCGTCAGGTCCCATCTTTCTTTTGCACCAACACGATTGGACTCCCACAAGGCGATGAGCTGGCACGGATGTGCCCCTTGTGGAGCAATTCTTGGATCTGCCTCTTGATCTCCTCGTTTTCTAACAATGAGCGGCGATAGACTGGCCCATTGGGTAGCGGTGCGCTTGGGGTTAGATCGATGGGATGCTTGACCTGACAGTGCATAGGTACCCCGGTAGGAGAGGAGAAGATATCTGAGTATTCTTCCACGACCTTATCCACTTGCTTCTGTTGTGTGGAGAGATCAGTCGCGGAGGCCCTGGATGTGGTTGCGATCTTTCTCTCACTCTGAGAGTGAATCACGAAGAAGACAAATTTCCCGGTCTAAGAGATGACCTTCCTGCATTGCTTGGAAGAAATCAAGGAAACAGCACTAGGAGGGACTGCCTCGGGTATCCTATACAATTTCTTGTTCAAAGTAATAATAACACTACAAGGCCTAGACTCATATACAACATGAGTTTCCATAAATAAGGTTGGCCCAAAAGAACATGACAAACTTCGAGAGGAGCAATATCACACAAATACCTCGTCCTTGAAGGGCTTGATGTCGTACGACAGTCGGCACTGTTTGCTGACGCGGAGATCGCTTCCTTGGCGGAGCCATCCAATGGTGTAGGGTTATGGGTGAGGCGTGTTGGCAGGGCCAGCCGCTTGAAGACCTCTACTGAGATGAGGTTCTTCTAGCTACCGCCATCAACGATGAAGTGCAGCGAGGTGCCTTTTACCCACATCTGTGAATGGAAGAGGCGCTCTCCTTCTTCTGGCTCGTCTGGTTCATCAAGCTGGAGCTTGGTGGTATCCACGGTGGCACTGGGTTCTACGTCAATGATCTGTCTTCCCCTTTCTGGTTCTGACTCAGAGTCAAAATCCGCATCTGATTCGGATTATTTCACTTCGTCCACCAGCGACTGCTTTGAGCGGCAGTCAACAGTGTTATGCCAAGGGTTCTTATGGAAGTCGCACCACTTCCCGGTATCTTTCTTTCTCTTTCTGGTGTCCTTATTTGCTTGTGGCTTGGACTGGTTGTACTGATATTGTCCATCTTTGCTCTGTCCTTTATTCTATGGGTTGGGGTCACCCTTTCCTGTCTTTTGCTGTGATGGTTTCCCAGGCCCAAATTGCCACATCTTTTGTTTGAGCTTTTGCTCGATTTTGACGGCAAATCGGTAGGCCGTGCCCAAGGAGATGTCCATAAATTCCATTTTGGTCTGGATGTATCTATGCATAGCATCGTGATACTTGAGCACCAGATGTTGCTCTGAATCTTTGATACCCAGCTTGGTGCGCAAGGTATGGAAGATATTTGTGAACTCTGGCACTACTTGGTCTCTTTCTTGTTGCAGTGTGGTCCATTTGGTATACAAGTCGTCATAACTTCCAACAGGGTAGTATTGTTCTTTAATAGCATCCCGAAAGGATTCTTAGGTGGCCGTGACTGTAAATAATGAGGGTTCCTCTGTTTCCTTTTGCTCACAGAAAGTTTCCCACCAATCTTTGACATGGGGAGCAGCTTTGAGGAGCACAAAAGTAATCTTTTCTCTATTCGAAAAGTTATGGACGGAAAAATACCCTTCTAGTAGATTCAACCACTTTTCTACAGCATCTGCGTCTATCTGACCTTCAAATATAGGAATATCGAAGTTGATTTGTACCTTGAAGGGGGCGGCGCTTCCGCTTGAGGAAGACGTGTCACCTGTTGGTAGCCGTCGAAGGATTTGAGCGAAACTATCCATCATCTCGTTCCTCTGCTGCGTGAGGGATTCTTCAAGCAACAATTTGAAAGGATCTCCTGTCCCGTCATCTTTCTTTTCTCCTGCCATGAGATGTCGCTTGGGCGTGCGAGAGCTTTTGTCCTCAAGAGAAACAAGCTTGAGACCCAATTCTTCTTACCCTGACCTCGTTGGGGACATGCATTAAGACGACAAGGAGCAGACCGCTCTAATACCACTGATCTGGATTTTATGAGTAGAACGAAATGAATACAGATTATTAAAAGATGCTTAACACAAAATAACAGAGTTACAGTAAAACTGGTTTTCTATTCAATAAAGAAATAAGCTGAAACTGTAAAATGTAGCGGAAAACAAGCTTGCTAGAATGGTGCCGGCTTATCTATGAGAAGAGATGTGACGACTGTGCTCATTCGCAAGAATATGATTACAATAAGGCTATGAAGGCCTTTTTACAATACCCAAAATCCAAAACCCTAACCCCGGAAGATGAAAAGCAAACAGTTTTATGGACCTCGTTTATGGTAGTTTGGTGTATCAACTTCCCGGGGGCGTAACTTTGGCATATGATCTCCGTTTGGGGCGCACGATAGCTCATTGGAAAGATCTATCCAATAAATACAGTTGCCATGACAAATTTGATAATCAAATTTGTTGGTAAAAGATACCCCAAAAAACATTGTTTAGGGCCTCAAAACAACTCCCGAAGTTCAGGACCCGAAAAACTGCTAAAAATAGTAAATTACCAAAATTGCCAGAAAGTTGTTTTGAGCCAGTTGGAAAAGGTGGGTCACCACCGATATCCACCTGGATCACTTGCTCCCATGGTTAATTTACTGATGAACAGATGGATACTTTTTATATTTCCTGACTCTGAGCGTCTTGGGGAAATTCTGGCTAGAACCTGGCTCTTCAAAGAGGGTTTGATTGTTTTAAAACGATGGCATATCTCCTTTGATCCATTGAGGCAGAAGCAGGTTCGTAGACACCTATGGATGTTAATTCCATGTCTACCCATCGAGCTTTGGACTGAAAATATTTTAATTGGCTTGGAAAATACTGTGGGTAATTTCATCAGGTTGGATAAGACCTCCCTGTTCGGTGTGGATAAGTGAATGGCCTAGGTAATGGTTGAATTTGATATGACTAAAGGCTTACCGGTGGAGGTGGAAGTAATTTGGGGCCGTAGTTCTTTTCGGCAACGTTTGGATTATTATAAAATCTCCTTTAGGTGCTTTAACCGTAGAAAGTCGGTTCACATTCTGGCAAAGTGCCCTAATCTATTGGGGGATGTGTGAGAAGATTTTTCTTCTTGGGGCGTTGGTTCATTTTCATCGGGCTACAACAAGACTCGAATAAGACTTTCCACTCCTCAGTGCACGATTCCAAGTAAGTTATCACCTTCATCTACTATGCCCTATAAAGATGTTTCCAAAGCTGAATTGGAATTTTACCTTGATGCCGAAAAAAACCCTATATAAGCGTATATCTACAGGGGATGTTATTTTAAATTTGGGGGTCCTTACTTCACCTATATTGACTCCTTTGGGAGTTTTGACCTGCCTGGATTCTGATGTTAATGTTAATGCTCATATCTGGTTTGAGGATTGCCCCTCTCAGGAATGCCCTGTTATGAAGCCAATTTCGATTTTGGAGGGACATTGTAATTTGTTGGGGGATGTCACTAATAATAGGGTTTCTTCCACTGTTGAGACTGCTAGGGTTTTCTCTTTAGATGAACGACACATCCTAACTGATTGTGGCTATAACCCAACTTCTCTAGGTGATTGTCTCACGCCGTTGACAGCTTTTTCTAAAAACCCTTCCTCGAACCCATAAGTTAAACCCATTCAGAGTTTGCGCTTCCAAAATGTTACCATTAGGAAAAATAAAAAGAAACTGAAGGACATTTTCCTGGATGTTGAAGTTCTTTGTTATAAACCTATATCTATTAGAATAGATGATTTTGGTCAGGAGAATATTAATCTTCCTACTACTAGTTCCTCTAGGGCACTTAGAGCAATGAAGCTCCATTTGGTCGGTGATTAATGTTTTTGTTGTCTTTAAATGTCAGGGGATTGGGGAAGGCTTCTAGGGTTAGGGCCTTAACCAATTTATTTCTTTCTACTAGCCTGTATCTTATCCTACTGCATGAAACTATGGGTGAGGATTCGTGAAGAAAATTGCTAGTATTTTTCCTGGGTGGGAACTGTCGATGTAAGCTCTTATGGTATTTCAGGTGGTTTATTAGTGGGATGGAATCCCCGTTTTTATAACTTTCGTGCTTTTAAGACAAATTAGGGAATTTTACTTGATGGATGGAGTGAGGTTCTTAATAAGAAACTGTATATTTTGAATTGTTATGGACCCTATAAGGAGAGGGGTTCTTTCTAGGACTCCCTTAAGTCTTATGGTGTACTGAGTATATAAAACTTAATTATTGCAGGTGATCTTAATTTCACTAGGTCTGCTTCAAAAATATGGGGACCTTTGGCTAGAATGGATGATTTGGCTGAATATTTCTCTGGTTTGTTGAACTCTTTTGATTTAGTAGATGTTCTTCCATGTGTTCTTTCCCCTACTTGGACAAATGGAAGACTTGGTGGGGAAGGAATTCATAAAAGATTGGATAAGTTTCTAGTTAAAGCACCCTTTCTTCAGTCTTTTCAGCATCATAGGAATTGGGTGGGGGATGCAAAATTTTCTGATCATTGGCCTGTTTTCTTACAATTTGATGACTCAAAAACTCCTTTGAAGTATCCTTTTAAGTTTAATTGTTCATGGTTAAAGAATGAGGCCTTCTGCTCTCTAATTCGGAATTATTGGCTTAATACTGATTCAGATGAAGACTTGAATGCAATGGATTCGTTTGTCCTCAAGCTTCAGAATCTCAAAGATATTGTTACTAAATGGACTAAAACTCGGAATAAATTGGATCTACAAGAGTATAAGGAGTTGGAGGAGCATATCCAGTTATTACATATGAGAAATTTTGATCAGTTTGTGGATAAAGAAGAGTTCGCAAAATTAAAATTACTAGAGCAGAAAAGGGAAAATATTATGAAGCAAGAGGAGATGGATTGGAGACTCAAAAGCAGAGCCCTCTGGATTGAGCTAGGGGATAAAAACATGAAATTTTTCCACTCATATGCCTCCTACAGGAAAAATATCAATGCTATCTGGGAACTTAATGATGAGATGGGAAATACTTTAACTAGTCTTGAAAAACTGCAGTCCTGAGCTAAAATTTATTTCGGCAAAATCTATTCGGATACTGGACAGTGTGATCTAGGTGATCAGCTCAATGTTGCCAAATTGTTTCCTAAATTTTTTGATGATCATGAAGCTATGAAATTGGGCAAAGAGGTTACCTTGGAGGAGATTGAAGAAACATTGAAATTATTTGATAAGGAAAAAAGTCCAAGGCCTGATGGCTGGACTGTTGAGATTTTTTTGCACTTTTTTGACGTCATGGGTGAAGATATTCTAAAAATGGTGGAATTCACAAGAACTGGAGGGTGCATTTATGGGGCCTTGAACTCTACCTTTATCACTTTGATCCCTAAATGTAGTAAACCAAAAACATTTGGGGATTTTAGGCCAATTGCCTTATGTAATTTGACTTATAAATTAATTGCTAAGATTATATTTGTTCGATTGAAGCCTACACTATCTAAACATATATCTTCTGAACAAGGATCGTCAAATTCTTGATGCTATTGGAATCTCTCGGGAGATTATTCATACGATCAAGAAAATAAATATGAAGGCTTTCTTACTCAAAATGGATCTGGAGAAAGCATATGACAGAGTTGATTGGGTTTTCTTGAGAATAATCCTCATTCAAATTGGTATTCCTCCTTTGGTTTTAAAGTGGATAATGGCTTGTGTGTCCTCGACAAATATTGGTGTGTTGATTAGTGGTGCTCCTTCCGGTTTCTTCAAATGCATAAGGGACATAAGACAAGGATGTCCTTTGTCTCCTCTTTTATTTCTATTAATCATTGAAGGTCTTAGTAGATTGATAATTAGTGCCAAGTCTGAAGGTAAAATTAAGGGTATTAAGATTTCAGCTGATTTACTTCTCTCTCATCTTTTGTTTGTAGATGATGTCTTACTAGCAGGGACATATTCTATTGATGAATGGGCGAGATATAAGGAGATTATTAAGGTTTTTTGTGATGCTTCAGGTATGTTGATGAGTACCAAAAAATCCAGTTTCTTTCATTACAAAATTGAGGAATCAAAGCTTGATGAGATATAGGAGATTCTGCCTTATAAATGTTGCCATCTGGAGGATGGATTTAAATACTTAGGCTATTTCTTGAAGCCTAATGGTTACTTGATTAAAGATTGGGCATGGGTATTGAAAAAGGTTGAATGCAAAATTAACCAGTGGACTTATAGAATGCTATCTGTGGGGGGGAAGACTCACTCTTGTAAAAGTAGTTTTGACAGGGATACCGGTTTACCAGTTCTCTCTCTCTCTCTCTCTCTCTCTCAAGTCCCAAGTTTTATCATCAATTCTTTAAGAAAGCTTTTCTTTAATTTTATTTGGAATAGAGGCATGGATCATAGTAATTTGGTTATGGCTAGTTGGGACAGATTAGCATTGCCTGAAAGCTATGGAGGTTGGGGCATAAAAAATCTTTCTACCTTTAGTGTTGCCCTTAGACTCAAAAGTTTCTGGAAAGGTCTTTTTGGTTCTACTCTCTCGTCAAAAGTGTTGTCCGTGAAATATATAAAAGGGGATATTACTAAGTGAATTAGAAATCCAAGGAAAAGAGCTAGGGGTGCTTCTCCAGTTTGGGATGGTTTTCTCAAAGTCTACAATTGGATGGCAAAAGATCTCTTCTGGCGGGTAGGAAATGGTAAGGATATTTTGGTTGGTATTGACCCGATTCTGGGTTTGGAAGAAAATTATAAACTATCCAAGGATATTCTTAGTTTTCTGAAGGAATATGGTCTCCTTACTCTCAATAAAATTAAGAAGACAAGGGATAAATCTACTCAAAACACTTATTGGTTCAGTGCAAAGGATTTGGGATTCACCGGGCATGCTGCATATGAATGGGACCGTTACATAAGGAATCTGAACTTTGCTGGTTGTAGACTTACACAAGAGAGGGATTTGCTTATTTGGAATGGTAATTCAACTACGAGAATGGTGACGACTAAGTCAACATACAATGCTATTATAAAAAACAAATGTTTTTTTCCACAGCATTGGTGGTATAAACAACTTTGGCAATAGTAGATCTCGTTGAAATTTAAATGTTTTATGTGGTATGCATTGCAAGGGAGACTTAAACCTGGGATAATCTTATGAAGAAAGGGTGGTATGGGCCAAGTTTTTGTTCTTTATGCAAAAACAACTCTGAGTCTACATATCATCTTTTTATGGAGTGTGAATTTACTAGAAATATCTGGAACATGAGTTGTTCTTTTCTGAAGCTTGAGCAACAATGGGGTATTGAAAATTTTGATATATGTGCACTACATTGGTTCAGAAGTTGCAGATCACACCTTACTATTCCAGTATTGATATCCTGGTCTATTTGGCATACTAGAAATAAGGTTGTTTTTTAGAACAAGGTTCCGAGCTTACAAAACACTTGTATTTAGATTCTGAATTTAAACAAAGCCTACTATACAAAAAAGGCAACTTCAAAGATTCATAAAGTGAGCATTTTCAATCAATAGTTCAACCACCCAACTGCATTCTTCGATGGTGCAGCTACAAATGGTTTTATGTGCGGCAAATGGAGCAATTTTTATAAATCAGGAACACTTTTTCTCATTGAGACTTAATTGTGGATTAGGTTTCCAGCATGAAAGCAGAGCTACTTGCTCTCTGGTGTGTGTCACGAAAGTGGCAAACATATTTTGTTTTGGTGACCTCAAATTTTTTGGGGATTCGAGGGTTACCATAAAATGGGCTTGTGGAGAGTACATACTAAAGTAGCATCTCTTCTTCATTGGTGCAAAAGGATCATGACATAAATTCAACTATACAATAATATATCCTTTGAGCACATCTATAGACAACATAAACTCTTTGGCAGACAAGCTGTCAAAAACAAGCTATGGAAGGCGAGGGAAGGTGTTATTGTGTGGGAAGAAATACAGGGACAACACATATGTGATATGGGATCTATGAGGATTTTTGAATGATGTTATATTCGATGACTGTTTTTTTGTTTTATCTTTTTTGGTAAAATGGGTCAGAAGGAAGCGTTTCTTTTTGTAAAATCTTGTTCTGAGAAGGAAAAACTATGATAAGTTATTTTGTTGATAAGTCTTTTAAAGACTTGAACGTCTATGTACTATTTGATTCAATATGAATATCAATAGTATTTGATTCAATATTGATAGTATGAATATCAATATGAAAAAATATATGTTTTTTTTACAAAAACGGTTATAATTTGAATTAAAAGAAAAACCAGTTGCCATAGCACTGGAAAGGTTACAAAATCAGCCTCAAGGTCCTAAATTCTGTCTTCTAGAAACTAGATCTAAATCAAGATCAAGTTAAAATTTAGATAAACTCAAAGAAGCTATAAAGACGAAATCCCTGATCGCAATGCCTCTGAATTCTAAACATTCCTCCTTCTTAAGCAAGATAATTTCTCATCTCTGTCTCAAAAAATCAGAACCGAAGTCCCTTCAGTCTTCCCTTACTAAAAATCAATATCTATACTTTTGTCCTTACGAACCACAATTATGTCCTATCTTAACAAAAGCGCAACTAATCTCTTGCTCTGGTTACATTTATGTTTTACAGGTCTTCACTCTGCGGATTCAACCTTCATATGCACCCACTCTTGCGTCTTCATCTGGGGATTCAACCTTCAACTACGTCTTCATCTGCGATTTCATCTATGCTAAGTGCGTTGATTCCCATCTATGCCAGCTGCAACATCAAGGCACAGGGTCCCAATCGTCTTCCTCATCACTCCCGAGAAGAGCTCCAGCTTGAAGTGCGGCAGCCTTATTGGCTTTCCGATCTGCCTCTTCATTATTGCCACGAAGAACATGAAAATAATTAATACTTGAAAATGATGAGGCTAATTGTCTTATTCTGGTGACTATTCTTTCCAATTTTAAATCCTTTGAGCTCGATTTCTTCACCAATAGCCGAATGGGAGTTTGTGAATCTCCAATAATTATGGCTTGGTCTATTCCTTGCTTTCTAAGTTATCGTAGTCCTTGTAGAAGGGCCAACGCTTGAACTTGATTATTAGTTGTGTGTCCCCAGTCCCCATGCATATCTATATTCACAAGTTTCATCAGGATTACGAATAATTCCTCCCCATCCTGCCTTCCCTGGATTTCCTTTGGCCGCACCATCGAAGAAGAGACTATGAGTTTTACCTCTCTTCCTCCAATTAATGAAGCTACTTTCGTTTAATCTGATTTGATAGTCTTCTAATTGTTTAGGTGATCCTTCATCGGATGGGAGTGTCAAGCTCAGTTGGAGTCCCCACTCTTTCTCGTCTTGGTTAGATATCTAACATAGTCCTATCCATCTTTCCATGCAAGAACTATTTTAATATGCTTTTTGATTTTGACAAAACCTGCATTGGTTTCAAGGCTTTCTCTTTAAAATTCGGGAGGTTCTTTCAAGCCATATTTCCCAACAAATAAACTTGGGGAGTGCCAGCCATCCCAGCTTGGACCAACCTTTGGAGGATAACGTTTTGGGGTATAACGAGCTCTAGTTTTCAAATAGAGACTTGACATAATAGGGAATAACTATTTTAGTTTTCCAGATATCCAACGCCTCATTCCATATTTCTTTTGCAAACTGGCACTCCAAAAACAGATGCATTGAGTTTTCTTCATGATTTTGACAGAGAGGACATCATAATGGTCCATGAAAGCCTATTTTTTGGAGCTTTTGTCCAGTTAGAATGCTATTATTCCTAGTGTCCATGAGAATAGATCAATTTGGGAATGCTTTTTTCTTTCTAGATTCCATCCTAGACCGCTAGATTTGGAGGGACATTTGGGATAGCCTTGAGTAGTTTGTATCCATGAGCAACGGTGTACGATCCAGTGTTTGTGCCCTAACCTATTATGTACTTCTTCCTTGCAATAATGGGTTATTTCCCAATTATCAGTTCCTTAAGTTTGTTCCAAGATTGTTGAAGATATGGGGGAGTATCCAAATTTTTCCAGTTGATCCAAGTATTATTGGACCATTATGAGATATGCAATAATGTAGTGATTCCTTCCCTAGTCATCCAGAGCCTTAAATTTCTCAATTCTAGCACATAGGCTAATGGATCGCCCTCCATAATTCTATCTTCCCACATATCTATTTTTTCCCATTTCCAGGGACCCAAAACAAAATTTCTTGGATTAGGGGAAGAGCATGTTTACAAAGAGTATAAATCGGTGTGCCACAACGTGATTCTAGGGGAGAATCTAAGCTTCGAAGCCTTGCATTTTGGAAATATTTCTTCCAGAGGACTTTCTGAGCCCATCCCAGATTCGTCGAGACTTGTCTCCAGAGAATTTTAGCACCCAAAGCGAGATTTTGGGCTTTTAGATCCTTTATCTAAATACCACCTTCCATCATTGGTTTTGTAACTTTATCCGAACTAACAAGCGAGAGTTTTCTTTTATTATTTTTTCCACCATTCCAAAAAATGCTCTAATTAACTTCTCCATCTTATGAAGGACTCCCATTGGAGCAAGCAAGAGAGAGAGCATTGGAAGATGGACAAGTTATTTAAAACTGACTTGATCAAAACCAATTTACCTGCCAAGTTTAACCAGTTTATCCCCTAGGATTGCAATTTATGATTAAATTTGTCGATCAAAGGAAGCCAATCTTTACCACGTGGGGATTTCAAGAACATTGGAAATCCGAGATATTTGAATGAGGTCCATTGCGTAGTTCCATTGAACCCAAAGATTCTAGAGATGGCGCTAGACTCCAAACCTGTAATATTCCAGCCATAAATTTGACATTTACCAGTATTAACCCTGCTTCCTGATTCTAGATCAGCTTTGAATGTTTTAGCAATTATCGTAGAAGCTCCTCCCATAAAAAGGGAATCATCTGCAAACAGAGAATGGTTCATGTCACTAACTGCTCTTGCCAGCTTAAGACCCATTAAATCTTAATCTAGGCGTCTTTTTCTAGTAGGAAGCTTAAAATAGAGGCTTGAATAACAAAGAGAAGTGGAGAGAGAGGGCATCCCTGTCTAAGCCCACAGGATGCTTTAAAGAAGTACGCTGCTCGGCCATTCACAAGTGGGGCAATCCAAGGTTCCGCAATACAGGCCTTGATCCAACTTATAAATCGGGAGTCAAATCCAAACTTTAGCATAGCTTCAAAAAGATGTCGAAGGCGTTTGCCATGTCCAGCTTCACTGCCATACCTTTTTCTTTTCTTTGGAGACTAGAATGAATCGCTTCCTGTACTAGAATTAAATTATCAGTAATTTGCCTTCCTTTAATAAATCCACCTTGGTTTTCAGGAATCAAGTCTGGTATAAGAAGTTTTAGTCGGTTCGAAATGACTTTAGTGATAATTTTGTAACCTATGTTATAAAGTGAGATCAGTCTAAACCTGTCGTACGATCTCACTCCCTTTTCTTTTAGAATCAATGCTAGGAAAGCTGAGTTCGTGCTTCCTCCTACTTTATGACAAGATTGGAATTTCAACACCATTTTATGAAGATCTTTTTTAACTATTTGCCAACAACTTTTGATGAAATGAGCAGTGAAGCCATCAATCCCAGGATTTTTGTTGGGGTCCATTGCCTGGAGATCCTCCTTTATTTCCTTTCTACTGATCGGTTCAACAAGCTTTTGGTTCATTTGGTCTGTTACCTTGGTCGGAACTAGATCTGTCAAACTTGAGCTATTTCTGGTGTCTTCTTCTTCAGTGTACAACAATTTAAAGTGATGATGAGCTGTCTTTTTTTTATGCTAGTAAAATTAGAAATGATTTGAGTTCCATCCAAGATCTCTGTAATTGAATTGAAGTTCCTTCTTGCTTGCGCCTGTTAATGGAAAAAAGAGGTGTTTATGTCCCTAGCATGCAGCCAAAGGCTGCGCGATTTTTGTCTCCAGAACTCCTCTTCTTGTGTACAGGCCTTGCGGAGTTTTGATTGGAGACCCTCTTCCATACTCAAATTTTCCTTTGTGATTTCTATATTTTCCATTTTTAGTTGATGGATTTCTAGATTGTTTTGGGTAGTCCTTCTTCTTCAGTAGGGGAGGCTAAACCTTTGGCCCAGCTCTTTAGTTATCTTTTTACTCTTCTTAGTTTCTCCTCCCTGACAAAAAATGCAGAGCCAGTAACTGACAACTTCCACACCATTTCCACCTGATCCAAAGAGTTTTTTTCTGGTGCACCGAGAGTGAACTAAATCTAAAAGGTACGGGGCCTAATTTTTTCTGCACTTTTAATTCTAGTTTTATAGGATTATGATCATAATCGCTTGAGGGAAGAATATCAGAACGTGTATCTAATCCTAGAAGCAAGAAGGTGCTTTGGATGAGAAAACAGTCCAATCTAGCAACTATTTGGCCAGGTCTTGTTCTCCGGTTAGTCCAGGTGTATTTTCCTTTACTTGGCTTGATGTCTAGTAAGTCCCAGTCCTGAATTAGCTCCTCCACCCATTCCTTGGTTGGATCCCTCACAATGTTGCCTCCACGCTTTTCAGATTGACTAAGTGTTAGATTTAAATCTCCAGCTAGGATGATGTTTTCTAATGGGATTTCTTCACAAAGCTCCCGAATGGTTTCCCAGCAATGATTTTTTTCCCCATAATTAACCGGGGCATATATATTAAATAGGCTTACAATTTCTTTTGATTCTTGGTGAAGAAATTGTATGAAGATCCAATGAGTAGTTTGTCTGTCTTGTATCTCCACAAAGCTTGAATCATTCCACAAAATGCCCAAACCTACTGAGGCTCCCCTGGATGAGACTGCTTGTCCTCCCCCTTTATTCAAGAATTGCTTGCTACTTTGGTGAAAGTCCTTTTCCTCCATTTTTGTCTCCTGGATGAGAAGAATGTTGGGATTTTTTGTTCTTGCCAATCTCTTCATTGCTCCTTCTTTCCACTTGCTCCCCATCCCTCTACAATTTCAGGAGACTATCTTCATCACTTGCTTTTTTGGATCGAGAGGGCTCCTTTAGGGCCCTGACCTTGATTTCTTATTACCTTTTGGTTTCTCGCCAACATTTTTTCTAAAGTCGGTTGGCTTCCTTGTAGTTTGTCCTTGTATGTTTCTTGTTCCCTCCTTTCTTGAGTCATTTTCCTTCCTCTAATAGATCTTCTGGGTGTGTGTTGAGAGTCTCCTATTTCCCCTTCCTCCCTAGATTCATCCGAGTCTTGTTCTTCCTCCTCAGGAGTAGGTTCAGATTTTTTTTGGGATTCTCTCGTCAGGTCCTTGCTCCTTAGGGAGGGGGTATTGCTTTGCTTTGTTAAGATCTTTGGATCCCCTTCCTGAACCTCCTCTTGTGTCGATCCCAAGATTGCAAAATTGTTCTCTTGTTCCTTTGAATTTTCCTTAGTCGTGCTTGAGCTCCCTGGATTTGTTTGTTGTCCTTTCCCTTTCCCCCCTCCCTGATTTTTTGCTCCTGCTTTAGGGTTGTTTTTGGGCTTCTTGATTTGTTGCCATCCTTCCTCTCTCTCTTTTTCTGGGGCTACTTTTTTTAGACAACTCTTGGCAAAATGTCCATACTCGTGGCACCCTCTGCATTTAAACGAGAGTTGCTTGCAATCTAGTTTCTGCACATGTGACCAACTTCCTACTGTGAGTTTATGGCATCAGGTAACCCTAATTCCAAGTCCACTTCCACACAGATTCGTGCACAAACATATTGATCCTTTGTATTTGCCCGATCTATGAATTTCCCTAAGGTATTCCCTATATACTGCAATGATTCCTAGTTCCAGCAGTGAACTGGCAAGTTCGGAAGCTTAACCCAAACCAGAACTGCTGTTGGGATGTCCTCTGAAGGATCGAAATCCAGAGTCCATATGTTGAGATATAGGCCTTGTGGCCCCATAAAGTAGGGTCCATTTATGAAGATCAAATCCTTGTCTTCTTTTGAAATAAACTCGAACATGAAGAATCCGCGGCCCAAAAAATATGAGGTAACACTGTTTGAAATAAGAGGTCTCCAGTTTTTATGAACCCAGTCTTCGGTAGATTTAGGGGAGGGCCACAATCTTGTAAACTGCCCTACCGGAGCTCTTTTTGCGAGGGATACCGCTACTTTCATAGGGCCTTCCGGGGGGAGGGCCACTGCCGGCATTTCATCAATTCTCTTGACGAATTTTGAGAGGTTCTACGTCCTTCTTTTCGGTTGAGAAGCTACTAATCTTTTGAACGCTTCAACTTCAGGCGGAAGCGGTGGTGGCAGAGAAGTAGCTCCCTTATCCTCCATATCTCCACTAAGGACCAAAATTCTACCAATCCCGAAGTCTTTAACGATCAGAGCAGCGATCCAATCAATGCTAATGCCTGTGAGGCCATCGATCTAATCTCCTTCCCTGCGTTCGATGTCAATCCATCCTTTTGCTGGTTCCTTCCTCGATACCTCCGCCAATGACTGACCCGTCTCCCCTACTACGTTGTTCAACAATCTTGACTGATCCCGATCTCTGCACCGCTAGATCCAAAATCGCTGCAATATTACACCGACCCCCAAAAAATATATGTTATTATGATACTAACTTGTAATACATTATGCAAATAATAATAATAACAATTTCAAATAAAAAGAGTTAACAAAATTGAATATCGATATTGTAAATAAAAAGAGTTAACAAAATTGATAATCGATATTGTTAATAATGTTAAAGAGGATCCACAAAATATGACACCATTATCACAAATAATGCCACCATACAATTAATTAGTACTCTGGTAATTGACTAATTGTTACATTATTCCCATAAACTTGGGATGTAAATACTTTGGTGGGATTTAAATACTTAGTCAATCTCTAATTCCTTGTTCTTCCATGATCATGTTTTTAGCACATAGAGAATAACGTGAATCTGCGAAGGATTCGCTTCTAAGTAGCACTATTTCGAATTTCACGAGATATATATATATATATATATATAATATAATAAAAAAAATAAAAAAATATAATAATTCACATCTCAAGAGAGAACGATACTACCGCATCATTCGTGACTAGTTTGGCGGACTTCTAATTCTGGAGGATGCAGAACGCCGAGGCCGTTATAGGTTATTCCGCAATTGACGGTCTTTCCCACCAACGGGGATGGAGTTGTATTTGCGTTAGCTAACGGAGCAACAGTCTGAGAACGTCGGCTAATGTAGCCAAGCTGGAAACTCGGCTTGACCGAAAAAAAATTATGTCAGGCATTTGTCGTCATTTGCGGGGTGTTCTCCTCAATTACCACAGAGACGGGTCGTGGGTTCGAAGCGCAGGGTCGCCTCACAAATGATTCGTAGGTCGAAACCCCGGGCCCAGACCGATGATCATGTCGGAACCGCAGATGATTCCGGTTCCACGTGGCACGGAGCTTCCAACGGCCGGGGACTAGTCGAGAGTCGAGGGGAGATGGTCAAGGCGTTTCGATGCTGATTTGGACCCCTACGTGTAAAGGGCAATGTCGTGCTCGATTACGTGTCAAAAACCAGCGAAAGTCGATTTACTCATTATTTGCTATGGAGTCCGTGGGAAAATCCTCGTAGTAAACCCCCGGCTGCCGAGGGAACCCTGGGACCGGGTGGGAAGCTAACCCTAGGTGGATCTGCCACAGCTACTGAGCATTTACATGCTTTTTCTTCTGCCATGGACAGTGCACTTGGCTTTGCTTTTGCTGGTAAAAGACATGCGAAAACACAATAATTCACGACTCTGATCGCTAATTTCATGCACAGAGGCATCAATTTTGATAATCTATGAAGCCTCCGACGGCTTTCTCACCAATATTATTTATCATCTCGGCTTTCTCACCAATATTATTTATCATCTCGGCTTTCATTACATTATTCTTGATTCTTTCAGCTATCGGGAAAATTCCCAGCGATTTGACGCTCCCCGAGAAGTTTCAGTTCGGCACTGCCGGCGATCGAGTCGGAATCGTCGACAATTTTCCGGTATTCAGTGAAGGATCTGGCTATTCTTGTGGCAGAGACGAGCTTTCGATTAGGTTTCGAAGGCGTATCAATATTGGAGAATGGCTCTGTTCAGGAAACTATTTTACAGAAAGCCTCCGGACGGGCTTCTCGAAATTTCCGAGCGCGTTTACGGTATGTTTGAGATCTTTGCATTCTTCTTAATTTCGAGATGTCATCGGTTCGAATTCATCACCGTCTGGAGAATTCTAGCCTTCCGAGAATAGAGAAAGTAAAATGAACAAAATTCATTCCATTTTTGGCTCTTCTACGATCTCTGCAATGTATTTTCGCTTTCTTTGATGTTTAGCTCTCAAGAGAGAAAGAAAGACTTTCAACTCTCCTGCACCTATTTTTCGTTTCATCGTTTGTCTTTAAAATATCACAATTTTGCAACTTGCATTGTAGTCTTCAAATTCTCCTCCTCATATTTTCCCCTTATTGTGAGTCTTTAAAAGACTGCTCTAAACAAAATCTCAGTTCTTACAGTAAACCATCACATTTTCGGCTCGACAATGATCTCTGCAATGCATTTAGGCCTTCTTTAATGTTTAGCTTTCGAGAGGAAATAAAAAACTTTGAACTCTCCCGCTGATGTGTTTCTCCTCATTTTTTGTCTTTAAACAATCATAGTTTTTTTCCTTGTGTAAACTGAAAGTCTTTGGATTCTTCCTGGTCATAGTTTTCCCTCATCGTGTCTTTAAAAGTTCACAGTTTTGTACCTTGCAGCGTAAGCTTTAAATCTTTAAATTCTTCTGCTCATATTTTCCCTTCATTGTTTGTTTTTAAAAGATCAAAGTTTTACACATTGCAGTGCTCTTTAAATTCTCCTGCTCATATTTTCGGTCAGTGTTTGTCTTTAAAAGATCACAATTTTGCACATTGCAGTGTAAGCTCAAAATCTGAAAATTCTCCTGCTCATATTTTCCCCTCATTGTTTGTCTTTAAAATATCACAATTTTGCAACTTGCACTGAACTTAAAATTCTCCTACTCCTATTGTCCCGCATTGTTTGTCGTTGAAAGATCACATTTTTGTGCCTTGCAGTGTTTGATTCCTGCTTCTCGACAGATTTTATGGAGGAGGGGCCTTATAAGATCTATTTGGCAAACATTGTCAAGCAGTTACAAGACCAATTTCGTGATGCTTCATTCATGGTATTCAACTTCAGAGAAGGCGATAAGCAGAGCCAGATCACAGAAATTTTATCTAAGTTTGATATGACTGTAATGGATTACCCTAAGCAATACGAGGGTTGTCCATTGCTTTCACTGGAAATGATCCACCATTACTTGAGGTCAAGTGAGAGCTGGCTAACCTTAGATCAGAAACACAATATAGTGCTACTACATTGTGAGAGAGGAGGATGGCCTGTGCTTGCATTTATGTTGGCTGGTCTTCTTATTTATGGAAAACAATACACAGGGGAACAGAAAACCCTAGACATGGTTCATAAACAGGCACCTAAGGAACTTCTGCAATTGTTATGTCCTTTGAACCCAATACCATCTCAGCTCAGATATCTTCAATATATATCAAGAAGGAACAATGGAGTAGAATGGCCGCCTCTTGATAGGGCACTGACGCTTGATTGTCTCATTCTTAGAATCATTCCCAACTTTGATGGAGAAGGGGGTTGCAGACCTATTTTTCGCATATATGGACAGAATCCTTTCAGCCCTGATGATAGGACATCTGAATTGCTGTTTTCCATGGGAAAGAAGAATAAGAATGTGCGGTATAACAGACAGGTATTGCTAATTCAATTCTAAATTTGCAGGACCAGTAATTTTCATTTTAAGTTCACATTTGCTGTGCTGTTTTTTGTCTAAGTAGAACAATGGTGAGCATCATTCTAGGTGAGAAAGTTAAAAAAATTACTGACTGAGATATATTACGGTTTTAAAAATGGCACTTGTTTGGGTTCATGTAGTTTGTTATTGGATAGCAATTTATGCTGTTTTGGGAATAGATTTGCTACTGAGTATCAACATATATCAGAGTATCATGTTTGTAGTAGATTAGATGCAGTGGTCCCCTGGGTTAAAAACTGCAATGTAACCATATTTTCTGTATCTATATTGACTTTAGAGTTTTTAATTGCAGGCAGATTGTGATGTTGTTAAAATTGATATTCACTGTCATGTGCAAGGCGATGTTGTCCTTGAGTGCATCAATTTGGATGCAGAATTGGAAAGGGAAGAGATGATGTTTCGAGTTATGTTCAACACAGCATTTATTCGATCCAATATATTGATGCTAAATCGGGACGACATTGACACTCTATGGAATGCAAAAGATCGATTTTCAAAGGACTTTAGAGCGGAGGTGGAAATTCTGCTTCCCTTTTTCAATAAAATTGTATCATTACACAGCTTTTAGTGCATGTGCCATGTGTATTTTTGATAGACTTATTGATTTGTATTGGGGTTATGGGTGAACAGGTTCTTTTCTCTGACATGGATATGGATGCTGCTTCAGCACTACTTAATGTGGCAACACTTGGTGGAGAGGAAAAGCAAGGTCTGCCAGTGGAAGCATTTGCTAAGGTGCAAGAAATCTTTAGTAACCCTGATTGGGTTGGTAAGGATGATGCTGCAATTCGAATGATTCAGCAGTTCACTGCATCAAATCCTCTTCAAGAGAAACAGGAAATGCAGCAAGAAAAGCAGGAGAAGCAGAACACTGCATCAAACGCTCTGCATGAGAATCAGGAGAATCAGATCATTGCATCCAATGCTCTGCAGCAGAAGCAGGAGAAACGGATCATAGCATCCCAGGAGAAACAGGTTATTGCTTCGAATGATCTGCATCAATGGCAGGAGAAAAAGATCATAACATCACAGGAGAAAGAGGTCATTGCTTCCAATGCTCTGTATCAGAAGCAAGAGAAACAGATCGTGGCAACAATTGCTCTGCATGAGAAGCAGGAGAAACAGGTCATTGCATCAAATGTTCTGCATGAGAAACATAGCATTGATTCAAATGCTCTGCATGAGAAGTGGGATAAACAGGTCTTCACATCAAAGGCTGAGAATGAGAAGCAGGAGAAACAGATCATTGCATCAAATGCTCTGCATGAGCAGGGAAAACAGATCATGGCACCAAATGCTCTGCATGAGAAGCAGGAGAAACAGGTCATTGCATCAAATTTTCCACATGAGAAGCAGGAGAAACAAATTATTGCATTGAATGCTCTGCATGAGAAGCAGGAGAAACAGATCATGGCATCAATTGTTCTGCAAGAGAAGTGTGAAGAGCAGAACACTGCATCAAACTCTCTGCATGAGAAGCAGGGGAAACAGATCATTACATCAAACACTTTGCATAAGCAGCAGGAGAATCAGATCATTTCATCCAATGCTCTGCATGAGAAGCAGGAGAAACATGTCATTGAATCAAATGCTCTTCACGAGAAGCAGATCATTGAATCAAATGCTTTTCACGAGAAGCAGATCATTGAATCAAATGCTTTTCACGAGAAGCAGGAGAAACAGGTCATTGCATCAAAGGCTCTGTATGAGAAGCAGGTGAAACAGATCATTTCATCAAATGCTCTGTATAAGAAGCAGATCATGGCATTGAATGCTCTACAAGAGAAGCAGGAAGAGCCAAATGCTGCATCCAACACTCTGCAAGAGAAGCAGGAGAAACAAATCATTGCATCAGATGCTCTGCATAAGAAGCAGATTGTGGCTTCGAATGCTCTACAAGAGAAGCAAGAAGAGCTGAACACTGTATTAAACACTTGGCAAGAGAAGCAGGAGAAGCAAATCATTGCATCAAATGCTCTTCAAGAGAAGCAGGAGGAGAACACGACATTAAAGACTCTGCAAGAGCAACAGTTGGGACAAATCATTGCATCAAACATTCCACAAGAGGAACATAAGGAGAAGCAAGATAAAACCTTATCTTCTGATAGTTCAAATGCTCTGTTGTTTCCACCAGCCAATACTAGAGGAGCCCCACCTCCGTTTCCTGATGATGAGGAGATAAATTGGAAAGAGCTTCAAAGTTCACGTTTACTACCTGGGCAGCCCAGGGCTTTATCCCCATGGACACAACCATCCTTATTGTTAAATGATGTTGCTGGTGCTAGTGCCCCACCGCCATCTTTACCTCCATCAAGATATCATAGTGCACCAGCAACTCTTGGAATTCGTGCTCCATTTCAATTACGTTCTGCAAAGAAAAGTGCAGTGGAAATAAGTCCAATTTCTGCTCCACATGCTGTGCATGGGGTATCTTCTAACCTACAGCCTTCTCGACCTGTTTTTTATGTTACTACCTCACCACTACCTTCAGCAGCACTGCGGCCATCACCCCCTCCCCCTCCCCCTCCCCCTCCAACTATTCGTTCTGGAGCTCCTACTCCACCTCCACCTTCATCTCCACTCCCACCTCCACCGCCACCCCCACCCCCTCCTGCTATTAGTCTTGGAGCTCCTACACCACCCCCACCACCACCTCCACCTCCTATTCATTTTAGAGCACCGCCACCGCCAATTTGTTCTGGAGCTCTTGCACCACCCGCACTTCCTTCTCATTTTGGAGCTCTTGCTCCAGCTCCAGCTCCAACTCCTCCCCCACCCCCTCCTCATTTTGGAGCTCCTACACCCCCTCCACCTCCTCCCCCACGCCCTCCTCGTTTTGGAGCTCTTGCACCACACCCACCTCCACCTCCGCCACCCCCTCCTCATTTTGGAGCTCCTGCACCAGCTCCACCTCCACCTCCACCTCCGCCACCCCCACCCCCTCCTCGTTTTGGAGCTCTTGCACCACCTTTGCCTCCTCCTTTGCCTCCTCCACCGCCTTCTCAATTTGGATCCCCTGCACCACCCCTGCCTCCACCTCCACCTCCGCCACCCCCTCCTCATTTTGGAGCTCCTGCACCAGCTCCACCTCCGCCACCCCCACCCCCTCCTCGTTTCGGGGCTCTTGCACCACCTTTGCCTCCACCTCCACCTCCCCCACCCCCTCCTTGTTCTAGGGCTCTTGCACCACCTTTGCCTCCACCTCCCCCACCGCCTCCTCGTTTTGGGGTTCCTGCACCACCTCCGCCTCCCCCATCCTCTCCCCCACCCTATTCTGGACCTCGCGGCCCTGCTCCACCTCCACCCCCTCCCCCCCCTCGTTCTGGAGTTCTTGCACCTTCCCCACCTCCTCCTCCTCCTCTTCCTCGATCTGGACCTCTTGCAACACCCCAACCTCCTCCTTTACCCCCTGGAGCCGGTGGAATCCGTAACCCTCCCCCAGCTCCACCTTTGCCACCTTTTGTGTCAAGTGGGGGAGCCCCTCCTCCTCCACCCCCTCCTCTTGGAGGACGCAACATTCCTCCACCACCACCACCATCAAGAGGTCATGGAGTTCCCCCATCACCGCCATCACTAGCTGGAAATTTTCCAAATGGTGCCATAGGAGCTTTTGCACCTCCACCACCTCCTCAGGGAAGAGGCCGAGGATCTGTAAGCCGTGGTGGATTTATGTCTCCTTCAACGCCTAGACGAGCATCATTGAAGCCATTGCACTGGATCAAAGTAACAAGGGCAGTGAAGGGCAGCTTATGGGCAGAGGCTCAGATGTATGATGAAGCAATAAAGTACATTTCTAATCATAGACTCTGCTTATGTTCCTCTCTCATTCAGAGTATTACCATCTTGAGAATAAGTTTCCATTTTGCTGGATTTTCTCTAAGAATAAGCATTGTCTTGTTCATATGTGTTAGGCCCCCAGAATTTGACATGTCAGAACTTGAGAATCTGTTTTCTGCTGCTGTGCCAACTTCTGGTCATGGTGGATCAGGTGAAAGATCAGGAGGACGTCGCACAGCAAGAGGGGCTAAATCAGATAGAGTGCATTTGGTAATGTGTCCATGCCTGCACTATGATGAGGTGTAATTATGTAATAATGCAATTCTTTTCCCTTTACTTGTTCCTTTTTTTTCCGTTTGATCTAATTTATGAGTTTTTTTCCTTTCCATTTTAATTTTAGCTTTTAAGTGATTATCAGTTATTGACGCTTTAGTAAATCATTTCAAATTATATATCTTGATTAACTATATTCAAAATATTCATAGCCATGCCTTTGGAGACCTCTTATTTGTCATCTAGAGGATACCCAGACCTGCTCCCATAAACATGTATGCATGCTTGATATACTTTTATGTTTTTCTCTTTTTCCTATTTGGATGTTATGTGTTGATTAAATACACAAGATGATGATACTTGAACAGCAATCCTAAGCAGGCGATCCAGAAGCCTCAGGCTAATGTGTTTGTAAACCACATTTCTTAGAAATTGATAAATATGCCTGTGATTGTAGTTTTGTTAAATGTTTATCCCATAGATGTTAAAGGTGTTCCTATATGTGGTACAATGGGGTGTAATTATGCAATACTGCAATTCTTTCTGTTTTGCTTACTCCTTTTTGATCTAATTAACTTTTCCCCTTCTCTTTTTAATAATTTTGGGTTTTCAGTGAGTATCAATTACTGAAGTTTCAGTAAAGCACATCAAATTATAATATTATATAGCCTCGGTAAATGAAAACTGTTCATGCACACATCTGTGGAGACATCTTTCCTCTCTTATACATGCACACACTTGACCACCTACCTGCATAAACATGTATGCATACATTTAACACTTTTTTTCTCTTTTTGTGTATTTTAATGTTATATGTTGATTAAATGAGTGAGATCTTGATGCTTGAACATCAATACATGTCTAAAGCTTGTTCCCTAGAAGTGTTAAGCTAAATGGGGAAATAAACCATATTTCTTAGAAGTTTGAACTTCTGAAACATGTTTTGTTGGAAAACAATTATAATAAAAATTCATGTATCTTGGACAGAAAAATAGCTAGATTATGAGACGTGTGCATTGTATATGGCATTGGCAAAAGTTTTAGTTCATGGCTTAACACATTTAAGAAAGGCTACAAACCACTACATGCATAAAAGTGATAGTAATGCATTCAAGAGTCAAGACACACATTGATTTGTAGCTATCAGTCTTCAATTGCTGCAATTAGTATTTTAAAGTTAATAAATATTAGAGAGATTTAAATACACACACCCTGGTGTTATTACTTCCAAGTTTCCAATTCCCAAGTCCTTTGCATAATTATAAATTTGCTTATAGGTTGCACAAATGCATCAAAGTTATCCTGGTCAATGAACTCATTAGAATTCTGAGCTCTATAAACAAGGATAGGAGTTCCACAACTTCAAATGTAAATTACATTGTTTTAGAAGACTTTTGTAATATTTATACAGGTTGAAAACTTGAAATCTTTTCTTCGTTAGTATTTGTGGTCTGACATTACAGGATACAATTTTCAGTTCAAAGCATTTGTATTATTTTAAGGTTATAAGAAAGTTTGTTATAATGGATGTGTGCAGGTTGATTTAAGAAGGGCTAATAACTGCGAAATTATGCTTACTAAGGTCAAAATGCCATTACCGGATGTAATGGTAAGCGATTTAACAATGTGATGGAATACGTGTTGCAATTATGTTCATTTGGGGTTTGATAATGGGTAGCTTGTAATTTGGTAATCTTTTCATAGCCGACAATGCCAACTGAATATTAACTTGGTAATCTTCTCTAAGATTACAATCAATTTTTTTCACCAGTTGATTGTTGGCAGCATAAACATGTAACTTGTGATATTTGCAAAATATTAGAAATTGCTTTTTGTCCTTATTTAATACCTGAATCTGCATGTCATTTTTTTTCCATGTTAGCATTAGTTTCTTTCATTCTTGCATGATCTCCAGGCACCTTGAATTCATAAGTTGTCAATATCAATGTATTTTAATTTTTTGCTCAACCCGAGAGGTGAATGTTTGAATAGGAATGTTCCATCTTGTAGTTCCTTACTGTCAACGTAGCTTGTCAGGCTGTTATTTTCTATGTTCTATTCCACTATTTTATTTTTATGATTTTGCAGTTCTGAATTCCAAGTAGGCTATGTGAATGAGTTTACTTGGATAAATTTGTAAGGGTTAAATCCATAAAGCAATATGCAACTTTTTTCCCTTTCTATTTTGCTGATTATCTTTCTTTGTTGTTCTGTGGTTGCAGAGTGCAGTACTGGCTTTGGATGACACAGTTTTAGATATTGATCAGGTAGAAAACTTGATAAAGTTTTGCCCCACAAAAGAAGAAATGGATCTCCTCAAGGTAGGCACCATTCAGAAAAGTTGTTGCAGGAATCCTTTTATTTAATGGTATGCTGTGTGTCTCACCATTAGATAAATGGATGTCTTTGCATTTTAGACTTTTCTCAATTAAATATCTGACTGCTGGGCTTCTGTACTTAATCCTATAAAGGAGCAGCAACAAATAATCCTTTCTTCTGCAGTTTGCCATAATATTTTCTATTTGATTCCTGATTTACTCTTTGTTTTATTGACTTTACTTGGCTTAAAATTATAGGGATATAATGGAGAGAGAGAGAATCTGGGCAAATGTGAGCAGGTTTGGACATCTCTTTACTTTTGAAAATATATTATTCTTAAAGTTGATCAAGGAAAGTGCTTGTTTTTGCTTGTATCAGAGGTTAAGAAATTTATCAGCATTGGTGGTGGTGTTGCTGTGCTAAAAGATTATAATGCATGCTATAGAGTTGTTATTATCTTCTGATTTGGGCTTAGTGATTGCTTAGATACTGTTACCTCCTGAAAGGCACAAGGGTTATTTTTATGCTAGATAGCATGCATTTTGAGATGGCTTGGTATCAGGGGGTCCCATTGTCCATGTCCACACCCAAAAATCATGACAAATTTGTGCTAGAATATGAGCATTCCTCGAGGAGGCTTCGTCTCTGATAACTCTGATTTCCTTGAACAGTTCTTGAACCCTTGCCTCCAATTCATCAATGGACTTTATCCTTAGAAATTGCAAACGGAATGAAGTTCCCGTGTCCCAAACTCGACAGATAGAAGACAGAGTGGATACTGAACCAGTTAGAAAAACTGCCTCCCGCGTTAAGATCTCATACCCAAACTTCAATACAATCCAGAGCTAGTCCCCCTGGGCACAAGGGAAAGATTTGTGACCACCTAAGTTGTACTTAGTTGGATTTCTTCAATGAGCAACCGAAGTCTTGAACAAGTCCCTTGTTCATCATCAAGTGTTAAGAAGTCCAGCAGGCCACTTTTGGCCTTTTTCAATTTTTTGCATGTTCATACTTGTTATCACACAACTTGTAGTTGTCTCTAAAGGTTATCCTATCCAAGATGGTAGAGGTGTAGACAACTAAAGAGGTGACCCAAGAGATGCCACGGTTCCCAATGCAAATTGGTGTCACGCTAATCGAGGCACTCTTCAATTTAGATCTAGCCTAAGCAAGACCAAGGGTGAGACCGTAGCTAACCTATGAAGGCTAGCGAACCCACTCAAGACCTTCTAGGGAAATGTGAGACAAAATGTGAAGAGATCAAGAGGGATAGATCTAGATCTAGAATGGATAAGTGGACCCAAGGAGTTAGGGTTTGGTTGAAGAGGCTTATGAGATGACAAAATGTTCAACCAATAAAGGATAAGGCCACTTATAGGTTAGAAGTAGTAGATCTAATACCAAGTAAAAGTACCCAAGTGGGGCCCACGAGGTAAAAATTAAGATGAATTGGCACTAGGGGTTTGCTATGATATGGATCTATGGATTTGAGAAGAAAAGAGCAATACCCACGAATGGGATCTAGCAAATGGCCACCTACCCAACAAGTGCGACCTACCTTGGAGAGGCCCAGTGCCTTAGATCAAGGGGCAAATGGAGTTAGATGTCCACCAAATTTGAGATCAGGAATGTTAAGCTGATTATTAAGGTGGGTTTTAATTATTAAGCCTAAATGTTTGCTAGATCTCCATAGATATGAAAAATAAAAAAATACAAGGGTTTTGAGATCTAAAAATAATGGATAAGCTAAGGAAGTAAAATATGTACCTTTCAAGCGTACCTGGATAATGAGATGGATGCTAATTATGACGAGGATTACTTCCCCACAGATCAAATGAAGAATTTGTAGTTTCTCTTGCTAGTGCGATTTGCCCAAGTCCACATATGCGCCCCTCTCTTCCTGCAAAACCAATGAGACAAAGTTCAATTAGCCAACAAAACGAGGGTAGATACAAGCTAGAAGTGAAAGATAGAAAATGATTGGTACAAAGACAAAATCACTCCCTGTTTGATCCCAAAATTTGACAGAAGATTGCAAGGCAAGCCTCCCCACCAATGTGGACTCCTCCCAAATTGTCTTCTTCACTTGTAAATCAAAATTGTGGAAAAAGATACAAGATAGCTACAAAACATCCTTCCGTGCAATGGAAGAAGCATTTACAATCATCATAATCAAACACCCAAATCAAGATCCAAGTATGTGCTCAAAAAGTATTTCTTCTATTCCGGTAGCCAAGAGCAAAAATCTCTAGATGCCTTTACAAGAGGGGGGTCTCTTCCTTAAATAGGATGAGGGAGACCAAAACCCTAAACCACTTTTGAAATGAGTGGTTGAGATCAAAAGATAAAATAATACAATCAATGGCTAAGATGAGCCGGTACAATATAACATGGATCACTCACATGAGGGGGGTGCGCACTAAGAAGAAGCCTAAGGTGGGTGCGCACCACATAAAATGACTAAGATACAAGTTGTGCCACATAAGATGACAAGGACAAGACACTAGGAGCACATGGTGGGGCTAGGAGGCATTACTTTCCTTCACTAGCATCACCCCATGGCACAATAATATAATATATGACTCAATGACATGTCCAAGTGTACAAATGATCAAATCTTGGCCCCCTCAACTTAGAGAAGAATGCATCAAAACACATCCTGATGACTGTGTGGACCCAACTGAATGCTGCAAATTGATCTGGAAGGAGTGAGATACACCATAGATGACCTCGGAGCAGACCTCATGCCAAAACCTTGCTTTAATTGCCCAAATCGATTTCCTAAATGACCTTTTTATTCCATTTTTATTCCACTTGAAAAACCACCAAACTGCCAACAACCCACTGTCTGGTGCCTGGGCACAAAATCTGACTGTACCATCATGTCCAGAGGGGGGTAATATGGTAATAACAAGTGGCTGGACCACCCCCTTCCTCTGTAGTGCCCTAGGCAACGACTTGCCTCCAATGCATCAGCTAGACATGCCACATCAACATGGGCAAACTGGTCAACACGTGAAAAACTGGTCAAATCATGTCTGGGAGTGCTTGAAACTGAAAGATAAGTGTCTCAATGGATCTAGAAGACCCAAATCCACTAGAGATGAGTACTCATACACCTCATGGTAACCTGTAAGATCATCTTTAGCATCCACCATACCCAAACAAATAAAAATATGATGATCTGGAAATAATAATAATCAATAAAAATTGCATCAATCATCATCTAAAATCTCTGCCCATCATATGGAGTCATCAAAAGGTATATAAAGGACCATACATCAACATCATATAATATAAGTGGTCCATTTCATCACGGATCCCAATGTTGACCTTGGTCAAACTAGGTTTGACCGGTCAAACTTATCAAAATATGACCATGGCTAAAGAAGCCATGCTGTTGCAAGTGCAAATGGTTAAGACATGCTCTTTAAATCATTTTCATAGCAAGACTTTAAAACATTAAGCATTATTTCACTGGCAGTTAATAGATAATAGCAGGTTAATTAATAATTTACTTTCACAAAGAACCTCAAGAGTATACTCATTTGTAGACATGATCAATTTGCTAGCAGAGGGTGAAGGCTAAGGATGCAAGGCTAAGCCAAAGGGGATGACTTGACTGACTTGACATTGTGATACTTTGGATAAGGGAAATGGTGTTACACACTTAAGCATGTGTTGGACAAAGAAAACACAAGGAATGGCGGTGTCTCACAAATGGGTAAGTTGTTTAGAGAAGTGCTTATTCATCCTTGGCAAAATGTCTACTACTAGAACCGTTGTGAACTAGGTGCCCGACTAACTGTAATTTGAGGTTCTAGGGGACACTTAGAATTAGTTGTCCCTTGCTCCATCTCATATCATAACCCGTAGGCTCAATGAGGAAAATTTCATCTAAGGTCAACAGTCTTTAGATTTGGCATATACTTAACCACTGCTTTATTTGGACCTTGTTGTCCACTAATATGCACACCAACAACAAAAATCTTTCGAAAGCTGTTTCCTCACTGCAAGTGGGGAAGGTGTGGCCTTGGGGGCAAGCAATGAGCCAGGTACTGTGACCTGAATCCCAACTCCTCCGTTTAGGCAAAATCCTAACGAAGCCAAGGGGGGTTGTCCCTAACAAAGAGTTGTCTATGGCTCTATGTTTTTTAAGTGTTTTTTGATGATGTGATATGGATGGGTGTTGTTTAGGAGTTTTTTGATGAACACAATAATATTGAGCAATCCACATTGCAATTACAAAACACAATGATTGAGATAACAATATATGAAGACTGGAAATTAAAGCATCCACAGAATAAAAATGACTTAAGCAGATATAAAGGACAAATGGTCCAATTAAGGTGATGCATAAAAATTTCAAGACCAGTGCCAAATGGAGTCAATAAAGTGCTTGGGGATGCTGAAAATACACGTCTCCATATAATGTTTCTGAGATCGTTTTGAAATTGTTCTTGGTAAATTTTATTGTGAATTTTAGGTGTTCTTGATTATTATGGCTAGGGAATTTCCAACCGATACGCAAGGTACTGGAAATCTAACTGGAAATACCTTCAGTGGCTCCGTTCGAAGACATGACGGACCACCAAGTTCTCTAGGCTAGGTGTTCAAGGAACTTAACCAACAAGCTAGAGTCTGGACGTGGTTGCCCGGCGCCCCCAGTTGGAATTTGCCCACTACCTGAGTATTTATCGAATAACGCCGGTTCGTTGGTTATGGGGGTGAAGATTTTATTATGGTTTGAATTTGAGCGATTAGGCAACCAATACCGTTTCTGAGTATTCCAACTTTTTTAGGGTTGGGCAGAGCATACGCGGCAAGGAGAAACGAATAAATTCAAGTTTTAAAGGGGGTGTGAGTTGGAAGTGTTTTAAATTAGAGCACAAAACGAACCTCTTCGACAGAGAGTGCTCTTGACTTGTCTTATGACAAAGTTCAAGAGACTTAACTAATCTATATGCAAATACACAATGCAAACAATACTCTCTGACAGAGAGTGCTCTTGACTTGTATTATGACAAAGTTCAAGAGACTTTGGTTCCTTTTAGAGTTTGACAAATTACAAGCAAGAAACTCAAATGATAGCTCAAAAATAAAATGAAAAGGCTAACTAACAATTAGTATTCTAAGCATGAAAATGAAAATTAACTAAACAATTAGTGTTCTAAGAGCAAAATGGAAAACTAATCTAAGCATGAAATCACTCAAGAAAATGACACTACAAACTTCCCCAAATGGGGGAAGTTGGATGTGGGGGATTAAAAACCCCGCTTGCAAACTTTATTAATCAAGTACAATGCTTGGGATTTTAACCCTTTGAAAAGAACTTGGAAAATGAAATAGAGGAAGCTAATAAGCTCTTGAGAGCTTTTACAAAAGGAGAATGGTTATGATTTTGTCTTCTTGGTTCAAATCTTCTTATGTTTTGGATCTTCTTTGGTTCAAATCTCCTTGTTTCTTGCTTCTTCTTGGTTTGCTTTTGATCTTACTCTTCTCTTTTCTTCAAGTGCCTACAATAAACCAAAGACTCAAGCACCCATTATTTGTTATAAAAATGAAATCTAAGATGTAATATGCAAGCTTTGAAATAAACTAAGATCTAAGATTAAAAATGAAAATGCAAGCTTAGAACAATGAGATCTGATGCAAAATTTAATGAATGCAACTAAATTCAAAATGAGATCTAGAATCAATGTGCAAGATTAACGAATGGAAACTAGCTAGGATGCAAATATTTAAATGCTAACTTTGTAAAAGAAGTCTAATGCAAACTAACAACTAAACTAGATGCAAACTTTAGCTAAGATCTAAACTAAACAAGGAAGGAGAAAACAAAGTAGAGGAGGATAGGATGAATGGGAGAAAAGGTAAGAAAATAAGAGACTTAAGGAGATGAGAAGAGGAAGCTAGGAAAGGACTGAAAGCAAAGAGGAAAGGGCAGCGAATGAAGAATGGGATAGGACTGTTAGAGGACTGAAATTGGTCCACAAAACAGTGAGCAAAAACCAAGAAATAGGGCAGCCAATGAAGAATGGGACAGTAGGCTGTGAAAGGTAATGAAAGGGATTGCCACAAGAAATGAGATAGGGCAGAAAACAGTAAAGAAAAAAGATGTCTGAAAACAAAGTAGGAAAGGAGGAGAAAGACAAGGATGAAGGAATGAAGACGAGAGCTAGAGGAAGAGAATGGCAAGCCAAACACGGCTAGAGAGGATGAGAGGCTAAAGAGTAGGAAAAAGTGGTTTTAGGGCCTCTTATAGTAACCGAGTAACCAATGTTTTATAATGATTTTGTTGATTTAAGATGGAACTTGGAGCAAAGCGAACTCCTTGTGTTTCTTCCTTGGAACAATCCAAACTTTGTAGATCCTGAAAAGACACCAAATGTTAAACGAAAAGGCTTGTGATCTTGAAGATGAGCTAGATGCATCTGAGCTCACACCCTTCTCCAAAATGGCAAGACCTGTCCAAGATCAAACAACTCAAACAACCCAGTGAGATCAAATAAACAACTAGTATGCTAAGCATATAAAGATTTTATCAACATTAATACAACTGAATATTTCTTGCTCGTATAATCTTTTGATACAAATAGCATAATCAACCAAATTGACAACTGCAAATGGTAGATCCTACGTTCTATGAAATAGACTTCTAAAGCTAGCTCATTTGATCATTCACATAGGCATTTAAACTGAAAGGATGGAAAGGAATCACCTCACAAAAGACATTCACCAAAGACACCAAGTCGCATGGACCTCCAAAGTCTGATTTTATTCCAATAGTAAAGCATAAACAAATACAAAATTCTACAGAGTAAGTTTACATCCAAAAGTCCATCTCAAGAGAGAGCCAAAGGCCTCTTATTTATACAAAATACAGAGCTACCAAGAGCCCATTCGAATGCATGAAGAGAGAGGCCCAAGAGGGGCTCACTCACCAACCATCTGGAGTTCATGTGGCAGATTGATGCGAATTGGAGTTAACCGAATGCTGGGTTCGGCGTGAATGAGGGTGAGGTGGTGATTGGGGAGGTGGCAGCCCTCTCTTGAAACAAACGCCCACCCAATGGAAAGCTTGCCCACCAAACAAATGAATGGAACCTTCACGCACGAGTCCATCCACGTGAGGGAGGCCCATATGAAGGCTCATGTCACTCTTCCTTTGATCAATTCGTATCTTCCAAAGATGAACCTTATAACATGTGCATTTTAACTTTGATTTAGATGCCCACCACACTCACGATTGGAACCTTCACCCATACCTCATGCGATTTGATGGAGCCCACGTGAAGGAGGGGGGCCGTACACCCAATTTAATCCAAATTTCATCATTTGACTTTAATAACATGACCTCTCCCTTTTTTATGTGATCGTACATCCTTATTGAATCATAATGCATCCCTTTTCCATGAATTTTTTAATCAATTTTGACTTTTTTGAATTTTGTCTCTGGTGCACTTTCTCATTTTATGGCAATTAAAGTGCAGTTTGTAGCATTTTAGTGAAAACTGGCCCAGAGGCGATGTAATTGCCCGGAAACTGAAGAATGAGGGTGCTAGGGTAAAGAGGATGCTTTGAGCGTCAAAACGAGCCTCCCCATGCCAAATTCCGCCTCCAGATGAGGTTTTTATCACAACTTGAAAAATTCCATTTAAACCATTAAAAAATGGTCTAAATTACAGAAAAATTATTTTTCTCGGAATCAAACGAAACTCCTAGGGGACATAGTGCATGTTCATACGACTTAATCGAGATGGCTAACACGTAAAAAATCCTAGACACAAGACTCTAATAACCACATTAGGTTTTGACCACCATGGAAAATACTCCAACTTTGGAGGTTTGAGTGAAAAACTCAGGGATTATACGCCACTGATGAGTAACGCATAATTCCTAAGGAAACAACACTCTAGAGTATCCCCCAAATGGCTAAACCTAAGGATAGCCGAGTCTTTTATAAAAGGACCTCGTTTAGACCAACTTTTTACAAATTCCCCATGGGGGTATGAACATGTAGTTATTACAAATGGGGCAAAATTGCCCTGAAAATGACTTCTGAGCTTTTGAACCCTGATGATGAACATTGAACATGTTCATTAAACTGGCGGCTCACAAGAAATTCAGCTATTGTACAAAATAGCTGGTAACAAACCTTTCATTTCATTTCATATCATTTACTTGGCCAACAAGCTTTAGATTTAGCATACATTTATCCATTGCTTTTTTAGGCCTTTAGGACCCCTCCAGGTTGCATTTACATTTCATTGCATTTCATTTCATAACCCTTTTCATTGGGCTTTTACAAAAGATATATATCAATAATTTCCAAAGGTAGTACAATTTGCTTCAGGTTTTGGCCAACACAACTCAAGCAACTATGGGGACTTCCACAATCAAGATCAAACATCGGGGCAACCGACTAGAGAGATCAAGGTATAAAATCCAACTCACCAAAGGCAAGTTTTGTTGCCAACTCAGAGCCGAGACACAAAATAAACATGGATGTTGTCCAACACAGAGGCAAAAGCGGGGAGGTCCTCCATATCACAAGTCAAGTTGTAAGTCAGGGTAAAAATCAATAATGAGGAAAGATAAATGGATGGATGGAGACAAGTGAAAATGGTGCCTAAGCTAGCAAGTCAAAAAGACAATAGTGATCATGTCCACATTCCTAAGAATGTAAAGACCAACGAGTATAAAACAAGAGTTTCCAAATGTCAGTAATACAATCATGCATATAATCCATAATAACCAATTTCATTTAACATATATATACTGCCAGATCATAATTACTATATGCCAAGTCAAGCTATCAAAATGACCTAAACAACAAGATAATACTACCAATGCACATCATATATATATACTGGGTCATATATTTGTATCTGTAATCTGGGCCAACTATACCCACTGAGAACACTGTTGCTGAAACTTTGAACACTGCCCTGTACCTGTATGGAATAAAAGGTCATCATCTCAGTCGTCAAATTTGAGGTCTTAAGGTTTAGCCTTGGCATAAGGTCTACTGCATGTGTGATATAAGGCTGCTCTGATGTGTGAATGATCACAAATAACATTGTTCATCATAGCCGATCTAACTGAATATGTGCAAAGGCAAAGCTAAAAAATGTGCAGATATCTGCTCTGTAACCATGTTAGCCCAGCTATTATGGATGTGATAACATCTGGCTCCAGCTGGGACAAGTGCTCTAAGGGAGAGAGTGCTTGAGAACCTCAAAATCTCTGGTCCCCAACACTAACTGCATCAATCTTCAATCCAACACTCAACCATTTTGCTTTCATCTTTATTTGTACCTATTTCTACACACAAGGAAAGCAAACTACCACGTGACGCATGTATGGGATACAAATAAAATAAACTGCATAAATGAAATACTAATTTGGAGCATAAATTAAAGTGCATGTAAAATGAAAATACTAACTCAGAATTTTTTTAACATTTTTATTTTATTAATGCAAATGCAGGAGATGAGAAAGGATTAGAAAGGAGCGGACTCAAGGAACTCAACAGAAGGAAAAACACTCAAAAGAAAGACAAAAAGACTCGCAATACTCAACACAGAAAAAAAAAGGCACTCAAATCCTACTGCTCAAGTGAGCTTATTCAAAGACCTACCTACTCTAAACAGGAAAGAGGAGTCAATCAAGACTCATGGTCAGGAAGTAATGTTTCAGTAACCTCTCGTTTACAGGTAATTCCAATTCATCACCGTCCAATGTTTCCAAGAAAACTGAACCCTTTCCTGCTATCCTGCTTACTTGATAGGGGCCCATCCATAATTTCTCAAAATTTTCGTGATTTCCAGGCTTTTCTTTGTTTTCATCCCAAGACTATATCACCAACCCCAAAAATTACATCTCTACTCTTTTGGTCAAAAGTTCCTTTAATCCTTTCTTGCTCTATGACCATTCTATTCCAAGCTTCTCTTCGGGTTTCATCCAATTCAACTAACTTGTCAATTCTTGCTTGCAGGGCTTCTTGTTCTGAGGAACATTGTTGCAAAAGTTCATACACAAGGATCTGGAGGTTTATGGGCAATCTACAATTTTGGACATATACGATTTCAAAAGGAGCTTTACCTGTTATCCTTTTAACGGTTGTTTGATCTGCCCAGAGAGCATACTTAAGTTTATTATCCCAACTCCTTTTGTTTTCCCTAATCATTTGCTTTAAAAGCCAGATTAAAATCTTATTGCTTGATTCTGCTAGACCATTTCCTTGTGGGTAATAGTTGGAGAAATGAGAAAGACTGATTCCATGATTTGAAGAAAATGAGGACATATCTTCTTTGCTAAAGGCTTTTGCATTATCAGTAGTTATCTTCATGGGACAACCATATCTAAAAACTATGTTTTCTAAAATTGCTAGGTGGTCGGTGGGAAGTGATGAATAACTTGAAATCGTGCTAGAAGCATTTTGAGCTCCCGTGTTCAAAGATGTTGGTGAAGGAGTAGGAATGTGAGATGCATCAGTAGAGTGCATACTCTCTTCACTAATAGGTATCTCACAGGGAAAAAGAAAACTAGGGATGTCCCTAAGTAACGGATAACGTAAAGACAACTCATCTTCATTGGTTGCAATGTTGGCATGAGGCTCTTCTTGAAAGATAGCTCGGTTGTTTAATGAGAAATCCCCTTCAGGAACATCATGTATTAGGGCATGTTCTTGCCAACTCATAGAGTTGCCATTCACTTGCCTCAAAACACCATCTTCCAAGGACATATGAGATAAATGATTAGGAACATCAAAAAAATGATATTCATTTGGTTCTTCATCATTCCCCAAAACAGGGGAAGGATGTGTTCCCTCAATGTTTTTTTCCCAAGGAATAATGTGATTAAGTCCTTGCCTTTCTCTTTCCATATTATGATCAACCAATGTAATCCATTCACTAACCGTCCTAGGTATACGTTCACCCCTTCTTATTTGATCTAAATCAGTCTCAAAGTTGTTTGTTTCCGTGATGGGCTCAAGTTTAGTTTGTGGGTTCACATCACTAACTTGGTTCAATGCTCTAATTTCTTTCGACACTTCTCCAACGAAGTAGTTCAAGATTTATATCTCTAGCAAAATTAGCTCTATCCCTCTCTTTCTCAGAAGAACTATCATCTCCAAAAGATCTCCAAATCTCTTCTCTTCCTGTACTATGATCCTCATTATGGCTACCCATGACCATAAAAATGCCCTCAGGCAACAATTCTCCCTCACCATATGTGTTCCTTAGACCATCCTTGTAACTTTCAAGGTGACCATTGTAAAATGGCTCCCGATATATCCTAACTAGAGACCCATCAGAGTTAGGAATAGTAGCGTATGACAAGTCCATTTGAAGATGTCCCCCTAGTTCAACAGGCCACTTTCTACACAAAAGCATTCCGTAGATTGGGGGTAGATATATGACTACTATGTCCATTAGCATGGATATATCAGGGCATGAAAATAGGTCAGCTCTCAAGTTCTTAATTAAACCAAAAACTTAGACTGGTCTTGAGTCAATTCCACACACATTCCCGTAAGGCCTAGTTATTGTTGGTGGTGATGTTTACAATGCAAGATGCACCTACCTCAAGGAGAGGTGGCACCATCCTAATGGATTTGGCTACCAAGTGATTCCTAAATCAATGCAACCTATTGTAATGTCCCCATTTTGACCCCCTTTTTCATTAAATCGTAAATGATGTAAATATTGTTATTTAATCATGGTGAGGAGCTCAAGGCCAAGGCCCCACCATTGATTTAGCGTTTTATGTATCGGCAATTAAAAATAGATGCCTATGGTTCTTGTGCTAGATAGGCACAATGTAAATTAAGACATCATGTAAATACGAATTTTAATTAAAAAAAACCCACAACTAGCTATGCAATGCAACAAAGAGATGGGGGCATGATTCTACAAGGAATAGGGAGGGAAATTATTCAAACTCTTGAGCCAATGGTGTTAATCCATGTGTCAATGAGAAAACCCATAAACCACCAACTACCCATTTTGGGTTATGCACCCAATCATTTAATTCTTCCAGAAATTGGTTGAGGCAGTTAATGCCTTGGGAATGAAGAGGTATGGCAGCCAATTTCGTGCATGGGCAAGCCATCAACCTGGAAAAACGTACTTTTGCTTCTGGGGCAAGAAAACACCCACGAAATGGTGCCCAAAGCCATTCTGAACCGATAGTTTTTCCTCCCTCACGCAGTCTGAGCTAGCTGGGCTTTCCCCATCACGTTTTTTACCAATTTCCTGCATTTTTCCATAGCTGGGAGCTCGTTTCTGTGTTACACAGTGGCTGGGAGAAAGGGAGTCACGTTTTGGGGGTTTATAGAGGTCGTTTTTTGCCCCTGAAATGTAGAAAAACGTTTTCTGAAAACGAATTTGCTCTCCCAGGGTTTATTCCCCATCCACCAGTTCGTTTTGGTTGCCCACGTTTTTCAGCACTTGTGTTTTGTTGTAGGGTGCACCCCTGTGTTGGTTGGAAATTATGAACAAGAATTAGGAGTGGAAGTGGACCAGAATTGGCTTGATAAACCTAGTGAGGTGGTAACCTCTCAAGAGTATCACAAGGGCTGGTTATTCTTCTATGCACACATTGAAGGACACTAGAATGGGAGGTATGGTCTGAGGGACTGTGTATAGTGAAGGGAATACTTTCTTGTGCCAGGTGTGTAGGTATTGTGGAGACCAAGATAGATAGATCTTGCAGAGGGTGCCCATATCTCTATGGATGATCCCACTAGCTTAGCAATTCTCCTTCCATTGCCTAACAGCCTGGTAAACCCAACTGTAGCTTGGCTTGGCTGATTTGGTGTATCTTTGAGCTATGTGTGAGTCTGCTGTTCCCTGATTCCTTGTAGAGAGCATGCCCAGCTCGGGGGTGGCAGTGTGTTGAGATATTGACGATCACAACTGGCCTATGGTTGGGCGGAACGTTGCAGTTGCATAGCCAGTTGCTTGGGACTACTTTGTTATAAGATAAGTACTCTCTTGTGTTAACTTTGCAATTATTTATTTGATGAATATCGTGAATGTATGATGGATGTGTTATTGTAATTACTTCTGCTGTGTTTTCTTATAATTATACATTTCCATATGTCCTTTTATATTATGTGAATGCTTATTTAAAATTTCATGGGGCTAGATGCCCAGCTTTAACATCACGTTCTCTCTATCATGCTGGTATGATGGGAGGGGACATTACACCTATTATCTCCTAATTTGTACATTAGGTGGATTTCTTGCGAGCCGCTAGAATTGTGAACATGTTCAATGTTCATCGTAAGTGTTTAGAGGTTCATCAGGCCAATTTTTTGGCCCTTTGTAAAATTTGCATGTCAAGACCCCTTGAGGGAATTGTAATAAGTTAGTCTAAGCATGGTCATTTTGTAAAAGGCTTGGCCCACCTTAGGTTTAGCTGTCAAGGGGATACTCTAGAGTGTTTTTTCCTTAGGAATTATGCGTTGCGCTTCAGTGGCGTATAATTCTTGAATTTTTCACTCACACCTCCAAAGTTGGAGTATTTTCCATGGCAGTGGAACCTTGGGAGGTTATTAAAGCCTAAGTGTCTATGTATTTTTACATGCTAGCTATCAGTAATAAATCGTATGGACATGCACTAGGTCCCCTAGGAGTTTGAGTAAGTTCCGAGAAAATAAAATTTTCCATAAAATTAGACCATTTTTTAATGGTTTAATTGGAAAATTTCAAATTGTAATAAAAGCATGGTTCGAAGGTGGAATTTGGCGCAAGGATGCTCATTTTCACGCTCAGAGCGTCCTCTATACCCTAGGAACTAGTCTTCCTATGTTTTGGGTGATTAAATTATCACGTGGAGCATTTTTTCTTATCAGGCCTACAGAATGGCATTTTAATGCTAATGGTGCGACAAATTGCACCAATATAAACAATAAAATATAATAAAATAAAGAAATAAGCACATGCCAAATGACTTGGCTTCTTGTACCTAAAGGAGGGCGAGTATCTTCCTTCACAAAAGCGTCACTTTGGATTTGATTTGAAGTCAAAATTGAAGGTCAAAATTTGAGTTGCGCCCTCCTTGAATTAGATGGGTGACTTCCTCATGTGGCTCTTGCTCGTTTGTTGGGAGTTATTTACAATGAAGAGAGGGGCGCCCTCTCTTGAGGTGGTAGCCACCTCGTATGAAGACACCAACCAAGTAATAGTTAAGCTTAGTTCAACGCTTAAGTTTCTCCATAAATCAAGAATGTGCCCCCTCTCTCAACCCTTTCTCATGCGCTCCACTCCTTCCCGATTCTTCTATAAAAGCAAGTGCTTGCTCCATTATTGAAGGGGGATGCAAGGAACCTTTGCTTGATTTGTACTGTAATGTTTGTTGCCTTTGTGCAACTATCTGAATAAATTGAGACTTTGGAGGTCAAATGGTGCATGTCTGGGAGTTGGTGATTTCTTATGAGGTAATATTGTTCAAATTTATGCAATGCTAGTTTAACTTGGTAATCAGATTCGACTTAGAGGGCTTTTTCTTAAGCACATAGGGCAAGTATTTGTAGTCTTCAAGTTACTTGTTTATGTTTTGCATTTAAAAAATTTGAGAGTAGCATGCTTTAGTAAGTTAAAATTCATGTTCTTTTGATCCTTTATATGTTAATATACCAGATCTAAGCCTTGTTTGCAAGTGTGTAGAAGTTTCCGGATTGCTTTGGAGTAAGGGGCAGAGCTCAGCTGCATCTTCCTCTTCTTCAAGTTTCAGAAGAATCACTCCTTAGTTTGTTCCCATTTGTTTCCATAGATCTCAAAGAAGATTCATGCTTGAGTAGGATTCTCCTTTTTTCCCCTTCAAAAATCTAAACTCTCTCTTCTTGGTTACTATTTTCTTGCAAGTAAATTAGAGCTAAAGTCTTCATCATTTGTTGTTTACTTGTTCAAATTAGATCTAAAAGTGCTTTAGATTCACATTTTTATAGTTAGATCTAAGTACTTGAAGTATTAATTTTTCTTACCATTTGCAAGTACTAAGTTGTATAATTTTTGTTATAATACTAACAAATACTAACATTCTAACAGGTTTGTTCTTCGTTGATTTTTGTCCTTTTGTCATAGAAAATCGAAGGAGCAAAGCGATTTTGGGAGCTTGACCATCAAAGAATACCATTTTTAATCCCTTGTACTTATTTAAGCTTCTTTTAATCTAATAAAGTCTCTTGAATCTCGTTTTTACGGATCAAGAGTGCTCTCTTTCGGAGAGTTAAAACTTGTAATAAATTAATAAAAAGGCAAGTGGGATTACGGCTCCCACACCCCCTTCCCCCATTTTGGGGAAGCATGTACCTGTCCCCTTTACTTTCTGCTTTAGATTAGTTTTTGCTTGCTACATTAGTTCTTTCAATTATTGCAACTAGATCTAGATTTTTCTTTTAGTTTTTACTTTACTTTATTTTGGGAATAAACTGAATACTAACCCCCTTGCTTTGTCGAGTATGGTCTTTGACCTGAAAGAGACTCTTGGGTAGTAATTAGAGAACCTTTCTTTTGCTTTGTGTTGTCCGCCAATATGCACACCAGCAGCGGAAATCTTTCGAAAGCTGTCTCTTCACTACAAGTGAGAGAGGTGTGGCCTTGGGGGCAAGCAATGAGCCAGGTATTGTCACCTGAATCCCAGCTCCTCCGTTTAGGCAAACTCCTAAGGAAGCCAAGGGGGGTAGTCCCTAAAAGAGAGTTTCACTAAGGCTCTATTATTTATAGTGTTTTTAGGTGTTGTGATGCGGATGGGTGTTGTTTAGGAGTTTTTAAATGAGAGACAATGAAAGATTTAAATGTAAAGCAAGATAGCGCAATCCACGTTGCAAATACAAAATGAAAGATACACTTGGGCAATAAATAAATCACTTTTCACGTAAATATAAGCAAATACTCCAATGTTTGATATTTAAGCATACAAAAATATATGATGAAGGACCAGTGCCTTATGGAGTCAAAAATAAAAGTGATTGTAAAACTTGATATAAGTGCTTGAAATAGACAGTTTGTGAGAACGTTGTGCAGCTTATCTTGGTAAATTTAAAGTTTTAATTGTCTTGATTATTAGGGCTAAGAACAAGGTATCAAAAGAATAGTGGAACCCTATCCAAGAAAACTACTGGCAACCCTAGGTGATCGGTCGGAAGCACCCAGATTCAAGAGGATAGGTGTCCAATGTTTGAACCGCCCTCGAGTCTGACCAGTGGATTTCCGGCACCACCTCTTGTGGGAAGAACAGTAATTTGTCTTGGTTGAGGTTTTGGGTAAAAAAATTTTAATTAGATTTTCACTTGTAAATTAACAGGTCTTCCACCTTTTTGAGTACTAGCCCAACCGTTTCCGGTTGGCAGAGCATACGGGTGTAGGACAGAAACCAAGATAAATTAATTAAGGAGTGTATGAGTGGAAAATTTTATTATTAGAGAACCTTGTTCAACTCTCCGACAGAGAGCGCTCTTGACTTGATCTTATGACCACAGTTCAAGAGACTTGCTAAACTTAAAATGCCTAATGCAGGGAGAATGCAAAACTAAAATGCCCTCCAATAGAGGGTGCTCTTGACTTGGATTTGGCCAAGTTCAAGAGACTTTGGTTTATTTTAAGAAGCAGATGAATTGTAAAAGCAGTATATCTCAACTTGAAAAGACTTGAACAATAAGATTGACAGCCAGATATGAATACTACTAACAATACTACTTGCAAAATAAAATGGAGCTGAGCAAATCTAGTGTTCTACCACACAACTTCTAATCTAATAGGTGGGATCGATCTCCGAACAAGATCAACCACTAGAAGCCACCAATCCTGGAAACCTTCCAGCTAGCTGGATGTCCACAAGAAGTTGATGGGGGAGCGAGAAGCTACCACAAAACTATGTGGCCTTTGGGATACAATCCCAAAGTTAGCTATTCTCTGGTCAAGGATTGGAAGAGAAGATAAGATAACTTAAACAAAAATAAAACTAAACTACCCAAGAGTCTCTTTCAGGTCAAAGACCCTACTCGGGAGAGTATGGGGGTAAGTAAATATGGAAGATAAGCAAAATGACTTATTTGAAGTAAAATTAAACTAAGAGCATATGAAAAGATCTAACTAAACCAAACCACAAAACCCAACACTCTTCCCCAAATGGGGAAGAAGACCAAAAAGTGGAGGCCTCCTCCACTTGAAACTTTTATTAAAAGATTACAAATGCCTTGGGTTTAAAACCTTGCAAGGTCTTTTGAGAGATAGGTAATACTTGGAAAAATTTAAGAAGAAACAAGTTTTACTCGCTTTTACAAAGGATAAGTATGTCAAGTTTAAATCATTCTCATGGATCCTTCACTTCACTTTGCTTTGATCCTTTGTTTCAAGATCTTATCAAATATCTCTCTCTCAAATGACCTACACAAGTTCAAAACATCTCAACAAGGCACCCATCAACCATTAGCTCAAAAACCAAAGATGAATCTAGTTAAGTCTAGATTTAAAAATTTAACTTTAAAATGGAAAATGCATGAGATTTTAACATGAAATCTTAACTATGATGAAACGGACCAGTGAACAACAAACTCTTGAAATGTGCTAGAAAAGAGATCTAAAGTATAAAAAATTTGAAATATTGTATGTGAAAAATTCTATCTTTTAAAATAAAATAATAATTCACTAAGTATGAGCTATGCTAACCAAACAATGAGATCTAGTATGCAAAAGGTAGCTAACTACTAACTCCTCAAAGTATGAAATATGATCACTAACTAACTGAATGCTATAATACTAAATGCAACAATGCAAACTAATTATTTAAAATCAACCAAACTAACCCTACTAATCACTTACACTTGATTTGTTTTTTGTTGTTTTTGTTTATGTTTTAGGGCCAAGATGGGAGTGGACGAGAGGGACTTAGGAGAGAGAGGAGGTTGGACGAGTGGCTAGAGGAGGAGGAAAGAGGGACCCAAAAGGAGAGGACGAAAACAATAAGGGAAAAGACACAAAAATAAGGTGAAGCAAGAGCAAGTGAAGAGAAGGGCGAGTGTAGAAAGAAGAGGACCTAGAAGAGCTAGGACGAAAGGAAGAAGGGAGGCTAAAAACGAAATGGAGGAGTAGATCTAGGGCAAAGGAGGATGAACTAGCAAGATAAGGACAAAGGACTACAAGTGGAACACTTGAGAGGGTGAAAACACTGTCTTGGAAATCCTCCGGTTAACCGGTGATACGCCGACAACAAGTGTTAAAAGAGCACAAGGGAACAAATCCCAAGTTATTCTCCAAGGTTGAAGAAGCTTCAACCTTATGGCTTACTAATCTATGGCTTGAAGAGGATAAGTGACTAACTTGGATCAAAACTAGAAAGGCTAGAAAGGGCTTAGCATGCAAGTAAAAAGGTTTCAAAGAGCAAATGGAAGGCTTGAAGAAGTGAAAGCCTATAGTGACAAGTAACCAATATTTTGAATATAAAAGATGGATGGATTCTTTATGAAAACTCTCAAGCTCAATCCTTGAAGCACGAATCGATCTTTTGAAGGAACCTGAAATGCACAAAGGTTAGCAAAATAATGGCAAAGGGGAAGAAGAAGCAACCAAGCTCAAGGTCCCACTTTGCACTTAGGAGATCTGCAAAATTAAACCACTTCAACAATGATTTGATCAAGTCTAGTATGATTAGCCAAAAAAGGGCAAGAAGAGCATGAGTATAACTGATTACTTTTTGCTACTTCTAGATCTTAATTAACCAAGCATAAATGAATAAGTTGAACCCAAATATTCATTCCATGGACATAAAAATGACTTCTAAGCTAGAATGATCAAACAATTATATATGAAATAGCATAAATAAAACAATATCACCTCATTGAAGCTTTAACAATTTCTCATGGACCAATGTGCACATCAATATGACCTCCAAAGTCGAATTTATTCCCAATAACAAGAAGCTAGAACACGATTACAAATTGGCAGAGTAAGTTTGCCCAAAATATCCATGAGATAATAACCCAAATGGGCCTCTCTTTATAGTAAAACTTGAAGCTAAAACCCTAGGTCGAATTAGTAATGAGCATGGAGGTCGAATCCCAATCAATCAATGGCTTGGCAAAAAAACACAGGTTAGAGTCGAGTTTGAGGTTGGTAGGAGTGGGCATGTGGCAAACTCGACTTTGGGGTAGGTTGAGATTGAGAGCATTGTCCAATAAACATCCTACAACAAGGAAAGGCGTGATCTTTGGTAGGAAAGGCGAGCTAGTTTATTGGATTGACGTGAGCTATGTGGAAGGGCGAGTTGAGGAGTGGTAGGTTGCGAGCTAGTTCAAAGGATGGCAAGTGGCATGGGTAGGTACTAACTCGCATGGGTGAGAGCCAAAGATATATCACAACCAATGAGCATACTCCAACAAGGATAAAACTCGACTTTGATAGAGATTGACGTGAGGATGGTGAAGATTGCGAGTAGGTTATGGTGGAGACACGTGCTAGCAAGTAGGTGTAGATTCGAATCAATGAAAGGAGCCAAGCTTGGTAGGTGTGGTGAGTCATGAGGGCGCCCACCTTATCATTAATACAAAAACCACCAACCCAAACATCAAGTGACACTTCATCAAATCGATTTTTGCATGGAGAGGGCGAATTTACTTGAGTGGATAATCTTCTGGTGACTGGATGGATGACTGGGAAGGCTTGGAGTTGATTGGAATCTTCCTAAATGCTCATTGCCATGTCATTTAGCCCTTTATTTTAATCAAATTGATTAATTTTGGAGAGATTTGGATTATCTCCAAAATATTCAATTTTATTATTTTAATTAATAATTTCTTTGTAAATGACTTTTCAGAGAAAATATTAATTATGAGGCTGAATCGACATCCGAAAGTTGGGTTTCGTTGCTCCATGGGTCATGTGTGATTTTTGGCTTATGAAACGAGCCATCAAACACTAAATTCGGACCTCGGATGACTGACATATTACAGACTCAAATTTCTCTATTTAAACTATAGAGAAATTTAATTAAAATTTAAATAATTAAAAAATATTAAAAACCCCAATTCCGACGCATCCGGTAAAAATTTTTCAAAATTTTTTCTGGGGGTCCTAGAGACTTAGGACATGACCAAAACCTATTCTAATAGTGTCTAGTAGGTTTATACATTATAGTTGGACCCTAATAACCCCCCATGGCCAAATTTCCAAAATCGGGCATTCCAGCTTTGGAGGAAGCGGGAGAAAAACCAAGAGATTATATCTCGCCTGAAGCAAAGTATAATCTGACGGTGAAAAAACTCCCTGGAATACCTTAGTTGTTTAATCCAGTCATGGGGAACCGAGCCACTCAGACCCTACTAGCACACTTTGATACAAACCCCCATGGGGCCATGGTCATGTCGCCTCAAAAACAAAACTGGCTAGCCAAAACTGGCTAGACCCAAATATAATGAAACCCAGATACTCTGGAAGTGAACACTGATGTGTTCCAACACTGGCGGCTCAATAAGGTTTCAACTATTGTACAAATCAGTTGATAACACTTTGTTTATGTATTTCTTTGTATTTTCATTTTTCTTTTTAAAGTCTCTTGAATCTCGCTTTTGCGGATCAATAGCGCTTTCAATCAGAGGGTTTTTTACTTTCTTAAAATCTCTTGAATCTCGCTTTTAGCGGATCAAGAGTGCTCTCTGTCGAAGAGTCAACAAAATTGGAATTAACATTTTTGCAAACACCGTGTCTGCTCTACCCATCGCAAGCTGGTTTGAGCTTTGGGATATCAAAAACGGTTGTTTCGCACTTCATAATTTTTCACATTTAATTAATCCACTCATTTGTAAAATCAAGTCCCCTAAACAAATGAAAATCTGGCGTTGCCTCGAAAGTAATCGAAAGTGGGGAAATTTCGACTAAGAAAGAGGGAATAACTGGGAGGCGACCTCAGAGCACAGTTAGGCTACACCCTTGTCGGTGTAGTGTTGAACACCACTCTCGAGACTCCATTCCAACGCACATGTCCTTGTACAAAACCACCTAGCTCATAAATCCTGACATATTCCCCGTACCGCAAGGTATATCGGGAATCCCCATTTTTCCCCTAATCATTTTCACCCTAATAATCTAAAATTGACCAAGAGCATTGCACAACAATTTTCTTTACAACAGCAAGCACCATTTTATTTTGACTCCACGACACTGGTATTTTTATTTGCTATATTTTTCTCTATCTTATGTCGTGAATGTATTCATATTTATGCTGTTGATTCAATTCAAAGTTGCAATATCTTGTGTCGATTATTAGTCATTGTTATAAAACTCCTAAAAACAACTTACTTTCATCCGTAACAACCAAATAAATTTAAGAGCCTTAAAAACTCTTTATTAGGGTCTACCCCCGTTGGCTTTGTTAGGAGTTTGCCTAAACGGAGGAGTCAGGAGCAGGTAACAACACCTGACTCGAGACTTGCCCCCAAGGACACACCTAGCAGCTTCGAAAGATTTATGCTGCGTTTCCCCCCCAGGTGTGTATTTCGGTGGCAACACATCCAACTCAATGTCAAACTCCCTCTTATGTGATGCGCCCTTCCTTGATGGATGCGCCCCCGTCTTGCTTGCAATTCTTATATATAAAGAGGAGCTCTTTTCCATTGCAATGATCAGAACTTGGAACCTCTGCAGTATTGTAATATTTCTCATTGAGTTAATAAAAGGCTTCAGAGGAATACCCTATTGTTGTCCTTGGTGGATGTAGTGCACTTTGATAACATGAGGTAAACTGTATCTTTGTTGCATGCTAGTAATTATTGGGATTCATTTGTCTTTGAAGGGGAATTATTTTCATGAAGAATAGTAAGTGATGCTTTATAGATTACTTACTTTTGTTAATGATAATAGAATACTAGAATTAGTAGGATCTCTTGTTTGAATCCATTATTTTCATATTTTCTTTTAATCATTTACACAAATGCTTTTAATCCCCTTTGCTATTGTTGTAGTGATTTTGCAGATTGCTTAAATTGGAGGATGTGGCAAACATGTTAGCTCTATACTCCATTCAGTAGATTCGATCAAGACACTCGATTCCACCGGTGCATCAGGAAAGAGACTCCACTGCTCATCTTTAGCACTCAACCCCCATGGGTTCTTACTTCTCGATCTTTTTCTTCTTATCTTTTTTGGTTATGGTTAATATTTTCATTTAGATCTTGATTCAAAAGTCATTTTATAAAGTAGATCTAAATGCCAACAATCTAAAAGCCATAAAAGTTTTATTTGATCATTTAGATCTAAGTTGTTTTTCTTCTTCTTTGCAAAGTTTAAAGTGTAGATCTAAAGAGGCAAGTAGAAGAAATTTTAAGTTTCAAAGTTTTATCAAGCAAATCTAGTGCTGCTGATTTGCTTTCCATCTCTTAAAGAGGCAAGCAAAGATCCTAGGAAGGCAAGCTTTCTAGCTTGCCTCACTTAGTTGTCTTTTACCTTTCTTTTGCTAGTTTGCTTAGGTAAATTTTAGGAACTCTTTGTAGTATTGCCAAAGACACTCTTAAAGTGTTTTTGGCCATATTTACTCTAATAAAGCTTGCTGGCCTTCTTCTCCCTCTCATCTACTTCAAAATTCTGCCCTTAAAACGCTTCAAAAAACAGTCAAGAAACAGTTTGGTAAAGTTTAAGGTTTGATTAGCGTTAGATTTATTTCATAAAGTATAGATCTCAAGAAACAAGTTTAAAGTTAGTGTTAGATTTATTTCATAAAGTATAGATCTTGTCTTTTTGCAATAGATTAGATCTTTAGAGATTTTACTTAGTAGTTGCTAGTTTATGCCTTGAAAAAGTAGCATTAGGGCCTTAAATCTCATGCCATAAAATCTCAAAAGTTTGCATTTGAAAAATCTTTGCATATAGGTTAGATCATAGTTTTTGCATTTGAATTCAAAGTTGGATTTTGACTAACATCTGATGGGTACATTGTTGAAGTGAGTTTGAGCTTGTGTAGATCTTTTTTGAAGGAGGAGAAAAGCTTGATAAGAACAATACTCAAAAGAAAGAGCAAAGTACATCTAAGGAGAAGACTTGAATCAAAATGATAAACCTTGTATACTTTCCTTTTTGTAATTAGCCATTAAGGGCTCACAAAGTATTGTTTTCACAAGTAGTTCTTTTTCTCTCAAAAGACCTTTCAAGGGCTTCATTCCCAAAGGCACTTGTAACCATTTAATAAAATTTTCAAGTGGAGGCGGCTTCACTTTTTGGTCTTCTTCCCCATTTGGGGAAGAGTGTTGGGTTTACTTAGCTTAGATCTTTTCAATTCTTGTTTTAGAATAATTTTTTTATTTTGTCGTTTCTATTCCAAGCCTTGACCAGAGAAGAGCTAACTTTGGGATTGCATCCCAAAGGCCACATAATTTTGTGGTAGCTTCTTGTTCCCCCATTAGCTTCTTGTGGACATCCAGCTAGCTGGAAGGTTTCCAAGACTGGTGGCTTCTAGTGGTTGACCTTGTTCGGAGGTTGATCCCACCTGTAGTGTAAATTTTTGCTTGGTAGAACACTAGATTTTTCCGTTATCTCATTTTATTTTGCAAGTAGTATGTTAGCAGTATTTCCATTGATTTGAGCTATCACATGATTTGAGTTTTACAATTTTTCATTATATCGTGATAACAACTGCTTCTTGCTTCTTAAAATGAACAAAGCCTCTTGAACTTGGCCAAATCCAAGTCAAGAGCATTCTCTATCGGAGAGCATTGTTAGAATTGCATCTTTCTTTGCATTAGGCATTTTAATTAGCAAGTCTCTTGAACTGTGGTCATAAGATCAAGTCAAGAGCGCTCTCTGTCGGAGAGTTGAACGGGTGCTCTAATAATAAAACTTTTCAACCCATACTTCCCTTTTAATTAATTTATCTTGGTCTTTGTCCTACACCCGTATGCTCTGCCAACCGGAAATGGTTGGGCTAGTACTCAGAAAGGTGGAAGACTTGTTAATTTCACGAGTGATAACATTAATTAAAATTTTACCCCAAAACCCCAACCAAGACAAAATCATTGAGAACTTCCTGAAGAGGTGGTGCCGGGAATCCACTGTCAGACTCGAGGGCGGTCAAGCCGTAAGAACACTTGTTCTCTGAATCTGGGTGCTCTCGACCTATCACCTAAAAGGTTGCCAGTGTTTTCCTTGGTTAAGGTTCCACTCCTTTTGATACCTTTGTTCTTAGCCTTAATAATCAAGACCACTAAAACCTTTAATTTACCAAGATAAGCTGCAAAACGATCTCAAGAACTTTTTCTCGAACACTTGTATCAAACAATTCAGTCACTCAGATATTTTTTGACTCCATAAGGCACTGGTCCTTAATCATATATTTTATTTGCTTATTATCAATCTGGAGTACTTGTGTTAATTTTCATATAAAGAGTGATTTGTATTTGATTTAGTGTATCTTTTATTTTCTCTTGCAACGTGGATTGCGTTATCTTGGTTTCATTTAAAGCATTATTGTGTCTCTCACCTTCAAAACTCCTAAACAACACCCATCCGCATCACAATATTAAAAGACATTTAAAACACAAGAGCCTTAGACAACTCTTTGTAGGGACTACCCCCCTTGGCTTCGTTAGGAGTTAGCCTAAACGGAGGAGCTGGGATTCAGGTGACAGTACCTGGCTCATTGCTTGCCCCCAAGGCCACACCTCTCCCCACTTTCCAGTGAGGGAGACAGCTTTCGAAGGATTTCTGCTGCTGGTGTGCAGTTTGGCGGACAACAAATCCATTGGGCCACCTCTCCGTATTAAAGACTGGTATTGATATTATAGTCTTGGTATTGTTCTAGAATAGATATATATTTCTTCCTGTATTGTAAATCTGACATTGTAGGAGAGATATGGGGTAATAAGTTTTAAAGACTTGTCACAACTTTCTTGGGTTTGTCATAGAGAGAAATATATTGAAAATTGATTGTATTGTGGAGAAATTGACTCTCTTATGCAAACTTAGAGAGTTACTGAGAATATTGTAAAAGGTGGCAGAGATTGTAGACCTGCACCTATTTTGTTTTTTTACAAATGCTGTTAAATTATAGATTGCTTGTATTACTAGTTTGTTGAAAATGCATTCTCAGAAAGGATGTAAAAGGATTGTTAGAGGCACGGAGGGTAGCGAGAAACTTCGTCTTTAGTGTATTCGTTGCGGTAGAGATGGATGTGAGGCAAAGACATGCAAAATTCCATGGGAGAAGATCATAAAGAAAAAGAAGAAAGCAGCACAAAACATAGCTGCGAATGTGGGCAAACCTCTTAAATCTGCTGGTTTTGTTGTTGCACATTGTAGCATTGGCATATATGAAGTTTTATTCAACACTTCATTTACATCTTGGAGAGATACATGACTGCTTGAGATAGGTGCAACTTGTCTCATGACGTTTAGGAAAGATTTTTTTGAAGAATTGAATGACAATGTAGATGGTATAATATATTTTGCAGATAAGTCTAGCCTCAAACCGAAAGGAATTGGCACCATCAAGCTTAAAGTGCTTGGATTCCCCGACTTTCTGCTGCATAATGTTCTCTATCTTCTAGAGTTGCAGAGGAACTTGTTGTCCCTTGTGCAGATTTGACAGTAAGGCCATTCCATGCACGTGTGCGATGGGAATGTAGAGATAGGAAGATCCTTTGACAACCAAGGCATCATGATCGGGTATGAAGATGAGAAATTGCTGAAGCAGAAAGGGACATATGCAAGAGTTTAGAATTTCTCCTGCCTCTCTTAGCATGAAGAAGGTACATTGTCCTCTAGTCTTTTGTGGCATGCTAGATATGGGCACATAAACTTTGATAGTCTTTGATTGTTGAAGAAGAATGGTGTTTTTGGTTTTCCCACCATTCCAAAGAAATTGACACAATGTGATGCTTGTATTCTTGGCAAACATAGTAAGCAACTTTTCCATGATTCCAATTACAGAGCATGTAGAAAACTAGAACTGATTCACTCTAATTTGTGTGGCCCTATGCCTGTTGTTTTTGCTAATGGAAACAAGTTTATCATGACTTTTATTAATGATTACACTAGGATGTGTTGGGTGTATTTGCTGAAAGACAAATCTCAAGCCTTTGAAACATTTAAGAACTTTCATGTATGGATTCAAAATGAAACACAACTGCAAATTGTTTCCCTTTGTATTGACAGTGGAGGAAAATATGCATCAAGTAAATTTGAATCCTATCTTAGACAACATGGGATTAGGCGTCAAACTACAGTTCCATACAATCCCCAATAGAATGGTGTGGCAGAAAGAATGAACAAGATTCTTTTGAATATGGTTCGTTCCATGATGTTTTTTAAGAATGTAAAGTTGATGTTTTGGGTTGATGCAGTTCCGTGCGTAGTTTATTTGAGAAACATAAATCCCACTCAAGCTATTGTAAACAAGGCTCCATACAAAATGTGGTATGGCCGCATTCCTTCGGTGAGGCATTTCAAGGTCTTTGGTTCCACATGCTATGCCTGGATACCAAAGGAACACATAAACAAGCTTAGTACATGGAGTTGGAAGTGCATTTTCTCGGGGTACTCAAACACCACCAAGGCATATCGTCTTTACGATGAGGTAAACAAAACGTTTGTGCTTTCCAGAGATGTCATTTTTCTTGAGAAGAATAAAAATGACAAGTCTATTGAGAGACAACTTGATCGTTTGGAAAATTTTATCCATATAAATACCTTTCATGAAGTTGATAATGAGATTCCCCATCTTGAAGGGGGGATACCTATCTTGGATCAATCTTTGGAATCTCCTTTTGTAGCACCATCATGCCCTGATGAAAAAACTCATGAAGAAGTTCCTGCCACTTCACCAGAACAAGAGGATCAATTGGATGATGTGATTGAGAGAATTGGAAGATTGAATCTTGAAGAGGATTAAGCACCACTAGCCAAGCAGCCTGGACTCTCACACAAAGTGCCAAAATGGGTCACAAAGACACTTGAAAGTGTCCATCTTGATGAAGTTGGAAAGACTAGAACTAGAAGTTCAAGAAGACAAGAAGATGGAGTTGATGCAGATAACTCAAACTTAGGTGATGTAGAAGATATGGATGTTTCATATGATTGTGAATTGAATTTATCAGCTAACCTTGAACCAACTTTCTTTGAAGAAGCTACTGCTTGTGATGAGTGGAAAGAAGCCATGCAAAATGAGTATGATGCTCTCATGAAGAATGGAACTTGGAAATTGGTGGACCCTCCATTTGGAACCAAACCAATTGGCTCCAAGTGGGTCTACAAGAACAAGCACAAATCATATGGCTCACTTGACAAGCACAAGGCGAGGGTTGTGGCGAAAGGCTATGCACTAAAGGAAGGCATTGACTATGAAGAGACTTTCTTCCCCACAACAAAATGGGATACTATTCGCACCTTATTGTCTTTGGCTGCACAGAATGGGTTGAAAGTTCATCACATGGATGTGAAGATTGCTTTCTTGAATGGAGACTTGATAGAGAATGTCTTCATGTCTCAGCCAGAAGGCTTTGTTGTGAAAGGGCAAGAACAAAGGGTATGTAAACTCATCAAGTCATTGTACAACCTGAAACAAGCACTTCACGCATGGTACGAAAAGCTACTCGAGCATCTTCTGAAGTTAAATTTCAAACATTTTAATCTTGATGATGCAACATTGTTTGTAAAGAAAGTTGGAAGATCTATTGTATATCTTGTGGTGTATGTAGATGATCTTTTGATGACAGGGAACAATGAAAGCTATAGTGCATCCATAAAGAAAGAATTGAAGAAGGGATTTGAGATGACAGATTTGGGACACCTTCACTACTACTTGGGAATTGAAGTGGCTCAACATTCTAAGTATATATTCATCCCCCAGAAGAAGTATGTTGGAGAACTGTTGAACAGATTTTGCATAACAGAATGCAACCCTCTTTCTACTCCAATGGAACAAAATTTGAAGCTGACATCAAATGAAGGAAAATAATTTGAGGATGTGACAAAGTACCGATAGCTTGTGGGAAGCCTTATCTACCTTACCACCACCATATCATATATTTCATTTGTTGTTAGGATCCTTTCAAGGTCCATGCAAAACCTTGTGAAGAACATTGGTCTGCTGCCAAAAGAGTTCTAAGATACTTGAAGGGGACTCAAGACTTTGGACTCAAATATTCTAAGGTGGAGGACTTCAAACTTATTGGGTACTCTGATTCAGACTTTGATGGCGAAAAAGAAACGTGAGTATCTACTTCAGGCTACCTCATGAATCTTGGATCAACAACTGTCTCCTGGGGATCAGACAAACAATTAATTCCAACAGATTTGACAATAGAGTCAAAATATGTGGCTGCTACGAAAGCAACAAAAGAGATTACGTATCTCGGGAAAATACTTGAAGATTTGTAGGAGAAACAAGAGAACTCCACTCCCTTACTGATCGACAATACTTCTGCAATAAAGTTGGCCAAGAATCCCAAATTCTATAATCGAACCGAGTACATCAACACAAAATGCCATTTGATTTGACATCATGTAGAGGCCAAGATAGTTCATTTGAGACATTGTTCCACGAATGAGCAAATTGCAGACATCTTCACCAAAGTGCCTGGAAGAGAAAAGCTTGAAAAATTCAGAAAGATGCTTGGACTCATGAACACCCCGTCGGATTAAGGGGGGAATGTTGGATACTAATCCTCCGAGATTATTATCCTGATGTAAATTTGTAAATAAATAATTTCTCGTCTTTAGTTAAGAAGTTGAAGAGGCACTCACCTTTGGAATATAAAAAGCCAAAGGCCACCTTCTTCATGTATATATATCTCTTTCTCATTCAAATAAAATAGAATTCGGCAGTTATCCTCTAACAGCAAAAATCCTTGCAAAGGCTAAGAATCATCCTGGTTCAGTTTTACATAAGTAAATCAAGAATATACTACCCTCGTCAACCTATTGTTGGTACTAGTAACAATACTCATCAAATAATCAATACAACTAATGCAGCAGCAACAATATAAAGTACAACAATGAACATCACATAATATATCATCATGACATGGCATAGCGGCAGGAACATTGCATATATCACATGATCATCACATCATCTCATCAAAAGGAGACCCAATACCAGCAGAGATGGGCCTCAGTACTCTGGAATGCATAATGCTCTTAAGCAAAAATATGTGTGAAAAAGTATGCCTGCAGAATGTGACATAACAGGACTCAGCCGGACTTGAACCTTAGTTGGATTAGATATAGAGGCCTCATTGAAAATATCATTTTGGAAAATATATCGTCGAGGGTTTGGAAAGAAACTTATCAGAAATATTGGGACGCATGAACTCGGCAGCATGAAAAACTTGGAAAATATTGGAAAAGTCGGCAGCATGAAAAACTTGGAAAATATCAGGAGGAATTGGAGATATTTGCAACATTGATATATATCTCTGTGTGTATTTTCTAGGGAAAAATTTAAGCACCCATATTTTTGTTGTGTAGAAACCTTGGTGAATGGTGAATCTATAATCTTCAATATGTGAACTATAATGATTCGGCAGAATTTTCTGAAGTTGCAAGGATTTTTTTTTACTTTATAGAAACTTTGACGATTTGTCAAGTAGGATAATTTCATACTGTATAAGTTTGAGAAAATATTCATTTTGAATGGGTGAATCACTTCTGGAAATGTTTGGGAACATTAGCGAAATTGCAAATATTAGTGCATAAAATTTCTCATCTTCGTTATTTCCCTGTTTTCCAAAGATCTTGTGGGTTTGCATTTTTGGTGTCATCTCTGCTTTGGAAACCATACCTATGTCTTCTTCTATGAGTGTCAAAGACTCAAAACCCATTCTATGTGCATTGGTTACCTGTCATATCATAACCTAAGCTTGGGGGTTGCATTCAAGTAGAATGCGTATGGCTGGGTGGTGAATTATCTTTTGGCAATCAGTTTCACAGGTATTCAACAAAATATGAATATCAGGTTTGTATTTGTTATCTCTTATAAATGAGTTTGACTATTGACAAGGAAAACATCTTTAGAATAGCTACATGTCTACATGAGTGTGGTTTTTGAATTCCCATTCAAGAAGCTTGCAAGGTGTCTATTTTGTTAGGTGAGCCTTGCTTCTATATAAGGACTGCCTCACATCCTGGCATAGGCAAGCCTTGCATGATCATAGAATGTTCATTCTCGACATTCTATGAACATGCAAGGCTTGCCTATGCCAGGATGTGAGGCAGTCCTTATATAGAATGATCTCGACATTCTATGAACATGCAAGGCTTATTATGTTGCGAACTTTCAGTTAGAGGAATCTTTTTTTTCATCTTTTCATATCATTATCATAACTAGTGTCTAACACATGTTAAAAATTGAAATGACAAACATTTTTTACTGATTAATATTTACCACCACAATATTATAATAATCTTGGTATTCATTATCTCGCCAACGAACTGAATAAACCACCACAATATCATAAATTTATAATAATCTTTGTATTCATTATCTCGCCAACAAACTGAATAAATATGTTCATTATATTTGTGAATACATGTTTCCAAAAAGAGTTTCATATTTTGACTGTCCTTGTATTAATCACAAGGTTGTGCTTGTTTTTTCACAGACCATGCTATCTTTACAAATTCATCTGAGTGTGGCTTTGTGTGTTAATAGAAAGAAACACAACCATGCAGATTTTCTGCCCAAGTAAGTGCACTCAATTGGGTAGCACTGAGTTATTTCATGACCAAACCCAAATATGCATTTTTACTTTACGATATGAGAAAATTTTATATTCATGCACTTTTCAAATCATTAAAAATGAGCTAGTGTTAGCTTTTACTTCAGTTTGTTGATAAGGCGACAAGATACTGATCATGTTTCACAGATTCAAATTGACATCATCTTTGACAACATTTTGCATCTCATACATCCTATGGCAGGGCTCTGTTCACCGAGTTGATATGAAATTGACCATGTAACAAACTGACGTTAGTAGAATATGAAATGAGGAATTAATGATTGTTTCTTGGATGGAAGCTGTAATTGGTAGGACTTTCTTAAGTGATATCCACAGCTCAGAATCATGCTATTTTAGGATGGATATCTATTTTGTCTTGAATCTCATTTGCGGTTCAAACTTTCAAAGTTCATACTGTACATAGTTTGGATGTTCATAGATGTAAGGAAGTGTGAGGCGAGCATGAAATAAATAAGGTGGTTTCTCTAGCAAAGGCAATGACTAATAGTGCCCTATGTACTGCAATTGTAGGCCCAATCTTACAGTCATTGTCTGGGCACATATTCATTTAAGAGGAATGTGCTTCTATTGATCAATGTTTATTGCTAGGAAATGCTTCTAAGATTTTTTATGCACAAATTACTATAATGGTGGCTATTTTATATTATTTTATCAAAAGTGAAGACTCCAATGCAATGGCTTATCAAATTTTAAAATATAATTTTTTCTGTTTCTTATGGAGTGAGGATTGTCATAATTGTAAGAAAGTATAGTGCTCAATGCTGGTAGGAATGTAAGGAAGTGAGCCAAAAACATGTTGTATAAGCAACAGTACTCAAACTCTACATGTGAGAGAGTGGATTTTAGTCTGAATAAACTTCCTCCTTGACCTTATGAGACTTATATATTGATGACAACCAGAGAGAAAGTTACAGAAATTAAGGTTGTAGGCCATTAAAACAACTGCAAAATGTATGCTACAGTGAGAAAGGATGAGATTATATTGATATCCACAGATGCCCAAAATACAGCCAATAAGATTACAGAATATCCCATATAAACCTTAAGTAACTTAGATTTTATTGGATATATTGCTCAACATTTTCTATTTTCTATTTTTATTCCTTCTCCAGATCAGGTATAAGTTTAAGGCCATTAAATTCTTTCAAGTTTGTTACATAACCAGATTAATGTTTTTTGAATGCGGGGTCATTGCAGTTTTTCTTGGAGATGATGAAAGTTCCAAGAGTGGAGTCTAAATTAAGAGTATTCTCCTTCAAGAGTCAGTTTATCTCTCAGGTCTGTGGACAATACTCATTTTTCATTTCCAGTTCAGCTTTCGTAAGTGAAATAGAAGTTCTAGACTTATGTGAGAAACACCTTGCACTACAATTAATGCTGTTTGTTGTTTTATTTTTTCAGGTTTCTGACCTACGAAAAAGTCTAAACATTGTAAAGTATGCATCTCAGGAGGTGATTTATTTTCTCTCATATCCAAAGAAACTATTGTAGCTGCACTTTCATGTTTAACTACTTCATCATTGTTATTTTGAGCTTTTGGAATTTCACAGGTTAGGGAATCTATCAAGCTACGGAGAATTATGCAAACGATTCTTTCTTTAGGAAATGCATTGAATCAGGGAACTGCACGGGGTAAGTTAAAGTGATTTCTACCTGGTTTGTTCCCCGTCTTTGGAAATAATGTTTGTAGGTGGGAGAGGAATAAGAGAGAAAAAGTTAGTATATTCAACTATTCTTCAAATCATATATGAACTAACCTCCACCTTCTGTTCCTTTCCTCCATGTGTCATTGGAGACAAATTGAAGTGCTGGGCAATATATATTTTGGATTTCCTGTATTTAGAATATTGCAGCCCTATTGGTTCTCTTTAATCTGATTGTTGCTTTACATACTTCTATTACTTTAATCACTATTTTTCTCACTGATTTCTATGATTTTAGGTTCTGCGATTGGCTTTAGGCTAGATAGTCTTCTGAAATTGATAGATACACGTGCTCGCAACAACAAGATGACTCTGATGCACTATCTTTGTAAGGTGTGCACTATCTCTGTAAGGTGTGAATGGTAGTCTGGTGTTGTTGCTTTCCTTTCTGCCTCATTTCTGTGTTCTAACTTCTACTACCCATTTGTTTTTTGGTAGTCAAATGAAAGAATACTCAAGGAAAATAATAGTCAAGTATGATTATATATTTGCTGATCTTAGATTAGATCTGCTTTTGGTCTTTATATAGGAGTGGCACTTGTGCTCCCACAGTATATTGAGACTGTTGTACTTAGCAGTCCCATTGACCTTATTTGTGGTCACTTGCTGGATATTAATAAAATTATTTTATCTTATCTATCTTATCTTATTGACTTGTCAATCATAAATTGTCTTGCGAACTAAATTAGGAGCATTCTGAGGATATGCAGTTATAAAACTACTGTTGCCTTCTCTAGCAATTTAAAACTCATTTGGTCTTAACTGGACAATGGCCAAGCATGCCATGCCATGTACATTCATGAAACTTGGCTATTCATGTAATTCATGACTACAAAGCAAAGGTTTCTAAGAGTGGGGTCTTCAATGGAGGGTACCAGGCTGGCATAGGCCTTTGAGGGAAGCATGTATATTTTTGAACACATTTGGAGTACCTATAGGCTATTAGTATTACGTCAACTTCAAATATTTAACATTCAAGATATTTTTCTAAGATAATCGGTCCTCTGTCTGAATACTGTTGGGAAATTGGATTTGGAAACCCGAGTTCCATAGATGTTGAGATCACAAAATAATGAAGGGATTGAACGAAATCAAACAACTAACCCCAAAACATGCTAATAAAGGAGAAAAACAACAGTAAAACAGTGTGCTAGAGATGTCTATTAATGTGCTAGAAGAAGAAGGTCAAGTGCACAAGTGAGATAAAAACCAGCCAAAGAAAAAGAATGCGCCAACACTGGATATGGGTGCACGTAGGCTCAAACACTTTAGAGATAGAGCCAATAAGATAAATGATCAAAAGATGATTTACAAATGAAGCTTGAGTGGTGATATGGTGAATTTATATCTGTCAAGTAGGTAGGGCGTCCTCCCTAGAGGGTTATGGGCCCACATAAATAGGGGCACACTCCCCAAGAGGGTTATTGAGCCCTACATATCAATGCTGACTAGGTTGGCCTTAACCACACCTAGTAATACAAAAATAGAATAATGTATGGACTTCGCCATGATTGCAAGTACACTAATGATACATATGAATGGGGCATGGCCACATGTACAAATTACACAAATAATTCGTACGCACCAACCACACCCCCCTGAATAGGGGACCATGAAGAGAATTCATTATAACACAAAATTTACAGCCCCCTTTAATTCTGAGCAAGGTTCCTCCTCACAGATTCACATCCCATGAGCTCCATATCGTTCATACCAACACGGTTCCACTATCAGTGAAGGTGGCCTCTGGTAGAAGTATAGTGAAGTTGATGTCAGTGAGTTGAACTGTTGGAAGCAACCAAGTGTAGAGAATTTAGAGTAAGCTAACACCCTTAAAAGGGATCCACTATAACATGTTGATTGACTGAAGGTACAAAGAGTGGCTAAATAATTCGTACACACTAACCACACAAGTACAGATTACACAAATAATTTGTACACACCAACCACACCCCCCCTAATAGGGGACCATGAAGAGAATTCATTATAACATAAGATTTACTTCCCCCTTTAATTCTGAGCAAGGGTCCTCATCACATATTCACACCCCACGAGCTCCGTATCGTCCATACCTGGAGTTTCCCTTTTTCCCGTAACTAAGTTTCATCTTTAATAATCTAAAATTGACCAAGAGACACTTGCAAAACTTTTTTCCTTTCAGCAGTATCTCTATATTGACTCCATTGGCACTGTTCTTCAACTACAACATTATTTCACATTTTCTTAATATCAGTAAGTTGTTGTTTAATCTTTATATGCTGGTGATTGTTTATTATCTGCTGTTGAAAGCATTTCTTAATTTCTTGCAACAAACTTGGACAGTTCAATCATACCCTCTAAAAACTCCTAAAAACAACCATAATTAACTTTCTAAAACATTCTAATAACCTTAGAAACATTTCGTAGGGACTACCCCCCTTGGCTTCGGTTAGGAGTTGGCCTAAATGAAGGATTCAAGATCAGGTGATAGCCTTGGCTCGAGACTTGCCCCAAGGGCACACTGCGCAGTAGCAAGATTTCTGATATGTTAACCAGGTGTGCAATCCGGCGGCAACAGGCTACACAACGCCCACACCCCATCCCCCCTGGGGGGATTTGCAGTCTTCAATTTTAATGACATAATTTTTTCTAACGAACACAAGCACACAAGCACACAAACCACTCTTACTGCAGGATTGTATACTTATTTGATTTCATAATTTTTCCATTTTATATTTCGCAAGTAGTTAGAAATAACATCAATCTTGTTGCCATGAAGTATGCTCTCTCCACCACATAAAGGCAATGCTGATTAGTGGTGGTTGATCAGAAAGTGACACATAGATCCGGTGATCCATATCTTTTTGCATTTCTTTTAGCATTTTTATTTTCAAGCATTAATTTGGAACAAACATTTTGTTATCACTCAAAGTATGCCTTTTCCCTTTGTGAGCTTTTGCCTGGTCCTGGGGAAATCAGAAAGAGTTGTAGCAACTTATTAATTCTCAAGATTTAACTAAGAACTCACATATAATAAAATTAACAACCCCAGACATAGTGAAAATTCGACACTTAAACATTAAGTATTGCGTGGGGAAATTCCTTAGAAGAAGTGGGAACAACTGGAGAGCGACCTTAGGGCACCGTTAGACTACATCCTTGTTGGTGTAGTGTTGAACACGCCCTCGAGACTCCGCTCCAGCCCAGATGTCTTCGTGAGGAGCCACCTTCACTTAATTTCCGGACATTGCTCGTCGTACCTCACGATATATCTGGAGTTTTAATTTTCCCTTAACTAAGTTTGATTTTTAATAATTTAAAACTGACCAAGATACACTTGCAAAACATTTCCCTTTCAACAACATCTTTGTTTTCTTATTGACTCCATTGGCATTGGTCTCCAACAACAAGTACTTTACATTTGCTTAATATCAATTCAATCAATTGTTGTTTAAATCTTTATATGATGGTGATTGTCTGTTATATGCTATTGAAAGCATCTCTTAATTTCTTGCAACAAACTTGGATAGTTTAATCATACCCTTTAAAACTCCTAAAAAAAATCCATAATTAACTTTCTAAAACATTTTAACAACCTTAGAAACATTCCATAGGGACTACCCCCCTTGGCTTCAATTAGGAGTTGTCCTAAACAGAGGAGTCAGGATCAGGTGACAGCCCTGACTCGAGACTTGCTCCCAAGGGCGCATCGAGCAATAGTGAGATTTCTGCTGCGCTAACTAGGTGCACAATCCGGTGGCAACATGCCCTATAGTGAAAAAGTTAGCCAAAGAAGAGTATAAATAAGAGGGTCGCATTCCTCATTTGACATACACACAAGTTCGCTCAAGTAAGAGAGAGACAAGTGCGCAAGAGGGAGAGAGTAGCAATAGTTGGAGGAAGACATATTCTTGGGGTTATCTTATCTTTGCTTATTGTGTATTTTTTTGTGAGAGAGCTTATGCTCTTCGTTGTATTGACATTGTACTTGTTGACAAAATCTATATTGAATAAGTTCTGTTGTGTTTTCTTCCGCTAGAGCATTTCCTAGGATAAACTCTTGTGTATGTTGTGCTTGTCTATCTTTCAGTGATCCTATTGCTTATGTTTATTGCGATATAGTATAAATTGTTTAAAGATCTAAAATAACTACTATTCAAGTGCAAATTCTAACAACGCTCCCATTGATCGTTTCAACCAACAGAGGGGGATGTTACGAATCACTGGTTTCCAAATTTTGCCTCATGGGCCATAAATACGAATTTGTAATATGAAATGTATGTGTAGATGCATAATTGTAAAATAGAACGAAAACACCTACAAGGTTCTCTCTCTTTACCCACAACCCAATTGCTCTCATGTTTAGCCAAACTGCCCACCTCTGAGCATTTGCAGGGATCTCACTCAATCATTTCAACCATGGCACTCTTCTCTACTGCCCCACATAACACAAGGAAGGCATTTCCTTTCAATACTCCACATTTTCCTTAGGAAATCCAACCCTTATAGTGCTTACTAGTGTGTGCAGAAAGAGTCCAATTTGCTGTTGGAGAACCTCTTGTAGCATTAATTCATGGCTTCTCAAGCATTTAGGAGCAACAAAACTCAATGGGAAAAGGTTCCTATCTTGCCTGTTGTCGCCGAGATTGCACACTTGGGGGAAGCACAACAGAATTTTTTCTAAGCTGCTCGGTGTGGCCTTGGGGGCAAGCAAAGAGTCAGGTGCTATCACCTGATCCCGACTCCTCCGTTTATGCAAACTCCTAACGAAGCCAAGGGGGGTAGACCCTTAAAACGAGTTTCTAAGTCTTTAAAGTTTAAGTATTTAGTAATGGGAAGATTGTATTTTAGGAGTTTTTTGAATTGATGAAAAAGATTTAAGCCAAGTATTATTCGCAATAACACATCCACAGCATAAATTTGAACGACAACAACAGTTTTGCCGATTTAATCAAAATATTATCGACATCATGCTATGATAAAATGAACAACAATTTCAAGCTAGATAATAAGCAAAAAGAAAAATTGAACAATTGTTGCTGATGAAAGACCAATGCTAATGGAGTCACTGTCTGTTGGAGTGCTGAAAGATTGTTGTGTGAATGCCTCTTGGTTTATTTTATTATGTGATTTGAAAGATGAAGTTGAATTATTGTGGGAAGGGGGGATTTCCGATATACCTTGCGGCACATGAATATGGTCCAGGTGGCTCCGTACAAGGACGTGTGGGTTGGGACAGAGTCTCGAGAGCGGTGTTCAACACTACACCAACAAGGATGTAGTCTAACTGTGCTTTGAGGTCGCCTCCCAGTGGTTCCTGCTTCCTTAGTCAGAATTTCCCCACTTTCGATCACAACGAGGCAACGCCGGATTTTCGTTGGTTTTCGCGGGACGTGATTTTATTAATGAGTATTAATTAAATGTGAAAAATTATGAAGTGCAAAACAATCGCTTTTGATATCCCAAAGCTCAGACCAGCCTGCGATGGGTAGAGCATACGTGATGTTTGCAAAAATATTTGTTAATATTGACTCTCCGATAGAGAGCACTCTTGATCCGATTTAGAACGAGATTCAAGAGATTTTTTAAGTTAATAAATTTTAAGATTGACTCTCCGACAGAGAGCATTCTTGATCCGCTTTAAGAGCGTGATTCAAGAGATTTATTGAACACCACCTTGTTGAAGAAATAAAATGCTGAAATGAAAAGAGACAAGTTTTCTAATTATCTACCCAAGAGTCTCTTTCGGGTCCGAAGACCGTACTCGGGAGAGCAAGGGGATTAGTAGTTCTTTTTAGTATGAAAATTTTTGAATCTAAACAAGAAGCATAAATCAATTTTTTTAAGAAAAAGAAACTATCCTAGCATGCCACTTTAGTTTGAATGCAGGTAAAAAGCAAAGTAAAAGATACAGGCTTCCCCCAAATGGGGGAAGATGGGTGTGGGAGCCGTAATCCCACTTGCTTTTTATTAGTGATTTTTTATAATAAATTAACCCTCCGATAGAGAGTGCTCTTGATTCGCTAATAGCGAGATTCAAGAGACTTTAGGCCTAAGAAGACAAAGTGATAGCAAGGGTTTGAAGGAAAGTGAAAAATTCATAGTTTAAGCTCCAAAGGGACTTCTCCTCCTCGCTTTCCTGTAACACAAAACAAGTGAACCTGTTGCCGCCTAATACACACCTGGGGGGGACGCGGCAGGAAACCTTCAAGCCGCTCGGTGTGTCCTTGGGGGCAAGTGAGAGTCAAGTGCTGTCACCTGATTACTCGACTCCTCCGTCTAGGCTTACTCCTAGCGAAGCCAAGGGGGGTGGTCCCTATAAAAATAATCTAAGGCTTTTAATCTATAACAAAAGATAAAGTCTATTCTAGGAGTTAAAGATGACGAGATGATAAAATTATAACAACAAAGCACTGCTTGTGAATTAAATCAAATAGCTAACCCAACATAAGATAAATAAACATTCACGACATTTATGATTGATACTTAAACACAGAAAAATAAAGACCAGTGCCGAGAATGTAAAAATGCTTGTAAATACTGTTGTGTGGGGTTGCTTGTGTAGTCTCAGTGAAAGTATTGCAGTGGCTCGGTTGGTAAATTTTATAGTTATTAGATGAGTAGTTAAGGAGTGGGTTGATTGTTGGTTTGGCCCAAAAGAAAACCTAAACTTCGAACTGAGTGCTCTAGCAACCTTACCAAGTGTCCAACCAGGCGAGGATGAACCCGCTTAAGAACCTGCTGACTCTGTGGATTCAGTCCATGCAACCTCCCGAGTTCTTAGGATTGGATTCTGATGGATTATCCTATTAACACTAATTACCTTGCACCCGTTTCTGATTGAGCCAACTGTTCCGACTAAGCTGCAGTGGTCAAGAGCATACTCCGAGTTTGGGGCGTTGTTCGTTTTATTAAATAGGTATGAGTGGATGATTAATCTACACTAAACCCCAAGCGTAAAGCAAGGGGGGTTAATTTTAGGATTAAATTTTAAGCACAGAATAATAATTCGAAATAAACACAAAAGCATATAAAAAAGATAAACAGGTCCTCGGAGGACGTTGTGTGCTTGAGTGAGTTATCTAATTACTACTGCTTGAAAAAAAACTAATCTAAAACGAAAAAATAAAAAAAATGAACAAAGGTGCGAATCCCCCCTGGGGGGATTGGGTTCAGGCGCTGGAATTGCCTGCTGTGCTCTTTTTATTTTTTGATTACAACTTGGAAACTTAAGAGAAATACTGCTTGCCCTTTATCATTAGGGAACAAGTCAGTTTACAATGTTAGAATGATGTAAGGGAGGTAAAACTAGCTCCCCGGATGGCTACGGACACCTCTGAATCTCAGACTTTGAGCTTTAAAAAGCTCGGACCTGCTAAAAGACAAAAAAAACCAGCGAACTGAATTAGTCTTAAAAATGCCAAGAAACACTTAAAAAGTGTCTTTGACGTTGCTACAAAAAATTGCAAAAATTTCTAACTTAGCTAGCAACCTAGAACTAAATAAAAATGAAGCTATTAGACTCTTTAGATTGCTACTTGCTTAGATCTATTAATCAAATGAACTTTGAAGCAAGATTTAGATTTAAATAGGACAGTAACCGAGATAGAATAAAAAAAATGGATCTAGAAAAGTGAACCCATGGGGTTTGAGTGCTTTTGAAGAGAAGGGTTATGGAGTCAAACTCCTTGATGCACCGATAAGATCTACACTTCGATCGACAATGTTGAAATGAAGACAAGATCAAGCAAGTTCTTTGTGCTCTCCAACTTGGGCTACCTGTAAATAGCTACCAAGAACTAACAAGGGGATTAAGAGCATTTGTATAACAATAAACCATAAAACAATAGAAAAATGAATTTCAAGCAAGAAACACCATCATTCTTTGCATCATGATATCATTTACATATGTAAGCAGCCTATAAAGAGTTACTTACAGATCTATAAGAAGATAACTTCTTTACCCAAGAAATGCAATCCCAACAATATTAATCAATGGAACATAAGTACAGTTTACCTCATTCATGCATGTGGATCCAATCCAAGACAATCACCAAATCAGATTAGCCTCCAAAGCCTTCTCTTTATTAACTCAAAAATAAAAATATTACAAATAGAAATGTGCAGAGGTTCCACCTTCCAGATCTTTTACAATGGAGCCAAGCTCCTCAATTTATAGAACAAGGAATGTAGCCTGGGTGCCAAAACCCTAAGGAGACAAAGCTCCTTGATTGTAGAGTAAGGCAAGCTCTCAACCAATGGAGTTGCACCACTTACCTGGAGAAAAAACACTTCAAAAATGGAAGCTGCCGACTTGGTGAAGGAACTCATGCGTGAGGATGAGGAATGATGATGTTTCCATGCTACAAGCTTTTCGTTGGATGGGCTGTGAAGGTTCCGATTGGTGTTTTGCAAAAGCTTACCAAATAAGTTCTGCCATCTCAAAGAAAGTAGCTGCCCCACCAATGACTTATCCAACCAATTCGCACATGCTATGTGGAGCAATCCGTCCACGTGAAGGAGAGAAGCGGATGCTTTCTTGCTGTGTTGGAAATAGCGTTTGGAAGCTGCGATTGGAGCTTCAAATGGAAGGTAACACGTGGTTGGGCCACCTCCCAATGAGGTAGGCACCCACCTTTAAACTTATCATCCACACAAATCGAAAGTGCCATACGGCTGGCCCACGTGAAGGTAATCACCAGTACGGTCTTTTAAAACATTTGCTAAAACTTTAGTTCGAACACCATATTCGAAACATAAGGTTTTTTAAATTTAACTTTACTTTCCAACCATATAATTGATGCCGAGTTGTAATCCGTACGGCCATGAAGGAGGATGACGCCCATGTGAAGTTTGAGCGCATCATTTCTTTGGTATATTCAAACTTTGACTTTTAATTAGACTTTAAACATAAGCTTTCATCCTTAGACTTAGTCGCTTACCTCATGACATCACATGCCCACTCAATCGTTGCCATGTTGAAGGAGATGGCCCACGTGAGGAGGAGGCCGTACGATTTTAATTTAATACTCATAACCACTCAAAAATGAGTTAATGCATAAGTTTTGCCTTTGGAATATAGTCGTACACCTTAGTTTGACTTATTCCAAGTCATTTGGCATGTGCCAATATTCACTTTTTAAATATTTTAATCATTTGGCCAAAGTGCATTTTGTTGCATTTCTGGCATTAAAGTGCCACTTTGTAGCTCTGATAGGAAAAACTGCTCCACGGGACACTCTGATCACCCGAAACATAGGAAAACTGGGTATCGGGGTAAAGAGGATGCTCTGAGCTTGAAAACGAGCATCCTTGCGTCGAATTCCGACTCCGGATAAGACTTTTATCACTTTTTGAAATTTTTTAATTAAACCATTAAAAAAAATGGCTTAAAAAAGCGGAAAAATATTTTTTGTCGGAATTGGCTGAAACTTCAGGGGAACCTAGTACATGACAAAACGATAAAATTCTAGCACCTAGCATGTTTATACATGTTACACAATGGGCTCTAATAATCCCCTAAGGCCTAACCCCCACTTTGGGCATTCCAGCTTTGGAGGAGCAGGAGAAAACCTCATCGATTATACTCGGCTAAAGGCAAGGCATAATCGACAAGGGAAAAAACTCCTTGGAATACCTTCTTTGGTTGTCAAGTCCTAGGGAACCGAGTCACTTAAAGACCACCATGCTAGTACGCTTATTACAAACCCCGTGGGGCACAGTCATGTACTACAAAAAACTGACAAATGTGCTCTGAAAAGGCCAAACTTGGAACTTCTGAACTTTGAAAAAGGCACAAGTAAATGTGCAATACTGGCGGCTCACTGAAATCCAACTGTAGTGCAACTCAGTTGGTAACAGAACCAACAAACAAGAAAAATTATTAGCAAGTTAGTATTGGTTAGCTAAAAGCACATAATATCACAATCTAGTATTTGTGAAATGATGGAAAAATTTGACTTTATTTAAAATACAAAAACTTAGATCTAGATCTTATGATTTATATAAAGCAACTCCTACTTCTATGAAGCAAATAGACTTTAAAGATGGAATTTTTGAAATCAGATCTAAATGCTTTTCTTAACAAAAAGGGAAAGAAAGTTGATTGATTTTTTTTTTTAATGAAGGAGGAAGGAGATGCTCAAGCCCAAGCTTGAATAAATTTGAAAAATGGAGCGCCTGCATTACAAGAAAGCATTAGATTTATAAAGTGGTGGAGAGAGATAAGATGCAATTGAGCTTCGATCTCTACTCCACGTTTGGTGATCTGCAAAGCTAAAACAACCTTCAAACAAGTGATTAGATCTAGTATGTAGGTTAAATAAAATAAAAAGTGCACAAGTATAATTGACTACAAAATGCAACTTTCAGATCTTAGATAACTTCACATAAACAAACAACTTGAAACTTCAAATGTCTGTTCTAAGAATTAGCATATAATTTTCTTTAGCTAAATAATAAGCACTTGCATGAAATGAAGAATAACTAAACAGATATCACCTCGGTTTATGAACAAAACATTCACCACAAAAGCTCTTGCACCTTCAGTTTGACCTCCAAAGTCTCAACTTTATTCATATAAAAGATAAGCCAAATAGCATTACAATGTAGGAAAAGGTTCCTTGCATGTAGGAAGAGGTTCCTTGCATCCTTTAGAATGAGGAGCAAGCCTCGTTTTTATAGAGTTTGCAAGCAGGGGGGGTGCTTGAGAGCTTAGAGTGCGCACTCCCAATCACGTGAGAGATTCAAGTGTGATGTGAGAGCTTAACTAGCTCTTGGTTGGCGCTAATGTGGTGAGGTGGTTGCCACCTCATGAGAGGGGCGCCCCTCTCACATTGGAACCACTGTCCCTTCCATATGCGAATTGCTAATCGTGGAGAGCCGCTCACTTGATGAGGGAAATGCATATAAGTAAAAAACAATTCGCTATCCTAAAGTTTGATTTTCAACATGTGCCATAATCCACTAATATGGGTCGCACTTCATAATAATTTAATATGCCACCTTTCCATACCATTGTTTTATTCATTTTTTGACTTTTTTGATTTTTGACTTTTGTGCATTTTGTAGCACAGTTAGCAATTAAGTGCCGTTTTGTAGCATCTTTAGGAAAAGTTGCCACAAATGACAATTTCATTGTCCGAAACCCAGGAAAAGTGGGTCCTAGGTTAAAGAGGACGCTCTTAACGTGAAAACGAGCATCCCCACACCAAATTCCGCCTCCAGACCATGCTTTTATTACAATTTGAATTTTTCCAATGAAACCATTAAAAATGGTCTAATTTTACGGAAAAAATTATTTTTATCGGAATGAAACCAAACTCCTAGGGGACCTAGTGCATGTCCATACGACTCAATTTAGATGGCTAGCATGTAAATACTACATAGACACATAGACTTTAATAACCTTCCTAGGTTAGACCATCATGGTAAATATTCCAGCTTTGGAGGTGTGAGTGAAAAACTTAGGAATTATACGCCACTGAAGAGGAGCGCATAATTCCTAAGGAAAAAACACTCTAGAGCATCCCCATTATAGCCAAACCTAAGGTAGGCCAAGTCTTTTACAAAATAATCATGCTTAGACCAACTTATTACAATTCCCCCAAGGGGGTCTGGACATGCAATTATTACAAAGGGGCTAAAATTGGCACTGAAAAGTCTTCTGAACTTCTGAACACTGATGATGAACATTGAACATGTTCATAAAACTAATGGCTCACAAGAAATCCAACTATGGTACAAAATAGTTGGTAACATTGCCCATCCTCTATGCTCACCGACAACCATCTCTTTTCAATTTTCCTTCACAATTTCAAATTTCTGGCTATGCCATAGTCTAGTAATGGTAATGGCAATGGAATGAACAAGAGAAAGAACACTGTGTAGTGTAAAAATCTGTTGTAAAAATTTGCATGAGAAAAATAGACGATAGACTCCAAAATGGATGAGAGGATGGTGAAGAGACAATTGACATAAGTTCTGACCATAGAAGAGAGGACTCTTATAGCAACCATAGAAGTATATTCATCCCATGCTTCCATAACTACACGAGGAGACTTTTCCCACAAACCTCACACATGCATTCAATTATTGGATAAAATAGTCAAAAGGAATTAATTGACTCATTTAAGACATATGGCAGAAATGGATGAGTTCTAAGGTTGACACTTGGCAATAGAGGAGTTAATCTCCCATAGGCTCACTTTCCTCTTCCCCTCTAGTGGAATCATAGCCCCTCTAATGCTCTTTACACAACCATCTTGGACCATTTTATTATTTTTCCAACATAATATTTACATAGCTTTCGAGTTAGCATGACAAACCAACCACATGGTCCATATAGAAATATTTATATTATACATGCCTAACCATTCACTAGTCGGGCCTTGGCCTTGAGCTCCGCACTAGGAATCCATACTAGCATATTTACATCATTTACATAATTTTTGATTTAATACATTCTAAGTCAAAACTGGGGATATTACACAAGCAATAGTTTAAGTATACGAGTCATCATAAAGCATACATGTAACATCTCAACCTAACATACTGTCATATCAGAAAACATGCTAAGAGTAAAATGAAGGTTAGAAATTATCACATCACTAGAGGATTAGGCACTGTCTCCGACTGGGCACATCAAAGCATATGGACCATCTGACAAGTCTAAAAGACCTCTGATCAATGATCAATGGTGGGACCACTTATGTCACATCAAAATCTCTGATATTAGTCACCCTTTACTGAAAAAGGGGTAACATGTTGCTAATGGTAGAGCATCACTTAGATGTTGTTGGTGCCACAAATGGGGGAACTTGTGCCACGGTTTATTATTATTATTATTATTTTGAGAAATACTTTTTGTATTTACAAGGCCATATTTACAATCATACCCACTCGGGAATTTGAACCCGGGCCTCCACGTTAATACAAGCCCGATCACCTCGCTGCTTGCCGATAGACCACATTCTTGTGGGTGACAGATTATTATTATTTGCTTTTCTCATAATTTACTGTGAGCAATTAGGTAGAGTATTATCATGCATTGGATGCAAATGAGTAATTGATTTTTAAGCTGCTGTTTATTCTCACAATTACGAACCTAATTGCTTAATTTTTTGTGGACTCGATAGACTGTGATCAATTAGGGAGTATTATCATGCATTGGATGCAAATGAGTAATTGATTTTTAAGCTGCTGTTTATTCTCACAATTATGAACCTAATTGCTTAATTTTTTGTGGACTCTGAATAAGTCAATTGCTCCTTTATTTTGTTACTTCTTGCAGGTTCTTGCTGAGAAACTTCCAGAGCTCCTTGATTTCAATAAGGATCTTGCTCATTTGGAAGCTGCATCAAAGGTAGGGATCTTTTGCAGTAAGTAATGCTTTTTTTCTTGAATTTCATTAATGGATGATCTTGAAAATTATTTTTGATTTTTTGACCTTGACAATCATTGTTTCATCTATTTTTATCTTATAGAGACAATTGAAGACATTAGCAGAGGAGATGCAAGCTGTAAGCAAAGGTATAGAAAAGGTTGAGCAGGAACTAACTGCATCAGAGAATGATGGTCCAGTATCTGAAGGGTTTCGGAAGGTATTTCAAAGGAGTTTGCTAATATACAAATAAGGATCAGTTGCTCTATTGTTTAATTTTATTTTGTTTACATGCTTGAATGCTCTACATTTCTTGCCTCTCAAACATTGAATATATTGAAAGATAACATATAGTTCAAGTAACTTTTCTAGTATAACCTGTAGAAATTTTGAAAACCTGCCCAATATGAAATTTTCACATCACTTCAACAAGGCCACATATCTACTTCCTAGATTTTCAGCCAGCCTTAGTGCTGAAACTAATCTCTGCAACAGCTTTGAAAATTTAAATCTGCCTAACACTACTAGGCAAAATCAAGAATGTAGACATTGCAAAGTCTTCAAGCATAGATCATTTCAACAGACCCTTGGGCAAGAACTATCTCCATGCACATACCAGAAAGTTACTTCAATCACAGTAGAAATGTAACAATAGCAAATCAGATTTGGAAGTTATATTAAGCATTCTAAAACAACATAGCATCCATCCCTGTGGTCCTAATAAATCAGTATATCAAAACATCCATGAAACTTGCTCAATACATGAGAAAACTCAGATCTGCAACCACAAATTTATGACAACAATGGTACATTTCATATTATCACAGTAGTGAAGATAAAGTACAATATCTTAGCTCATCCCAAACAAAGACTCTTCAGTGCATCTCAATCCCTAGCTGGGCATCCACAATCACATCAAACCCTATCCAACAATGCAAAGGCCAAGCAAGGCATCCTACCAAGATCTACAAGCCAATTTTTGGAGCTTCCAAACAAGCCAACATCACACCAACTATCAAACCTTAGGATCTTCCATTTACATTATGCAAGCTGTCAAGGAGTTCCACACACTTGCATCCAAGAAACTACAATACTCAATAGTTTCATCTCACAAGCGAAGGAACCTTAGCACTAGCATCCCACAAGCATTAATCCTTGTTGCAAGAGTAATACATGATCTTTGGAAATTATGAAATAGTTGGCATTATACCAACAATGAAAATCTTTAAGATACAAAGTAGTTGTATATAACAAAGACACTCTCCTCCCTCTATATAGACTAAGGTGAGGGATGACAACAATAAAACATGGGCTAAGTCCACAAGCAACCCCAGGTTATGTCAGCAAAGTCCAAAATGGATCTCTCCTCAAAGTGAGGTGTCCACATGTCACATTAGGGTTTTTCCAATCCCAAAGGTGTTGTGCCCTCCAAGATAGGTGTCCACATGGCAAATGCTCCTCCTTCAAGATGGTGCACCCGCCAATCAATGGCTCCTCAACTGAAGCGTTCCTCCTCAAATTGTGTAGAAGGTGGTTATATGCTCCTTGTTAGCTTTTGAGGTACATGGTTTATTATTAGATTTGGGGTACATGGTGCATGATTAGTACTTGTATGGTCAATGATGGATTTGCACATTGGTGGTGGCTTACTCAGTGGTTGCTTGACCTTAGTTGGATGTTTACATGACATTCTTCCTTGGAACATTGGAGATATTCAGACAACTTGAGACATTCTTCATGTTGGCCACATGTAGATTGGCTGCTTGCTTTAGAGGACACCCTGCATTGGAGGACTGTTTGGCATTTTAGAAGAGGGCATTGAGCCCTAGAAAGCATGGGGTAGCTTAGATGCTTGCATGGAGGCATAGAGTTGAGTTGGGGATGCTTCAATTGTGACAATGTTGATGTTGGGGGAGTGGACCTAATGGAGCATTGGACACATTTGTAGAACACCCTTACATTGGAGCCTTACATGTGTATGACATTGCCTTGGAGCTTGACATGTGTAGCCTTGGAGCTTTGTGCTTCACATGTGTGGGCCTACTTGTTTGTAATGGGTTGCTTGTAAGGGTTTAGGCTCAGTTGTGTATTGTTTCCTTCCCTTACCTCTCAAATATATAGAGGAAGGAGAAAGTCCTTTCTCTCATTCATTCATTGTTGTTCATCTTGTGTTTAGAGATGGAGCACTATGGTTTTGTGGGGAAACCCTAGGATGTGGTGAGAAGAGTGTTTTGATCTCTCTCTTGGGTTTTCTTCTTTGTACATTATATCTAGTCTTGGAGGTGCTAGTGTTTCTTGGAACATCTTGAATACCAGGGTTAGGGTTTCATCTGTTGGAGAGTTATAGATTAGGATTTTGTGATTAAACCTTCAGTGGTACTTGTTGAAGAGGAGAGAGATATCTTGCTTGGAGCCAAGGAGTCTTGCTAGTGGGATACTAGTTTGTGGAGGCAAATTTAGTGATGTGGCACCTTGGCACATATGTTGAGGCTTATTGTTCAACTAGCACAGGATATTGCCAAAAGATTGAACACCTTGAGCAACTGCTGACACAAACAGATCATAGATCAACACACTGATGTTTTTACATGGTTAAAATGTTGTGAATATTAATTATATTTATAACTAATATTTTTGCCCCGAAAGGAGCAAGGTGCTCTACAACCTATTATGGGGGAGATGTTGTCACATAACGTAGCGTTATGTCAAAAGTAAAGTAATTAAAAGTAAAATCACGTCGGCTCATAAAATAAAAAATTAAAACAAATGAAAAATAATTAAAAAAGTCCATGTCGGCTCATAAAACAAAAAAAATTAAAACCAACATAGATCAATCTTAAATTCGGATCTATCAAGCACCAAAAGGGATCAAATTTCTCAAGCTGTAAATTTTTTTTGGATGTGTAAAATATTTAAGAAAAAAAATTACACCACAAGAAATTCGATCCCTCTCGGTGTTTGATAGATCCGGGGAAGGATCTATGCTGGTAAATTATAATTACCAAAAGGTAACCATCACGTAAAGTCGTGACTTTACGTGAAAGGTCATTATGGAGGCCTATATATTTCGGCCATTCTTATTGTACTTATTGTCTTCTATCATCTTATCTATTCATTATATATATATATATATATATATATATATATACTTTTCAGCCATGGATTCGTGGATATAACATCGAACAAGAATTGTTTTATTTTACATTGGTATCATCGCTGGAACGATTCTTCTCTTATTGCATCACGAGTAGCGAGGTGCTCTATAGCCTAGTCCAGTATGGGGGAGATGTTATCGCGTAATGTTATATAATGTTACCAAAAATAAAAGAGTAATTAAAAAAATCATGTCGGCTCATAAAATAAAAAAAATTAAAACCAAATAACAAATAATTAAAAAAATCCATGTCGATAAATAAAAATAAATTAAAACCATCATAGATCCATCTTAAATCCAGATTTATCAAGAACCAAGAGGGATCGAATTTTTGGAGGTGTGAATTTTGTAAGTTGGATCCCTCTCGGTGCTTGATAGATCCAGGTTTAAGATGGATCTATGCTGATTTTTTACCAACCTGGCAATGGTAAAAAATATAAATTTTTACCAATCTGGTAAAAGAAATTTACCAGTCCGGTAAATTTCTTTTTACCAATCTGGTAAAAGAAATTTACCAGTCTGGTAAATTTCTTTTTACCAATCTGGTAAATTTTTTTTACTAACTCGGTAAATTTTTTATACCAATTCAGTAATTTTTTTTTACCAACACGGTAAATTCTTTTTACAAATCCGGTAAAAAATTGATTTTACAAGTTCGGTAATTTTTTTTACCAACCTAGTAAAAAAAATAAAATTACCAACCAGTTATTCACCTCAGTTATAGACCAAAATTGCGTTTAAGTAAACACCCCTAGTCACTGTTACCGGATGAACTAGCAAGGCTAGTGTCCGATGAACAAATGTCTAGAAGGCTGACCACTGTCACCTTAGTCACACTTCCAACTGCTTCGGGAGTGTCGTAACCTCCAAGGGAGAGCCCTTCAATGACCTGCAAACACCTTAGGACAAGAGAAGCTATGTCTTCTAGAAGACCAAATTAGTGATCAGTGCCTTCAATCAATATGATTTTGCGAATGAAGAAGACATACTAGTTAAGAAAGTGTTTGTAGATACTACATAAGATGTAGATATTTAATGTATTAGTGTATGCATTTAACCCAATGATGTACGTGATCAGCAATAAAAACAATCTATTGTATGCTAGCACATGAAGAGGTCATTCAACAAGCATGAGAACATAGATCTTCCAATATTGTCACTGTATGTTTTCTAGATCACAAGGTGTGCAAAACAAATGATATATAGCAGAATTTGATGGCATTCAAGCATGTAAGAGACCATTTACCAAAACACCAACATATTATTCAATGTAATTGCATCAGCAGTAGCATATAATAAACCAGTAAGGACTGATACAATGAAGCATCACAGTCAATACAGTATGACAAGGTTAGCAGCAGTATGATCACAGTTTAACAACATGCAAGATCAGTCACCTAATGCCTCAGTCATGCAATAAGGAGTGTAACCAATAAGAGTTATGCTTGCAATGATATAACACACTACCTCTATTCTCTTTATCAAACTGTGTAATAAATATGAGTTATCAGACTTGTATTAAATGTATTTCAGACTTCTTATATCAGAAAGGACAACCTTAAAACAATTGCAAGATGTATTCAATGAATAAACTTGTGTGTATTGTCTTTGTGTAGGTGTTTGGCAAGGTGAAGGAGACTGTCATATGTGACAGTCTGCAACCATTTGCAGACCTTGCTACAGTAGAGAAAGGTGGCTGCTCCAAGTTGCTTCAGCCCTAATTTGGGCACCGAGAGGAGGACGGAGATGGAAAAAAAGGAGGACGAAGGTGGAAGGAGGGAGACAAAGAGAAGAAACGGCAGCGAAGGAAGAGGAGAGGAAGAAAAGAGGGCAGCGAGGTAAGATAAAAGGTAAGGCGAAGGTCTAGGGAGACAAAAGAAAGGAGGGCGAGCTCAAAGGTGGGTAGAGTGAACCCTAGGAAGAAGGATAGAATAGGTCGCTAGGGTAGGTTAGGTAAGTTTTTAGGACTTTCTAAAATTTCTCCCTAGGGTTTTTAGGGCTAAAGAAGACGGGGCGAAATTGTAGGAGTGAGGGCCGAAAATTTAGGATGGCCAAAAAATTGAAAAAATTAATTTTTTGATTTTCTAGGGTTTTTAACATAAAATTGCAGACCTATTTCTAACCCTAATTCTACCATGAAATGCAAATTTATGTTAATTTTTAGTGTAGCTGCGAGACCCATTCTCCGAGAGAATGGTACCCTAGTCAGTTAATTAGGGTTCCTGGTCAAGTTAACTAGGCAGAGTAATGAGTAAGACCCTAGAAGGTACCCTAGGGCCCCCAGCTGTCTCCTGGGGTTCTTGGTCGAGGACCAAGCAAATGGATGCCATGGCAAAGTCCCTAGCATGTAGCTAGGGCCCCTATTTGTCTCGAGGGTATTTTGGTCTGGGACCAGACAGTTTCTTGGTCACGAGGACCAAGCAGATCCTGCAGGTTGAGACAGAGACATCCTAGGTCCTGTAGATGGTTGATCAACATTCAGTCTAGGACTGAATGCTCAGCTTGAGGCTGAGGACCATTCTCTGGGAGAATGGAGAACCTGGTCATGGACCAGATGGTTGATCCACATGTTCTAGTCTAGGACTGAGGCTCAGCCTTGGGCTGAGAAGCCATTCCTTGAGAATGGAGGCACTTGGTCAGTTACCAAGATTATGATGTGTGATGTCCTCTTCTCCTAGGTCTTCGAGATGGATGAGTTGGTTGGTCTTCTCAAGGGATTGGCCACCCCTTGTGGAAGCTACTAACATTTGACCTAAGGAGCAGTTGAGAGGACCACATGATCACATCATCTGTGTGAAACTTCCTTATACAATGATGATGAACTTTTAGGTTATATGGAACATTTGTACATTTGAGAGAGAGATGACTGGTTGTACCTTTCCACCTTGGGTGATTTACTTTTGGTCCTTGCACCTTATTGTTTATTAAGTCTTGTGGTACCCTGTCTTTGATTTGTGGTAATTAGGGTCATTGACCCACCTTCTATTTATACCACCCTTGTTGTTTTGGTCTTATGGGTACTTGTCCACTTTTGGAACATACCCTTGGTTATTAGTCTTGTACCCACTTATTTGGTACATGACCTTAGTTTATATTTATTCTTTTATTTTTACATTTTTATTTTTGTTATCTTTTATTTTTATTTTTTATTTATTTTATATTTTATTTATTTAATTTTATATTTAATTTTTTATTCTTCCCTAAATCTATGGAGCCCTAACTTAAAGGATTAATTTAATTCTTTAAAATCCTATATATTGATATCCTTTGAAGATAATTTTACACATCTTAGCTCTCCTTCATGTTTGACGTCAAGAGTTATGAGTCTGCTGCTGCTACCTCAGATCTACTTTTTGTTTGGGTTTGCTAATGTCTGCTGTAACTTTGGAGAGGTCCGATTTGATGTTATTGACTAAGACTCAACCTGATCTACACCTGTTTGAGATCTGATCTGATTGATGTTGGTTTACTGAGGTCTATTTCACTGCTGAGAGGTCCGATAGGGCTAAGAAGAGTCCGATCTGCTGATGTGGAATCCAATTGGGCTGAGGAGAGGTTCGATCTGCTTGTGTGGAGGCTGATTGGGGTTTATCCTAAGTAGCCGTAAACTAGTACAACCCAGATTTGACAGCTGTGACCTGTTTGGGGTTTGTCCTGAGAAGGCCGACCCTGCTGACACCTTGTTGATTAAGCTGTGATACTATTAAGGGTTCTCTCTGTCTGCTGCAAGTTTATTTTCTGAGTTATAGGCATACTGAGTGTTTGCTGAGATCTATTTTGCTATCATTTGACAGATCTGATTTTTGAGAATTTGTTTGTGGTCAGTTTGTCTAAAGACTTGAACCTTTATGCTAATGACTAGTCCATGGTATTGAGTTTATATTTTGGTTTTGATACATCTATTCTGAGTCTTTATCCTTGACCAGACTTATATTATTGAGGATCAAACCTGGGCACTGAGTTGTATCTGTGGTATAAATCTATGTGCTGAGTCTTCCTTTGATTGTCATTGTGCTTCTGACTATCATTGGCTATTTGGTTATATCTTAGCCCAGTCATCTCTCTCTCTCTGGTTTGTACTACCCTCTTGTAGGGTCTGATAGTTTCCAGATTTGACTGGCCTCTCTGAGTCATAGTGTTTACTGAAAGTGAGTAACTCTTCTGAGTATTTTTATAGGAAGGTTCCCACACACAAGTAAGTATCTTCTCTTTTATTATTATGTGGTTAAATTATTTATTGCTGAAGATTAATTTAGCACAGTGACCTAACTGGTAGTGTTAAAAGTACTTTAACACAGTGACCGACCTGAGAGTGCTAAAGGTGTGAAGTTGAAAGAGATGAAAATTATGTTAGAAGTTACTGTTGTACTATTTCATATGTAATTTCAATATTTGTTTATCTACTTTGTGCATTAAAGTATGATGAATTGTTATTTTTCTGTACATAACCCTAACTTGATGAAATTTCAACATGGTATCAGAGCTTAGGGCTTGTAGCTAACTCTGTTTTGTAGGCTAACATAGTCTACATAGATCCTAAGATAGGGTTTTTTGAATTCTAAACAACTTTTCAAGTTGGCAAGAAGGGTTTGAATATTAAAAATCAGAAAATCAGAATTGAATGAACACATAAAAGTACTATTGGATGGAAATGAAGATGTGGTAGTAAAGCTGCTAATCCATATGACAGCAGAAAATAAATGATAAATTTAGCAGGCTGTGAACTTCCTTCTCTAAAAAGAAGTATGTCAAGTATTACTAGCATTACTACAAGGTTTGTCTCAGGTATGTATCTTTGAGGTGAGTAAGGAACCAGCTTACATGAACATAGTACTTTCTAGGAATCTTATGATTCATTGTGATCTGAATATGTAAGTGTAAAGAATTTTAGTATCCATCCATGCATGCAATTATCATCATCTGAATTCTTAAGTCTAGGACTGTGATCTAACCTAGATTGTGCTAATGAATGATATTATGATGTCATTACACACTTGATAACAAGATCAAGATGCAGACTGTGAGTTCTGCATGCGGGCAGATATAAAGAGGGTAGAATTTTCTATCCCAACTAATTTTGATTATTTAAATTGTCATGATGAAACATATGACATGTTATATGATCTTGATTGATTCTAGATAGTTATCCAATTTATGAATGGATGCTAATTCAATATTGATTATTGCTAACTATGAAGTTGAATATTGATGTGACTTGCTCTAATAGTAAAGTTTACAGATCCTGCTTATGCACAAGTTAAGTGCACAGCTACAGAGGGAGCTAAGTGCTCAGGTACAGAGGGAGTAAGAGACTCCACAATTTGTAGGATCAAATATTTATGTGTCAGCAAAAGAGAATCTAACATGTAGTTGTTTGTGAAACAACTGGGAAGATTAGAGATCAAGAGGGATTCATCTGTGCTCTTCAATCCCCATCAGATTGGGATTGCAGAAAAGAGGTAAGAGATGTGACCTCTCAGTGGTATAGATATGAAAGTGCAAGAAGCACCAGTCCATGAGACATCTCGTTCAGAGAAACAGAGGGAGAAGGCCAAGAAGCCTTCAGTTGATCTCATTAAGAAGCCTATTGAGAGGCTTCAAGGGTGCTCTAGTAAGAGCCATGTCACTGATTCAGGATCATTCACTTATGTGAAGGCAGCCAAACATCAAGTTTGGAAAGATGCTATGATAATGGACATCCTGTTGACATTGGATAATGATGTGTGGAAAGTGATTCTCAGACAGCAAGGGAAGCCAATTGTAACTTCCAAATGGATCTATAAGATCAAGGTATTTACTGACATTCAGAGCTACTTGAAGCTTTAAGAAAATCCTGTATTCTATGACAGGTTATTTTACCATGACTAGGACATGGTACAGTTGTTAGATGTGTTGACTAAGCCCCTGCCTTCGACAAGCTTAGTGTTGCTGAGAATGCCTCTCTTGCTGAGAGGGAGTGTTAATTTTTAGTGCAGCTGCGAGACCCATTCTCGGAGAGAATGGTACCCTAGTTAGTTAACTAGGGTTCCTGGTCAAGTTAACCAGGCAGAGTAATGAGTAAGACCCTAGAAGGTACCCTAGGGCCCCCAGCTGTCTCCTGGGGTTCTTGGTCGAGGACCGAGCAAATGGATGCCATGGCAAAGTCCCTAGCATGTAGCTAGGGCCCCTATTTGTCTCTAGGGTATTCTGGTCTGGGACCAGACAGTTTCTTGGTCACGAGGACCAAGCAGATCCTGCAGGTTGAGATAGAGACATCCTAGGTCCTGCAGATGGTTGATCAACATTCAGTCCAGGACTGAATGCTCAGCTTGAGGCCGAGGACCATTCTCTGGGAGAATGGAGAACCTGGTCATGGACCAGATGGTTGATCAACATGTCCCAGTCTAGGACTGAGGCTTAGCCTTGGGCTGAGAAGCCATTCCTTGAGAATGGAGGCACTTGGTCAGTTACCAAGATTATGATGTGTGATGTCCTCTTCTCCTAGGTCTTCGAGATGGATGAGTTGGTTGGTCTTCTCAAGGGACTGGCCACCCGTTGTGGAAGCTACTAACATTTGACCTAAGGAGCAGTTGAGAGGACCACATGATCACATCATCTGTGTGAACCCTTCCTTATACAATGATGATGAACTTTTAGGTTATATGGAACATTTGTACATTTGAGAGAGAGATGACTGGTTGTACCTTTCCACCTTGGGTGATTTACTTTTGGTCCTTGCACCTTATTGTTTATTAAGTCTTGTGGTACCCTGTCTTTGATTTGTGGTAATTAGGGTCATTGACCCACCTTCTATTTATACCACCCTTGTTGTTTTGGTCTTATGGGTACTTGTCCACTTTTGGAACATACCCTTGGTTATTAGTCTTGTACCCACTTATTTGGTACATGACCTTAGTTTATATTTATTCTTTTATTTTTAAATTTTTATTTTTTTATTTTTTATTTTTTATTTTTATTTATTTAATTTTATATTTAATTTTTTATTCTTCCCTAAATCTATGGAGCCCTAACTTAAAGGATTAATTTAATTCTTTAAAATCCTATATATTGATATCCTTTGAAGATAATTTTACACATCTTAGCTCTCCTTCATGTTTGACGTCAAGAGTTATGAGTTTGCTGCTGCTACCTCAGATCTACTTTTTGTTCGGGTTTGCTAATATCTACTGTAACTTTGGAGAGGCCCGATTTGATGTTATTGACTAAGACTCAACCCGATCTACACCTGTTTGAGATCTGATCTGATTGTTGTTGGTTTACTGAGGTCCATTTCACTGTTGAGAGGTCCGATAGGGCTAAGAAGAGTCCGATCTGCTGATGTGGAATCCGATTGGGCTGAGGAGAGGTTCGATCTGCTTGTGTGGAGCCTGATTGGGGTTTATCCTAAGTAGCCGTAAACTAGTACAGCCCAGATTTGACAGCCGTGACCTGTTTGGGGTTTGTCCTGAGAAGGCCGACCTTGCTGACACCTTGTTGATTAAGCTGTGATACTATTAAGGGTTCTCTCTGTCTGCTGCAAGTTTATTTTCTGAGTTATATGCATATTGAGTGTTTGCTGAGATGTATTTTGCCATCATCTGACAGATCTGATTTTTGAGAATTTGTTTGTGGTCAGTTTGTCTAAAGACTTAAACCTTTATGCTAATGACTAGTCCATGGTATTGAGTTTATATTTTGGTTTTGATACATCTATTCTGAGTCTTTATCCTTGACCAGACTTATATTATTGAGGATCAAACCTGGGCACTGAGTTGTATCTGTGGTATAAATCTATGTGCTGAGTCTTCCTTTGATTGTCATTGTGCTTCTGATTGTCATTGACTATTTGGTTATATCTCAGCCCAGTCATCTCTCTCTCTCTGGTTTATACTACCCTCTTGTAGGGTCTGATAGTTTCCAGATTTGACTGGCCTCTTTGAGGAACAGTGTTTACTGAAAGTAACTAACTCTTCTGAGTATTTTTATAGGAAGGTTCCCACACACAAGTAAGTATCTTCTCTTTTATTATTATGTGGTTAAATTATTTATTGCTAAAGATTAATTTAGCACAGTGACCTAACTGGTAGTGTTAAAAGTACTTTAACACAATGACCGACCTGAGAGTGCTAAAGGTGTGAAGTTGAAAGAGATGAAAATTATGTTAGAAGTTACTGTTGTACTATTTCATATTTAATTTCAGTATTTGTTTATCTACTTTGTGCATTAAAGTATGAAGAATTGTTATTTTTCTGTACATAACCCTAACTTGATGAAATTTCAACAATTTACACATGGAAATGAAGTGAAATTTAGTAAAAGTTGATAACTTAGGGTTTTAATGGATGTTACCCCAAACCTTAGCCTTAGAGGAAGGTGACTAGCCTTGCTCTTGGAAGTAATTATCTTTGTCAAGTAGGTTAGTGCTTCTTGAAACAACCGCCAGGGTTCGTTTCAAGAGCCTAAACTAGGGCAAAGTTGGAGCTCCAAGGTTAAACTTTGTAAAAACCTCATTTAAGGAGCGTTTATACTATGCTAAAGGGATAAAAAAGTAGATAAAGGTCTTATTAAAAAAGAATGCAGCTCTAGGGCTACCATTCATTCATTCAAGAAGCAAAAATAACTACCTTTCACCAAGCAAGACTTAAAAGGTAAAAAACTTACTTGAGCATGAGTTATTCCAACTATTCTAGCATCCACAAAGCATTAGCAAGACAAGAAAGCATCCAACTTCATCCAAGAGCAAGAAAAATCATCCCTCCAAGAGGTGCACATCACTTCATAAGGCCCTTCTAGGGTAAATGAGTAGCATAATGAATTTTATCCCATAAGTTGTGTTACCCCCTTTTTTGGCAAGGGTATCCATGAGTAAATTATTCAGATGGTTGAAGGCTCTGCAGCAACCTATGCATTGCAGGAAGGTTCTCAGCCTTGTCATGTTAGAATTCTTTTTCTATTCTTAATTCATGACAGAGCAGGCCCTATGTTTCTTCAGCAGATCAAAACTTCAAAAGTTCTTTTAGAGACCAGGGGAAAGGAAGCATGCAGTCTCATCTTCGACAAACTGATTTTGATGGTAATTTAAAAACAACTTACTGTCCAGAAAATTCGGGGATGATGTCTGAGGATGAGTTCAGGCAATGGAAAATGTCAAGATAAAGGAGCTTGTGAGCATGAATGTTAGCTGCTTTTTAGTATGCCTTACTATCGATTGGGATCAGGTTGATGCTAACCTTTCTTCAAATATCGCAGCAGGGTTTTCAGATGGTTTAGTTTCAGTTGTTGGTTTGAGAGAAGTTCAGATGCAAATTTTACCAATATTTTGAAATACAAAGAGCCATAGGATGGGAATCTGCAGCATTCAGAATCGTCCAGAGCGGGAGAAGTGAGAACTATATCATCACTAGCAGCTATGAAGAATGCTTGAGATTTCAGGATACAAAGGTTTAAATCCTGATGGAGCTATTGTAGCACGATCTCTATTTTACACCATTGTTGAAAGAATTAGAACCAAGAAGGATCTATCATCATTTATGGCTCGCTTCAGGGTCATGGAAATCTGCGGATTCAGAGGATCGATGAAGCTGTTCTTGACCCTGTTGTAGATGACATCAGTGATTTGCAAAAGCAGAACTCAGCATTGATCGAAAGCCGCGATTCCTCTGTCTATCAATTGTTTCGAAGCTGCATGTAATAGTTTTGTCAGTATTCGTCTCCAGTTTGAACGCCGAAGTCCGTGACTCATTGAAACCGCCCACGCGGCAGTTTGGATCGGAGGCCACGAGGATCCGTGGGTGACAACTGCAAGTCGGGGGGCATATTTTGATTTTTGGATCAGGTTGAAGACATGATTTATACATAGCCAACATAGAGATAAATCTGATTGATTCACTGAAGTGTGAGGCCATAAATCATGAAGCCAGGCCACTGCCGAGTAATAAGTCTTAATCGCCGATTGATTGATGCGGTGGTAGTTTGTGGTTTTGTCATTTATTATTGCCACCACCTGTTCCCTAAATCGATGGATTTTAAAATCAGAAGTCGGGATCAATAAAATAGCCCGGGCAACAGAGCTTAACGTTGGTCAGAGGTCACGTTGGTGAGACTCTTATCAGCCAAATCGCGGAGATTTGGGCCTACACGACATTGACAGCCCATATGGTGAACTACCGATCACCAGTTGTGTTTCACTTACACATCGACATCCAGATTGATCGATGCTGGGTTAAAAGTTGAACGCCAAAGCTCGGGGGGTAGTTTCGCGATCACTCCAAGTTATGGAACAACCAGCGATCCACATACACTCGGCGGGACCGGATCTTGCTAAGTGGCATCTATTAGATATGCACTTTATCGATCGGAAACCCTTTTGTTCAATCAGTAAAATTTGTTCTTGTGACAGGTGTGATAGAATCGTGAACAAAAAAGCAAAGCAGCCGTTGATTGATCCAGTGTCGTTCGACTGCCGTTTGAAGAGAGTTATGAATTGAAGAGTCCGACCACCTGGGATGTGCTCGGAGTTCCATTTCGAGATTTTAGGCTTCAGATAAATCGTATACGTGGCGTCTAGTTTTGAGTCAATACGACGCCGTTTCCAGAGTCTTAAAGGTTCAGTCGATCGGTGGAAATGGCGATCAAAGTTGATCCAAAGATTTGGATGGTCGATAGCGCATCCACTTGGCATTTTGTTTGTTGGTAAGGAAGGTGGCGAAGATTGTTAGACAATTATCCAGTGGCGGTTGGGGTTATTTCGAGTTGTTCTTGTACATATCATCCAGAATTGATCTAAAAAAAAAAAATTACAGAGTTGGCGGATAAGCTTCTAGCTGTCTCATTCTGACTCGAGCAAACAAAACTCAACTGCATATTTTTAGAGGATCATCTAGGTTGCAGTTTGGAGACCCCTCTGCTGGATATGTCAATTTCTTTTGGCTGTATTTGAGATCTGAAACCAATTTTTGAGTCATCCCTGTGTTAGCGCATGTGTCACTTCGCTAAGTACTCTTGCAAGCCCTAATCAGGGTGATTTATTGCATCTTGTACTCTATATAAGCTAGCAAGCTTTCATTTGTAACAATGGAAAAAATTGGGATTTTTCTCCCCTTGAGCGTAAATAGAAAAAATATCATGGGATTCTTTGGATAAATTCAGAGTTCTCTTTCTCTTTGTATGCCATTTCTATTTGTTTGCCATCTTTCATCTTGTCTGAGGCGATACCTCTCTTAGTTCATTTCTTTCGATTCTTAAGCTGGGATCATCTGAATAGAAGGCTAACAATCTAGCACAACTTTATTTGATCCATGTTTTTCTCTTAAGTTTTGCAGCTTTCAGGTATTCTCTAGTGCAAGAGCTCTTAGTTGGTCATTACATTCACCTGGCAGCAAGGCCCATTTGAGCTCTCTTATTGACTCCATTCGCCCCTCTGATATACTGGCACTGGCCTTTATTCGAGGACTGATCCTCCCATCTTTCCCATCACAATTTCAAAATACATCTTTCTGTTACAAAGTTTCCTAAGGCAACCTCTTCAAATTCACCTTGCCCTCCGTTGCACCTGCCTTAGTGATCCTATCTTAGGGATACCCCCCTTGAGTTCGAGAAGAGCCAACCTGAAGTGAAGAGGAGAGGAGTGTGGTGACATTGGCCTCTCTCCTGAGAGAGTTGTCATCCAGCTGGTGTGTTACATTTTGGGCTTCAACAATACGCATGCCATTTTGGGAGACAACATTTTTGGCACCATTGCCGGGGACAAAGTCCAGTTCCCGAAATTTGAAGACTATGCTTCATTGACGACATTTGTGGGAGATTATATCGCAGATTCTTCTTCTCACATGGCGACTCCACGAAGGGACAGAGCCCTTGTCCTTTTGCAGATTTGAAGATCCTATTGGGTGTAGAGGTGAGCACACCCATTGGAAGGCTTTCAAGCTCACCTTGGCGACTCCACAGTTTGGCATGAGGTATGATTACATGCATGTTTCAGATTTAATACCTCATTTTTTGACTTATGGACGATAAAAAAGAACAACATCTTGCCCTTTTGCACGAAGCTTACGCTTCATTGGATTTCTCAAAAATCCATGGGTTTCCTAATGAGTGCTATCACTATGAAAAAGTGCATGACATTTTTCTAGAATTTCATGGAAATAATGATGTTTCAGCCATCTATCACATTGCTTCTTACTGCAAATTGATGGTCGATTTCAATGTTTATTGTGAGGATGACCTTATGATCGTCTTTACTTTAACTTTAGAAGGAGATGTAGAAAATTGGTTCTTTGGCCTTTTGGATGAATCCATAGATTCGATGGCAATGTTTTTTGAGAAGTTTCTCCTCCGGTGGCATGATGGGACTGTAGAGGAAATTGAGCAGCTTGCTAAAGAATATGACACCCTCATCCCTAGGGTCCATCATGAGTTTAAAGAGCAGATCCATGAAGAGCATGATGAAGGTAAAAAAGGGCAGCATGAAATTGATAACCCCATTGAAGAAGCATCGGAAGGGTCGTTGTTCAAAGATATCACTGAAGATCCTCTTGATATTATCATAACAGAAAACGATATGGAGTTGCCCCAGATTTATGTCATTGAAAATATTTTTGAACAGCTTCATGAGGAAAAGGTGGATCTGCCCCAAGTTTATGTCATTGAGGATATTCATGAACAGTCTCATTACAGGCACGAACATATTTATGATGGAGCTATGTATCTAAGTCCTATCAGTCGGTGGATAGAATCTTCTTGTGCACAGTCTGATATTTTCTGCCAAAGATTTGATGAATTATTACATCTTGACAGTCTGATATTACAGTTCAATTTTGTTCATGAGCAAATTTTAGGACATCTCCACTATATGTCCTCATTTTCATTTCTAACCAAGCACAAAGAAAAGCAATTTAGCAGTGATAAGACACTGGAATGGCTCCACTGGTTATGGGCATATACTTAACATGCTGCTGCCCCATGTTAGGTTAGTGTAGGTAGATGAATAAAGCTCTCACAATGAGCATTTGCTGCTATTACTTATTTTTTAATTTTGTAATTTTTATGTAATAAAGCGTGGTCACGGGGTGTGAATCAAGCCATCCCCACCACACTGCTTTTGGTTTTTAGGTGGTCTGCGATAACCAAGAGGATCTGAGGTTCTCATGCACTCACCGAGGCGAGCACACGTCCCGCAGTTGGAGCCAAGTGTTACCCCCTTTTTTGGCAAGGGTATCCATGAGTAAATTATTCAGATGGTTGAAGGCTCTGCAGCAACCTATGCATTGCAGGAAGGTTCTCAGCCTTGTCATGTTAGAATTCTTTTTCTATTCTTAATTCATGACAAAGCAGGCCCTATGTTTCTTCAGCAGATCAAAACTTCAAGAGTTCTTTTAGAGTCCAAGGGAAAGGAAGCATGCAGCCCATCTTCTACAAATTGATTTTGATGGTAATTTAAAAACAACTTACTGTCCAGAAAATTCGGGGATGATGTCTGAGGATGAGTTCAGGCGATGGAAAATGTCAAGATAAAGGAGCTTGTGAGCATGAATGTTAGCTGCTTTTTAGTATGCCTTACTATCGATTGGGATCAGGTTGATGCTAACCTTTCTTCAAATATCGCAGTAGGGTTTTCAGATGGTTTAGTTTTAGATTTTTGGTTTGAGAGAAGTTCAGATGCAAATTTTACCAATATTTCGAAATACAAAGAGCCATAGGATGGGAATCTGCAGCATTCAGAATCGTCCAGAGCGGAAGAACTATATCATCACTAGCAGCTATGACGAATGCTTGAGATTTCGGGATACAAAGGTTTAAATCCTGATGGAGCTATTGCAACACGATCTCTATTTTACACCATTGTTGAAAGAATTAGAACCAAGAAGGATGTATCATCATTTATGGCTCGCTTCGGGGTCATGGAAATCCGCGGATTCAGAGGATCGATGAAGCTGTTCTTGACCCTGTTGTAGATGACATCAGTGATTTGCAAAAGCAGAACTCGGCATTGATCAAAAGCTGCGATTCCTTTGTCTATCAATTGTTTGGAAGCTGCATGTAAGAGTTTTGTCAGTATTCGTCTCTAGTTTGAACGCCGATTAAAAAGTCCGTGACTAATTGAAACTGCCCACGCGGCAGTTTGGATCGGAGGCCACGAGGATCCGTGGGTAACAGTTGCAAGTCGGGGGGCATATTTTTAAATGATTTTTGGATCAGGTTGAAGACATGATTTATACATAGCCAACATAGAGATAAATCTGATTGATTCACTGAAGTGTGAGGCCATAAATCATGAAGCCAGGCCACTGCTGAGTAATAAGTCTTAATCGCCGATTGATTGATGCGGTGGTAGTTTGTGGTTCTGTCGTTTATTATTGCCACCACCTGTGGTAGTTTGTGGGCTGCAACAACACGCATGCCATTTTGGGAGACAACAAGTTGTGTGTTACAAATGAAGTGAGGAGACTTTATTTATATGTTCTCACACTCACTGTTACACAATAAACAGGCCTACATCTTTAAAATGTCAATTTAAAATTATAACATATCAACTTAAAATTATAACATAAAATAATATAAAATAACCAAATCTGTGGGTAACTTGGGGCATTTTCCGTAGAGTTCACCTTAGGTGCAACTAAATGATGAACAAAAGACCTGATATGGATCCCATTGTGTTGAATGATATAGATCCAACCTCAGATTGGGTAGTAAGATAAGATAAGATACGATACTTTTATTATTGTTCAACAAATGAACACAAAAATAGGTCAATGGGACTAAAGGATACGTCTAGTATGAGTACATTGTGGGAGTGCAAATGCAATTCCTAGAAAATGCCAAAAATAAAATAAAGCAAGATACAAGCAGTAATATAGTCTCCTAAACATATATAGACCCATATTGAAGGAACAAAATGCAAAAATGTATAATGTAAAATGCAAAATACATAGTGAGTTTGTCCAAGTCTAGACAACTCAAACGACTTAGGATCCTTAAAAACATGTCAAGGGAGGAAAATCACGTGAGAGAGTGGAAGATGAGTCTAGTGATGTCAAGATCTCCTGAGTCTGATGGTCGAGGGCGAGGGGGGCGAACGGGGCACCTACTCGTTGCCAGGGCTCTCCGGAGTCGTCGACGTGTTTGTTTGTATGATCCTAGGGGGGATGTAGAAGCGAGGAATACTTCTAGCATCTAACGCCGAAGGAAAGAAACTTTGGATAAATCATTGGTGACTCTGCTGGGGTTGTGAGGGGATTTGATGGGATAGAGGTGCCTTGCTCTAGATCCAGCTGGGCTTGATCCCTCTGGCACTCTGAGAATGAATGGACTGATGTGTGGTTAAGCAACTCTGAACTGGTCTCGGTAAGATCAATTGGTCTCCCAGAGGGGGAGACTCAAGTGCTAGAGTTTGATCATGATGTTGATTTGGATCTGGATATTGAGATGGAGTACTTGGTGGAGGTTCAGGTGGATGTAGATCCTCTATTACCATCAGTTCATGGAGGTGTAGATCCAAAGATTCTGGGGATGGTAGGCACTAGTCGACCTTGTGCTTCTAGGAGACTACGACATAGGCTTTCAACTAGTACTACGACTGAAGTTGTAGATGACCTTGAGACTGAGGAGTCTGAGCTTGAGCCAAACGATGATGCCATTGCTAGTCCTTCTAGTTCTTCTAGTTCCTAAAATACATAAACTATTCATATTTTGTAAAAAAACATATATATTCATGTACATACATATGAATCCAAACCATTAATACACAACTATGCAAAGTTTCTCAGATATATAGCAAGTACAGGTGCAAATAACCAAAATAACACTGAGTGCAATACATCTCTGAAGTTTTGAACAAAAATACATCAATAAAGAGGCTTTAAATGCTCCATAGAGTCCAAAACATAAGCAGAGTATGGACCAGTTGGTTCAGTACAGAGCTGGTCAAAGACTCAAAACTGGTCGAACCGACCAGTTTTGACCATTTTCGTACTGAACCGACTGGTTCACTACCAGTCCAAATCTTTTTTGCAGGTTTTTTGGTTCAAGCACCTAACTAGACCGATTGGGCCTGTGAACTGGTCAGACCGATCGGTTTTACCAGTTTTAGTCTAGTTCCGATAACATTGGCTGTAACAAGTGTAGATAAAATTGGCGAAAAATCAAAGGTTTTATGAAATATCGTGATTTTTTCAATCTCTTGAAAAATCGGCCTTGATAAAATTGTGATTTTTTCTAAGATCTTGACAGTGCAAGTTTTTCCAAAAAATCGCCATTTTTTCATAAAAAGCGAGCCACGATGATAAAAATTGCTAGGCTAGACTGTTCGCAGGTTTAAAGGTGTTTTCTGGTTTTATTTCGGCATTTTGCTTGTGTGGATTGTTGGAGAAGGAAGGAGAAGTGCTTTTGGAGGCCATCAACCATTGTGGAGGCATCCAAACACCGAATCTCATCACCAACAAGATTTTTTTAGTGGAGCAAGGTTTCAAAACATTTGCTAAGGTTTCAAAACATTTTTCAACAATAAATTTGGAGATTTTTGTCTAGTGGTATTGCTCTAAGGGCTGTGGAACTAGGGTTTCCAAATCTGATTTTTTTGCTATAGGGGATTGAGATAGTTATGGCTAGAGGCATTGCCCCAAGGGTTGAATATCTAGGGTTTCTCTGATTAACTCTTGTTTAGGGTTTCCTAGAGTTTTAATCCATCTTGAAGAGCTCACTACAATAGCTTTTGATTGCAAGTTTTCTCGTCATGTATGGGACTATTGATTGAGATCTCTTTTTTAGGGTTTTACCTTTATGCAAGTGATGCGCTTCTCTTCTAGGTTTTCTCGGGTATCTCTAGGGATTTTACCCACGTTATAAGAACAATGCTTTTCTTCTTAGGTTTTTTCCCTCTTCAAAATCCAATGCTAACTTCTTGTTCATTTTGAGCGATCATTTATCTTGGGTTGCATATTTTGGCTACGGCTCATGTTGCCCCATTATAGAAACAAGGCATTGCGAATTTCTTGAAAGGGTTGGTACAATTTCGTTCTTGGGTCTATACAAGGAATTCCTTGAAGACCTTAGAAATCCTTCTCCTTGTTGAAATTAATGACCTTAGAATTGCTTTTTCTCTTATGTAATGGGACTACTTATATTTGGGCAGAGCTAATACAAAAGAACTCTAGTTGCAATATCTGTCATATGAAGAGTTGTGCCCTGAATTCTTGCTTGGCTTGTTTTCAGGGAATTGAAGAACTTTCAAGAGTAATCATTTGCGAAATGGATCTTCTAGATGATACTATTGATTGCAGTTTATAGTGCACCTCTCGCTGTGCACTTTGCATATGGGTTTGATCTATTGTGGAAAAACCTTGATCAAGGTATGACTTTGTTAGTTTTACATTTTAGTTTTTTTGGATCAAGAACATGGGCCCTATTACCGCTCAAATTAGCACCCTCCGTAAAGGTCACGAACATTGGTGCAAAAATTCACAATTAATCAGGAGATGCACCCATTGTCACCACAATGCACTCTCCTTATGCTTTAGGTCAACTCCTAGAGGCCAAGGGAGAGTCCGTAATATAGGTGAAATAGACCTACAAAACTAGTTAAGGCAGCACAAGAATGCCTCACGAGCGACCTCTTGACAAAGATCAGTGCCTTATGGAGTCAAAGCAAATGAATATAAGGACGTTTACCAAATATTTCAAGAGGATAGGAGTTAGAAGTAATAAATGCTGACAATTAGGGAAAATGATTAAAATCCTTGCTGCTATTATAACAGGACAACCAATAAATATGTGCTCAAAGATAAATGAAAACCACTTAGAACAATGCCAACTTACCAAGAAAGGTACCCCTAATGGAGAGGGATTAGAATCACACCTTTGGGGCAGCCAATAAATGAGTAAGACAAATCAAGAAATGACTTACCAGATGTGGTTTATGCCCTAACCAGCCCCTAAAAATCACAAGAAGGTCAACTTGTATCACTAGATGGACGCCCAAGTGAGTAGGGCTGATAATAGATCTCGTTTCCAGCTTGTACGACTCTTCAAAGATGAATTTAGATGGCTGTACCTATCAAATAAGATCTGAAAAACATACTAGCACTTGCACATAATTGTAGATCTCTTAAATTTGCCACAAAAAGTGGACGCCCTTGAGGATTCACAATAAAATGAAGGGCGTGAATCACTTTCAATGGATTAGATTCTTTGAAAATGCAATATTTTTGGATTTTTATATTTTTAGGGTTTTTCTCTATAATTTTTTTTGTATTTTTTTAAATATAATACATAAAATTTTGTAATTTTGAAAAAGAGAAGATGAGGGAAATAGATCTAGGTCTTAATCCTAGGGCAATGAGAAAAATCAGGGCTAGCGTTTTCCCAAAAATTGGCAATTCAATGCTTGATGAATTAGGGCAAGGCTAAGAAACCCTAGGTTATGTTAGCACTAGACCTAATTAGGGCAAACAAGATGTCAAGGCCCAAAACAAGATTGATCCTTCAAGAGGAATGTCTCACCAACAAGACTAAAGCTATTATGGATGAAACCCTAAAACACTCTTACCTTGGGTACAAACGCAAGGTAAGACAAGAGCTTCAAGATTTTACCATATTTGATGAAGAAAAGAGAAGAGAGCCAAACCCTATGCCCTTCCTCCTTGAACTAACCTTGAAAGATCGTAAAGAAACCTCAAGCACCAAAATTTGATCCTTGCAAACCCTACGAATTGCCAAGAAGAGAGGTGCACACCACGTAAGATCTCATATACATAAGTAGAAATAAGATTTCACTGTTTCAGTCATATTTGATCCCATGATCTTTGTTAATGACTACAAGTGGGAGGAGGGCGCTATTTTTTGTAGAGAAAAAGTGCTAAATTTTCCCTCCTCTACGATGACCGATCTAATTTTGAGTTTAAAATGATTTTTTAGGGTTTGTTACCCAGAATTTGGGGACTAAATCTCATAAAACATAAAATAATGATAAAATATGATGATAGCTTCAACAAGATGAAAAGTTGAGCTTAGAAGGAGGACATCATGCCCCATCTAACCCCAACATGTGTCTTTTTCCCTCAACGCTCTCCTTTAGATGGTACGGCCTTAAAAACTTGCTTTTAGAGGTGGATGATTTGCTCTTTTTGTTGAATTTTTCTTGTAGCAGTAGAAAACCAATTTTCAGATTTGATAATTACTTCCTAATGATTTCAAGCAACAATTGTCATCCCACTGCTATCATTGAATAATTACACATTGAAAATTTCAACTTTAAATGCAACAGAAACAAAAAAATCATAGAAGCACAACCATGCACAATAGACACAAACATTTTACCCTGAGAAGCCCATCCTTGGGAGAAAACCCAACAACTTTTCTTAGAAGAAATTAGTCCAATATTACAAGTACATCACCACCATGAAGAGAAACTCTAGCACATAGAACGTGCCCTTAATGAAGAAACCCTAGATCAACAAGTGCATCCTCTTTCATGAGGAAACCCTAGTACATAGAGAATTCACCCTTCATGAAGAAACCCTAGACAGGGATAGCAAACCTCTAGAGAAGATAAGAACCCCAAAAATTAGCTCCTTGTGTCTTTGTTAGGCCTTCTTGGAAAGTGCACATTAGCTGGAAGAGATGTTAGTTGTGTTGTGAAAATGAAATGTTAGTTGCTTATTTATACACTTCAAGTCACCCTGATTTTTCTTATGGCGCCGACTTGTACTTTTGTTTTCCACTTTTCATTTTATCTTCAGGGCCGACTTGTACTTTCTTGTCTTGAATCTTCCTTGGGGCTTCTTCAATGATTTGACTTGTCTTCTTGGTTATTTATTCTTCACTAGAAAAGTTGTCCATGTTGATGATCATCTCCTCACATGCACATCTATTCACACATAGAGCTCTAATGTTGAATAGATCCACTAAGAAGTCCCATAGACTTCTTAGTATGTCAATTCAACATTAGACTAGACTTGTAAATTCCACAAGGGGATGAAGGCCCCTATCAAATAAACAAGTCAAACACTCTAATATAGAATAGATCACTCCCTCATGGAACACTCCCTCACAGAGTATGCAATGTGACCTTGAGCCTTATTCACACTTAGCCAAATCACATGACTAAGTAAGGTTGTGCAAGCACCTCGAGCCTTATTCACACCTAGCCAAATCAAATGGCTAAGCAACGCTAGGCTAGGGCGATTCACCACTAGCCAAATCACATGGCCATTTCCTGTGAGTGAATGTATCATTCTCCTTGGTCAAATCACATGACCAATCTAGGAGAATGTATGCCCGATGCTGCACCCTTGAGAAACATCAGCACTTTTGACCTCGATGACCAAAAGAGAGGGGGTAATGTAATAAACTAAGGTCCAAGTGAGTATAAATGAGGTGTGCTAGAGCGGGTATGACAATCCTTACACATGTAATCACCTTTACAAACCAAAAAATCATGAGTGTGGCTAGGGGCTCCCAAGCCATGTGTCCTAACGGAGTCACCCCAACGTGCACCAATAGCTGCCCAGGTCATAAATTCCTGACATGATGAGGAGTTTTACCACCCATCAAGGGGTAGTCAGTAGGGCCACAAGATCGATACACCTTGAAATGAGGACCAAGAGGAAGACCTGCCATGGCCGACTAAGGGTTTCATCGATAGACCAACACTTTAACATAAAGCAACCCCAACTTGGCCTTCTACAATGGCAAAAGGACCCCCCTCCTTGGCACATCTACTAGGGTGTGTTGCAAAGAATTTGGGGCGTAACAGGTTCACATTCTGGTATATAGGTATTTGTGGTGATCAAAACAATATGAAATAATAATGTTTAGTACCTGTTGTCCGCCAGATTGCACACCAGCAACATGAATCTTTCGAAAGCTGTCTCCCTCACTGGAAGTGGGGAGAGGTGTGGCCTTGGGGGCAAGCAATGAGCCAGGTACTGTCACCTGAATCCCAGCTCCTCTATTTAGGCTAACTCCTAATGAAGCCAAGGGGGGTAGTCTCTACAAAGAGTTTCACTAAGGCTCTTGTGTTTTTTATGTTTTAAGTGTGAGGTGATGCGGATGGGTGTTATTTAGGAGTTTTTGTATGATGACGAGAACACAGTTAAACACGCAATCGACGTTGCAAATTTACAAGATACAATTTAGAAGATGAACAATGTACTTTGACTTAGAATTAAAACAAAGCATCCACAAGATAAAGATCAAACAAATGACAAGGACATATGGTCCAGATTCAGAAAATACATAAGAGTTTTTAAAGACCAGTGCCAAATGGAGTCGAAAGAAATGCTTGTGATGCTGGAAAATGTAAGTCTCAAAGTAACTGTTTGTGAGATCGTTTTGAAATTGTTCTTAGTAAATTTTAAGTGTTTTAGGTGTTCTTGATTATTAGGCTAAAACCAAGGATATCAAAAGAGTAAAACCTTAACCAAGAAAAACACTGGCAACCTTTTAGATGATAGGTCGGGAGCACCCAGATTGCAGAGGATAAGTGTACAATGACTTGACCACCCTCGAGTCTGACAGTGGATTCCCGGCACCACCTGTTTTAGGAAGCAATCTCAGTGATTTGACGTTGGTTTTGGTATTGGGTAAAGTTTTAATTATGTTATCACTTGTAAGTTTAGCAAGTCCTTCACCTTTCTGAGTACTAGCCCAACTTTTTCAGGTTGGCAGAGCATACGGGTGTTGGATAATCAACCGAAAATAAATTAATTAAGGGGGATGTGGGTTGAAATGTTTTATTATTAAGAGCACCGTTCAACTCTCCGATAGTGAGCTGTCTTGACTTAGTCTTAAGACCAAAGTTCAAGAGACTTTTCTAATCTAATATGCCTAATGCAAGGGGAAAATGCAAGTCTAAAAAATGCTCTTTGACAAAGAGTGCTCTTGACTTGGATTTGGCCAAGTTCAACAGGCTTCGTTTATTTTATTGCAAGTAAAAGCAGTTGTAAAGATAAACCATGTGATAGCTCAAAAGATATAAAAGACAACTAGCATGATACTTGCAGAATGAAATTAAAATTAACTTAGTGTTTTACCAAACAAATTTAATCTAAGGTGGGGTCTTCCTCCGAACAAGGTTGACCACTAGAATCGCTAGCACTTGAGAACTTTCCAGCTAGCTGAAATTTCGACCAAGGAAACTAACGGGGAGAGAGGAGTAACCACAAAGCTATGTAGTCCTGCCCTTGGTATTTCATCCCAAGAATACTGCCTCAAGTCAAAACTTGGAAGAGAAAGCGAAAATGAAACAAATGACTAATCTAAAGCATGAAAATAAAGATCTAAGCTAACCAACCACAACACTCTTCTCCAAATGGGGAAGAAAACCAAAAAGTGAAGGCCTCCTCCACTTGTACTTTTTATTAATTTTATACAATTCTCTTGGTTTGGAAAACCTTGAAGGACTTTGAAATGAAAATAAAACTTGAAAAACTTGAACTTAGCTCTTAATGGCCATTACAAAGGATAGTGAGTGATAGATTTATATATTGGATCCTCCTTGTATTTTGTTTGAATTCTTGCTACTCTAGCTCGAATTTCTTCACTTCAACTTCTTCGAATCTTTTACACTTCCAAAGTACCTACAAGAAAGCCAAAACCCAAGGCACCCTTCAGTGTTAGAAAAATAAAATGAACTTTGAAACTAAGTCTATATTTGCAAAATGAGATCTAAAACATAGAATGACATGAAAAATGGTTCAAAAAAGTTAAGATGGGAAAACGGACCAGCGAACAACAAACTCCTAAAAAGTTATGGGAAAGAGATCTAAAGCATAAAATTTTTAAGAAATTTTTTATCAAAATATTCTGTCTTTCAAATTGGAAACTAGAATTAAACAATGCAAGCTATATTAGTGTAAAAGAAGAGATCTAGAATGCTTCTAAGTTCTAACATTAATTTTTTCAATGCATGTTATTGCTAATGATGTAACAAAACTTGAGATCTAACTCTAACAAACTACTTTTGCAAATTGAAAAAGGAAGCTAACACTACTCAAACAATTTGTTTTTGTGCTTTTTAAGTGTTTTAGGGCTCTTTTTGAAAGGTGGACGAATGGAGCCAATGAGGGGAAAACGAATGGAAGGAGATTTGAAAAAGGTTGAGGATGGGAAAAACGAATGGGTGAAGAGGTAGATCTAGGGCAAAAAACAATGAAATGGAGGAGGAGAGAAAGGGCAAAATGAATGGGTGAGTGAGCTAGTCTAATGGAGATGGGCTTGAAGAGATAAGCTTAGAACAAGTAACCAGGAAAGTTTTGAGAAGTTTGCTGATGGAGGAAGAGACCAAATCTCTGTTGGAGTGTTTCTGCTCTTAATATGAGAAGATTCTTTGGGAACCTGCAAGAAGAAATGATTAGGCAATAATATTCATTGATAGATAAAAACTAGCTTGATCTCCAAGCCACTTTCCACCCTGGAAGCACCCCTGCAAAACCCTTACATTCATGCACACAAATCCGAACAAGATATTTCTAATGCTATGTTAGAACATATATTGAAAAATGACTTGCATAAAGAAAACATAAGGTGAGAAGAATATCACCAAGACAATGCGAAATAGACCCCAAGTACTCTTGCAATGGACCTCCAAAGTCACTTCTTGTATTAAAACTTTAAACAAATATTACAACAGTATTTTGGCAGAGTGTTCATGCTCAAAATCTCCATGAAGAATAGAGCCCAAATGGCTTCTTTATATAACAAAGGCTAGCTACCAAAACCCTAGATCGAATTGGCAATGAGAAGAGAGCCAAATGCCTAACACTAAAGTCGAATTCCAGTCAAAAGCTCAATCAATACGAGCTTGGAGTGAAAGACCATCAAACAACTCGAGTTGCAAGTTTACATGGATGGGGAGGTGGCCTCCACCTAGGCAAGACGCCCCCCATCTTCATCTTTGGAATAATCACCATCCAACACATGAATGCCACATGTAAATTCGAGCCTCAATGGAGATATGACGTGAGCTTGAGGTAGGTGGCGTGAACTAGATTGGTAGGTGCTTGGAGTTTGACTACCAATCATGGTAGTTGGGAGTGGGAGGTGGCCTCCACGTAGGCAAGGCGCCCCCATTCCCATTTAATGCAACTCACACCAACCAAAAACCAATTAAATGCCCACTCCACATCACAAATTCGACTTTGCATGCACAGAGGGCAAATTCCCTTGGAGAGATTGTCTTGAGCTGACTGGATAGTTGACTAAAGCTCGGTGAAGTTGATTGGAATCATCTTTAATGCCAGGTGCCATGTCATTTAGCCTTTTACTTTATTCCATTTGGATTATTTTGGAGAGATTTGGATTATCTCCAAAATAATCATTTTTATTATTTTAATTAATAATTTCTCTGTAACTGGGTTTTTAGAGAAAATATTAATTATGAGGCCTAAATGATATCCGAAACTTGGGTTTAGCTGGTCCACGGGTCATGTGTGATTTTTGGCTTATGAAACGAGCCATCAATCACTGAATTCGGACCCCGGATGACTGACATATTACAAATTGACATTTCTCTATTTAAACTATAGAGAAATTTATTAAATTTAAAAAATAATTAAAAACCCAAATTCGACAGACCCGGTAAAATTTTTCCGAAATTTTTTCTGAGGGTTTTATGGACCTAGGACATGACCGACACTTATTCTAACAGTGTCTAGTAGGATTTAATACATCAGTTGGACTCTAATAACTCCCCATGGCTAAAATTTTCAAAATCGGGCATTCCAGCTTTGGAGGAAGCGGGAGAAAACCTCATCGATTATAGTTCGGCTATAGGCAAAGTATAATTGATAAGGGAAAAAACTCCCTGGAATACCTTAGTTGCTTAATCAAGTCACGGGGAACCGAGACACTCAGATCCTACTAGCACACTTTATTACAAACCCCATGGGGCCATGGTCATGTCAACTGAAAAACAAAACTAGCTAGTCACAAATGCTGGATCATCTGATACACTGGAGTACAAACATTCATCATGTTTGTCAAATGGCGGCTCTTCAGATAATCCAACTATGGTACAAACAAGTTGGTAACAGTACCCTCTACCTTCAAATTATTATTGGTAGGATGTTGAGCTCTTGCTTTTAGAAAACTTCATACCTTGGTTGAGATGGTAATCATGTGCACATGAGGAACAATGACATTCTAGCATTATTGAATTCTATACAAATACATCGACCTTGATAATGTGGAGACATAATTGGATGATATTAGTTGAAATTTTGTTTCTCAAATGATGGATGTCATAATAAGTTGAATCATGCCTCCACTTCATTGCCTACTCTTTTAGTTTTTCCCTTTCTTCTTTGTTTTAGTCTTACTGCATTTAGTTTTCATGGGATTCTATTGACATTAATTCAATTAATTTTATTGAAAGTAAGGCTCTTAATTTGTTTAAAAATATGAGGCTACATCGGTGCTTTTGTCCAACTTGTAGGTTAAAAATGTAGTGGCTGAGCAAAACTCCATCCCTAATCTCCAAAATGGCCCCAACATATTAATATTCATCTTAAATAACTCAGACTCTGGAATGAGGGCACACAACTCCTTAATCCAGAGATGATTTGAAGAAAGAAGCATGTGCTCCTGAGCAAGAGGTCACCACCCCTTCCCAACACGTGTACTAGGATCTGGAGGAGCATTTTGTGAGGCACCTGTTATCACACAACTTGTAGTTGCCCCAAATGATGATCCTATACAGGATGGTAGAGGGGATAGGCAACCAAAGAGGTGAACCAAGAGGGCCTCGATTCCCAAGATGGATTGGTTGTCACACCAATCGAGACACTCTTCACTTTATGCTATCCAAGCCCTAAATAACAATGGGGGAGACCTAGATCAACTCCCGACAGGAGAGATCTAACCAGAACACTAGATCAAATCAGATAAATGAAATACGTAAGGTGTAAGGTATAATGAACCCTAGATCTATGGATGGAATCACAAGATGAGTTAAGGTTGGATCAAGAGGTTTATGAGATATAGTTATTGACCCAATATGATAGCACAAGTAACTTTTGAGTTTTAAAGAAAGATACAGGATCAAGGCACTAGCAAATGATAGAGATTTCTCCTGCCTTGGGAAACATGTCCAAGGTAGAAGGGTGAAAATTAAGGTGATGCTATCTAGTACCTTTAGATAAGACTTGTTGGAGAGTATGACTGTATCTAAGCATCACAAGTCAAAACCGACATAAAAAATCCAAAAAATGGCTAAGTCTAGAAGTGAACATGGGCAAAAGAACAGTGCCTAAAGGAATTGGGCAGGATGGAGTCCCTTAGGGGTGATGCCCAAGGAAAACCACTTAGGGATAGGCGTTAAGGTTAAAATCCAGAAATCGTTCACCACGATTTTAAGTTGTTTGAGCTAGAGAATTTTTAGAAGTTTCTGCAGTTAGGGTTTTGACAGTAAAATGAAATGGCCAATGGTTTGGAACTTCAAATAAATAAAACAAGTGTTGATCTTACCCGAAAAATCTTGCAAATGCATTGATGATGATGATCTATCCCTTCCCGATCAATTTGAGTTGATTTGAATGAGTATCCAAGTGAAATCGATTTGCCCAGAGAACCAAGTGTGCCCTCCTCTCTTGCACAAGCAAACTACCGAAGTTAGATTTGATGCATGAAGAGAAAATGATTGTCAAAGCGTGGGACATATCAAATGGAAATCAAAGATCAAAGATACTATTGCAAACCCCCTGATATTAGCTGCTTCAAGAAAACGAGTTGAGGAGCCCCCTACAAAAACGTCCAAGTGAAGTTGCCCTCCTGCAGTTAAACACTGTTTCCACAAAATATATTTTGGATCCACAACAAAATCTCAAATGCTAGGAGAAATAGACTTTCCAATCAAAATCTAAGAACACCCAACAAAGAAGATCCAAGAGTCTGCAAATATTTCTTCTATTATCAAATTCCAAGAGCCAAAGTCCTTTTACAATGAGGGGGGTCTCTCCTTTAAATAGGAATGAGAGAGACCAAAACCCTAACCACCTTTTTAATGAGTGGTTGAGATCAAAAGATACATAAGTGATAATCAATGGATACGATGAGCCCAAATAAAATATACCCAGATCAACTCAAAAATAGAGGGGGCACACTAGCTAAGTCTCCCTAGGGGGGACGCACCACATGAAAGTGACTAGACAACATGACATAAGCTCATGGTGGGGCTAGGAGGTGTAACTATCCTTCTCTAGCATGTCCCCATGGAACAATAACATATAATAACTCATCATGATAATCATACTGTGACACATGGCCAAATCGTGCCCTCTCAATAACATGATACAAATACAAAATAATAGCCCGGAGTGTGTGTGGACCCCATTGAATGCTGTAACCTCCTCTGGAAGGTGTGGGATGCATCACACAAATCCTTTGAACCAACCTCATGCCAATTCTTTGCCTCAATAGCCCAAATCGAATTCCTTAGTAATCATTTTAACCATTTTTTATCCTAAAAAAAGTCACCTGTGAAAGAATAAAATGCCTCTAGCTCACTTCCTGGTACCCCCGTGGCCAAAAATGACCGCACCAAAATGTCTGGGAGCATGGTAATATGGTATTGACAAGTGGCTGGACCCCATGCTCCCTCTGTAGCGCCCTAGGTGAACCAAATAAAAATCAAATTGTGCTGTCAGGCCATTTTAAAATGGCAAATCTGCAATAAAGTGACAATCTGAGTGAAACCTCGTCCGAAAGTGCCTGCAACGTAAAACTGAGTGTTCCAATGGACTCAAAAGGTCCAAATGTACTCGAGATGAGTGCCCATACACCCTGTGGCTATCTGTATAATCATCTATAGTTACAACCATGCCTAGACAAATAAAAATAATGGTCTGTAAATAATAATAAACATAAAAAAATCATCAAACCATCATGTGAAAACTATGTCTGCTGCATGGAACCATCTAATGGGCATCAAAGGACCATAAATCATCAACCATGAACATCACTGGTCCAACTCATCTAAGATCCTATGGTTGACTTGGTCAAACTGGGTTTGACCAGGTCAAGATCGATCAAAATATGACCCAGGCTTAAACTGCCTGATGCTGCAAGTGCAAATGGATAAAGTATGCTCTTTTAATAATTATATTAGCAAGACTCAAAGTATAAAGTAGCATATCACTGGCGGTTTAAACAATAATAACATCAAATATAAGTTAAAATAATCATTTACGCAAAACAAAACCTCAAGAATATACCCATTTCATGGCCGTGATCATTTTGCTAGAATTGGGTGAAAGTGAAAAAATGCAAGGCTAAGATAAATGGATGACTTTACTGACTCAATATTGTGATACTTTGGATTAGGGAAAAGGGATAACACTCTTAAGCATATGTTGGATAATAAACACACAGGGAATGGCAATGTCTCACAAATGGAATGAGTTGTTTTGAGAGGTGCTTATTCAACCTTGGCAAATGTCTACAACTGACATCCAAGCTGAAACAACTCTGTGGGGATCTTTGCTAGAACCGCTGTAACTAGGTGCACAACTAACCGTAACTTGTTCTAGGGGACACTTAGAATTAGCTGTCCCTTACTCCATCTCACATCCCAACACATAGGCTCCGTGAGGAATTTAATCATTACATAATATCATGGCCAGCAGTCTTTAAATTTAGCATATATTTAACCACTGCTTTCTTAGGCCTTATGACCCTTTGGATTTCTTGTGTGCTTATAAGCACAACTAATTGCAACTTTTATCCAGGTTAGTTCATTTCATTCAATTTCATAGCCCTCTTTCATTGTGCTGAGAAGCACAGTTTTAATTTATTTCCATAGGCTTGCACAAGAGATACAACAATAGTTCATTCATGCATGTAATGATGGTAGTACAACTTGCTTCAGGTTTAGCCAACACAACTCATGCAACTAGGGGATTATCCACAATCAGGACCAAACATTGGGGCAACCGACTAGAGAGATCAAGGTATCAAATCCAACTCACCTAAGCTCAGGAACCAACACCAGCGAGTTCTGCTGGCCCAAAAGGATCAAGGCTTCGGTAAGTTTTGTTGCCAACTTATAGTCGAGATACAAACTAACAGGGATGCTATCCAACAAAGAGGCAAAAGTGGGGAGGTCTTCCATATCACAGGCTAAGGAGTAAGTCAAGGCAAAAACGAGGATGGAAGAGAACAGATGGATGGGGAAAGTGAGAGGTGGTGCCAAAACTAGCAAGCCATAAATGGTGGGAATAATCACGTCCATTCTATTAGAGGGTGAAACCAATGAGTATCAATGTTATCAGAACCGGACCGGTGGTCAAACCGTTCGGCCCCAGGACCCGGACCCGGACAAAAATCGGTAAAAAAACCGGATCAAAAAACTGGTTGAGCAAAAATACAGAAAATATTCATATTTTCAAAAACTAAATATATATTCATGTGCATCCATGTGAACTCAAACCATTATAAACGAATCTGCAAAGTTTCTCATGTATATAGCAAGTAAGAGTATAAAACCAAAATTCGGTTGTGCCATGTCCCACAATTGAGATTTGATTCCAGACTCCCGAACGCCCTGTTGCCCTAACTCCGTAATTCGTATGCTTAGCCTAGAAAAATCTAGAGATGATTGTGAATTGTGATTGTAATTGAGGGTTCCTGCGTCAATATATAGTGATTGTATGATAAGTATGTTAGCGGATGTGGCCGATGTGCCCAATTTTTTTTTTTAATTAAAAAAATGTCAAAACATGGGTTTTTTGCCCTAGAAAGACTCGATATGGAACCGGCCGGTTCCATATGGAACCCGATCGGTTTGAGAAAGCTGGCCGGTTTCGTACGGAACCGGGTGGTTCCTGGTGGAAACCGGACAGTTCCGTACATAACCGGTCAAAAACGGGTTGAATCAAATGGTCGGACCGGAAAACCCTTGCAACCAGTTGGACAGGGCGGTTTTGCCGGTTTCGGGCCGGTTTTTATAACACTGATGAGTATAAACAAGAACTTCATATTCAGAGTAAATTAGACCATTTAGATAATCATTCAAACAATCATGTCCATATAACATATATATATACACCGCCAAATCATGACCAATAGATACCAAGTCAAGCTACTAAAATGAGCAAAAGAGCAAATCAATCATCACCAATTCACATCCATATACCTGCACATACCATCTGAACCATCCACTGTCACTAGAACACTGCTGCTGTACATATCTGGGCACTATCATACTGCTCTGTATGGAAAAAATGGCTACATCGGTCATCAAATATGAGGTCATGAGGCTCAGTCATGGCATAAGGCTGTACTGTCTGCTCTGGGGCTGATGAAAGTATGAGTGATCCTGGAATGAATGCTCATCAACTGCTGATCTCAAGCATCTCGATTCTCAATGTAAAGGACTGGCTGAGAAAAATATTGGAATTTGATCTGAAGATATGGTAGCCCCGGCTACTACAAATGTGATGACAGCACCTACACATTGTTTGGTCCACTAAGTTGCACTGAAACGGATACGGAAACGGGGGGGGGGACACGGATACGGCAAATTTTCAAAAAAACTGGATACGATACGGCAGGGAAACAATGTATATATATATATATATATATATATAATCTAACCAGATCATCTAATCTAACCAGATCATCTAACTAAAATTATATATAATCCAATCTTATGTAATCTAACCAGATCATCTAACAAAAACCTATATGGACTATATGACAATCAAATAGAAATTAAAAACCTATATGGGCTATTTATAATCTAACTAAAATTTGACTTAATATATAAATTTTAAAGTTTTTTTAATGTAATAAATTTATAATATATATATTATATACCACACCCTATATAGTAATTAGTATACATTTGTAACAATAAAAAAATAAAAAATAAAAAATAAATAAATAAGTTAAGTTAATAAATTTATAAGTTAAGTTAAGTTAATTAATAATAATATATCACTTATGAATTTTTAACTTATATACAGTTTATATATAGTTTAGGACTTAAGTTATTAACTTATATATTATTACATAGTATAAGACTGAATATTAATATATTATTAATTTATTGATTAACACTTAACTTATTATTATTAAGTTTTAACACTAATTGATTAACTTAGCGGACGTGGATTCCGGCAAGTCTGTGACTCTATGAGTCTTGAGATGGCCCGAAAACAGCCAATGGTTGACCCGGTTCCAGTTTACGTCCCAGCAGGTGAACCCGCATCTCAACCAGCAGGTTCCATATCGAGATCGAAACCCCATTTAAGCATTTAAGTCAACAGAAGTGAACCTGCATTTAAGTCGATATCGAGGCAAAGATCCCGCCCGCGCCAGTTGCCGGCTACTTACTTGACTTCTGTCTGTGCCCACTACTGGATCATTCACCGGATATGCATCCGTAGCTTTATATCTCGAAAATGAAACATAAAAACGTTTCACGACTTTATATCTGGTGATATGCATCCGGGGCTACTTACTTGACTTATGTCTGTGCTCTACAACTGGTCATGGATCCGGGGCTTTATATCTCGAAAATGAAACATAAAAACGTTTCACGACTTTTATTAGCTGGAGGCCCGAATTTAAACGTTTCACGACTTTTATTTCACCGGCTGAACCGTATCTCGATTTTTCCGCTCCGTTTTCAAAACCCTCTGATCCGTACCTGATAGGTTAGATACGGATCCGTCATGCTTCAGCCGCGTTTCGAACTCGTTTCCGTTTCGGAAACTTGGAACGCCGTTTCAGGGAGGGCACATAGCCATTTCCGGTAACTTAGTGTTTGGAGTCTTGGACAATATAACTGTCTTATAAGTTGAGGGTGTTGGCTTGTCATTTATCAAGGGTTTCCATCTAAGGCCAGGTTGGAAACATTGGTTTGTCGGATGGCTTTTGTTTTGTTTGTCAACAGTCGGAGATTGTGAAGCATATTTTTTGGGACTGATGGTTTGCCAGATGTTGTTGGAGTTGGTTTAAGGATGTTCAATTGCAGCTTCTTCAGGATAGGTTTCATTGGCAGGCAACGTTGTTCGGCTATGGCTGCACTCTTATTCGTGTTGCTTTTTATGTGCTTTGGCATTGTTTGAGGATATTGGTGCTTTTTGTTTTATGGGAATTGCGGTGTAAATTGGTTTTTGATTATGTGCCTAGCTCCTAGTCTACCTTCAGTTCAATATGGAAAGATGAGGTTCATCATCAGTTGTTGGCAAAAGGGGTTTTGCTGATCAAATATGCCCAATCCCTGGATCACACTAAATACACTGCTTTTATTTCTGCTTTAGTAGCTCTTTGGGAGAGGTTATGATGATCATTATATATACCGTTTCAATTTTGGTATTCTCATTGTAAATATTTTTCTGTAAATATAAGACGTATTTAGCAATAATAATAAAAAAAACAGTGGCAATATTTATGTAGTGTTATGTGAATTAACAGTGCTAGACTAAGGGAGGCTTTGATATTCAAATTAGTAGTTCACTAGTGTTCAGTTGTATTTACTATTGAGCTGTCTTATTTTCTGGCTATTATGTTTTCAGGCATAATTTCTGACTGCTTATTTTGATTGCACATAGCTATTGAAAGGTTTCCTTGTTGATGCTGAAGCTGATGTGAAATCTCTGACCTACCTCTATTCAGAAGTGGTATGTTTGTTTAACTTGATCCTTTCTTGTTTGTCTTCTCTGCTATTTAATTTCTTGTAATATGTGCACACTAGGTCAAAAATTCTTATTTAGTTAATTATGTTTACAGGGTCGGAATGCAGATGCACTTGCTCTTTTTTTTGGGGAAGACCCTGCACGATGTCCATTTGAACAGGGTATCGTTATAACTAAAAACACTTATGCTTTCTTCTCTTTGATTTATAGTTTTGTTCTCCCCTCATAAATAGTCTTTGTGCAATTGATGTGTGAACGAGTTGTAAACAATCAGATCGAGTGCTGTTATCCAGTTCCCCAATCTGGAAATAGCTACCAAATAAATGTAGCATAGATGTATGGTCCTGATTGGTGTCAAAATTAGTGTAACTGCCCTCTTGAAGTTATTAGAAGTCGTATCATGTTTTCTTTTCCTTCTATTTTCACGTTTCCTTCTGTTGGCTTGTATTACATATTTGTTTCCATGGAGGACTCTTTCATTAGGGTATATAAAGCTCTGATTTGATTGGCTATTTTGATGACATATCTGTTGTGTCATAAGTTGTCTGTGAATCTTGAAAATTTCTATGCTTACAAAGCTTAATTCTTCTTGATGTTCTACATTGTTATATGTCTTGCTTCTTGTCCTTGGAACTTGCTTCAGAATGCTTAGAACATTCATTACTGCAATTAGCAATCCTATGGGATACCTTGAATGGTCCCTTGTAATTACCTTAGCCAGATTCCAGAATGACCTTCTAATACCTCGCCTTACTCCATTCACTAGCTACTCCATTCATAATGCTCACCATCTGAGGATGTAACAAAGGTTGCATCCCTATTTTCATCCTGAAAGGACTTTTGCATTAGTCTTAATAATACAAAAGCTAGAAACTCTAGATCATGCTATATCAAAAAACACATGAGAGAGATGCACACTAACTCAATATGATATTATGAATAAATGGTGTAATTATTACATAGGAGTTCACCTCCTTATATATGGTTACGGATGGAGCATGTTACCTCCTAATTTGTACATTAGGTGGATTTCTTGCGAGCCACCAGACTTGTGAACATGTTGAATGTTCATCATCAGTGTTCAGAAGTTCATCAGCCCAAATTTTTGGTCCTTTGTAAAATTTGCATGTCCAGACCTCCTTGGGGGAATTGTAATAAGTTGGTCTGAGCATGGTCATTTTGTAAAAGGCTTGGCCCACCTTAGGTTTAGCTGTCAAGGGGATACTCTAGTGTTTTTAACTTAGGAATTATGTGTTGCACTTCAGTGACGTATAATTCCTGAGTTTTTCATTCACACCTCCAAAGCTGGAGTATTTTCCATGGTGGTTGAACCTTGGGAGGTTATTAAAGCCTAAGTGTCTATGTATTTTTACATGCTAGCCATCAATAATAAGTTTTATGGACATGCACTAGGTCCCTAGGAGTTTGGGTCAATTCCGATAAAAATAAAATTTTCCGTAAAATTAGACCATTTTCTAATGGTTTGATTGGAAAATTTCAAATTGTGATAAAAATATGGCCTGGAAGTGGAATTTGGTGCAGGGATGCTCGTTTTCACACTCAGAGCGTCCTCTTTCCCCGGAGCCCACTTTTCCTAGGTTTCGGGAGATTAAATTGTCACTTATGGCATTTTTCCCTAAAGAGGCGACAAAATGACCTTTAAATGCTAAAAGTGCTACAAATTGCACAAAAGGACAAGGTTGGAAAATCGAAAACACATGATTAAAACATGTGGGAAAAAGTGGCATGTTGGTTACTTATGATGTATGACCTCACTAAGTGGATAAGAGCATGGTTTACAAGTCAAATATTAAAGTGGTAAGTAAAATCAAGTTAGACTGGCGCATAAGCCTCACATGGGCGTCACACTTCACATGTGGCCACTCGTAAAGGATGGGCTGTGTTTCCAAAGTTTGAAAGGGGCACCTCTCCCATGTGGCAGCCACCTCATCTCAAATCACACCTACCAAGGCATAGTTAAGTGTAGTTCAACACCATACACTTCAAGATTAACTCCCTCTTCACCCATTCACCATCCATGGAGCCATGCGCACCCCCTCTTCTTGCTTCCTCTATAAATGCGATGCTTGCTCCATTCTTTAAGGACATGATGCAAGGAACCTCTGCCTAATTGTGTAATGTAATTTGCTTATCATTTTGGAATAAAGTTGAGACTTTGAAGGTCCGTATGGTGCAAGGATTCTTATGGTGTGAATGCATGGTTTAACAATTGAGGTGATATCCTTCTAGTCTTTTCTCTTCTTATGTAAGTTTATAGATCTGCAAATCTAACTTAGAAGATTATTATTCTAGTCCATAGAGCAAGCATTTGTTGGCTTCAAGTTGTTTGTTTGTGTTAAATTTTCCAAGATTTGAAAGTAACTGTAGAATTTCTTTGCACTTTACTGTTTGCTGGTTTGTGTCAACATTTTGTGATTTTCACTTACAGCCGGTTATGCATTGGCTGTAAGTTACTTATAAAATTTACTGTAACAATTAAACACATAGTAAAATGCTTTTAACTGGCTGAAAAACACATTTCAACATTTACACATGAAAATAATAGACTCAGAGATTTTTGGCCAAAATCAAGCCCTGGAAAAATCCCCACGGGGAAAACCAGTCAGAGAGAGAGAGAGAGAGTTTTATTTCATCAGCAGAATATTCCAGTACAAATATTACAGTCAAAATGTACTTAACTGACCACCCACAGACACCCAAATTTTTGCCTCGATTTCTGTGCCTCACGGTCTTGAAATCTGTGCCACAACTTCTCAAATCTTGTACACAACTCTGCCTCGATTTCTGTGCATGAAAAACACCTCGAAAACTGTGCCAAAATTTCTAGAAAACGGTGCAGCAAAACCACCTCGAAAACTGTGTAGAAAATGCAGTCCGTACGGACTGTACGGACCTTGATTTCTGTGCTTGAGACTGCCTTGAAAATCGTGCAGGAGATCACCTCAAATTCTGTGCTGAGTTCCTCGATTTCTGTGCCTGAAAAACTGCCTTGAAACCCGTGTTGTTTCTCGAAAAATGTGCCCAAAAAATTACATGGAAAATCGTGCCCAGAAAACTTCCTCGATATCTGTGCCTGCAAATCCGTACAGTACGATGTTCTTGGAAACTGTGCTGTAGAAAATCTATGCTCCTCGAAATCTGTGCAAGCATTAAATGCTCCTCATACTGCCTTAAAATCTGTGCTAGAAGAAAACTCCTTCAATGGCTGCCTCGATTTCAGTGCACTCTCTCTTCTTGGAAATCGTGCCAAGCAAAAATGCCCTAAGCTCTTTTCCAGCTCTTCTCTCTTCTCAAAAATGTCAAAAGTGGGTTCTCTTGCCTCCCTCAAGCTTTTTGTTCAAACCTTAAGTGAGTTTTTAATCCAACGGTGAATATTGAATCTAATCCGATGGATGAGATTCAATGTGAGTGAAAATCCCTTTTATTTAATTCACATAAATAAAATCACTCACCCACTTAAGTTAAATCAAAAAGTGACTTTAACTTTATAAAGTCTCATTAAGTGACATTTAATGTTGAGGGTCACCTTTTTCCTCCTTCTAAGTGACTTAGGCAAAACTCACTAGGGGAACACTTCCCTAGGTACAAAACTAACAGTAACAGGCTATAGTTAGATATATGAATGTTCTTTCAATCTTTGTTTATGTAGCACACTAGATTTGATCTATTTTGCTTTGAAGTTTTGTGGATTGGCAAGATCACCAGGTTTGAAGGCGAGCTTTAGCTTAGTTGCGTCTTATTCATCTTCAACAAATTTTTGGATCTAACTCCCCTTGTAATGCAGGATCTCCAAACTTCTTATCGATATTCAAGTGTGGGCTTGGCTTCCTCTTCCTTCTTAAAATTTCAATCAAACTATCTTTTTCCCTTTTTTGTTTAAAGAAAGCAAGTAGATCTGAGTTCAAAAGTTTCATTTTAAGAGTTTATTTGCTTCATTCATTGATCTAGAGAGCTTCAAAATAATCATAAGTTTAGATCTATTTCATGCTAAGTACTTGTGTTGTAAATTTATTGGGCATTTTCCAAGTACTAGATTGTAAAATTTTGATGTATTTATATGTACTATTCCACTAATAAACTTTTTAGTGTTTGTTGGTTTTTAGTATTTGCCTCACAGGAAAGCGAGGAAAGGAAGCTTATTTGGAATCTCGAACCACAAATCTCCCCTCTCTTCAATCCCCTTGCTTTCCCTCAGCATTTCTTAAGGCTTAAAGTCTCTTGAATCTCGCTTTTAGCGGATCAAGGGCGCTCTCTATTGGAGAGTTAACTTATTTGTAAATTTTAATAAAAGAGCAAGTGGGATTATGGCTCCTACATCCCTCTTCCCCCATTTGGAGGAAGCCCTCGTATCTGTTCTTGAGTTGCTCATTTTTATTATTTACTGTTTTACATACATCTTAGTTAGATTAGTATCATGCTAGGATAGTTGGTCATTTTCAGGGAAATTTTTGCCCTATTTGTAATAAAATGCATGTTTCACACCCCCTTGGGGGAATTGTATAAAGTTGGTCTAAGCATGGTCTTTTTATAAAAGACTTGGCTTTCCTTAGGGTTAACTATCAGGGTGATACTCTAGAGTGTTTTTTCCTTAGGAATTCTGGCTTACTCTTCAGTGAAGTATAATTCCTGAGTTTTTCACTCACATCTCCAAAGCTGGAGTATTTACTATCAGGGTGATATTTCCTTAGGGTTAACTATCAGGGTGATACTCTAGAGTGTTTTTTCCTTAGGAATTCTGGCTTACTCTTCAGTGAAGTATAATTCCTGAGTTTTTCACTCACATCTCCAAAGCTGGAGTATTTACTATCAGGGTGATATTTCCTTAGGGTTAACTATCAGGGTGATACTCTAGAGTGTTTTTTCCTTAGGAATTCTGGCTTACTCTTCAGTGAAGTATAATTCCTGAGTTTTTCACTCACATCTCCAAAGCTGGAGTATTTACCATGGTGGTCGAACCTAAGGGGGTTATTAAAGTCTTAGTGTCTAGGACTTTTACATGCTAGCCATCTAAATTGAGTCATGTGGACATGCACTGGGTCCCCTAGGATTTTCAAACATTTCTGACAAAAATATTTTTTCCCGCCTCCTGGTGTTTTTTAATGATTTAATTAAAAAATCATAAAAAGTGATAAAAGATGGGTTAGGAGGTTAATTCTGCCATGGGGGTGCTCATTTTCTAACCCGAAGCACCCATAAAACCCCTAAACCCACTTTTCCTATGTTTTCAGTGAATATTATTCACTCAAATAAAAATTCTCTCCAGATTATTAAAAGAGAATTAAATAAATAAAAATAATAAGTTTGGAGAAAATAAAAAAACTCCAAAATTGAGGAAAAAGACAAACTAAGGGCCAGATGACATGGCAATCAACATCTGGGAATATTCCAATCATTACCAACCTCATTCAGATCAGTATCGGAGCACTAGAAGTGATTTCTTCTTGGGATTGGCGCCCTCCTCTTATGCTTGGGCGACTTTCCTATTTGGCAATTCGTGAGTGGATGGGTGATGCTCCTAATGTGGTTGGTGAAGGCGCCTTGCCTATGTGGAGGCCACATCCCCAATCACCACCAACCAAGCTCAGTTCTATCTTCAATCTCTCCTTTGATTGAGAATTGCGCCTGTTGTTCGCCAAACTGCACACCAGCAGCGGAAATCTTTCGAAAGCTGTCTTTTCACCACAAGTGAGAGAGGTGTGGCCTTGGGGGCAAGCAATGAGCCAGGTACTGTCACCTGAATCCCAGCTCCTCCGTTTAGGCTAACTCCTAACGAAGCCAAGGGGGGTAGTCCCTAAAAAAGAGTTTCACTAAGGCTCTAGTATTTAAGTGTTTATGTATGGGGTGATGCGGATGAGTGTTGTTTTAGGAGTTTTTGTGATGAGACCAAAAATATGAGAAAATGAACAACAGATAATAAGCAATCCACGTTGCGAAACAAGATAACAAGATGGCAATATGATTCAAGACTTGATTGAATTACTAAAGCATTCACAATATGCTAAGAGACAGGACACGTCCTAAGGGGTCCCCGTGTCCCGTGGGCCACGTTTGGGCGCGGACACGCTGGCCCCACGTGGGGGACACGCGATTTTTCGTGTCCCGAAATCGGGACACGCGTGTCCTAAGTTTGTGCAGCGTGGGGATTTTCCAGGACACGATAATCGCGAAAAAGTGCGCCCGCGTGCCCATAAAAACGATTTTTTCGTTTTTGTTTTGTCATTTGCTAACTGATGGGAGTGTGAGGGAGAGCTAGAGTGAGCCCAAAGTCAGTTTTTTTGCAGGTGAAGGAGATTCAAGAGTGTTTTCTTGCAGGTGGAAGAGATTCAAGTGTGATTTCACCATCAAGATTGAAGGAAAATGTCTCAACCAGCTAGGGCAGCAGGTAGAGGGCAAAGGAAAGGGAAGAATGCCCCATCTATTCCCTCTCGTCCTATTCCTCCTCCAAGCACATCCCCTTCTGCTCCTAGTAGTGCTCCAACCGGTTCTAGTGAAGCTCATCCTCATTATAGCCATGCTTTGGCAAAACAACAAGCACAAGAGAGTAAATACCCTTTGTGGAAGTATGTGACTGTTGGAGCGAAGCTTGGTGGGGGAGGCAATGTGTGTTGGACTTGCAATTTCTGCAGGAATGAATTCAAGAGCACCTATTACCGGGTTAAAGGCCATTTGTTGGCCCTCCCTTGTGGGATTTCTTCATGCAAAGCTGTGAATGTTAACCAAAGGAGGGAGATGGAAAGAGACGACCATGTTGGGGTAGGGAAGGTGGCTGTAGCAAGCAAGACATTTCATCGTGAGGATCCTCTTCCATTCTTGAGGAAACCCTCTAGCACTAGGAGTGGGGTTGATGCTATTGCTTATCCAACAAGAAAGAGGCCAAGTTCAAGAGGTCCAATGGATAGGATTTTCCAACATGAGGCACGAGAAGAGGTAGACCTCTCCATTGCATTTTTCTTCTACCTCAACTTCATCTCATTCAATGTTGCACGGTCACCATTGTACTTTGAGATGTGTCGATCTATAATGGAACGAGCTCCAACTGGTTATGTGCCTCCTAGTTCAGAGAAGCTTAGAACCACATTGTTGGTTAAGGCAAAGAAGGAGGTGGATAAAATTATTGATCCAATTAAATCAAAATGGTCCACATGGGGTGTTAGTATTGTTTCTGATGGATGGACGGATCCAGCACGCCATCCACTCATCAATTTCATGGTGTCTTCCACAAATGGACCGGTGTTCTTGAAAGCGGTGGATGCTCTTGGGAAATACAAGGATGCACAATATATGGGTGATTTGTTCATCAAAACCATTGAATAAGTAGGTGTTGATTCTTGTGTACAAATCATCACGGACAATGCACCTGTTTGCAAGGCTGCTGGCATGATTGTGGAAGCTAAACATCCACAGGTATGTGATTGTTAATTTACTCATTTATTTGAAATTTTGAGCTGTTAGTAACTTAGTAGTTAGTTGTAGTCTTGTAGAGTCTAGGGGTCTAGACTCAATGACTCATTTATACTTTCTTTTATTGATCTTACAGGTATTTTGGACACCTTGCATTGTCCATTCTTTGAATTTAGCACTGAAATCTATTGCTTCAGATGTGCCATGGATTGGCAAACTTATTGAGGATGCACGCCATATCTGTAACTTTGTACAAAACCACACCAATGCCCTCACAATCTACAAAGAGTACAAAAATCTTTCATTGTTGAAGGTTGCAGATACTCGGTTTGCTTCCTCATTCATCATGCTCAAGAGATTGAGAGAGGTAAAAACCGCTCTTGGGTCCATGGTGATTTCAAAGTTTTGGGCTTTTTGGAGAAAGTCGGATCAGAATGCTTCACAAAAGGTGAAGGACACAGTATTAGATGATGGTTGGTGGGATAGGGTAGTCCTTAGCATCAAGATCATGGAGCCAATCATTTCTTTGTTGCGGTTTGCAGACACGGACCAGCCCATCCTAGGAGATGTTTATGAGGGGTGGGATTCCATGATTGAGTCCATGAGGACCATTGTTATGGAGAATGAGTGTGCTGAGTATGAGACATCGGCAGAGAACTTATGGTCCATCATACAGGGCATTCTTATCTCCAGGTGGGATAAGAATTGCACACCTTTGCATTGCTTGGCCCACTCATTGAACCCTAGGTTCTACGCTCAGGATTGGCTCAGTGGTGGGTCGGGGCACTCATCCAGAGTCCCTCCTCACATGGATGGAGAGATCTCAGAGGGGAGGAAGATAGCATTTAGACGGCTACTTCAGGATAGAGACCACCTTGAGGTGGTGGAGGAGGAATTTTATGAGTTTTCTAGTGGCACCGGGAGATTTGGAGGATATGAGGTGATTAGAGACATGGGGGTTAAGAAACCCCTTATTTGGTGGACAACTCATGGGGCAACATGCCCTATTCTACAAAAGATAGCCTTGAGGGTCCTCTCTCAAGTTACTTCATCCTCTTGTTGTGAGAGGAATTGGAGCACATATGGGAACTTGTACAGTGTGAAGAAGAGCAGACTTGAGCAGTCCAGGGCAGAGACGATGGTGTATGTGCACTCCAACCTTCGTCTTATTTACAGGAAGAGGGAGGAGTGGGTGAAGGGAAAGACACGGATGTGGGATGTCTTTCCTGATGAGATGGGTTTGGACAGCAGTACTGAGTTGGCATTAGCCAACATGGATCTTAATGATCCAGTGCTAGAGCCGGTCACTTTTGATGAGGGTGATCGTATGGAGGGGTCATCCTCCACACCAGCAGATGCAGTTAGTCAGATTGGCAGAGAGGAGGAGGAGGAGGAGGAGGAGGAGGAGGAGGATCAGGGCAGTGATGAGTTTGTTGATTCAGGCATGGAGGAGGACTATTGAGTCATTGACAGATGGGATTCTTCCATCTTGATCCACCCCTTTTTTGTATTTACTATTAGACTATTAGTCTATTAGTCTAGACTCTATTTGGCATTTGCTAGTGCCCATTGGCATTCCGACATCTATGTAATACATTTTGATTTTGATGACTTAATGAGAAATATGGTTCCGAGTCTCTGACATGCATCTATGTGTCTCAATGTCTCATTGTGATTTGTGATTGTGAATGACAAATGTGTTGTGATTTGTGAATGATCTAATTTCTATTGAATATTTCATATTTGTAAATTTGTAACTGTAAATGTAATTTCTATTGAATATTTGTAATTGTAAATGTTAAATTTTATTGGATCTATATGTCTATATTTTTAAATTGTAATATATTTAAAAAACATATATATGTATATAAAACGTGTCCGACGTGTCCTGATTCCGGGGGTCACCGTGTCCCGTGGGGACACTCGTATTTTGGGGACACTCGTGTCCCGTGTCCTCGTGTCATGTGACTTAGACAATATGAAATAAACACAAGGACAAGTGGTTCGGATCAATATATATGCTTTTAAACAACCAGTGCCTTATGGAATCAAAGAAAAATAAAGATTGTGATGCTGAAAGTGTGGGTCTTGAAGAAATGCCGTTTGTGAGATCGTTGTGCAGATTATCTTTGTAAATTGAAGATTTTAATGGTCTTGATTATTAGGATAAAACCAAGGATATTCAAGAGAAAGTCTGGAAAGACAGTATCAAGTGCCTCCGTTCAAGGATATGTCGGGCCACCCAGTGCTCTAGCCAGGTCGCGCAATGCTAACCAGCAAACTAGAGGCTGAACATGGAATCCCGGCGCCCCCACTAAGAGATTACCCACTGAACTTATCTTATCGCTCAACTCCGGATTGGTTGGTTATGGGGATGAAAGTTTTATTAGTTATCACTTATGAATTTAACAAGTCTTCCACCTTTCTGAGTACTAGCCCAACCGTTTCCGGTTGGCAGAGCATACGGGTGTTGGACGATCAACCAAAAGTAAATTTATTAGGGGGAAGATGTGGGTTGAAATATTTTATTAATTAGAGCACTTGTTCAACTCTCCGACAGAGAGCGCTTTTGACTTGATCTTATGACCACAGTTCAAGAGACTTCCTAATTTAAAATGCCTAATGCAGGGAAAGATGCAAGTCTAACAATGCTCTCCGATAGAGAGTGCTCTTGACTTGGATTTGGCCAAGTTCAAGAGACTTTGTTCGTTTTAAGAAACAAATAGCAGTTGTGATAACAAGATACTTCAACTTTGTAATACTTAAATCACGTGATAGCTCAAATAGATGTGAAATACTGCTAACATGCTACTTGCAAAATAAAATGAAAGATCTGAAAGATCTAGTGTTCTACCAAGCAGTTTTACACTAAGGTGGGATCAACCTCCGAACAAGGTCAACCACTAGAACCGTCAGTCTTGGAAACCTTCCAGCTAGCTGGATGTCCACAAGAAGCTGATGGGGGAACGAGAAGCTACCACAAGACTATGTGGCCTTTGGGATACAATCCCAAAGTTAGCTTACTCTGGTCAAAACTTGAGAGAGAAGCGATAAGATAAAATAAACTACTCTAAAACAAGAACTGAAAAGACTTAAGATAAGCAAACCCAACACTCTTCCCCAAATGGGGAAGAAACCCAAAGGTGGAGGACTCCTCCACTAGAAACTTTTATTAACTGTTACAAGTGCCTTGAGGAAAATTTCCTTGAAGGTCTTAGATCTGACTTGAGACAAACTTTTAAAGAGAAATATTTAGAGCCCTTAATGGCTAGTTACAAAGGATAATCGTATTGGTTCTTTTGCTTGGTTCAAGCTCCTTTCTTGAATGTGACTTGGGTCACTTTTATGCCTTGCTCACCTAAGCACTTCTCTCTCCTTTTTAAAGATCTACACAAGTTCAACAAATCTTCAACAAGCACCCATTAAGTGTTAACGAAAAATTAAATCAAATAAACTTGAACTAGATGCAAACAACTAAGATCTAATGCATGTGCAAAATGCTCTTTTAAAATGCAACTTTTGGGATTTACGAAATGAAGTCTATTTTGTCAAAAGCATGAGATTTTGGAATTAAATTGCGATTTTAACCAAACGGACCAGCAAGCTAAAATGCCCCAAAAAACGATGGGAATGAGAATGCAACCACAAGATTTCACACTACTTCATATGCCAACTTGTCTACTTTTAGAATGAAACTATAAAACTTTAAGAAAGAGATTAGATGCAAGCCCTAAATGACCTTTTGATATACCTAAACTAACCCTTAAATGCATAAAATTTGATTTACAAAAGAGATCTAACTACTAACCTTCCCAAGAATGCAACTAGCTAACCTCTAACTTAACAAAATTTTTGGGTTTTATGTTTTGTTGTGATTATTGAAGGTGGACGAATGGGAAGAAGGGAGGACAAGAGGAAAAGAAGGTAGGGGCAAACGAGATGAGGAAGGGAAAAAGATGAGGGACGAGAGGAGAAGGAGATAAGGGGAGAAGAGGGAAACGAATGGGAGAAGGGGAGACAAGAAATTAAAGGAGGAGCGAATGGAAGAGAAGAGGAGGCTTGGAATGGAGATGGGTTTCAAGTGGAACACTTGAGGGTTTGAAACACTGCTATGGAAATCCTCTGGTTAACCGGTGATACGCCAAAAACAAGTGTTGAAGAGAGCACAAGGGAACAAATCCCAAGCTATTCCCTAAGGTTGAAGGAACTTCGACCTTATGGCAAATTGATCTAAGGCTTAAAACAAAAACAACTTCAACTTTGGATCAAGATCTGGAAGGGGTTTCCACAAGAATGAAGGTAGATCAAAGTAACTAGTAACCAAGAAAGTATTTTGAGTGTTTGATGGAGAAGAGCTAGATCCTCTTGCTTCTCAAATCCCTAAAGCTAGAACTCCTTTGGTCTTATGTGGAGTGAAAATGTACCTGCAAGAACCTTAAGCATGGGATAATATATATGAAACAAAAATATTCAAGTGAAAAGAACTACATACATGCTTGCTTGTGCTAGATTGTTAGCCATCTTGAACATGATCTACAACTTAAAAGCCTCAAATATAAATGCAAAACAATATCACCTTGATTGTCAAGTGAAGCAATGAACATCAAGAGCCTCCACGTTTTTGACCTCCAAAGTCTTAACTTTATTAACAATAAAAATGATTAAAATTTCTCCAGAGTTTCTTTGCCTAACAATCCATGGTGAACGATGAAAAAGAGCCTCATTATATAGCACAATACAAGAGCTAGCCTACCCTAATTTGACTTTGCTTGAATGGAGCCAATAGCACCTAACACAATTCGACTTCCAATCAAGAGTGTGTCTAAAAACCAATCAGCATGAAGCTTGGAGCTAAACTCACCAACAAACTCGAGTTTGTGGATGATGTGGATGGGGAGGTGGCCTCCACCTTGGCAAGGCGCCCCCCATCTTACTTTGGATACATCACCAAGCTAATAAATAATTGCCATGTGTAGAACTTGCCCCTCCAAGGAGATTGACGTGAGCTTGAAGTAGGTGCTTGGAGTTTAAACATGATTTGATTGCAATCAAGGTAGTTGGGAGTGGGAGGTGGCCTCCACCTAGGCAAGGCGCCCCCACTTCCATTCAATGCAACTTCTCACCAACCAAAAATTCATTAAATGTGATCTCCACCTCATCAAACTCGACTTTGCATGCATGGAGGGCGAGTTAGTTTGGAGAGATCCACTTGTGCTGACTGTATACTTGATTGGATGTTGATTGAGATGATTGGAATCTTCATAAATGTTGAGTGCCATGTCATTTAGCCTTTTACTTTATTCCATTTGGATTATTTTGGAGAGATTTGGATTATCTCCAAAATAATCATTTTTATTATTTTAATTAATAATTTCTCTGTAAATGGCTTTTTAGAGAAAATATTAATTACGAGGCCTAAATGACATCCGAAACTTGGGTTTAGCTGGTCCATAGGTCATGTGTATTTTTGGCTTATGAAACGAGCCATCAATCACTGATTCGGACTCTGGACGACTGACATATTACAAATCATTATTTCTCTATTTAAACTATAGAGAAATTTATTAAATTTTAAAAAATAATTAAAAACCCAAATTTGACGGACCCGGTAAATTTTTTTCGAAATTTTTTCTGAGGGTTTTATGGACCTAGGACATGACCGACACCTATTCTAACAGTGTCTAGTAGGGTTATATACATTAGTTGGCCTCTAATAACCCCCCATGGCTAAAATTTTCAAAATCGAGCATTCCAGCTTTGGAGGAGCGGGAGAAAACCTCATCGATTATAGCTCGGATGTAAGCAAAGTATAATTGACAAGGGAAAAAACTCCCTGGAATGCCTTAGTTGCTTAATCAAGTCATGGGGAACCGAGACACTCAGATCCTACTAGCACACTTTATTACAAACCCCCATGGGGCCATGGTCACGCCGACTCAAAAAACAAAACAGGCTAACCAAAACTGGCTAGCCACAAACACTGAATCATCTGATACACTGGAGTCAAACACTTATGATGTTTGTCAAATGGCGGCTCTTCAGACAATCCAACTATGGTACAAATAAGTTGGTAACAACGCCCTCCTAAACCCTACCTATCTCCTCAATTCGCACTCCTTATGTATTTGCTATAAAATAAGGCCCTTGCTCCATCATTCGTGGTGGAATTTTTGCAAGGAACCTCTGCTGTATTATGTTGTAATGCTTTTGCTATTTGGCAAGCAATTTTTGAATAAAGTGAAGACTTTGGAGGTCTAAATGGTGCATAATCTCATGGTGTATGCTTGAACCGAGGTGATATTTGCCTAATTTGATCTATCTTTTATATCCAAGATTGTTAGCTTAGAAGGCTTTCTATAAGTCCATATTGTAAACATTTGAGGTTTTCAAATTGTTTGCTTGTGCTCGGTTATCTAAGATTTAAAAGTAGCAAGTTGTATTCAGTTATACTAATGCTCTTTTGGTTTTATTTAGTTTATCACATTGTATTTGATCTTGTGTTGAAGGTTGTTTGAGTTTTGTAGATCATCAAGGGCGAAGTAGGATTTGGAGCTCAGTTGCTTCCTCTTTCTCTTTGCTTCTTTCCACAATAGCTAATGAATTTTGTCCTACAGGCACTTCCAAAGTTATCTCATTATTCAAGCTTGGGCTTGGGTTTCTTCTCTTCACCCTCTTAAATTCAAAATCAACTCTTTTTCCCTTTCTTTGTTACTAAAGCGATTTGTTCGTCTCTTCAGAGAGTTTTATTTTGTTTTAGCTGCTTAGATTTTCTTTTGATATAAATTGCTTAAAAGGAACAAAAAGTCTCTTGAATCTCCCCATAAGGCAGATCAAGAGCACTCTCTATCGGAGAGCTTTATTTTACTTAGTTGTTTTAGAGTTATTTTGTTTTAGCTTAGCTTGTATTGCAAAATCTCATGAATTTCGGCATAAGGCAGATCAAGAGTGCTCTCTGTTGGAGAGTCTATGGCTCCTCTTTTCATCACCTAAATAAAATTGGAGCGAATCATTTACTACACTACGTAATCTCTACCTACCAGTAGTCCGTCTGAGCTGTGGGATACCAAAAGCAGCTGTAGCATTATTTAATTTTTTCACATTTAAATCAACTTTAACTTTAATAAAATTAACTCCCATATAAACCAACGAAAATTTGGCTTTGAAACGCTGTAGTCTAAAGTGGGCAAATTCTGCCTGGGGATATGGGAACCACTGGGAAGAGACCTCTGAGCACTAGTTAGACTACATCCTTGTTGGTGTAGTGTTGAACACCGCTCTCGAGACTCCGTTCCAACCCACATGTCCTTGTACGGAGCCACCTAGACTGCATTCCGGACATATCTCCTGTACTGAAACGTATATCTTGGAGATCCCCTTTTCCCACAATAATCCACCTCTTTCATTAAAATTTACAATAAAATTTACCAAGATACAGTAATCCACCTCTTTCATTATTTACTGTGGATGTGCTTTATCTTGCGAATATATGTTTGGATATAATTTTGTTTCAAATTTTCTAAAAACTCCTAAACAATACCCATCCCAATCCACAAAAAACACTCAAAAACACTTAAAGATCCTTAGTAACTCTTTGTAGGGTCGACTCCACTTGGCTTCGCTAGGAGTTAAGCCTAAACGGAGGAGTCGGGATTAGGTGATAGCACCTGACTCTTTGCTTGCCCCCAAGGCCACACATTCCAAAAGCAGCTTCGAAAGATTTCCGCTGCTGTGTGCACATTGACGAGCCACACTCCCAAAGTTTGACCTCCAAGGAAAATTCTCCAGCTTTGGAGGTGTGAGTCAAAAACTCAGGATTTATACGTCACTGAAGTGCAATGCATAGTTCCTAAGGAAAAAACACTCTAGAGTATCCCCTTGATAGATAAACCTAAGGTAATCCAAGCCTGTTACAAAAAGACCATGCTTAAACCAACTTATTACAATTCCCCATGGGTGTATGGACATGCAATTTTTTAAAAAAAGGGCCAAAATTTGGCCTGATGGATCTCAGAACATTGATGATGAACAATTTGATTGTTCAAGTCTTCGACGGTTCACTCAGAATCCACTAAGTGCAATTTAGTGGATAACACAGGTCTCATGCCATTGATTTTGAGCAGGGATAATTTTAAGGACCCATACTTATTTAAAAGCGTATAAACCTTGGCGAATCTTACCAATTCTTAAAATGTAAACTATAAAATATTTGGCGATATTTTTCTAAAATTGTTTCAATTTCTAAGGATTTTATATAGTTTATATAATAATTTGGCGTTTTTTAGAGTAAAAAAAGTTTACACCATCAAAATTGGGCGAAATGAGGCTTCAAAAAATGCAAATTGGCGAATTGTTTTTGGAAAAAAACATGGAAAAATAGCCCATGGGCTAAATTTCGCCCCTAAAATTATCCTTGATTTTGAGTACCCATATACCCCTATTTATGGGCATTAGATGCCACTTATCCCTCTTTACATTGCAACTTTTTTATGCTGAGGGACAATTTTTAATTACAAAAAAATTTAAAAATCCTAAGTAAAACTTAATGAAATTCCGCAAGACTCTGGATAATGTCTAACATGATAATATACAAGTTACAACGCTCCTATACCTTAATTACCCCGTGGGCTCGATCTTTAGAACGCCTTTCACCACTTTGGAGGAATTTTTGAGTGAAAAAGCCAGATAATTAAAATCACTAAAAATGAATTTTAATTATTCAAGGGAAAAAACACTCGATGAAAGGACTTCCCTAATGATAAAGTCCTAGGCAACTAAGTTTTACAAAAAATGACCCTCAAGCTGACATATCATTACAAAATCCTCCGTAGGGGTGCGGAAATTTCATGGAGAAGAGTTAAGAAGATAAAGAGGAAAAACTGCCTCGCTTGAAAAACTTTGCCAAGTACATCTTTCTCATCTTCGAGGTACATGGTACATGGTTTCCCACCTAGTTGGCTTGGTGGTCAATAATGACTACAATGTGTTTTGGATTAAACTTGTTTACTGCTCATTATTTTTCGCTGGGACTGGGCGTATCCAAGTGAACCCCTGTCGTAATGCGTAACTTCCTGTCAAGGTGAATACATTGCTGCAGAGAGACAACTGATGCTGTCCATGGGATGTTCATTCTCCACCCTGAGGTTAGAGGAGTTGCTTCCATTTTTCCTTATGGGATTAGCAATAAACTGTAGAAATAATAAGAAAAGAATTGCTGAAATGACCAATAGATGAGAATCATTAGCAATAATCCTACACCTCAATCAAATGGATAACCAAAGCAAGAATCCCATTTAAAACACTTGTACCAAGAAAATCATCATCTAATATTCAGAAGAACATAGGCTTCCCTGGGATAAATATCAACTAATGCATTTTTCGAGTCATCTCATGTTTGTTTGCTTTCAACATTATGAAGGTCGATTGCACAAATATCTTGCTCTACATTAAAGTTGATTGCATTTGATGAAATTGTATTGTTCTCGACAAAACTTGCAACTGCAAAATATATTTTGGATTCGATACACAGGTTTTATAATTGCAAAAGGTTGGAGTCATCCTTCTACAAGCTTTGCATGCTTGTTAAGCCTTAGTGGGCATTAATCTCTGTAGTGTTTATTGTCAGTGCTTGATAGGGATAATTGTTAGTTTTGATAGCTCGGAGGTACTCCTGCATCAGGTGCCTAGGCAAGGGTCCGAGAACAAGGGGGACTCATTAATGACATAAAGTGACTTTATAAAAAGTGTTTGTAAAGTACTTTATGATGTGACTTTATATTATTAAAGTGAGATGTACTTTATTAAAGTGAATGGTACTTTTTAAAGTGACTTTATAATATTAAAGTGCACTTTTTTATTTTAGGGTGAAAGTGACTTTTTAAAAATGTAATGCGATTTTTATATAGTTTTACTTAAGAGATTTAAGTGAACTTGAGATTAAATCTCATTCGTTGATCTTGTGGGCCTATTGCCGTCAGAACACGCACCCAGGGGTTATCGCAGTAGAAATCTTCAAGCTGCTTAGGTGCGTTCCTTGGGGGCAAGTTTCGAGTTGAGATACTGTCACTCAAAACTCAACTCCTTCGTTTAGGCAGAACTCCTAACGAAGCCAAGGGGGGTAGTCCCTATGAGTTACTAAGGCTGTTTAAGCTTTTAGGTTTGTGATTGGGTAAGTTGTTTAGGAGTTTTTTGGGTGTTGATTAGAAGGGTTCCAAAATAGATTTGCACAAATAAACTTAAAGCCTGCTTTCACCAGCGAAGATTGAAATGAATGCCAAAACGATGCACGATACAGATATGATATTAAGCAAATGAAAATAAGTATGATGACCAGTGCCTTATGGAGTCACAATATCAAATGAGTATAGCTGCTGAAAGGGAAACTGTAGTGCGAATGTCGCTTGGTTACTTTCAGATTATTAAACTATGAAACTTGATTAGGGAAGAAAGGGGGAAACTCCCGATATACCCTGAGGTATAGGGAGGAATGTCCGGAAATCAAGATTTGGTGGCTCCTTACAAGGACATGTTGGCTGTCTGGAGCCTCTAGAGTGTGTTCAACGCTACACCAGCCAGGGATGTAGTCTAACGGTGCTCTTAAGGTCTCAGTACAGTGGTTCCAGCGTCCCCAGGCAGAATTTCCCCACACAAAGTCTAGTCGAAGTGCTGGATTTTCACTTATCTTAAAGGGATGTTAATTTTATTAAATGACTTATTAAGTTAAGTGTGGAATGTTAAAAAGTGCTTCCAACTGTTTTTGTGTATCCCACAGGTTGGTAGAGCATACACAGTGTAGGCAAAATAGTTTATTCAAGTTTGTGAACAATGACCATTGTGCTCTCCGTTAGAGAGTGCTCTTGACTTTCTTTTCAGCTAAGTTCAAGAGACTTTAGGTTCTTTTTATTAAACAATTAAGTTATGAAAGTAAAAAGCAAAACTTATGGAAAATATATGAATGGCCAAACTTATGCGTCACTTTTCTGGTCAACCTTCACTAATCGACAATGCCTTTAGGTGAAGGTGAGAGCATAATTCGTGGCGACGAAGAATGGTTTTATCTCTAAGCTACTTTTGCAAAAAAGAAGTGATTAAAATATGAAATACAAGTTAAAAGTATACACCCCGCACTTCAACAATGAGTGTGTGACTTGTGGATTTAGAAAAAATCAATCTCACGAAAAAGACAAAAACGCAAATCCCCACAAGGGGGATGGGGTGTGGGCACTGAGTATCCCACTGCTCTTGTTTCTTAATTTTACAAAATACTGAAAGTAAAGACATGCTTCTTAATCCATTAAACTTGGATCTAAGAGCTTACAATGATGGATTTGAAAGGCTAGAAGAAAGAGGTCCTCGAAAAGTGCCTTTTTGAGGTTTTTTGGTGAAAAATGGGCAGAGTTTCCTCCTCTTTTCTAATGGACCTACTAAAAACCAGTAAGTTATTAGTTCCTAAAGATGCCCAAAACACTTTGAAAGTGTTTTTGGACAACCGAAAAAATTACTTTAAAAAAATTGAAATTTTTTCGAAGTGTAGATTGCAAATTTGAACACAAGAAAGCAAGCTTTCTTATGGATCTTGACTTGCCTTTTGGGGCAACCAATAAGAGCACTTTAGATTTGTTGAATATAAACTTATGATAACTGAAAGAAGAAAGCTAATCTAACAAGCCTTTAGATCTAAAAATGATTAACTTGTACAAGAAATACTTTCTTGCATTTAGATCTAGTTTAAACAAATTATTAATCTTTCTTTAAACAATCTAGATCTAAAAAAATGAGACGTATAAATCAGATCTGAAAATGATATGGACTTATTTGGAATCAGATCTAAGCAGTAAGCCTAAGTAACCAAAGAAAAATTTCTTTTTTGCTTGAAGGAGAAGGAGAAGAAGAGATAAGCCTGATGCCGGATGAGAATAGCTATAGAAGCCTTCAGCGGAATGCTATTGGACCAAGCAACATGAATATTCTTGGAGAGAGGGTGAACATTCTTGTTCAAGCTCCTATCCAATGGTGACCTGCAACTACTAAAAAAAAACACTTGCAAGATGGTTTGTGAGATCTAGTTACACATACATTTAAAATTTTTAGAGCAACATAGTAATAATCATATTAAAATGTTAGATCTAAGTCTTTAAACATATATGAGTAAAAGAAAATGAGTAATAAGCTTATTAAATGATTTCTTTCTATCAATTGAGAATAACCCTACCAAGACTAGATCCACCATACAAAAATGCAAGAGCAAAATAATCAGATACAGATTACCTCAAACATGTGAGGCCATGATCATCCAACAAAGCACACTACACCGATGAGCCTCCAAAGCTCTCTTTTATTCCAATAATACAAAAATAATACAAAGATACAATGACAAGCCTTCTTTTCATACAAATCCAACTAACTTGACTGGAGAAGAGGAACTTGTTTAAATAGAAATGGAGAAGGCTGGGCGAATGGGCTCATGAAGGCGTCAATCCCTGATTGAGAGTGGAAGGGGGCACAATCCCTTTGATTTAGCGTGGAACGGGGAGTTATATCTCATGGGAGTGCACCACCTCTCCATGAGGTAGGCGCCTCCCTCCTTGTAAACTCCTCCCTTAACCCTCACGTTGCCACATAACACAAACGACTGCCTTCATAACAAAGTCGCCCACGTGAAGGATATGGCGATTGATCCTTGATTGGATTTCAAACCATGAAGATGTGCCACATAACATAATGCGTAGGCCCTTACCTTGGTTGTATCACCCTCCAACAAAGAATTGCCACATAACACAATCGCTTTTATGTGCATTCACGTGAAGGTAGAGGGGGGCGTATCCAACAATTAATCAATTTTTAACTTAATCTTTCAACCAAGTCTCCCGCCACCATGACATGGCATGCCAAGTCATTTGGCACGTGCCTTTTGACTTTTTCCTTTATATTTTGTATTTTTGACTTGTGCAATTTTACATTTTTTAGCATTTAAATGCCAAAATGTAGCATCTTTAAGGAAACATGCTCCCAGAGGCGACGTAGTCACCCGAAACACAGGAAAAGTGAGTACTAGGGTAAAGAGGACGCTCTGAGCGTCAAAACGAGCATCCCCACGCCAAAGTCCGCCTCCAGATCACACTTTTATTACAATTTGAATTTTTCCATTTAAACCATTAAAAAATGGCCTAAGTTTACGAAAAAAAATATTTTCTTCGAAACAAAAAAAAAACCTAGGGGGACCTAGCACATGTCCATACGACTCAATTTTAATATCTAGCATGGTAATATACATTGACACCTGAACTCTAATAACCTCCCAAGATTGAGAAATCATGCCGATTACCCCAACTTTGGAGGTGTGAGTGAAAAACTCGAAAATTATGTGGTTTATTCAACAACATATAATTGACAAGGGAAAAAACATCTGGGTTAGTCGGATTGATAACTGCCTTAGGAAAGCCGAGTTATTTACAAAACCATCATGCTATGACATTTTTTACAATTTCCCCCCGCAGGGCATGGACATGTGAATTTATTAAAAAAATGCCAAGGTGGCCTGCTCTGACTTCTGATCTTCTGACTATGAACAAATAGACTTGTTCTATCTTCATAGTCTCACTTGAAATCACCTAAGTGCAACTTAGTTGATAATAGGGCCAAGATCGAATCTGGGCCCTAGAAGTTGAATAGTCATGGGAGCTACCATAATTTAATTATAAAAGAGAGTTATGAGACCTTAGGCACTCATTCAAAAGAGAGCATTCTTTTGGAGTGGTACGTATTCTCTGAAGAGAGAGTCTTTGGAGGGTGGAATGCATTCCAGGAGAGTCTTTAGAATGTTGAATGAGAGAGTATAAGTGGAGAAGTAAAGGAGATTTGGAGCAACAAGATTCCTAGAGGGCGCATATCCCAGGAGTGGAGGGAAGCACACATCCTGAGGTAGAAGACTGTTGCACATATTTTTAGGAGGGCCGTGCAATACAGACTTGAGATACCAGACACCCAAAACCCCTCCGTGTCCCGTGTCATCATGTCGGACACGGATACGATGGCAAATCGTGTCCGATACGAGTTTTGATCGTGTCCTAAAAAATCGTGTCCGATATGAGTTTTGAACGTGTCCTAATTTAGGACACGATCAAAACATGTATCGGACACGATTTGCCATCGTGTCCCGCACTGTGCAGATCGTGTCTCGATTACAGGACACGTAATCTGCGGAAAAGACGCCTGGGCCCATTAAATAATGTTGCCAACTATTAAGATCGTTGAAAACATAGAGAAAGAGACATAGTGGAAAAACATCTGTAGTATCATCCTGCCGCCAATCTCTAGGGTACACACTCAGGCAATAAATAGAACCGGGGTTACTTTCCTGAGAAGCAGAACATATCAAAATCTTTTTTTTTTGTGAAGCTTCCGCACATCTGGCCACCAGTCCACCTGTGCTTCTAGGGGAAGGAAAGACAAAGATGAACAGGTGTTAGAGATGTTTGCATATTCATCCATTGTCAGATCAATATATGACGATAAAATCTTTGAGCCATCATTGTGAAGCTTGTGTTGAGAGGCAATTATCATCAAAAGCCTTAATTAAATGTTGTCATTTCAGTTTAAAAGGAATCATGACGGTTGAAGGAATAATCACCAAAGAGCTGCATTTTAAGGTTAAAAGGTGTAAGGTTGGATTCCCACATCAAAATTTTATAATCAACAAATTACTCTTATTCTACTTAAAAGTACTATTGAGGCACTATCATTAATTAGTGGAATCAAAAAGATTAAAGGGTTACGTACAAAATTGTGGAGTGTGATGAAAGTTGACCAATTCTCCAATAGAATACACTAAATTGGGCAAGTTATCAATTTAGACTAAGTCACTCAAAGGGAGAAGGATAAAGTACAAAGTATACAAAATGCAAATATTATACATGCTCACTGTGTCTCATTGTGATTTGTGAATGTGTAATCATTAATGTAAATAAAATGTTCTAGTTTCTCCTTTGTGTCTTGATTCAGGGGGTCACCGTGTCCATGTTGGACACTTGTATTTTCGTGTCCTCTGTGTCCCGTGTCCTCGTGTCAGGTGACTTAGGTACAGATTGTACTGTAGCACGCATTTCTGGAGCTAGGCAGGATGCACATAAATTGAGGCAATATTGCTGCTGAGGAGAAGGCCATACAACTGAAGGGTTGCACAAAAATCAAGGCTGAGATAGCACAGATTTTGAGATAACTGATTTTCTGTTGGTTGGTGACTGTACAACAGGCCGTACAATGACGCTATGGATTGTACCTTCTCCTGATATTTTCTATGTGCATTTTGGCACGTTTTCCAAGTAGAGTTAAGTGCATTTAATGCTGATTGTACTTGCTGATAATTTCCAGAATTGTCTGAAGCTCATTTATTAGAAAACTTCCTCATTCACTGGTTTTCCCCTTAGGGGGATATTTCAGGGTCTTTGGACCAAATGACTGTGTCGAATGTGTTTAAATGACTGTTGTTCACTGTGAATATTCCGGTGCTGTTAATTTCAAGATTTGCTTAGTGTTGCCGCCTAATACACACTTGGGGAGGGCGCGACAGGAAACCTTCAAGTCGCTCGGTGTGTACTTGGGGGAAAGTGAGAGTCAAGTGCTGTCACTTGATTACTCGACTCCTTCGTCTAGGCTTACTCCTAGCGAAGCTAAGGGGGGTGGTCCCTATGAAAAATAAACTAAGGCTTTTAATCTATAACAGAAGCAAAAGTCTATTCTAGGAGTTATGATGAAATCACTTAACAATAAACCATAAATCACTGCAATATGAAATTAAAACCCACAGCTTTTAAGATACAACACCATTCATGACATTAGTAAAATTAACTTAAACAAGAAATATTGAAGACCAGTGCCGATGAAAATGGAGTGCTTGCGAGGGTTGCCTCTGTGGTCTCAGTGAAAGTATTGTAGTGTCTCAGTTGGTAAATTTTAAGATTATTAAATGAGTGGATTAAGGAGTGGGTTAATTCCTGGTTTGGCCCAAAAAAAACCTAACCTTCGAGCTGAATGCTCTAGCCGCTTTACCAAGTGTCCAACCAGGCGAGGATAGACTTGCTTAATAGTAGCCTACTAACTCTGTAGTTTCCGCCCATGCAATCTCCCGAGTTCTTAGAATTTGGTTCTAATGGATTTTCCTATTAAAACTAAGTACCTTGCACCCGTTTCTGATTGGTCCAGTTGTTCCGACTAAGCTGCAGCAGCTAAGAGCATACTTTGGGCTTGGGGTGTTGTTCGTTTTATTAAAATGTGTGAGTGGATGGTTAACTAAACTACAACCCAAGAATATCTTTTCCTTGCACCACAAAGTGATGGAGTACTTCGGTAGAGCAAGGGGTTAATTTTAAGAGTCAGATTTTAAGAACAGAGTAATGATTGAACATAACACATAAGCATATAACCAAATGATAAATGATTCCTCGGAGGATGTTGTGTGCTTGAGTGAATTGTTTAATTACTACTACTGAACTAAAACTAATCTAAATTGAAAAAGTTAGAAAATGAAAAGCAAAAAGTAAAAAAATGAAAAAAGTGCGAATCCCCCCTGGGGGGATTGGGGTCAGGTGCTGGAATTGCCTGCTATGCTCTTTTTATTCTTTCGATTACAATCAAGGAAATTCAAAGAACTACTGCTTGCCCTTTATCATTAGGGAATAAGACAATTTACAATAAAACGTGAAAGTGAAACAACGCTTGAACAATTGATTCACAGGGTGGTTCTGGGAGCTTCAGGATGACTTTTCTGTGAGATTTTTAACTCCAACTTGCTAAGAACATAAAATAGACCAACGAGCTAAAGTTGATTAGAAATGACAATCTTAAGACAAGTAACCAGTAACCAAAGATAGTAGAAGATGTTTCGATCAGAGGAATGGAACCCTTGTGGGGATGAGCACTTAAATGGGCTATGGAGTTTGCTTGCTGATGCACCGATAGTATTGGCTTCCTTGTTTTGAATCAACTGAGTGTGAGGAAGAGCTAACATGCTCATCCGCTCCTTCAACTTGAGTTACCTGCAAAATGGAATCAACAACAACTAGCAAAGGGGATTAAACATATTTGTGTAAACGATTGAAAGAAATGAAAAGAATAACATTAATCGAACAAGAAATATTATTGCCTCTAGCATTCTAATATCAATTTACAATAGCAAGTATTCTATAAAGCAATGCTTACTATCCTTATGAAAAATAATTTTCCCACAAAGACAAATATCCCAACATATACTAGTATGAACCAAGATACAGATTACCTCACTGTTGATCAAAGAACATGACAATACACACTGCAGACAACACCAGGGTAGCCTCGAAAGCCTTTTATTACTCAATACTCAGAAAAATATTACAATACACAAGTAGAGGTTCCACCTTCAAATGTTTTACAATGGACCAATGCTCTCAATTTATAGCACAAGGCAAGTAGCCTGGGGTGCCAAAACCCTAAGGAGACAAAGCTCCTTGATTGTAGAGCAAGCAACCTTAATTGTAGAGCAAGCAAACTCATAGCCAATGGATGCATCACCACACTTGGACAAAAAACACTTCAAAGTGGAAACCGCCGAATTGATGAAGGAGCTCGCGCGTGAGGAAGAGGAGGGCGATTTGATGTTTGCACGCTTTGATGTCTTTACGTTGAAGAGTTTCCATTGGTTGATTTAATCTTGAAGTTTATCACATGCTTCGTGCCACCTCACAAAAAACACTTCAAAGTGGAAACCACCGAATTGATGAAGGAGCTCACACATGAGGAAGAGGAGGGCGATTTGATGTTTGCACGCTTTGATGTCTTTACGTTGAAGAGTTTCCATTGGTTGATTTAATCTTGAAGTTTATCACATGCTTCGTGCCACCTCGAACTTATCATCAACCAAAACAAACGCGACCATATGGAGAGATCCGGCCCACGTGAAGGGAGGGAGCACGTGATGTTTCCTTTCCTTCGAAACTTTTCGTGGATGGTTGGATGCTTTAGATAGGAAGCATGCCACATGGGTTATGCCACCTCGTAAGAGGTAGCCACCACTTAGCCTCATCCCCAATCAAATCCGTACGTAGTCATGAAGAGGCGCTGGCCCCACGTGAAGGAAAACTGTACAGGTTTGATATTAAGTCAAAGTTTCAAACATTAAATTTAACCATAAATTATATGCTTTGATACTTTTGCATAGTCGCCCATCCATTTATGAACTAATGCCATGTCACTTGATGGTGGCTGCCCACTCCCTTGAACAACCACAAATCCGTACGGTCGTGAGGCAAAAATGGCCCACGTGAAGTTTGAGCGAAGCATGGAATATAAATATTCCAATTTTGACTTTTATCTAACATTTTATCATATGCTTTGTTACTTTAGCATGATCGCCTTATGCCATGTCATTTGGCATGTGCCAAATACCTCCTTTTTAATATTTTAATTTTTTGGCCACAGTGCATTTTGTTGCACTTTTAACATTAAAGTGCCAGTTTGTAGCTCTGATAGGCAAAACTGCTCCACGGGGGTTTTCGGTCGCTCGAAACATAGGAAAACCAGGTACTAGGGTAAAGAGGATGCTCTGAGCTTGAAAACAAGCATCCTTGCGCCAAAATCCGACTCCGGATCACACTTTTATCACCATTTGAATTTTTTCATTTAAACCATTTAAAAATTGGCTTAAAAAATGCAAAAAAATTATTTTTCTCGGAATTGGCTGAAACTTCAGGGGGACCTAGTATATGACCAAATGATAAAAATTTAGGGTCTAGCATGTTTATAAACGTTACAAAATGGGCTCTAATAATCCCTTAAGGCCTAACCACCAATTTGGGCATTCCAACTTTGGCGGTGCAGGAGAAAAACTCATCGATTATACTCGGCTAAAGGCAAAGCATAATCGACAAGGGAAAAAACTCCTTGGAATACCTTCTTTGGTTGTAAAGTCCTAGGGAACCGAGTCACTCAAAGACCACCATGCTAGCACACTTTATTACAAACCCCGTGGGGCATGGTCATGCACTACAAAAATTTAAAAAGGGGCCCTAAACAGGCCAAACTTGGAACTTTTGAACTCTGAAAGAGCACAAGTAATTGTGCAATACTGGCGGCTCACTGAAGTCCAACTAAAGTGCAACTTTAGGTGGTAACAGTTAGCACTAGTGTTTTTGCTTATAAAAAGTACAGTAGCATGTATTTGGCCCCTTACATGACTGTTGAAATTTTATTGAAGCAGTAACCAGTGAGCTGCTAAGTGTTTGACAGAAGTACTAGCTGAGTTAGCTAGTTTACTGTTGGTATTTTCTGAGATTTTCAACAATACTTGGTTATAAATAGATTGCAAATATGAAATAGACATCTTTATGGGCGAAGAAAGTCCTTTTAGTTATTATACTATACATAATAAAAAGGACCTAGATGGTCATTTCTCTGTTGCAATTATGGGGTCAGAAAAATTTCAATGGATTTGGGATAAATGGTAAATTCTCAGTCTGTGTCTGGGTTAATCTTTAAAGGATAGTGGTGAAGGTTACAAAGGATAAGTACCCAGCTATAAATGCAGGGAATCTTTGCTTACAAGTAAAATCTTGGGTGGGGGAAGAATAAGAAAAAAGTCATGATCAGAATTGAATCTAATTCAAGTTTTACTATGGGTTATTGAGCCATACAATTGTTAACAAACCAGGAAGAAGAATAAGAGGAAGAGGACAAAGAAGAAAGGAAGAAAAGAACTGTCACCTCAAGAAGAATGCCAGCCATTTGTGGATTTAGGGCTAAGGAAACTTCACAAGGGTCTTTCAGCTTTTGATCCTGCCAGGAGTGCTTTGGAGAGTTATTATTACTCATCATGGTTGCTTTTGAAATCCAGCACCCAATCTTGATCCTTCATCCATCTTCAGATTTTCATTATTCCTTGGCATTTCTAGTTAAAAATACTTAGCATACAACTGAATTATACCATGCTCCAATCTTTTTCCTTCCATATTTACTTGTAATGGGATCCAAAATCACACTAGAGGCTCACAAAATGTACCAAAGCGATTCTTTTATTCAGTGTTGGGAATGGGAATTCATTTTCCATTGTACGAGAAATGGTCTTACTCTTGACAATTCTGTCATGGACGCATTCATTACTTTTTCATTTTGCTTGTGGTACTGAATTAGTTGACTGATTATTGTTTGCTGATTTCTTTATGTTACTAAATGATCTATATTCTACTTTAAAATGTAATTGCATGTTATTTGTGGTGTGTCATTACATGAGTGGACCGACTTGTAAGAGTTTTTAATTTTTTATATTTGATGGTTGATAATCCATTTATTTTCTGTATCTAAATGCGTGGATGTTGCAGAGACAATGGGTTTTTAGGTAGGATATAAACATCAGTGCATTTGCAGATTTATTCATTATTTATTTTGTAATTGTACCTGCAGTGGTTTCTACTCTTCTCAACTTTGTGACAATGTTTCGGCGGGCACATGAGGAGAACATCAAACAAGCTGAACTTGAAAGAAAGAAAGCAGAAAAGGAGGCAGAAAAGGAGAGGATGAAACTTTCTCCCTTGAGAATAGATGCTGGAGAACAGCCTTCATCTCCTCTCAGAAGGAAGTCGAAATAATAAAGATGAACACCTTTTTGGCTTATTGTAACACTAAAGTGCATATTCATTTTTGCCCATGGTGCAGGAAAATGCCCTTTACTCATACAGTGCATGAGGTCATGCATTTATTGGAATGTTGGCAACAATGACACAGATATCATTTACCAACATGCCAATTGTGCTTGTAAAACTATCGAAATTTTATTTGCAAAATTGCAAAGTTCTGTATTTACTATAGGCTGAACAAGTATATGGGGCAACAACAAAAATAAGGGCATCGTAAGTCAGGATTTTAATATTGGCTGATGTACAGATGTGCTTATGCGGTTTCTGGTGGTATGCAGAATTTTGATGTAATGATAGCACACCATTTGTTTCGGATATTCGATAAACTAATTGATCATTCCAGGTATTACTTCATCCCCTTCTTTTTTTATGAATCTCTGTTTTACAATTTTCTGATATCTGTTTGGAATATATATATATATATATATATATATATATATATAATTGGTTTATAAATACTGGGTTTTAATTATGAATTATTGTCTTTCTATTATGCATGTCATGTTTAAAAACATTTTCCTTTGTTGTATATGGACTCCAAAGCCTAGTTCTTGTTCTTGAGGTTCACACAAGGAGACAATTGAGATTAACTTTATTCAAAATCATTTTCTCTGTTTGTTTTAGACTGCAGTCTATTGAGATTCATAAGAGAGTGAAGGGATGGAATGGAACCAACCTGGAAACCCTAATTCCTGCAATAAGCAAGAAGAAAAACAGCAATAGGGAAGCGCAACATGAAACCCTAATAAGTGTGCTAAAGAGAATGATCATAAGTGCACTAGAGAGAAGATGAAACCCAAGAACAAGAGAGCGAACATGATTTTATGGTGCCTGTAGTCTAAATCACGTCTATTAGACAGATAAAAAAGATCACACGATGAAACTTACAAATGAGACTTGAGTGTGTATCTGTCAAAGTTATCAGAACCAGAATCGATCGAGGGTCAAACGGATAAAGAACCAGAATTGGCCTTTGAACCAGTCTACTGAAAAACAAAAAATAATGAAAAATTTAATAAAAATAAAAAATACATATATTCATGTACACCAAAGCAAATCCAAACCATTAGACACCAAATATGTAAAGTTTGTTTTAGAGTTTGTGAGGGAGGGGGCTAGGGTTTTTCGTTTGTTTCTTCCCTTATTTTTCATTGCCATCCCCCGAAACTGCCACTGGTCCTGGCAGATTGAAGCTGGTCTGAATCGGTTCTGAATTGGTTTGAACTTTGAACTAGTTTGTTCAATGTTCCAGTCCAGTCTAGGGCTCCGTTTAGGGATTGAAGGGTTTGGATCGATTGAGTCTAATAACATTGGTATTTATGCCAACTCAAGAGGTAGGACACCCTAGCCCAGAGTGGTTATGGATGGGCCCTGTTGTCCGCCGAGATGCACATCAGCAGCGGAAATCTTTCGAAAGCTGTCTCCTCACTACAAGTGGGAGAGGTGTGGCCTTGGGGGCAAGCAATGAGTCAAGTACTATCACCTGAATCCCAGCTCCTCCGTTTAGGCTAACTCCTAACGAAGCCAAGGGGGGTAGTCCCTACAAAGAGTTTCACTAAGGCTCTTATGTTTTGTAATGTTTTTTGATGAACTAATGCGGATGGGTGTTGTTTAGGAGTTTTTGTGATGAGACCAAATTATAAATGAGATAAACAAGATAAGATGCAATCCACGTTGCTAAATAAGATATCGAAAATGACAGTACTTTTCAAGAATTGAAGTTTAAATGATGCATCCACAAGATAAAATAAAACCACAAGGACAAATGGTCCTGATCAAGATATAATATTTAAATAACTAGTGCCTTATGGAGTTAAAGAATAACAAGTATGTGATGTTGAATGTGTGGGTCTTGAAAGGTAGCTGTTTGTGAGATCGTTGTGCAAATTATCTTGGTAAATTTGAAGTTTTAATGGTCTTGATTATCAGGCTGTCAAGAAACAAGGATATACGTCCAATTGGAAATAGTATACTGGTAACCTCTTAGATGATAGGTCGAAGCCACCCAGATTTCGAAGGGATAAGTGCCCAATGATTTAACCACCCCTGAGTCTGACAACGGGATTTCGGCACCACCTGTTTCAGGAAACTACCTCAGTAACTCTCGAAAGCAACGCCGGTTCGTTGGTTGGGATAAAATTTTATTAAGTTATCACTTGTGAGATTAACAAGTCCAACACCTTTCTGAGTACTAGCCCAACCCTTTCAGGTTGGCAGAGCATACGGGTGTTAGATAACGACCAAGATAAATTAATTAATGGGGGTGTGAGTTGGAATGATTTTAGAAATTATTACGAGCACACTTGTTCAACTCTCCGACAGAGAGCACTTTTGACCTCGTCTTATGACGAAGTTCAAAAGATTTTTTAAACTAATCTATATGCTTGATGCAAGGTAGATGCAGTGGGAATGCTCTCCGATAGAGAGTGCTTTTCGACTTGGATTTGGCCAAGTTCAAGAGACTTTGTTCATTTTATAAAATAGAAGCAGTTATAACTTGAAGAACAAATATGAAGCTTAAATAATTGAAAATGAAATGAAGATAATAAAATGTAACAAGATGCTTGAAACAAACTGAAAATGAACTTAGTGTTCTACCAAACAATATTAATCTAAAAGTGGGATCTACCTCCGAACAAGGTTGGTCACTAGAACCACTAGTCCTTGAGACTTGTCAGCTAGCTGAAACTTCGGCAAGGAGGCTAATGGGGAACGAAAAGCTACCACAAAGCTATGTGGCCTTTGGGATGCAATCCCAAAGTTTGCTTTCTCAAGCCAAGACTTGGAAATGGAGTATAATGAAATAAAAAGTTTAATCTAAAGCATGAAACAAGAGAGATCTAAACTAGCAAAGCACAACACTCTTCCCCAAATGGGGAAGAAAAAACCCCAAAAGTGGAGGACTCCTCCACTTTGCCTTTTATTTAACGATTACAAATGCCTTGGGTTTTAACCCTTGAAGGAATTTTGGGAGAAAAATAATACTTGGAAAATAAAATGAAGCAAGCCTTTGGTTACTTTTACAAAGGATAAAAAGTGTTTCGAGTTTGGATCATCCTCATGGTCTCTTTGGCTTTGTTTGGATCTTGCTTCTTCAAGTTTTTCAAGTCTCTTTTTCTTAAAGCACCTAGACAAGTCTCAAAAAGGTCTCAACCAAGGCACCCATTAATCATTAGAAAAATGACAAAACAATGAAACTAATCTAAGATCTATAAACCTTAAAGAAACTAAATGCAAAATCTAGAAGAAACAAATGAAATGCAAGCTAGCAATAAGATCTAAATGCACTAAGTTACTAACACTTAACCACTTTAAAGTTTGTTGTTTTTTGTGTGTTTTGAAGGCTTAGGGAAATGGATGAAAGGAGAGGAGCAAGGAGAAACGAAAAGCAAATGGAGGGAAGGAACAAATGGGAAGACAAGACAAGAAGGGATGGAGAGGAGAGACGGATGAAGAGAAGACAAAGGGAAGATGAGATTGCAGCCAACAAAATGGGCTGCAAACAATAAATCAAAGGGCTGCAAACAGTCAATTAAAGGGCTGCAACAGTCCACTAAGGGAAGGGACCAAAGCAAGGTAGAGAGGAGGGACGAAAGCTTGGGTGAAGAGGAGATGAAAAATGAGAGAAAAAGGTGGAATGGGATGAGAGCAAGAGAGGTAAAAGACCAAGACAAGCCACAAACAAAAGACAAGCTTGATGGAGGGATCTAGGCTTGGAGAAGGGTAAAACTTTAGGGTTTCCACAGCTTAGAGATAGAACAAGTAACCGATTTAAACTTTGTTGAAGGTTGATGGAGGAAGCAAGGCTCCTTGTTTCTTGAGTTCACAAAGCTTGAAACTCTTTGGTCACATGCGGAGTGAAGATGTACCTGCAAAAAACCTTATACCTTGGGAAATACTCGCAAAACAAATGTACTCAAGCGAAAAGCAATAGATCTATAGTTTACTTGTGCTAGATTGTTAGCCCTCTTGAAACATAGATTTAAAACTTAAGAATCCTAAGTACAAAGCAATACACAATATCACCTCGTTATAAAGTGAAGCATAGCCACCAAGAGCCTCCACGATTTTGACCTCCAAAGTCTCAACTTTATTAATAATCAAAATAGGTTACAAATTCTCCAGAGTTTCCTTGCTAATAATTCCATGAGAAGAGAGGAGGAATACCTCTCTTCTTATAACAAAAGACAAGAGCTAGCCTACCCTAAATCGAATTGGCATGGGAGACAAACTCCAAATCGAGTTTCAATCAAGTCAAGGGCTTGGAGTTCATATCCACCATACAACTCGAGCTTTCAAGTGGTTGTGAGTGGGTAGGTGGCCTCCACCTAGGCAAGGTGCCCCCCATCCCACTCTTGGAAGCTTCACCATCCAACAAACAATTGCCATGTGTAAGATGCGAGCTCCAATGAAGATAGACGTGAGCACAATAGGGTATACGTGAGCCATGAGGGAGATCCAAGCTAAGAGTTTACCATAAATGCAACTCGTGTATGATGGGAGCCAAGCCCATGAGGTGGCTAGGGAGTCCACCAATAAATTAATGCTCACCACCAATCCACTAACACATTGCCACATGCCCAACTCGTGTATCCATTGAAGATCAACGTGAATGCATGCATATATGTGAGGCCTTTTGGTCAATAGCTTGGAGTTAACTCAAAACATGTTGAGATTCTTGGTGGTTGAGAGCGGGAGGTGGCCTCCACTCCATTTAATGCAACTCAACTTAGCCCAAAACCAATTTAATAATATGCCACATAACCAAATCGAGTTTGCACATGAAGGAGCCGTATGGAAATGGCTCACGTCATCCCCTTCAAAATTGAAATTATAATTAAACTTCAATTTCACATGTGCTTAATCTCCTTTATGTGGTCGTACACATCATAAAAATATAACCCAACCTTTTCCATGGTTAAAAAATTCAATTTTTGACTTATTTGAATTTTATCTTTTATGTGTTTTTGTCATTTTATGGCCACTAAATGCCAAAATAATGAAAAACTGCTCCCAGAGGCGATGTAATCGCCCAAAACCTTAGAAAATTTGGCGCTAGGGTAAAAAGGACGCTCTGAGTGTCAAAACGAGCTTCCCAGAATCCCCACGCCTAATTCCGCCTTCGGATGAGGTTTTTATCATTTTTTGAAATTTTTTAATTAAACCATTAAAAAATGGTCTAATTTATGAAAAAATTATTTTTGTCGGAATGGAACAAAACTCCTAGGAGACTTAGTGTATGTTCATACGACTCAATCGAGATGGCGAACACGTAAAAAATCCTAGACACAAGACTCTAATAACCACCTTAGGTTTTGATCATCATGGGAAATACTCCAGCTTTGGAGGTTTGAGTGAAAAACTCGGGGATTATACGCCACTGATGAGTAGCGCATAATTCCTAAGAAAAAAAGACTCTAGAGTATCCCCCAAATGGCTAAACCTACGGATAGTCGAGTCTTTTATAAAAGGACCCCGTTTAGACCAACTTTTTACAAATTCCCCATGGGGGTATGAACATGCAATTATTACAAATGCGGCAAAATTGCCCTGAAATTGACTTTTGAACTTCTGAATGCTGATGATGAACATGAATCATGTTCAATAAACTGGCGGCTCATCGAAAGTTCAACTATTTGTACAAAATAGGTGATAACAGGCCCACATAATGACTGGGTCTAACTTAACCACCTAGGAATGTAATAAATTAGTGTTGACTAGCTCGGCTTTAATCCCAACCCTAGAAACAAACTAATAATAATTACACCATCATGTAATAATAAATACACAATAATAATTAATTACAAAGTGAGATCAACCATGGCCATATGTGAAGATTATACCATCATTTCATCATCCCCTCTTAAGTTGAGTAGGAGGCCATGGAGAATGATGACAAATGGGAAAATGTGTTTATAGAGACCCAACTCAATATAAAATTGACCAGTGGGAAATAAGAGTGGGTTTATGTGAATACAAATGGGAGCGGTTTTATGAATACCCAACTCAATACAAGGTTGACCATGGCCAAAATACAAATTAGAATGGGTTTTATGTATACCTAATTCATATACATCTGAGAGCTTGATGTTGAGATCACAAATAGAAAGAGGGGATCAAATGGAACCAAAATGCCAACCAAAAACTTGCAGTAATAAATCCATCAAAATATATTAAAATATAGGTGACTCCTCTGGTTTCTGTATAACCATGTAGGTGACTCCTCCATGATAGGAGTCTCAATCTCCACCCTCCACTTAGACAATATATCAATATTGTCTAAGGGGATTGCATCCGCATCCGCTTCTTTCTCCATGTGTCTCATCCATAGGTGGAGATTGTAATGGACATACACCAAGTCATTAAGACGTGTGAACTCCAACCCGTAAGAGGGTAATAAAATTTTTTATGAGTTTGGAGCTCTGCTGCGGGGGAGCACCCCCCATCCCCTCGCTCCCGCTCTCGAAGCTTGCACCCAAAACGATCCCAGTTTTGGGAGCACACTCCTAAGGCGCTCCCGAGACGCTCCCTACCTCTCTTATACTAAAAGCGCCTATACTAGGTTGATCATTTGATGACAATGTTATGGTACTTCCCTTATTTGCCAAGCTCATATAAAAATTGTTATAGTTGATCCTTTGATGACAATGTTATAAGTTATAACTACTAGATGATTGATGTTATATGGTTTAATCCATGTTTTCTATAGCTAATTCAACATCCTACATGTTTTTTAGATATAAATCCATCAAAATATATTAAAATATATAATATATAAAAAACACTCCCGAAACGCTCCTGAAATGGGAGCTTTTGAAAATTTTGCTTTCCGCTCCGCTCCTGCTCCCCGCTTCTCACTCTCGCTCCTCACTCCCAACAACATAGGTTTGGAGGGTCAAAATTAGTAAATTATAATATGTTAGAGGATCATAGATTCATAAATTAAAGTAAATGCAAATTGCAATTGCTTTGTTGAAATTCTAAGTTCTATGTTTTCTATCCTTCTGTGTTTCTTTGCATGTATCTTTTAAAAAACACTCCAATTCCGCTCACATCCCAAAGCGGTACAAGTCTGGCTTAGGATTCTAATGGCAAATTTCCGTAAATTTGGTGTCCTTACACCATAGGTTCGCCACCAAGTATCTACAACAAATAAGAATGAAAGAGAACTAAATTACATTTCATTGCATTGGAAAACTAAAATAGGAAATAAATAAATCATAATTCAACTTTCAAATACAATTATAAAAGTTAAAAGCTAAAACACTCTAATAAGTTAATAACTTACCTATCATGAAATTGGTCCTGTCACTAATAGCATCAATAAGCCAAATGCTCCAATACCATCTCGATACACTTCTATCTCGCGATCGATTGCATTGCGAGTCTCATAATCAGGTACCATTCTCTGAATACAAGTGAGGAGCCCTTCCAACACCTCGCCGTCAAAATCAAAATTACATTTGTAGGAAAATGTGGGTTTGAGGAAGAGTGTTGCTGCATGAATGGGTCGATGAAGCATCTCGGTCCATCGACTATTAATCAAATCACACAACAATATGTGCCTGTTGTGCCTAGAGGTACCCTTGCCCACATAATAATTCCAGATGGTTTCCTTGGACCTATCCATGGCCTCATACAAATAGCCCATTGTGGGCTTATCACCATCAGCAAGTTTCAGAACCTTTATCAAAGGTTCTGTTATCACATATATAGTAGCCGGGCTACCATACATTATTTTTCTGATGCCAGTACACTATTCAGTCAGTTCCCTTACATTTGAGATGCTGAGGTGAGCATCTATATTGGATCACTATCAGATTGTGGACAACAGTATATATTCCCCATGCCATGACTGAGTCTCAGGACACTCAGAGAGATGACCGATGTAGCCATTATACCATTGGTACACAGTAGTCAGTAGTGCCTAGAGTTACAGCAGCAGTTTCAGAGGACAGATGATGGTACAGGTTGATGAGCATTCAGGTATATGACTCAGCAGGTATATCATTGTGTTATGGTTATATTGCTTTTATACTTATTCTTATAGCATGTCTTAGCACTTAGTGTCATGATCTGGCGATCATATAGATATGTGGACCTGGTTGATCTTATTATATATATTATATTGTCCCTACTCAGACTTAGAAGTTCACTATTCATACTCATTGGTTTTACCCTCCTTAGGGAGAATAGAGGTGATCATTCCACCATACCTTGGCTTCCTAGTGTTGGCTCCATTATTCATTGTCTTCATCCATCCATTGCCTACCTTTTAGTTTATCACCTTGACTTACTACTTGACTAGTGGCACGGAGGACTTTTCCCCACTGTAGCCTCTGTATTGGATGAGCTTCCCTGTTTATTGTGTCTCGGCTCTGAGTTGGTGACAAAACTTACCTATGGTGAGTTGGAGTTCCTTGGAATTCCCCCTAGTCACTAAAGTTGTGTTGGCTAAACCTGAAACTTTTAGTGCTGCCATGAATACAAAATCTGGAAAATGAAATGTTATATCTTGTATGAAAATCCCATTCATGCAATGTGTTTCTATCTTGTATGAAAAGCCCATTCATGCAATGTGTTTCTAAACACACATGAATGAAAGGCATGCCAAATGAAAATGGTCATGAAAATAAAATGTTATATCTTTTGGAAATGTAAATACCTAGGTAAACAAGCTGTCCATGACACACCTAGAAGTGCTCAGGTAAACAAGTGCCTTAAAAACACACCTGCAGCAGAGAGCCTAAAATAAATGTAAATCTATGCAATGTGTTTATAAACACACATAGACCAAGGCTATGGAAACTTCAGGCCCAAAAAGTAATGGAACTTAAATGCTATATCAAAACAATTGCTGGCCTTATTTGTATTATGGATGTGCGCATTTGTTAAAGGTGAATAAACCCTCTTTGAACAACTCATCCATTTCTGAGACACCGCCATTCCTTGTGTTATTGCTCATTCAGTATATACTATGGTGTGTATTCCCTTTCCCATTGCCAAAGTGTCACAAAGTTAAGTCAGTCAAGTCATCCCTTAGCCTAGCCAGTTATTTTAGCCTTCACCCTTCACTAGCAAATTGATCACAACTATGAAGTGAGTATGATCTTGAAAGTCTAGTCTGAGTAATAATAATAATTAATGACATTATATATTTGGATTTAGATCCCCAGTAATGATTACTTTGTGTTATAATTGTTATTTGAATAAGTTGTAGAGCATACATTAACCTTTGACACTTTACAGCAGCTTCCGATGATGGTTTGAGTTATATCTGGTCATGTTGAACTTGGTCAAACCTAGTTTGACCAAGGTCAACCATAGGACATGAGATGGTTGGACCTTATGATGATATGGATAGATGATATATGGTCTATGTACACATACATGATGATTCTATGCAGCAGCTACAGGGTTATGATGATGATTCATGGTTTACAGCAGTATTTGATCATTTACAGATTATTATTATTTGACCTGTTTCGGTAAATTGGATATATATTTTGATCATGCAGAGACTCATATGGTGTATGAGTACACATCTTGGATAAATTTGGACCTTTTAGGTCCAATGAGACAGTTTGTTTTCAGCTCCGGGCACTTACAGTGATGATTGAGCCTCAGCAGGCTATCCTAGTGCAGTTTTGGTTTGTCGGAGGCCCTGTCAGAGCAGATGTGATTTTTATCTGGTTGACCTAGGGCACTATGCTTGGAGGGGGTGGTCCAGCCACTTGTTTTTACCATATTACCCCCCTCCCGGACACATTGGTGCCCTCACCTTGACAGCGCAGGCACTCCAGGAGGCAGTTTGGGGCAGTTTCACGCTTCCCGAGGCATTTCAGGATTGGTAGAAATGGCTATTGAGGAAATCGATTTGGGCTACTGAGGCAATGTTTTGGTATGGGATGATCAGTGATGATGGATTGATGTCTTCCACACCTCTTCCAACAGTTTCAGCTTCATCGAGGCCCACATCCATCACTTATGGCACTTTCTGATGATTTCTGAGGTCTTTTGAGGCCTACGATTTGACCATAGAGGCACGATTTGGTATATTGATGACTATTTTATTATTTTGTGCTATGGGGATTGACCAAGGGTGGCTAAAATTACCCCTTGGACCCACCATAAGCTTCCTATTATATTTTGTCATCATAATTTGGTGGGATTCCCCTCTTCTAGGGCGATTTTGTCCACTTATATTATATTTTATTAGTGATCCATGTATTTTATTGTTGAGCTCATCTCAACCATTGATTAGACATTTGTATCTTTTAATCTTAGCCACTCATTCAAAAAGTGGTTAGGATTTTGATGCCTCTCCTTCCTATTTAAAGGAGAGAGCTTCTCATTGTAAAGGGACTTGTGGCTCTGGATTATTGGAATAGAAAATTATTATTGCATCTATCTCCAGTGTTGTGGTGAATGTTTTTGGTGTTCGTTCGTTGGTTCCTCCTTTGCACTGAGTTATTGGAGATCTTGTTTTGCCATATCTTTTGTACCACATTTTTGCATCTACAGGTGGAGGCCGATTTGCTTTGAGGAGGAAGTATTGGTAGGGGAAGACTCTCCCTACTTCTTCTTTGGATCTCTTTGTTGGTAACAGGGAGTATTACTGTCCCAGGACCTTCTATTCTATGTTATCATTGCATTTTACTTGTATTTCCTCCATACTTGACCTCTCTGATTGAAATCGATTTTCCTTGGATTGACAAGTAGAGGAGGGCACACTTGTGGGCTAGGGCATCAATTTGGCAAGCAAAATCAACAATCTCTCATTTGATCTCTGCGGGAATTTTCCTCAACATCAAGGCATCTCATTCACATCACTCAGGTATGATCTCAAGGTAATTTCTTTCCATGATCTATCCACTTGTCTAAAACATTTAAAACCCTAATTAATCAAAACCCCCATTTTTACATTTTTCAGATCTACTAAGATCTAGTGGCTTCTTGGGTAAGATATTGAAAACCCACCTCTATAGTATCCATGGCATCCCGGATCTATAGTTTGGTGAGGATTGGCCTCCATTTGACCCTCTTCCCAAGGCATTCAGCCTCTCCAAGCAAGGGCGCACTTCCTAGTTTGGTGGGTTGACCTAGATCTAGTAGGTGGGTAGTTGAGATCTCGCTTGATTCATGATCTACACATCCAATAACCTACCCCCAGATTGTCACTTTTCTGATTTCTACCTTGTGAGCCCTATTCCACATTTTAAGGGATTTAATCCCCATTTTGGACCACTCGGTATCTTCAAACTCAGATCTAGTAAGATCTAGCCATTGGATTGCCTTAAAATTGTAGATCCATACTCTCACTTGCTTAAACCACTTGGATCTAAAGTTTGGATGCCATTGGACTTGTCTTGACCCCACTTAACCCACATTTTAGCCTCCTTGGGTAAAGTCGCACCACCTTGGAGAAGGGAGTTGTCCCACTTCTAGGACGTGGGTACTTGAGATTTCAATGGATTTGGAACGGGAATATTTCAAAACCTAGGTCTAGTAGGTCACCTTGTCAAATCTTGCCTTGGGGATAGCATTCCTTGTTTTAAGGGATTGTGGTCCACTTAGGTCAAACCTAGATCTAGACCTATTCATCCATCAAGACTTTAATTGCCCACTTGTCTCATGCAATAGGTGTCCTTAACCACAAGTTAACTTTACTTTGACTCCATTATCCCAATTCCCAAGGCACTAGTCTCTCTCCAAGTCAATTCGACTTTCCTAGATTGTTGGATTAACTTGTGGTTTGACCCTTGTGCGGTAAACTAAACCCTTTGATGCCATCATACTTCAAGATCAAGCGTGTCACTTGTACTAGTTAGCCCCAATTCAACCCTAAACTACCCTGCATTGGACACGGTTCCCAAGGCAGTGGATTTTCTCACATTGAACTAGTACTTTAATCCTGGATCCTATTTCACAAATCATAAGTCACTTTCACATCAATAATGAACCAAAGCTATACTCATTGAACCCCTCACTTGTCTTGTGACTTCATCATAAGGTCTGGGATAAACCATACACCTTACTTCAGTTAGAAATAACTTGATTTGGTGTCTTGGTTTTGATCTCTCCTGTCGGGAGTAGATCGGGTCTCCCCCTTTGTTGTCTGGGCTGGATAACATAAAGCAAAGGTTGCCTCAACTGGCGTGACAACCATATATTGGAGGTCGAGGTGATCGTGATTGCACCTATTGAGTTGCCCTTCCCTATTGCCATCCATGAGTGGATACATCCATAGGGGTAACTACAGTTTAGGTGATAACAGGTTCACTATGGGTAGGTGAGATTCCACTTGATATGTAATCTACACATTCAATAACCTACCCCCAGTGTGTCACTTCAGTGATCTCTGCCTTGTGGGCCCCATTCCTCATTTTGAGGGTTGTGCCCCACTTGGGTCACTTTGTGGCATACTTCAATCTCAGATCTACTGAGATCCATCCATTGGATTGTCTTGATCTTTTAGATCCACCTACCTCTGTACCTCAACATTCCAGATCTGTAATTTGGTAGACATCTGACTCCATTTGGCCCATTTCCCAAGGCACTGATCTTTCTCCAAGCCCATTCGACTTTTCTGGATTGTTGGGTTAGCTTATGGTTTGATCCTTGTTTTAGGTAGCTTAAATCCCTTGACATTGTCATATCACTCAATCAAGCTCATCTCTGGTACTGGTTAGCCCCAATTCAGTCCTTAACTACCCTTCATTGGACACGGTTCCCAAGGCAGTGGTTTTTCTCACAATTGACTAGTACCTTGATCCTTGATCTCATTCTAAACTTCACAAGTCAGTCACATAAACATGTTGGACCAAATCTACACTGTTTAAACCCCTTGATCCAAACTATTATTCATCTTGTGACTTCTTCCATAGATCTAGGTTTCACCATACACCCTACGTACTTCGATTATACTTGACCTGATCTGGTGTTTTGGTTTGATCTCTCCTGTCGGGAGTAGATCTGGGTCTCCCCCTTTGTTGTCTTGGGCTAGGTAACATAAAGTGAAGATTGCCTCGATTGGCGTGACAACCATCCATTGGGAGTCGAGGCCATCTTGGTTGCACCTCTTTGGTTGCCCTTCTCGTCTGCCATCCATCTTGGATTCATCTCTAGGGGCACCTACAATTTTGGTGATAACAGGAACCCTAACCCTAATTAACCCTAATTATCCTACATTTATCCTACGTAAACAGCTTAATTTTTGTCAAAATGAGGTGGAAGAATCCGATGAAGAATCCAAGAATCCGATTCGGGTGCGGTTAGGCCTAGGGCCGAATCCGGTAACTATGGCAGCAACCCAATGAATCTGTCTCAGCTCGCACATAAATTGGCTGAGGGCACCCACTGCAAAACATATATCTAGTCTAGTGTTGACCATATACATCAATGATCCAATCAGTTGGCGATACATGGTGGGATCTATCAAATTTGAATCAGAAACAAAATCTCTTAGCTTCTTCAAATTTGCATCCATTAGCGTGGGCATGGACTTACAGTGCAACATTCCGAATCTCTTCAATATGTCAATGGTGTATTTTCCTTGGCTCAGGAAAATCTCATCATGCCTCTACCATACTTCTAATCCCAAGTAGTGCATCAATCCAAGGTCCTTCATTTCAAATTCAGAGGCAAGCGTCTTTTTACACCATACAATAAGTTTCTCATTTTTGGTGAGAAACAAATCATCAACATAGAGTACCAAAATTAGTGGCTCACCATCCACAACCTTGTAGTAAAGGTTGGGGTCTGCATCACTCTTGGTGAATCCCAAACTCACCAAGTATCCATCTATCCGAGCATACCAAGCACGTGGTGCTTGCTTGAGTCCATATAACTCCTTTTTCAGCCTGCATACGTGGGACTCCTTTCCATGTATCACAAAACCCTCTGGCTATTCAATATATATTTCTTCCTCGATCACGTCATTGAGGAAGGCAATTTTGACATCCATCTGATGCAACTTCCATCCCATAGTTGAAGCAATAGCAATAATCGTCTTGATGGAAGTATATCGAGCCACGGGAGAAAATGTTTGATCATAATCAACTCCCTCTTTCTGAGAGAATCCTCTAGCAACAAATCAGGCCTTGTGTTTCTCAACACTGCCATCTGCTCCATGCTTGATTTTGTAAATCCACTTGGAAGTCACTACTGACTTTCCCTCTAGTCTCAACACAACCTCCCACACACCATTTTTCATGATGGATTGGTATTCTTTCATCATGGCATCCTTCCATACTTGGTGTCTAGAGGCCTCCTCATAGGTGGAGGGTTTTGAGTCAATAATGTGACTCATCAATGCTACATAACTCGAGAATCTCTGAGGTCTCTTACTTTCACGGAAAGTACCATGGGGAGCTTTATGCCCCTCTGCATCCTGCAATGTCTATTGTGCCCATCTAGGCCTCTTTCGACCTACTGCAACATCTCTGGGAAGATCGAATGGCTAAATGGGATTTGTTACCAACTATTTTGTACAATAGTTGAACTTCCATTGAGCTGCCAGTGTTTGAACATGATCCATGTTCATTTCCAGAGTATCAAAGGTTCAGTTTTTAGACTTAGCCAATTTTGGCTAGCCGTTTTTATTTTTCTGTTGAAATGACCATGCCCCATGGGGTTTTTGTAATAAGTGTGCTAGTAGGGGTTTGAGTGGCTCGGTTCCCCAAGACTTGACTATCAACTAAGGTATTCCAGGGAGTTTTTTCACTTGTCGGTTATGCTTTACCTTTTGAAAGTTTGGGCCTTGGGGGGTTAGTAGAGTCCAACAGTTGTATATCAACCTACTAGACACTATGAGTCTTTTCTATGGTCATTTCCTAGGTCCCTAGGTGGTTTAAAACGTTGCCCGAAATTTTTTTACCGGACGCGTTGGATTTTCAGTTTTTATTATTTTATTAGTAAAATTTTCAATTATTTTAATTGAAAAATTTCCAAATGTAATAATTAAGTGGTTTGTGGGTGGATTTAAAAGATTGGAGGCTCAATTCCTAAGCCAAAAATCCCAGTTAAACCCCAAACCCACTTATCCTAAGTTTCGGACAGTCATTTAGCCATTTAATTAATATTTTCTCAAAAAATCAATAAAAGAGAAATATTGATTAAAATAATAAAAAAATATTAAATTGGAGATAATCCAATTTGCTCCAAAATAATCCAAATGGATTAAATAAACAGGCTAAATGACATGGCAATCAACATTCATGAAGATTCCAATCATCTCAGATCAGTTTTAGTTAACCATCCAGTCACTACAAGTAAAAGTCAATCAAGGAATTCGTCCTCTCCTTCATGGATCATGAATTGGTTGAGGTGGCAATCATTGAATGGGTTGTTAGTTGTGCATTAATGGAATGGTGGGCGCCTTGCTTAGATTGAGGCCACATCACAATCTCTAACTCCCACAAACTCGAGCCAACCATTCCATCAAACCCCAAGCTTATCTCTTGATTGGATTCGCGCCTCTCTTGCATGCTCACGTCTTCCTTATGTGGAGGATGCGTATTGGATGGGTGATGGTAACTAGCAGGAGTGGGGGGCGCCTTGCCTAGGTGGAGGCCACCTCCCCACTCACAACAACCAAACTCTAGTGTTAACTCATGGATCAAAGACTCCAAGCTTTCAGTTGATTGGAATTCGCCCTCCTTTGGCTCCTCATGCATGCCAAGTTCGAATTAGGGTTTTGGTAGTCAGTTTTTGTATAACGGAGAAGCCTTTTGGCTCTCTTATGATGGATATTTTGTGCAAGATTACTCTGCCAAATTTGTAATAGTTCTTAGCTTTTGCTATCTGGAATAAAATCGACTTTGGAGGTCTACATGGTGTGCTCAATTTGTTCATGAGGAATGCTTCAATTGTATTAAGGTGACATTGTTCCTTTATGCTTCTTGCATTATAATGCTTTGATCATGCTTCTAGCTTAGAAGTATTTCTTAAGTCCATAGGGTGAGCATTTCTGGTTACAATTTGTTCATTGATGCTTGGTTTCATGTGATTTAGAAGTAGCAAACTGTAGTCGGTAATACTGATGCTCTTCTTGCCCCATTTAATTAATCATACTAGGCTTGATCAAGTTTTATTTGTGAGTGGTGTATTGTGCAGATCTCCCAAGTGTGAAGTAGGAGCTTGAGCTCGACTGCTTCTTTCTCCTCTTCACCACTTTTTTTTCTGACAAATTTGTGTATTTCAGGGCTTTCCAAAGATCAAATCTGTGCTTCAAAGTTGAGCTTGAGAAGTTTGCTAAAGATCCATACTTTAAAATCAATTTAAATCCTTAGTTACTGGTTACTATAACAAGAAGCCCTAAACTTTCAAGATCTATTCCTTGGCTCCTTGTCCTCCTTGCCTTGTTTGGCTCGTTTTCTCCTTGATCTTCTTGTTTTCTCCTTGATCTTCTTCCTTCTCCTCCTTTCGTTTTGCCTCATCTCCTCTCTTCTCCTTTCGTTGAACTTCTGCCCTCCTCTTCCTTTTGTTTTACCTTCTTCTCCTTCGTTTGTTCTCCTCCATTTGTTTTCTTCCTTTGCTCCCTCTATGATTCGTTTCTTTTCTTCTTTCCTTCCTTTTGTTTCCTCCCTTTGTTCTCCATTCGTTTTCCTCATTTGATCCTCTTCCTTTCGTTTTCTTTCGATCTTCTTCCTTTAGTTGAACTCCTTCTCCTTCTCTTTTCCATTTGTTTGCCTTGACTTGTCTTGTTTTCTTCCTTCCTATTCATCACTTTGGTTAAGTTTCACTTAGTTCTTAAATTGTTTTTAGTTAGCAATTGTTAGTTGTCATTCATAGATCTTAGATCTTAGCTAGTTTCTTTTTAAAAAGTTTGCATTTAGGCTTGTATCTGTCGTAGTCTTAGATTGCATTATAGTTCAAATCTTGTTTCTAGTTCATTTTCAAAGGTTAGATTTCATTTCTAGATCTTAGTTTTAGTTTCAAGCTTTGATTTGATTAAGGAATAATGGGTGCTTGAAGTGTGTTTGTTGTAGGTGCTTGAAGAAGAAATCAACCAAAGACAAGTCAAGAGGCTTGAAGAAGCTAAAAACCAAGAAGAAGCTAAAACCATGAAGATCCATTGAAACTCAATAACAAATCTCCTTTTTGTAAAAGCTTTTAAAAAGCTTCATTCATTTCATTTCTTCTCATTTCAAGGGATAAAAGCCCCAAAGCATTGTAACTTATAAAAAAAAAGCTAGTGGGATTACGGCTCCCACATTTCCTTCTACTTCTCCTATTTGGGGGAAGTGTGTTGTGTTTTGTCCTCTTTGAATCTTTAGCTTAGATTTGATTTCAGTACTTAGTTTAGTTTTACTTTCTTAGAGTAGTTTCATTCCACTAATTGCTAGTTGTTTGATTCTTGCTTAAATAGTTATTTTTATTTGATATAAATTGATAAACTGAAAAAAATTAGAAATCTCTTGAATCTCACTCAATAGTGGATCAAGAGTGTTCTTTGTCAAAGAGTTGCTTTTGCTTTGTTTTGACTTACCCCCATGCTCCCCCGAGTATGGTCTTTGACTTGAAAGAGATTCTTGGGTAGTTTAATTTTTACTTTTGAGTAAAAATTAAACTACCCAAACATAAATCTCTTGAATCTCGCCATAAGGCAGATCAAGAGTGCTCTCTATCAGAGAGTTTTCTTTTTGTTCTCTTGTTTCAAACATATCCCCTAAAATTGGAACTTACCATTTCTATACCGCGTATGCTCTACCCTACCCTGGGAGGTTGGGATACACAAAAACGGTATAGACTATTTAATTGCTCACATTTAATCCAATTTTGACCATAATAATTTTTTCACCCCATAACCAACGAAAATCCGGCGTTGATCGTCAAATCCTCGAAAGTGGGCAAATTCTTAGTGGGGGTGCTGGGTAGCTATACCTCGATTTCCAGTGGCTGGTAAGTTATTGAACACCTCGTTGGAAACTTGGATAGTCCAACATGTCCTTGTACGGAGCCACTTAGAGCATTTTCCGGACACATCTCTAGTACCTTCGCGTATATTGGAGATTCCCCTTAGCCATAATAATCAAGATCACCCCAAAATTTATAATAAAATTTACAAAGAGCACTTGCAAAACAGTTACGACACACCACAAACACTTGTATCGAGCAACCCTGAACTCTTGTATCTCAGCTTCCCATTACATTTTTTGACTCCACAAAACACTGGTTCATCAATTGTTTCATTTGATTATTATATCTGAAGTGCATGTGTCATTTGCTTTAATTATATCATTGTGGATGCTTCATATCTGAGTTGTTAATTTATCAATCTGTGGTGTATTTCTTATCATTGCAAGTATACCTTTGTGTTGTTTAAATCTCAATTATTGTAAATCTGTGATCAGAAAAAATCCTAAATAACACCCATCCACATCATCAACACCTTAAAAAACACTTAAAACACAAGATCCTTAGAAACTCGTTGTAGGGTCTACCCCCCTTGGCTTCATTAGGAGTTTTCCTAAATGGAGGAGCTGGGATCAGGGGACAACACCTAGCTCTTTGCTTGCCCCCAAGGTCACACCTTTCCCACTTTTAGTGAGGAAACAACTTTCGAAAGTTTTTTTGCTGCTTGTGTGCATTACGGCGGGCGACAGGATCAATCAACTCATCCTTCTCAGTTAACTACCTTTGAATTGCTGGAGGGGGAGATGATACCATCTCCTTTGGATCTATAAGCTCCTCATCATTGATCTCCATATCAGATCCTCTGGTTCTTCTGATAGCCATCTCTTCTTCAAAGGACACATCCCTACTGACCTCGATCTGTCTCGATCCTGGGATGTAGATTCTGTAATCCTTTGAAGACTCAGTGTATCCCACAAATGTTCCCTTCTTTCCTGAAGGCTCTAACTTCATCCTCTTTTCCTTGGGCACATGAATGTAAACTGGACAGCCAAAGATACGAAGATGGCCCACTTTTGGTTTCACTACTGTGAAAGCTTCTTCTAGAGTCATGTTCTTCAAAATTTTATGAGGACATCTATTTTGCAGATAGATAGTTGTTTTGGAAGCTTCTTCCCATAAGAACATAGGTAGACTCTGGTCATGTATCAAGGCTTTGGCTGCCTCAACAATTGTCCTGTTCTTCCTTTTCGCAACCCCATTTTGTTGAGGGTTGTAGGGAATTGTGTATTCCCTCTTAATTCCTACTTCCTTGCAGAAATTACTGAAATCTGTAGAGGTGTATTCTCCTCCATTGTTCGATCTCAAGATCTTAATCCTCTTTCACGACAAGTTCTCTACTTGTGCGTTGAATTCTTTAAACTTGCATAGCACCTCTTCGGATTCCTTGGTCTTGAGGAAGTAAATCCAAGTCTTCAGAGAGTAATCATCAATAAATGTCACATAGTAGTAGTAGCCACCCAATGAAGCAACCGTCATGGGTCCGCACAAGTCAGAATGTACTAGATCCAAAATCCCTTTGGATCTACTCTCACTGTTCGGGAAAGAGCCCTTGACATTCTTTCCAAGTGCACATCCTCTACATATGCCATCACGATCTACATGGAGTATTGGTAGACCTATCACCATATTCCTTAATGATGGAAGAGCTTTATAGTTAAGATGATCAAGTCTTTTGTGCCATAGCTCACCCATACTGGTAGAGTCATGTACCAGTGCCTAAGCTGGTGGTGTGCTGAACTTGTATAAGCTCTCCTCTTGTACACCAATCACCCGTGCTGATTTCATACTTGAGTTCTTGTGCCATGCAAGAACCTTCCCATCAGAGAATGCAACTTTATAACCTTTGTCCTCCAAAGCTGATATGGAGACAAGATTCCTTTTCATCCAAGGCACATATAATACATCACTCAAGTGTAAGGTATCACTAGATTCCAACTGAAGGGAGGTAGCCTCAGATCCCTTCACACTGTATTTAGCATCATCCCCAAGTACAACACATATATGAGATTCTTTCTCAACCAATTTTGAAAGATTTTCTTTATAACCATTCATATGTCTAGACGCACAACTATTTATTAACCATGTATCACTAGTGGTGGGAACAGTACCTGATAGAGCTGATATGAAGAAGAATTTTGTACGATCATCATTCCTTGGCTTCTTGTGAGGGGTGTCTTCATCAACATCAGTGGTTGAGGCTTCATGATTCCTTTTATTTGAACCTCGACATTGTCTTCCATAGTGGCCGTACTTATTACATTTGATTCTTTGAAGCATTGTATATGAGAGAGATCCTTCTTCTTCTTCTTCTGATCTGGTGTCATGCTTGATCTCCTATCTTTGTTCTTCTTGTCATGAAAATTTCTCCCTTTTCCTTTTCCTTTCTTGGCATGAGACGTAAAGGCTTGATTCTCTTCAGATTGAGTGCCATGTAGTCTATTCCTTGCTGCAATTCTTGTCTCTTCCGGGATACAATCTACCATAATCGATCAAATTTGGGCAACTTGGTTCGTTCACTTAGACTTTGGATGAATGGTTCCCAAGAGGGAGGGAGACCATTAAGAGTTGTTATATCAAGTTCCCTATTTTCAAGAGATTCTCCACTAGTGCTTAGTTTGTCCCTTAGTTTAGAGATCCTCATGAAGTAAGAAGCAATTGATTATGACTTTGACATCTTGAGATTTGATAGTTGATTCCTCAATGCAAGAGTACGATTGATGCTACTATGTTCAAATAGCTTCTTCAAAGTTTTGAACATATTTCTGGCTGTCTTCTTTTGAGAGATCTGAGGAACCAAATGATCTTTTATTGAATCTACCAAGATTCTTCTTGCTTTGGCATCATTCTTTCTCCATTGAGTCTTGTCATCTTCTGCTTCTGGTTCTGGAACCTTCTCATTGACGAACTTCAAGAGATCATTTACTTCTAAGATAAGAAGAACTCTAGACTTCCAAGAGTTGAAGTTGGAAGCCCCATCAAGTCTATCTTCAACCTTCATTCCAATCATCTTAATTGTATTGTCGGATCAAAAACACTAGCAGGAGCTAGGTCAAAATTGAAGTTGGTACTTTTGCAAAACTGATTCCACAGAAAGATGCGCCCTATCAAGGCGAGTTGAGAAGAGGTAAAATCAAGCTAAATCTGTGGATAGAAGGGCTTGATCCAAGAAGCCCTAGTTTTGACCCCGACACAATGTTAGGTCAAAAAATGAAATTTCACCAATCTAGATTTGCCCCCCACAGAAAGACGTGCCTTCCCTAGGGTGAGATTTCCAATGCTCTTTTCAATACAAACTGAGGTGGGAAGGCTTCAGAATATGAAACCCTAGTTTCCGACAATGGCTTCTTTTAGCATTGCTCTGATTCCATGTTAGATTTTATACAATTCTAGCAGTATAATTTAATTGCAGATAATAAAACAGGATCACTAAAAGGATAACCAAGCACAAAAACAATAGACACATAATTTTATCTTGGGAAACCCAACAGGGAGAAAACCCAACAGCGTTCGTATAGAGATAATTAGTTCAGAGATCAGTGTACATCCATATATCAATTATGAGAGAGGGAAAGAGAAACTTCTCCAAGTGTAGCAACCCCCAAAAGACTTCTTCTAGCTGCAGTAGCGAACTTCTTCCTCTCCTTGAGCGAACTAGCTTGTGTTGAGTGAGTGACCAAATGGGAGGAGCGACCCCTCTTTTTATACTCATCTGTTTTACCTTTTTCCTAAACTGGGTCGACTTCTCTAACTGACTGGACCAACTTGTCATGGGGGAATATAAAATTACATTTATTAATTATTTCCTTTGGGTAATTCTAACCCAAGGTTTACATTGATTCTTTCATGATCTTTTACATGATCAAATACATCAATAATTTATCCTGAAGGGAGGTACAACAACAATATAATAAAGTACAATAAAATATAATAAGAATAAATTCCGAAGTTACATTATTTCCAACATCATCTAGTAATTATAACTTATAACATTGTCATCAAATGATCAACCATAACAGCTTTTATAGGAGCTTGGCAAAGAAGGGAAGTACCATAACATTGTCATCAAATGATCAACCTAGTATAGGAGAGGTAGGGAGCGTCTCGGGAGCGTGCTTCCAAAACTGGGAGTGTTTTGGGAGCGAGCTCTAGAAGGGAGTGAGGGGGGAAGGGGGGGAGGGTGCAATTCAACCTCCCCCACAGCAGAGGTTGAATACTTTCATAGGACTGGATTATTTGACATACATTGCTAAACTTGTAAGGACCGTGAATGGTAAAATCTATCCCATGTAATAACACATGAACCTACTCTCACATTGAAATAAGGCACAAACATCTTCAATTTCAGGAGCTCTTCCCATGATGATTTCCAAAGACGCATAGAGATTTTGCCAAAACTTGAAGACTAGATCCTGGATCCTTTGCAAGATGGGGGAGGGAAGCAATAAGTTCTTTAGTGATCTTTATACATCCCACAAAATCAAGTAACCACAATGAACAATTTAGTTGCTGCGGAAGTAGGGTGGTTCCAATATTTGTTAGATTCTTGCAACTAGTGAGATGCAAGATTTTCAGTTGTCTACATTGAAATGCAAATGCTCTTATGACTGAACCAGTCACCTTCCAACAACCACTTAAGCTCAATACCTCAAGTTCTGGGCAGCCTTTAGTGATGACTATCACTTCTCTAACTGTAACTAACTGCTCTTTCGTTGTTCTAGAAACTGTGCAACTATATCCCTCAACCCTCAGCTTCAACCCAGCTCAACTAGAGCATTATCAAGCACAGAAGGAAGGTCTATCCTTCTGAGATTTTTCAACAAGTGTGGAAGGCTACAAAGTATAGCTTCTTCTTTATTATATTTTGCAAACATCTTTAACCAATGGTAAACTCATTCCTCCAGTGCTGGATTTTTCAAATGTTCACAGCTGCTTAGTCATGGCAGCCCAAAACAGTTAATCCTATTCCCTTTTGGATCTAAATTCAAAACTGCCATGAACAGAGGTTTCAAAGCACTGATCCTATGTGGAACATGGCTGTTTTACTAGCTGCTCTTTCCAATCTTCTTCAAACATGAAACAGTGCCAGTGACTCTAATCCTGTAGCTGTCGATTTTTTTTTTCCAAAGCAAAAGCCGTTATCTGCCAGGCATACCTTTCTTCTTCGTCCGAAAGCTTTAAAGACCATGCAGACTCCGATGAACTAAATGACTGTAAGTTTACTCTGCCCATATTACCTTACAGAGAACCTCCATTTGATATCAGACTGGTAAACTTGTTTCTTATGCTAAAAATTCACAAGGAAGATCGAATTGCAATTTACTGTCTTATATGCAAAAAAGGGATAATGGCAATTGAACTAAGCTTCTAGGCTCTCAGAAATGCTAAGCATAATGCTGCTGCCATCAAAAGTTTATTTCCTCCTTTCTGTTTGACTGAAATTCAATTCTTAACAGCAGTTCGTTGTATGAGCTTTCTTCACAAGTTTAGTAAAGGGGATAAAGGTAGTCAATTGCTTTTTCTGCTTGACCCAATTTAGTAGTAACTTGAATTAAGATATTTTTTACTTGGCAAGTTTGTCAAAGTATCAAGTGTGGATACAAGGCAAGTTATGGTCAACTAATAGTAATAATCTCTACCATGAGTAACATGCTTGGCACATGCATAGTGGGTTTAAGTAGGCTTTGAAGGTTTTGGTACAAATTCGCTACCATACTCATAGCATTGAGATCCACCCCTAGCTTCCATGTGTCACATCTAGGAACAAATCCATCTCTTCCATGTGTTTGCAAATGTTCTTGTGCAGAAGCTCCTCCTATATGTTGTTGCAACTTACTTTTTGAGTGGGAATTCCTAAATCAAAAGTTGCATTTTAACTGTCAGTTGGATTACCCAGTTACAATTTGAGTGCCTAAATCAGAATGTGTGTGTGTGTGAGAGAGAGAGAGCATGGGTGTGGGAGAAAGACTGTTATGTTTAATGGCACAACATAAGCTCTTTTCAGAAGTTTCTTTGTTGAAGCAAATTAAGCATAGCTCTTAACTTCTTAAGTTATTTGTAATTCAAGATTGTCTGATTCTTGACCTAATGCATATCTCCTTCCCATATCTAGATAGTTGGAAACTATTATTATGTATTGTAACATTAACAATCATGTTCTTGCAATGGCTGCTTGTTATTTTCATCCATTCATAGTAACAACTATGTCTCTATAAAAAGTATAAGCTTCCTGTGCATTATTGCTGCATTGCATTGGAACCTTCCACTTGCTCATCCAACTTTGCACCTCATCCAAATTTCAGGTGATTAGTCTGTTTGCAGAAGTAGAGTTTTTTCTGTAGATGGATGAAGTTTGTAGTATCCATCATCTAATATGTGTGGGCTCTAGGTCAGTTTAGGAGTTCATCATGAGCTGTAATATTAATGGGTTTTGCATCAGGAATGTGCTTGAAGAGATGCATTTTGTTTATTCAGTACTTCCCTCTTTGAGAATATCCTCAGGCAAGTTATTGAGGGAGCATCATTGATAGGCTATTTAATCACTTTATGACGTGGGCTTATTTGGTCTCATTATGGTAGACCTATTGATATACGAAAGCATTCAGTGTTACAAATTTATTTGTTTATTTTGGATTAAAGAAGAATGACAAACTATGTTTTAATTTATTCTTGTCCTTTGTTTGGACAGATTCAGTTCTTATCTGCAGTCCTCAATTCTTCAACCTCTGCTGGATGCTTCTCTATAAATTGTACTCAAATTATTTACTCTTCCAAGAATATATTTTTGCTGGAGAGAACAACAACAAAGGGTATACCGACTCTTCTTTTATGAGTGCCAGGCGAAGGGCTTATTCACCGGCAACCTGAGTTTGGATATTCATTGTTCTTAAGATCGGTAATTTTATTTTGTAAGATTTGTGGTAACATGATTTCAAATGCATTATTTGAAAGGGTGTATCTTATAATTGTTAGATAAAATTTTAAGCTCCCTTACGAAATAAGAAACACATTGGGTAAACTTGCCAAGTTGCCATGTTTATCAGCATTGTAAACTAAGACTTCACAAATGAGAAGGATTTGAAGTTATCCACTTAGCTGGTTGTTGCGAAGCATCAGTATATTGAGTGGATATTTTTCCTTAGTTTCTTACGTCTTTGTTCTTTCTCTAGGCATTGGCTGCAACAGGTAAATTTTTACATGATCAAGATGCATACTGTAGATAGTATAGAATTTGAACAGCATACCAAGCTTGTCAAAGAAATGAGAAATGGCAAGACTGAAACAATGGTGGAAGGCTGGAAAAGGGGGAAAATTTGACATGGGTATGAAAACTGTCATATTCCAAATATTGAAATGCCTTAAGAAGCCAGTTGAAGAAGTTTAGCTTGGTGGTGGAGCAGCAATTTTATCTGAAATCTGGACAGTAGGAAATGGCCAGGTTGAGTGGATAGGTTGATTACATTAACTGTAGATAGATTTAAGTTGAAATTGAACTTAGCCTGATTATAAGTCTGCAGGCTTTCGATGAAAGCAATATCTACTTAATTTTGTATGAATTGTGGGTATGCTGATCAAAGGCTTGAACGTCACCCACAGTAACTTTGGTTTGGCTACAATGTTGACTTAGTACTGCTATTTATTAGCCGGTTCCCTGCCTTCTCAGCTGATTAGAGGGGTCACTAAGTCAGTAAATGGAAACTTATCCCTGATTCCAAACATGGAATATGTGATAAACAAGGAAAACGCTGAAAAAAATTCAAAAGAGTCTACTCAAGCTTTTCCTAATCATGTACTCTATTGTCTGAGACATTATTTTATGATATTCATGGTTTCTTTGGAGGTTTAATTAAATATTGATTTTTTCATTCTAGCTATATACCATTCATAGTGTTGTGGATGGTTGAAGGGTGGTCTAGCTGCCAAGGCTTAGCGTTGTGATAGTCTAGACCTGGTCAAAGCCTGGTGGATGATATGGAAAATAAATACTCATTGCAACCTAAAATTCTAATTGTAGGAGAAATTTGCTGATTTGGTTTAGTTGTTTTTTCCCCCTTTTTTCCGTCTTCCTTTATATTTATTGCATTAATTTTGTAACATCAATAACCAATAGATTTTACAATGGGGCCTGATGATGTGGATGGCATATATTCATGGAGCAGTATAATCTTGTAGCAAACTTCTTTCCAGTTGCCGGAATCCAGTGATACAGAAAGTCATAATTCCCATCAATCTGGAGCTCTGATCGAATTTTTGCTGATCTGGGTCGATTCAGAATTGGGAAAAACACCACAAGACATGGGTCAACTATGCATTGATCTTGGATCATGGTAGAATTTGCTCATGCCTGAAATTTATGCCATGTTTTTATGCTGGCAAGAGGGTCCGTTTGTTACAAGATTAGCTTTACTCATATATTCACTTCTTTGAAGGAGATTCTTCAGACTTGTTTTGATCACATTCAAGATAAAGTTTGAACTCGATTCAGCAATGCTATGTGATCCAAATATAATAATTTTAAATTTTTTAGTGTCAAAATTTTGAAGAACTGAATTGACAAGAACAATGCGTGTCTTATTGGATATGGATATATTCTGTCATTGCCATAGCAATAATTCACTACTTTAAACTTTTAAAGCAATTAAAGAATTATGAAAATTCCTTGAGATTTTGGATTTTTTCCTGTAAAACAGAATGTCAGGTTAAGATTAGGGAGTGGCAGGACACCTTCACTCCATCAGTACTTTGAGATATACAGAAGCCAGTAACATGAGCTGCTTATATATTCATAACGTCAAAGTAAAACATTGAATGGCTACATTTACAGATAGTTCATTATAGGAAGGTCTCAATTGCACTTGTAAATGATACAACAAAATAATGAGTGGCTGCAACAACAAAAGAGATAGTATGCTGTCATGACAGCAGCATTAAATAGAGAATAGATAGTAAATTGATACACTTGAAACTGGTGTCCTAAAATGGACTCAGAACAATAAAGATGGTTAATTCAAAAGTGAACATTTATTATTGTCACTTTCTAAAGATGGCTTGTGAAAAATGAAAGCAACGATATCAATCTGACTAGATATTTGATTAATGAAGTGGATGCACAGTAATTAATGAAAGGAATGTATTTCTCCTGCATACTATATAAGTCAAGGTGAATGTCATAATTTCTTTGACAGCAGGATTTATGACAGCGAGGATAAAAGTGATTTTTTCTTTAAGAAAGCATTTTTTGTTTTCTGCGATTAACATTTCTGTTGTATATTTAATCCATCTTCAACATTTAGAACGCTGAAAAGGCCACATTAGTGTTCCATAATTTAGAGATTAAATTGGGTAAGATATGATTTGAACAATAGTTTAGAGTAAAGCAAAATGGAATTCTTGAAATACATTACGATGAACTTTTAAACTTTAAAGTAAAGTACCTGCCAAAGTCCAAACCCCCTAAAATTCAATCAAAAGTATCTGGCGTTAACCCAAGCAAATCTCTCGACACAGAATGTTGTTTGAAATCTAAATAAATAAGTTCTGGATTTATTTTGGTTCATTTTCCTCTGGGAAGTGATGCTAATATAAATTAAAATTATAAAGTTAGAATCACCTTCTCTAGTGAGCTTGGTTTGTAAAAGTAGTAGCCAGGTTACATTCGCCTGGAAATCAAATGCTCTGAGCATCTTATCAGGGGGCAGAAAGATGTAGCTTATTTCTGTCGGTCATCGAGAGTGCATAGAAGTTGGAAACATTCAAAATGCATGAAAAGATGCCCTAAAATTTGTTCACTTCAACAAGATTTTGGGCAATGGAGTGTTATTCTCCAATCTGTGCAGAGTATATATTTGAAATGGAACCCTACTCATTTAATACTTGAGCTTATTTTCAGGAAAAGATTGTGAATGGCCTTATAGCTCCGAACTGTTATTTTGTATATTGAAATTAACATAATGACAGATCTATCTGTAAAGAAAAATGACTATATTGTTTTGTGCTCCTTATGTTTGTCTGAGATCTCTTTCTTACAAGCTTGATAGTTGTACTCAAGGTGCCCCATCCATATGGACAGCAATAGCATTCCCATTTATTATATTTTTCTTAAGATGGCTAAAGATTAATGCATGAGTTTACCAAATAACCATCTAAAGAAGTTGCAATAGCTTTTCTCTTGCTCTTTCGACAATGTCAATCAATTTACATTATTTGCTAACCACGGTCATCCTCCAAACAAATTATTAACTTGGCAATGCCAAATAATAAATGTTCAATTGCGTATTGGATATTTCAATGTAAATGAGTTTTAGATGGAAAAATAGGTAAGTTAAGGTGGCAAGGTGTTCTTTTCTTAAAAAAATTAATGGCTAAAATAATCCCAAGTATTTCATAGTCACATCGATGGACATGAATACCAACGACTCTCATCATAAATGAACAAATTGGATGTTGTCATGCTAATGAATGCTTCATCCCTACATTAGAATAGAAAACTATGACTACTTATGTAATAATGCTGGTACATTGTAATGGCTAGTATTTTAATTTGCTTATACCCACAACTCAAGTATAAGATGAATAACTTGTATATTTGCTTATGCCCACAACTCAAGTATAATATGTATAAGATGAATAACTTGTATATTTGCATATGCCCACAACTCAAGTATAATATGTATAAGATGAATAACTTGTATATGTCATAACACACCCATAAATTCAAGTAAAACATTAACATGTTCATTATGGACTTTACATTGTCTTAAAATATAAACTCATTCTATTTGATTCCACTTGTTTTGAAAGTGTAGATAATTGCATCTCCTTCAAACTATGTACATTAGTAGTAATGACTTGTAAGGAATAAGTTATCAAGTTGGATGTTTCAATGTAAACAAATTTTGTAAGAAAACTTGGGAAATTAAGAGTATAAAGTGCCATTAAAAAAGAACTAAATTCAAAAAATTAACGACTAAAATAATCACAAGTTTGTCCAAGTGACTCCAAGTGGACATGCACATCACTAACTCTTAATGTACCTGAACATAGTTGATGATGCCATGCTAATGAGGTTATGCTTCATCCCAATTTTCAGATAGAAAACCATGACTAGTAATATTTACTCAATTTACTAGTTTATGTTGCTACATTCCAATGGATAGTACTTTTATTTGCTTTTGTCCACAACACAAGATGAATAACTAGTATATGCCATAACACACCAATCAATTCTACTAAAACATTAATATGTTTTTTTTATGTACTGTACATTACTATAAAATATTAACTCAATGTTTTATTTGATTCCATTTGTTTTGCAAGTGCAAATAATTGCACCTCCTTCAAATTATGTATGTATTTGGGTGACAATATTTTATGGATCTAAAAGACTATAAATATGTAAATGAATGTTTGTTAGATATTGGAGAATCAAATTAGCTGGATGTGAAGATAAAATAGTTTGTGTGAGGTTCCCATTTGTAGTATACATGTAATCTTCGTTAGTTCATTAATAGTCATTTTTATAATTTCATAGATGGGTGATAGGAACTACTCGTTGAACCATCATTCAAGAACTTGTTTCTTTCATTGCTTAGATGAGCAACCAAAATTGAGTTGCATTTTATGTAGTATATCATTTATATATTTTCATTTACAAAAGTGCTATGGATATTATGAGTCATGATTACTCCATGATCCTAGATGGTTTTCAAAGTAAGGAGGTCTAGATACATATATTACAAGGGTTCAATTGTGCTAGAAATTTATGCACTTCGATAGTGCACTCAAACATTTTGATTTAGTATTATTAGTGGTCACTATCGTATATATTATATATGCTATGAAGATATTATGTTTGTCCTTTGCCTTTTTATTATGGATCTTCAAACTAGAGATAATTTTGAGTTTTGTCCTTTGTTTTTCCATTTCTTATTGACTTATTGTGTGAAAATTTCCTTGATGTTTTTCAAATTTATGTACCTTCAAATAATTATCTGTTCCCATTTTTTTGTAAAATTTGAATTCAATTGTTGCTATGCTCTCAATTTGAAGTACAACAACTACTACATTTGGGTGTGAATTCCAACACTCCAGTGACACTGAATTTGACATAATCATGTCGAAAGATGGAATTTTCTATTATAGGAATAATTTCGTTGTACCTTCATCACATTTATTTACTTGTCGGTTTCTCGTCTCACTTTGGAGACCACATGGCACTGTATTGAGTATGCAGTTTTGTGATACTATGTTGGTGTTTTGATCTTGTACCGATGTACAATTGACTATCTTGGTGACCACGTGCCACTCTGATGAAGAAGCACTTTTGTAACATGAAGATGGTCTCCTGACAAAATATTGAAGTAATTATGACCATCCTAGTGGCCATGTGTTGCTTTGATGAAGAATTTTGTAATAGGATGTTGGTCTTCCGACAAGTACCAATGCAATTTCGACCATTATTTTGACCAAGTGTCACATTGAGAGGCATTTGTATTGTGGGTTTCTGTTAGTATGTTGACTTAGTTTTGACATTATAGTGATATGAAAAGAAGCCAATGTTTATGCTTGGGTGTCAATTAATACTTCTCATACATTGTAAATACATTGCAAATTGCAACCATTTGTTGGAATAAGAAAGAATTGAACGTGCTAAAGATGTCGTTAATAAGTCAGAATAAGGTTGAAACAATTGCAATCTTGTCACTAACTCTGACATATTCTGAATAAATAAAATAAAATAATAGACAATAGTTATTTCTATTTTGTCCAAAGAGAAAAATGTGGTAATTCTATTCATGTGGATTGCAATTACATTTTTAGGTACTTATACCAAATGCTATGCTCCATTTAAGTGTTGGGTTAATCTTGACTTAGTAAAATAGTATTTAGATTAATGTGCATTTGGTCACTAATGGGTTTACAGTTGGTGGTTTATGGACCCATGTTATTGAGTAACCCATGATATTTTCCCATGCTATTAGCATGTGATGAAGACTATGTAAAGGCTTGGATAACTCTATTGTAAAGAGCCTCATGGGCTAGTGTTGGTTAGATTGGCCATGGCTTGGTTGGGTTGGCCAAGGGCAATGAAATATATGTTTAGAAGGTTGATTTCCTGGTAAAGGGTTTCAAGTGTAAATATTGACTATTATCATGTACATTCTTATTGTGTGTTTTTCTTTCTCTCCCACCATGCTTGACTAATTTTAATATGGTATTAGAGCCATGTTTGGGTGGATAAATATGTCTCATGAGAGAAGCCATAGATCATTGACTTTGATGAAGATGCATTGATGTGAAGCATTTGTAGAAAAATAGCATAGAGGATAGAAGATGAAGCATTCAATTAGGAAGTGCTATATTTGATTCACCATATTTGGAGCATGACGAATGCAAGTGATGAAGCAAGTAGATGATTCAAGCATCACATGCTCAACCATACAATTGTAAGCATTTTTTATGGAGTTAGATTTAATCCCATATGTAAATGGGAAAACAATCGTAAGACCTATTTGGAGATGCATGCCCCTAATTTATTGGCTTACTAGTGTAAAGTCTAGACATATACCCAGGTGATTATTAGGGGGGGGGGGTCATGTTGTAATCCTTATACCCATCAGTTATTGTCACATAGCCCAATTTTATTAAAATAATGTAATTATTTTATTAATATTCCTGAGACATTATGTTAAATTTAATGCTAAGTAGGAATGGATGACTCAGGAGAGTCTCCAGAAATGGAATGTAAATTCTGAATAATTATTATTAATAAATAAATTATGGAGACAACAGCATGGGAGAGCTGTTAAAAGAGGTTACTGGTCTAACTGGTGGATGGAATTAGGTGGAAGGACAAAAGACAAGTGGCAGCATCCTCAAACACTTCCTGAGTTGCAGGTGGCAACTTCCCTATATTTTGGAGTCATGATTCCCCAAGAAAGTGGAATCTGAGCAGGTGGCTCATTAATGACAGTTAACCCAACTAAGACCTAGGCAATCTTTTAAATACTACTCAATGAACTGAGCTGGGGGTTCAACATTTGTTCTAGAGGGAGAATACATTCAGGTGAATGTTATTCAGGAGTCCCATTGAGGAAGTGGGAAAACAATAAGGAAGTGTTTTGAGTCAGGAAGTTGCAGTAACTTGGTTCCAGTATAGCTGCTTTGGCTGAGGGAATTGTTGGCTGTACCTAGTTCCAGCCAGTTAGACCAGAGCAAGCTCGGGGGTCCTGAGAAGTGCTGTCTGGGCACTCTCCAGGAATTGGTAGGGAGGAACAGCCTCCCATTGCTGTTATTGTCTACCATAGATACAGGTTATGCCACTCTTCCTGCTGTTTGTATAATTAATTTAAATGTAGAATGGACTATTTCAACTGTGTTTTGAACTGTATTTATTTTCAGTAGATCAGTCTTTCTGTATTGTCTTTTGGTAGAAATTTGCAGAACTCATATGTCTTGTAATTTTTCCTATTATCACTTAAATAGAGTAATTATTCTATGCAGAATATATTGTTACTATTACAGTAATCAAATATTAGGGTGATTTAGTCTAGAATTTCTAATAATAGTTAAATAATAGACATAGAATATTAAACAGTAGTTATTTCAGAAAATACACTCATTAAAACAATCATAAGAACAGACACATAGATAAATCTTAGAATTACTGTGAAATAATTCCAAATAGAGAAATGTACAAGAATAATTTCTATTAGAGAAATATACCAGTTTATATCTGCTTCCTATTTCTGTCAACTATAGATACAGGTTATTCTCTGTATCGAGCTAAAGGAGAACAAAATTTATATCATTATATTTATCTATACTCAGAACATATTTGACTGTTATCGATTATCCAAAAGATGTGTTTGCATTAATGTTTCATTGTTAAAAAAAAAAACTTTCCATACAATCTTATTCCATAAAAATCATAGTCAAATACAAACACATAAACAGTAAATTGTTTTCGTCTTTTAAACCTAATATTATAATATTATAACCATGTTGTCACAATAGAGTTGACAGAGTTGTTTTAAAAATAAGACAAACTTATTGACTGGCTCGAAGCCGAGTCTTACTACTTAGAGACTTCATTGTTTCTATAACCAAATCATAAGCATAGATTAATGTTCATTATCGAGCTTGTATTACATGTAATACACAGCACAGACGTAGGTTATCTTATCAATAGTCAAACATCTTAACACGCAGAGAAGCTATCAACGAGCTTAGCCATTGTTGGCTGTTATAAACCCTCGTAGTTATTTACTGTAATAATATTTATTTCATTATAAATATTTCTCCTTGAGAGTAGAGTACAAACCTAACACGGCCGTAGCCAGACCACTTTAATTCGACAGACTGAAAACAAAAGAAAGGAAATGCTTTTATAACAGTTTGAACCTACAGGAAATCTCATACATAGTCCAGGCATACCTTGTATCCACAGTTACAATTAATATTTAAACCAAAAACCAAAATTTCACAACACGTTTCCAGTCACCACCGAACTCAACCACTTTCATATGTATATATTAATCAGAAAGAGAATTCCCAGTTCGTCAGGGTTAACAATACTTCTTCATCTATTACAGTAAGGAATAGCAAACCCCATTATTATCATTAATACCCAAAAACCACATAAATGCAGATAAACTCATATATTAATATCCCCACAATCGAGTTATCATCCTCTGCAAGTATCGGAGAAAATTCAAAGCAATCCTTGTATGTTAAACAATTTACTCATTTAACAAAACACAGGACGATACATGGCCACATGACAGGCTCAACAAAGTTACAGTATCTATTAATTTATACAGCGTGGGTATAACCCTGTACATTGAAAATACAATAATAATAACAACCCCGGGGTCTCATAACAGACTGAGCCGTAGTTTGTTCTTTGTAGACATGCCGAGGTAACAACCCTATCAACCATAAGCAAACAGTTTCATACACGCGACAGTATCCATGACACCCAAAACGATAACAACCCCATTACACAGGAGGTCCCTTCCAGACATAATCCTAGCACAACAAAAAAAAACCAACAAAGGGAGAGACAGCCGTGGATAACCAGGCTTACCCGGAGGAGCCAGCGCTGGAGATGAAGCCCTGTGCACCTTCAGGAACAGCATTACCTGCACATTACCGAGTGCCGAGAGTTGTTAATACTAATATAAATCTAAACAATCTTTTGCAAACTGAAAACTGTGAAACATTGATATTATCTTACCTGAGCCAATGGAGGAAGCAACCCGTGGACAACCTGGTAGCCACAAATTGAGCTGGTAGCGAAACCCCATTACCTTCGTCAGTTGGATGAGCAAGGGAAACTTCCAGTACTCCTCTATTGACAGTCGCGACAGGCAACATTTTAGACAAAACCCTTAAGCTGGGAATGAACCAGTTGGGGAGCACACTTCAAAACCCAATACACAGTCACCTCATGGATAAAAACAACAAAGAAACCCTGCCTCAAACTCACACCAGCGACTGTGGAAGGATGTAAGTAGCAGGTGACTCAAAATTGGCGATGACAACGAGACCAAGATACAAATGAAACTGTAGCAGACGCCAATTCAGAGCCCAAGACTTCTATACTACCAGAAGATGAACAACGTGACCAGAACCTAAGCAAATAGCATGTTACAGTGCCAAACTGACGAGTTCAGACATGGAGGGTTTCTCCCTTACAACCCGAGCCCGAAGGCACAAATAATGACCAGGTAGGGTTTCATTACTGACTTATATATCATCCAACGCAAGGAGGAGAGTCAACCACGTAGCCATTAAATATATCAACTTCACATGGGTCGAATTGCTATAGTTCAATTGCAGCTCGATTAATTGTTCATCAATTTCAAATCATTTGCATGGATATAAGTCTTGTTCAACGCATGGAAAAACAATATGATTGATACACAATCATTGTATTGTATATAAATCGAAACCAAGCCATCGATAATGTCAAGGGCATATTATAATTACCTACAATCATTTGAACAATGATGTAGTCAATGTTCTAATGAGAACACCACATCATTTAAAACATTGAAATATTACCATGACCATATGATGGATACACCATGGATATATAAGTCCTATTATCATTATCACCCCGATACTATTGTTAAACAATCAACAATGAGAATAACAATCTCTATTATTATGATGTTTAAATATAAACTCATCTACAGGTCCATACCATGAATGTAGTTTAAAACAAGGCACAATTCGATGACATAAGTTAAACAATAGTAGACATTGGACTTTGAAATGTAGATGACTATAATGGAACATCGCTAGAGGCGTCACTTTTCCAACTCATACTAATAACCAGTAATTACAGCTAATAGTTGACAGTAGGTTACATTATGCTAACGTCACGTTATGCATACGATGAACATAATACAAACAATTGTTCCAGTGATAGTTTACAGCATTAACATAGAGTCATGTTCATAACGCAATGGATATGACGGAAACATTGTAATTCATCGCAAAAACCTGATGATACTATCCAGGATAAGAGATATCATGTCGAGACAGACTATCAATCTTATTTCAAGCGTAAATTTCATGAAAAGAACTTTACTGTCTTACACGACAATCAGCAATAGTAAATAGATCTTCTTTAAGTTTTTACAGTGCAGGGAAAGGAGCTTGATGCTTACAAAGATTAAATTACAGTGATCCATACTTCACCGGTGTACCTGCGAACAAAAGACAAATTATGCATTAGCTCGCAAGCTAAGTAAGCCAGTCAGCTATGGCTAGCTCTCCCTTTGAAGATTGAAAGAAAACAGTCAACTTTTAAAATCAGAAAAATCACATTTGTATTAAAACAGAACCTTTTAAAACAAGATTATGTTTAGTTACTGAAATTAAACAGGACCATGAATGCAATTAATTAACATTTATTGTTATAATAAAATTTTTAAATTTTTCAGAAATTTCGGGTTCTGACAGTTATAATCTTTGAGGGGGGTAGGTGTTTACCCCAAGTTTAAAAGAGGGAATTTTGGGCTAATCTTGACTTGATAAAATAATATTTAAATTAATGTGCATTTGGTCATTCATGGATTTCTTGTTAGTGGTTTATGAGCCCATGTTATTTTCCCATGGTATTTACATGAAGCCTATGTAAATGCTTGGATAACTCCATTGTAAATAATGAAAGATATCCTTTGAAGGCTAATTTTCACGATAAACGGTTTCTAGGGTAAATGTTGGCTATTATTATGTGTATGCTTCTTGTGTGTTTTTTTTCTCTCCCACCGTGCCTGATTAATTTTAATATCAAGGACCAAAAAGTTGGTCATATTGATTTTAGAATACTAGCAAGTGGTTATAACATCAAGAATATCTGATAAAGTAAACCATGCCAATAGAAAAATTGACACTACAATGTCAATTGCATATATTAAGTAGGAAGGAGTCAAGTTGAAAATGAGAAAAAAAATTGGTTCATCTTCGCAACCTTATAGTTGGGAAATTTGAACTTGGTCTTTTTATGACAACTTTGTACTTGATTTTATATTGTAAATAAGTTCTTATCCTTTATATGTTGCACCCTTTTTAGTTGAGAAAAAAATGTAAAAATATGCCTCCATATAACATAATAATAATAATGAGTGGAGAAGGTCATTAGGTGAAAAACCTATTAAGATGCTAACATGGACAACCCATAGGGAAACTAGGGAAACTTGTAAGACCTCAAGATACCTAGTTGAACAAAATTTGGTGGGAAAATTTGACACGTCATTACATAACAACTTCCAACAACAAAATTGTTGACTCATGGTAGCATGACTCATTGGGGATGATCATCAACCTCCCATCCAATAATGTAACCACTAAAGATCTTAATATATGATATCAAACTCCACAAACTATGATATCAACTTACAAAATAGTATTAAGCCATTTACCTCCCATGAACAACAATAGTAGAAACACCCACTTTCTTGATTCTATGCAGCAATTCAATTGTATCTCGAGGTGATTTGAGTAAACAAGTTTTACATGTCATCGATGTCTCCAAATTATTTCTTAATGTTGTTAAAATCTAAAATGAAAAACAATTTGAATTCATGTTAGCCATTCCCTTCTTAAATTCATCGAGCATTTAAGGAAACCACTAAGATACTAATTTTACTATCATATTTATGAAATGAATATATAACATAAAAAGTACATCGTGACAAAATTTTGGTCCATTTAAGGATCTTACAGAAGCTTTTCTTACTTTTAGCAGTGTCCCAAGTTAGATTTACCATATACATCTAATGATAAGTTGACCTTTAAGCCATAATTTGAAATAAAAATTAAACAATCTTCTCTTACATCAACAAAATACATATGTTAGCACCTTTAAATTTTGTAATGTTCCCTCATTAGAAAACAAAAATACCTGGTATACCCTGAAGGAAAAATGTGTGTATTCAACAATGAAACCATTGTGTTCTTCTTGAATGGTCATCCATTCACCAAATTGGAGAAGAAGTGTAATATCTCGATTTTGACTCTATTGCATTAAAATTGTAAATGATGTAAATACTGTTATTAAATCGTGGTGAGGAGCTCAAGGCCAAGGCCTCGCCATCGATTTAGCATTTTATGTATCGGAAATTAAAAATCGATGCATATGGTTCTCGTGCTAGCCTTGCAGAATAGAAATTAATACATCATGTAAATATGAATTTTAATGAAATACCCGCAACTAGCTATGCAATGCAACAAGAGATGGGGGCATGGTTTTTACATGGAATAGGGAGCAAAAATATTCAAACCTTTGAGCCAATAGTGTTAAGCCAAATGTCAATGAGAAAATCCACAAACCCTCAACTACCCATTTTGACTTATGCACCCAATCATTTAATTCTTCCAATAGTTGGTTGAGGTAGTTAATGCATTGAGAATGGAGAGGTATGGCTATCCAATTTCGTGTATGGGCAAGCCATCAATTTGGGAAATCGCATTTTGGATTCTATGACAAGAAAACACCCACGGAATGGTGCCCAAGCCATTATTCACCCATGGTCTTTGCTCCCTCACGCAGTTTGAGCTAGCTGGGGCGTTTTCCTTCACGTTTTCCATCTTTTTCCTTCATTTTTTCCATAGTTGGGAATTCATTTTTGTGTTGCAGACTGGTTGGGAGGAAGAGAGTCACTATTTGGGGGTTTATAGAGGTCTTTTCTACCCCTTGAATGCCCAAAAACATGTGGTGAAATCGATTTTTCTCTCCAAGGGTTTACTCCCCCTCTAACAATTCGTCTTTGGGTGCCCACGATTTTGGAAACTCATGGAAACCCTATTTTGGGCATCCCACAGTCAAAACATTTTTCTTCATACCCAACACTTGTGTTTTGCTGTAATGTGCATCCTTGTTTTGGTTTGAACTTGTGAGCAAGAAATTAGGAGTGGAAGAGGATTAGAATTGGCTTGATAAACCTAGTGAAGAGAGTAACCTCACATAAAGATCAAAAGATCCTTGGCTACTCTTCTATGCACACCCTGAAGAGCACTAGAATGGAGGGTATGGCCTGAGGGACTGTGTAGCAGTGAAGGGAATACTTCCCTGTGTTGGGTGTGTAGGTATTGTGGGTACCAAGCTAGATAGATCTTGTAGAGGTATCCATAACTATGTGGTTGAGCTCACTAGCTTAACAATTCATTCCCTTCCATTTCCTTAGCATCCTGATAAACCCAACTGTGGATTGGCTTGGTTGATTTTGGTGTATATTTGGCTATGTGTGAGTCTGTTGTTCCCTTTTTCCTTGTAGAAATCATTCCCAACTCGGTGGTGGCAGTTGTGTTGAGATATTGATGAGCACAACTGGCCTATGGTTGGGTGGAACATTGCAGCTGCATACGTAGTTGCTCGGGACTACTTTGTTTCAAGATAAGTACTCTCTTGTGTTAATTCTGTAATGTCTTTATTTGATGACTATCATGAATATGTTGAATGCATGCTAGATGTGTAGTATAATTTTATTCCACTGTGTCAAATTTAATCATGCATCTGCACACATATGCATTATGTCTGTATGAATTTATATATTTTCTCATGGGGATAAGAAGTAGAAACAACCCAGTTTAGTGTCATGTCTTCTCCCTTGGTGTTGGATCGATGGGAGGGGACGTGACAATAAGACATTATTTGGAAAAAAAGATCTCCCTCTTGATTTCATTCTCTATAAATGTGGGAAAAAAAGACTTCTCTAAACCCCTCAATGATATTTGTCCAAATAATTGTTTGACTTCAAAATGCCTATGTTGCAATCCATGATAGTAACTAAGAAATACCATATTATCGTCCACCCCAAGCATGTCAAGGGTGAGATAGGTTTCGATAGCATGCTCCCCCTGGTTTACTGCAATGTCATCCTCATATGGAGTATTTGTATCCTTGATCATTGTATTCTATTATTCTATTACCATGTGCAATTAGTTATATCATCATTTCATTGTAGCATTTTTAAAATCTGCCATGAATCATCTCCTTGTATAGTTAACAAAAGTTGTTTTGTGACTTGATGAAAATACAAGAGAAATTATGCCCTTAAGCCATTCTTCCAAGATATGAATACCCTTGAAAAACACACAAAGAGGTAGTTACGATAATATACATTCGTGCAATTCAACAAAATTATGAAGCATATAGGAATGAATGGAGTAAGATAAATTACTCAGCTCATGCAAGGTGGGTAATGAGATGCATGCTTTAGGAAAAGTGTAGTAACAAGCATCATTATGTGCATCTCATTTGTATCATAAACATCTTGCAAACATTTTTTTTGCAAGATTTCTCATAATCCCATCTTGTAAGAGTGGCCTTGCCTAGTTTAAACATCCATAGAAGTTTAAAAATGAGCCTATAAGTATGGATAATCAATATAAATAAAAATGGAATAGAGAGTCAATTGTGAAAAACATAACTTACCTACATAATTAGGGTTTCTTGACCCTTGCGATTTTGAAATTCACGAGTCGATTTTTAGGTTTCTTATTGTTGGCTATGTTCAAAGTTAGGTCACTAACATTTTATTAGATGATTAAATTAGATAGTTTGTTCATGGAGATGATCAACGATAATTCTTTCAACGACCATGTATACAATGCGCTAGTTGGCTCTTTTTGCAAAGTAGACACAGGATCCAAAGGTGAAATTCTTACTACCTCATTGACAAAGCGATGTTTGTTGTATTTACACTGTTAGTAAGATGGTCTTGGAAATGATGTGTTTCTTTTTTATAATGAGATGGATTTCTGCGCATAGCCCAAATAAGTGTCAGCGATGCTTTACAATGAATAGTGCACAACTATGATGGTGCTAATTCTATGTGCACCAAGATTCCCGTGAGACTCAAGGATGTGAAATTTATATGTATGGGGCCTCCTTTAGAAGGAAGGTATGATAAGGGAGTAGTTATGAGCATACTAATGAGCTCAATTCCTATAACAAGAATTTCTTGATATATTGGGCTACATAGAATTCATTAACCTTTGCACACTAAATAAATAGAGATAATGTTGGATCTTCCAACAAATATCCATAAAACAACATGGCATAATGACATTATTAGTTTGGAGAGAAGCCTTAAGTTGTCAAGAGTTTGGAGGGTATTTTTTTGCTCATTCGTGATAAGCAACAAATAATGTAATGTACCTAGAGATGATAATATGGGGTACCTAGGGAGGCATCCAAGGGGATGATACTACGTATTGAGGCCATCTCTATTTAAATAAGGCCCATGAAATAGATCTAGAGTGAAAATAAATAATTGTAAGAAGGCTTACTAGAAGGTTTTGTCTACTAGAAAGTTCCTTCTCTAGAAAGTACCCAGGAGGTTTCATTGAAATTACATTATAAAGTAGAAGTGATGTAATGAGATTTCTTGTGAAGTATTGATGAATTATTATTTAAGCAAGTATTGATTTCTTTACATTATTGTGTCATTATTTTGTTGTTTATTCTGTGGATCTATTGCATTAATTTCTATCTTCTCTCTTCAAATCTATTAAAGAAATAACATTTGGTATCAGAGCCCTTTCTTGGACAAAAAATTTGGGAACACACACACACACATTCATTAAGGAATTACTTCAATGACGATTGTGTGAATTGTAGATCATATATCATTTGATAGAGCACCCAATTTTCCATATATATATATATATAAAGGATTTAAAATTAGTTGTTTAAGGATTTTTTCAATGACGATTTTGTGAATTGTAAATTATATATCATTTGATAGAGCACCCAATTTTCCATCAAACAACCTCTAGTAGATGTAGAATGTGACATTTCATAATTATGGTCATAATAGCAATTTTGAGTAATGTTGATGCAGTTATAATCATTTTAAATTTGTCGCCTCAAACTACATTGAGCAATAAGTTATAGTTTTGGCTGCGGGTTTTATTCCAAGAAAAATGTATTTTATAGGAAAATTTGATGGTCATAGTAACCAATAATATATTGCATATTATAAGCAAAAAGCATTCCTTTAAAAAAACTACTTACACTTTCATTTAACAAATCAAACAACTATATGGGGCTAAACACTTTGCTTCAAAGAGCCATTAGAACCTTCAAATGAAGCATATGAACAAGTATTTTTAAACATGTGATCTCATAATGTAAAGAATAATAAAAAAAATCACAAAGGGTTTATTTTCTTGTGACAACTTCCTATTACATGTTCATAGATGTATTCATTAAGACCAAGTCATTGTTTCTATACTATTAAAGAAATTTTGAGGTGAAAAATGGGCCTCAAAACAAAGAAAATGTACTATAAAAATCTACCAACCGCATTTTAGTAGATGACATCATCCCCCATGGTTGAGGTGGCATTGCATGAGTTAAGAATGTTGTCAAATTTTCTATGGTGAATGAAAAACGATAGTTAACCAAGGTAGTGGTATAAGTACTTTTAAGTCATAAAGTAAAGTACTCAAAATGAAAATTCTTTAACATTTTTTCATAAAATAATATTATTGTCATTTTCAAGTAAAGTACTCATAATTCATAAAGAAAGTCATTTCACATTTTTCTCCTTTCACATTTTTTTATAAAATAATATATTGGTATTTTCATGTTTTTAATTTTAAATTATATATTCACTCCATTTTATTTAATATTATAATGCCAAACTAATATATATATATATATATATATATATATATATATATATATATATATATATCCTTGTACTTTTAAAATAAGTTAAATTCATGAATGGTATTAATATGAAAAAGACATTAAAAAATAAATTAAATTCATGAATGATATTAATATAAAAAAGACATATTAGTTATGCATATAAATTAAATTCATGAATGATAGTAAAATGAAATAGGCATGTTAGTTATGCATGAGTTATAGTTTCTCTCTCTCTATATATACACTTTTGGAATAAGTTAAATTTATAAATGATACGAATATGAAAGAGATATGTTAGTTATGTATGAGGTATAGTGTCATATATATAAAAGTTGAATCATACACATTCATTTATATTTAGTTTGAATGTATAAAATAACATGTTAATGTGATAAATGTTTCTACTGAATTTTTGCATGTATATTTTGTATTTATAAATTTTTTAGTTATAAAGAGTGAAAATAATTTCTTAGATAAGTATTTATATTATATAAATATTTTTAAAATGTATAAATATTTTTTTATTAATAATTTTTTTCTTGTATAAAAAATTATTATTTAGTAAAATAATTTATGCTTCAATTAATAAATTAAAATAATTTATGTACCATCATTGACTTATTAAGTTAATACTACTCAATTTTTAAGAATAAATTAAGTCTTATATTATTTTCTATGAGAGACTTAACTATAACATTCCTTTACATTAAAATAAATATCCCCAAAAAGTTTATGATGTCGATATTAATTTACCAATATAAATTTCATGAATAAAGAATAATAATAATAATGCAATGTGGATTATAATAATATTATTAAGATTTTACATGTAAATAAATTTTCCATTAAATCACATTATATTAAATTGATGAGAAAAATACTAAATATAAAAAGTCAACTTAAATTAAAAAATAGCTTTTAAAAAATATTTTTTATTATTTAACTTCATTTGCAAATTCAAGACAAATAAATGCTGAAGGACAATAATTTTTTGGGAATTTACAATGAATCTTAGTCACATCAATGTGGAGTTATTTTATTAATTTTATTTCTAGTGAATTTTGAAAAGTAACTCAAACATGGTTATTTATATTGTGCATAGAAAATAGTGTAGGAGGTGACTTGTCATATATACCTACCCCATAAAACCCCTAACTCACAATATTTTAATATATCTCATACTTTTTTAGTACATCTCTTAGGAGGCCATTTTTTGACCTCAAAATCTCTCTACTTGAACCCTAGTAGCAAACATAATTTCATCAATGTTAACTTGATTAAAAGGTTGCAATTCCTCGCAAGGCATATTCAAAGGACACAAATTGAGGGTAAAATTGTTCAATTTTTAAAGATTTGAAGATTACTATGGACAAATATGTGCTAGATTCAAATTTTCATGCTATATATATGAATGATATGGATATAGTTTCGAGATATCCTTGGATGGAATCAATTCCTACATTTATTATTAATGTGTAAAATAAGTTTTTGAATCTTTGGCACAAGAAAAATAAAATCACATCATATGATATTTTTGTTGCTAAAGGCCCACCCATGGTGGCACATGAAGAAGTTTTTGCAGCATCTATTGACATATCCAATGAATATTTTAATGTTGAAGAGTAAAAAATATAGAACCAATAGCTAAGGTTGTTATATATCACCACCCACACTACCATGAGAAATAGTAGTCATCAAGGTAGGTTGGGAGTATCAACAAAAGGGGAACCGAAAAGAAAACCAATATGGAGGAAGATGGTAGACTAAAATTAATGCATGGAGATATCATAGTAGTGCAACAACAACATGGAACCAAATTTGCCACTAAGATGAAGATCAAGGTGACAAGGAATTAGTTGGACCCATGATCACATTTCACAAGGATGGATGGATGCTTATGCCTGGTACCAGTTAGCCACATTGGTCAGCAGATCATATTGTATGGCTTCCTCCCATGTTTTGAGGATGAAACATGCAAAGGGGTATTGAATGTAATGTACCCATGGATGATAATATGGGGTACCTAAGGAGGTACCCAAAAAAAAATCTTATGTATTGAGGCCATCTCTACTAAATAAGGCCCATGAAGTAAATGTAGTGTGAAAAACAATAATTGTAAGAAGGATTACTAGAAGATTCTTCTTATTAGAAAGTTCCTTCTATAGAAAGTACCTAGAAGGTTTTTCCTACTAGAAATTTCCTTCTCTAGAGAGTACCTAGGAGGTTTGATATAAATTATATAAAGAAGTAGAAGCAATGTAATGAGATGTCTAGTGAAATATTAATGAATTATTTTGCAGCAAGAATGGCTTGTGGATTGATTCCTTGCATATGGAATAATAAATGGTGTTATCCTACCTTAAGGGTATTCTCTACATTATTGTGTCATTATCTTGTTGTTTACTATGTGGATCTATTGTGTTAATTTATATATTCTATATTCATATCTATTAATGGACATTAAAAAGACACAAATTCCATTGGTTGGTATACATAGTGAACATTCTCTATCTCAACATAAGTATGTTGTTTCACACTTCCAACTACCTTAGAAAAAGAAACTAACAAACCTTCAATCTTAATTCTAGTGATATTCACATAAAATAAAAGAGCATGTTTAACAAAGGATTTGTTTCATTTGATGGCTACTTCTTGATCCCTAGACTCAAAAAAATTTGACCTCAAAGGATATGTGTAGATTTAAGTATATGGCAATGGATGGAAGCCACCTTGACAATAATTTTTTCTTGCAAGAATGATGATTTAATCATATCCATACCAACTTTTGGGTGTGTTTGTTGTTGAGAGAGAAAGGCATTTGTAGAGTAATATTATGTAGATTTTAAGAGAAATTTGCAATTGTTCCCTCACTATTATATCAATAATAGCAACATCTATGTATGAAAGACAATAGAAAATTATTGGTAGTAAAATAATTGGATGGAAACAATGATGAAGGAGGTTATTACTGATAGGTGTTATATGTTAGCATTGATAATAGGAAACTATACGAAATGAGATCGATGCCAACTATTGTTGAAATAATTTCCTTGATTGTTTTCATCATGAGAAGCTTTGGTTAGTGACTTCCTTTAGAGGGATTTATGGTATGAGTATCTATTCATATTATTCAAGTATAAAAGGTAAGTATAGGAAATAGATTAGTGCATTAGTACAAGAACAAAAACAAGATGCCAGTAATAGATCAAAGATATGTCACTGTGCTTTGAGGCATATTTGAATGTATTAACCAATATAATGTCGTAATAGATCAAAGATATGTCACTGTGCTTTGAGGCATATTTGAATGTATTAACCAATATAATGTCATAGGAGAGTGTATACATGTAAAGTTTCTTTTTGATAAATAAATAGGAGCCTACTTCTTAACTTCTAGTTGAGTCATGTCGTGGGAGGTTTGTGTTAGAATTTTAAATGCAATAACATAACGAATCATTGAAAGATAGACAAGCACATCATAAACAATAGAATGCAACAATTTATCCTGGGAAACCCTCGTGGGGCAGAAAACACAACAAAAAATCTTCAATATAGATTCATTAGAAAGTACAATGCCAATCTCATGCAATAACCCAAAACAAGATGTCTTGAAAAGAAACTACACTTCTCTTCCAAGAGACTCGACTTTCTCTCTTTACTTATGAGAAATTGAGTGAGTGAGTGAGGTGACAAATGAGGAGGGAGACCCTCTTATTTATACTAATCAAGTGACTGGAATTTTACCCTAATAGGGCTGACTGGAACTCTCAAATGGGGTCGGCTTTTCCAGGACACAATAAAATATTCTTTTTATTCTTTTTTTTTTTTGGATTCTTCTAGGCCGACACTAGTAGGGTTTACACTGACTTTTTCAATGAATTTTATATGAATCAATACAACATGAATAATTCCCGAAGGACGTACAATACAAATAATACAAATAAAACAAATAATAATATCTTTCGAAGTTACATTCTTCAACGCTCCCTCTTAACAAGGAAGGTATTCTTCTGTCACTATCATCCTCATAACTTTGCTGCTGCAACTTTGTACTCTAACCATTGATTTCTGACATCTCTCAAATCTATACATCACTAGAAGTTTTGAACCATCCGATGGGTCCAGACCAGGAGCATACATTATGTCACACACAATGACCACCTGCATTACCTCACCCTGCATCTTTGAATGAGCAAGCCATCCAGTGGGTCCAACCTAGGAGCATACATTATGTCACACACAAAGACCACCTGTGTTACCTCACCATGTGTCTAGATCATCTCGTAAGTGTATCCTAGGAGACTCAATTACATCACACACAGTGACTACATGCTACCACATCACATCTCAACATCGGGACAACACAAATTTGCGAGTGTGTCCCAGGAGACTCAATTATGTCACATGACCTGTGACTACCCACTACCACATCACCTCATGCGGAGAGAAACTCAGGTCCAAAACCTACGTTTTCACACATGTGTGTTTTCCAACATAACACTGTAGTCAGGAGACTCAATTACGTCACACACAGTGACTATATACTGCAACCTCATGGGTGTAGTATAGGAGACTCAATTATGTCACATAACTCATGAATACCCGCTATAACCTTGTGAGTCTAGTCTAGGAGACTCAATTATTTCACATAACCCATGACTACCCGCTACAACCTCGTCAGTGTAGTCCAGGAGACTCAATTGTGTCACATAACTTGTGACTACCCACTACAACACACATCTCAAGTGGAGACATTCCTAGGAGACTCAATTACGTCACATAACCCGTGACTACCTACCTCCACACGTGCTATGTTACTCATCACCCCCTCTTGATCTGAACCACTCTAAGCTTGTCCTTGAGTACTCAAACTTCACTCTTGACAGAGGCTTGGTCAACACAATGACTATCTGCTCCTCTAGTGATACATACTGGAGCCACACTACTCCTCTCTGCACCATATCCCTAATATAGTGATACCTGATCTCAATGTGCTTCAACTTGTCATGACACACCGGGTTCTCAGAAAACTTCACACAAATCTGGTTGTCACAGATAATACAAGTCGCCTCTAACTCGAGCTCGAACAAACCTACAAGCAAATTCCCAATCCATACCTCCTCACAACTTGCCGAAAAAGATTCCATATACAAGGCTTCAGATGTCTTGAGTTCACACTCATCTGCTTCCTACTAAACCATGAGATCATACCAGATCCCAAATTGAAGCAACATCCTAATGTGCTCTTCCTATCTGTAACACTATCGACCCAATCCACATCAACATAACCTTACAGGTTAATCTTCTGATCTAATGCATATTTGAGGACACAATAAACTATGCCCCTCAGGTACCTCAACAAATGCGTTTCCACAACCAGGTGAACACATCTCAACTCTACCATGTACTGACTCAATGTGTTTACCACAAAGCATAAATCCGACCTCGTGTTCATTGAGTACATCAATGAACCAATCATTTGCCTGTATACTGTGGCATCCACCATCTCTAAAGAAGTATCACACATCAAATTCAAATTTGATGCCATAGGTGTGTCCATGGCCTTGCAATCCATCATCCCGAATCTCTTAAGGATCTCTACCACATATTTTCCTTGAATCAAGAAAAGTTACTATGGATTCTGCCACACCTGAAGACCTAATAAATAGTGCATTATACCCAGGTATTTCGTCTCAAACTTTGCGGAAATCTTCCTCTTCGTTTATGTATGAGATTCTCATCACTTGTAAAAAAAATATACATACAACAATAGTAATACAAGTTTCCCATACTCAACCTTGAAGTAAATGTTGGAATCCGCTTTACTCTTGGTAAATCCCAAGCTCGTAAAAAAAATATCAATCCTGCCATACCTTGTGATGGGTTATTGTTTCAACCATACAATGCCTTCTTCAATCTACACACATGAGTCTTCATGTCATGTGTCTCAAATCCTAGTGGCTACTCCACATACACTTTCTCCTCTACTATTCCATTCAGGAAGGAAGTCTTCACATCCATTTGATGTTCCTTCCACTTCATTTTTGCGGCTATAGAAAGTATAGATCTGATCAAAGTGTATCTAGCCACATGAGCAAATGTCTCCTCATAATCTATGCCTTCTTTTTGGGAGAATCCTTGAGCCAAAAATCTTTCCTTGTATTTCTCGACACTTCCATTTGCTGGATGGTTTATCTTGTAGATCCACTTGGAAGACACTATCGACTTCCCTTTTGGTCTTAGAACCACATCCCATACATCATTCTTCATGATCGAATGATAATATTTGATCATAACATCCTTCCATACTTTATTTTCAGCTGATTATTCATAACTGGAAGGTTTTGCATCAATGATATCACACAATAAGGCTACAAAGTTGGAATATGGTCGAGGTATCTTTCTTTCTCTGGAAGTCCCTTCTGGAGCACCATACTTCTTTGCATCTTGAATAATATCCCATCCCCAGGATGGTCTTGTCTTGTGAGTGTTCACCTCTCAGGGTGGATCTACAGGTCTCTATGGATCTGTCATATCATGGTCTTCTGGTTCTTCTAGAATCATCTCTTCCATAATTGTGTCTCTAACTCTGGGAGCTTCAGGTTCATCTTCACGTGCTTCATTGGGGTGAATTTGCCTCGATCTGCTGAAAGATGTATATTCATCAAAGGTAACATCTCTGTTGGTATTGATCTTCTTGAAGCCTAGTATACATATTCTATAATCCTTTGATGTGTCACTATATCCAATGAAGATGCCTTTTTCTCCTGAAGGCTCCAACTTGGTTCTTTTCTCTTTTGGAACATGTATGTATATAGGACAACCAAATATTTTGAGATGGATAACTTCTAGTTTCTCTCTCGTAAACATCTCTCCATGTGTCTTATTCTCAAGTACACAGTGTGGAGTTCTATTCTGTACATAAAATGTTGTTCTTCTTGCTTCTTCCCATAAGTGCATTGGAAGGTCCTGATCATGGATTAAGGCCTTCACTTCTTCCATTATTTTCCTATTCTTTCTTTTTGCAACACCATTCTACCATGGATTGTAGGGAGTGCTCATCTCCCTCTTATTGCCAGATTCTTTACATAATATTTTGAAACCTCCTGAAGTAAATTCACCACCATTATCTGATCTTAAGGTCTTTATTTTCTTTTCAGTATGATTTTATACAAGGGCTTTGAATTCTTTGAATTTGCTAAATACTTCATCTTTGATTTTCAAGAAATAGATCCAGGTTTTGCAAGAATAATAATCAATAAAATATACATAGTATGCATACCCTCTTAGTGATTTGGAAGACATAGGTCCATATACATCTGAGTGTATAATCTCCAAGATCTCCTTTTCTTTGATATCACTGCTTGGAAATGGTTTCTTCACATTCTTCCCTTTTGCACATCCTTTGCATATGCCTTCATGTTTTTTCTGGATCTCAAGTAGGGAATTCACCATCTTGCTCATGATTGGTAATTCCTTGTAGTTTATATGTGCAAACATCCTATGCCATAGTTCACTTGGTTCCATAGTTTCATGAACCAATGCTTGTTCTGGTTGTCCCTTCAGTTTGTACAATCCTCCCTCTTTGACTCCAATTACTACTGCATCATCAAAGGTTTTACCTTTAGGCCACATAAGTACTTGGACATCAACAAATTCAACTAGAAATCCTTTCTCATCTAAGGATGAGATGGAAAGTAGATTATTCCTTAGTCCTAGTACATAGAGAACATCTTTCATCTTGATAGGATTTCTTGATTCTAGTTTATAAGAAGATTCTCCAACCTCTTTTATGGGATACTGATAATCATATCCAAGTTTCACCTTGTGAGGTGAGTCATTTTCTGTTAATTTGTTGAGGGAGTCCTTGAAACTTGTCATATGCTTGGAAGCACCACTATCAACAAGCCAATCATTGCTTCCAAGAGAAACCGTACTTGTAAGTCTGAAATCAGAACATATTCTTCATTGCTTGAAGAATCTTCCTTGATTTCTTATTTGCTAGTTCATCATCTTCTGCAGCATGAGCATGATGCCTCTTCCAATTTCCTTTCTTGTTGCTTCCTTTCTTCTTGGGACAATTTCTTGGAATGTGTCCCATATCATCAAAATTGTAACATTTGAAGTTTGATTAGTCTCTAGAAGGTCTTTGATTCTTGTGGAAAGTTTTAGACTTGTGAGAATGATCTTCTTTCTTGTTCCTCTTTGTATGAAATTCCGGGCTTGGTTATCTTCTTCACCTAACTTCTCTTCTTTGGCTTCAATCCTTGCTTCATCATGAGTGCAAGTTTCCCAAAGTGCACTGAATATGATAAGTCTATTTCTGGAACATATTGCTTGAATGAATGGTTCCCATGATCTTGGGAGATCATTCAAGGTGGTCATTACTAGTTCTTCATTTTCAACATGATCTCCAATAGCTTCCATTTGTTCTTTGATATGGGAGACCTTTTTGAAATAAGATTGAATGATTTCAGAGCTTTTAATCTTAACACCCTTGAGTTGAGTTCTCAAGGTCATCTTTCTATTAATGTTATTCCCTTCGAACAATCTCTTCAGTGCATAAAACATCTCTTTATGAGTCTTCAAAGATGATATGTGGGGGATAAAATGATCCTTGATGGATTCAACAATGATCCTCTTGGATTTAACCAAGTTCTTATTGTGCTTAGCTTTGTCTTCATCTCCCTCTGGATCCTCATTCTCTTCTTTGATATAGTTGTCTAACTCATTCTCTTCTAGAATGAGCATCACTCTATACTTCCAGGCACGAAAGTTATCTACTCCTTCAAGCTTATCCTCAAGCTTGGTATGGTTTGTTATCTTGATAAAATGAGAACCTCAAATGGAAATAAGGATAGTAATACTTACCAATTGAGATGCTCCAATCAAATGATTTCTTCAATGTCTTCTGAGATTTGACATCAGGATGACCTAGTGTTTTTCAGAGAAATCGTAAATTTTCAACGCCGGTATAATGGCGGAAAAAATGTGTCTCCCTATGGCGAGTTTAGAAATGGTACTTTTCTTCCAAAGTTGTGGATAGATCTCCCAAAAACCTAATGCCCTAGTTTTCCTGAGCAGTAGTGGTAGGCTAAAAAATAAAAGTTCTCTAATATATGAAATTTGTCTCCACAGAAAAATGCGCCCTCCTACGGAGAGTTGTTTTGACCTCCTTTTTCAATTGAACTATGCTGAAAATCCTCCGGAATGAAAAACCGTAGTTTTCACTTTCTACAGTTTCTGTTGCACAAGGTCTTCTTTCAGGTCAGCTCTAATCCCATGTTAGAATTTTAAATGAAATAACATAAAGGATCACTGAAAGATAGACATGCACAACATAGAAAATAGAACACAACAATTTATCCTGGGAAACCCTCGTGGGGCAGAAAACCTAGCAAAATTTCTTCAATATAGATTCATCAGAAAGTACAATGTTAATCTCGTGAAATAACCCAAAACAAGATGTATTCAAAAGTAGCTACACTTCTCTTCCAAGAGACTCGAATTTATGTTGGTTGTGGTGTGTGTAGACAATCTGTTAACGCGGATGGAAACAGATCTCTCTAGAACTAAATGGTATAGATATAGCACAAAAGAGTACACAACATAAAATATTTCCTAGTTAGATTAGATTGCAGGATAGATGAAATACCCAGTGATCGCAATCCCTTTCTCTTTGGTTGATTTTCTTTCAATCCTTCGATCTCTGGCTGCAAAACAAGATAGAAGAGATGGAAACAAGCAAACGACGCGAAAGCATATATCTATGAATCTAACTAGATAAGCGGTCAAAGAAGCAAATCATAAATGATATTACAAGACATAACACATTTATGGAAAGATGTTTATATTAATGTAAATTGCAGTAGATACAAAGTGAGGGGAGTTGCAACAAAATATTTGACGTCACGACTCCAACATGGACGATCTTGCTTCAGAGATCCAAAGCCTCCTAAAGTCTTATGGATGAAGAAGAATGTTCGGATTGAATTCCACCAACATGAGGGTGCATAATCCTTCCTCCTTCCCAATGGAGAGAGGGGTTCTATTTATAGGGTTGGATGGATAGAGTAGGTTGAATATTTAGGGGAGAGAACTAAGGGATCATCCCAATAGGTTAGGAAAATGAAGGACACCTCACCACATGTTTAGGGATGAGCCTCCACATCACCAAGCTTCGAGAAGTCGCTCGAAGCTCCCTTTTATCCATTTTAACCAACTTTGACGCACCTTGCACAAGGACAACTTGCGCCAGAGCTAGATCACTGCATGATGTACAAGGACAACATGCGCCAATGACGCGTCCTACTAATTTGCAGAGTGTGTCACCTTAGGTATGATTCCCCTTGCTAGAAAGCAAAGTGCGTCAGGGTTACTAGAAAATGTAAAATGAAAGGGCAATCAACCTCTCTTATGACATCCAAGCCAACGTACTTTGTTGATGTATATGTAACTTCAGAATGTATTTCACCTATGTATTTCAATTATGTATATTGTACTCCTATAGAGATGTGTTATTCCTCTATACAGAAGTGTTGTCATTTATATTGTAAGTGTCATAACTTATACTCGATGGGTTATTAGACCACCTTGTTGGGGTCGGCCCTGTATAAGTCATGTGGGTCAAAGGGTTATTAGACCACCCTATTGGGGGTTGGCCATGTGGGTCAAAGGGTTATTAGACCAACCTATTGGGGGTCATCCCAATCAGCATTATGTTATGTGGTTAAGTTAAGGCCGACCTAGTAAAGGTTATTAGGCAAGTCAAGTCAAGTATAAATAGAGTGCGGGAGGCACTCTATTTGATCATTCTATTCTCTCTCACACTCTTTGGAGAGTGGCGCACTTGTGGAGGAGGAGAAGCTGCTGCTAGGATATGTCTATATCTTATGCTTGGGTTGTATCATTTCTCTATCTATCTCTGAGGAAGTTATTGGGATTTTTCACCTTTATGGTTTTCCCCAAGTAAACTCCGAGTCTCTTGTGTGCTTGCATTATTGTCCATGATTGATATGTTGTAGATATGATGTACATGTTGTTCTCTCAGTTAAGATCCTAGATCAGATTGAAGTAAATTCTGAAAAACTAACATGGTATCAGAGCTATCCTGAAAGAAGGCATGGTATGGCATGTATGACACTTGTTGCACTTGCGATGCTAGGGATTGATATAGCAAAAACCAGTCATCGTAACACTTTCGCTATAAATCCATTTTGGCAAAGTTTTTAGATCTGAAACTTTTACAAGTCGAATATCAGATCCCCATGTACTTTTTTTCCAAAGGAAAACTTCTAATTCGTTGTACTTTGTGTTTTATGATATGTACAATCTAGGGTTTTTTCCTCTTCCAGATCTGAGTCATAAACAGGTGACCTAGGAAAAAAGGTCATAACTTGGGCTAGGAAGCTCCAAATTAAATTTCATAAAAAGTGACAAGTAGGGAACGGAATTTAATTTCATAGGCCAAAGGTTCAGAAGTCGAAAGTGAACTAGTGACACGTGGTAGTCCGTACAAGTTTGCTCTCCTGTTTTATCCCATAAACAAGTCGCGTTGCGACACTTGACATAACTCACTCTCAGAGAATCCAATTGAGGTCAGATCTGTGGGGTTGGAAAGAGGACAGGTCGGGATACCACAGGTAGAATTTTTATACCATGTGGATTCGTAATTTTGGAGTTACACCAGAAACAATCAGGTGCATATTTCTGTCAAAACAGAATTGGATTTTGAGCACCTCCATTCATGGCTCCGGGAATTAGGGTTTCAGAGAAAGTTGGTATTTTTTGTAATTAGAGACCACGGCTGAATGATACTCATCAAAATCAAAATTTAGAGACCAAGATCAAATTTTTTGGTTGGGTAGAAGGCCGGGCTTGATCAAACCCTAGTTTGGGACTTTGATTGGAAAAAATGGAAAATTAGGGCTTCTACAAAAGTTGAAATTTTTTAAGTCTATGACCACGGCTGGAAGCTCCTCAAAAAAATTGAAGTTTAGAGCTTTGGATCAAACCTTTTGGTTGGGCAGAAGGGTGGGCTTTATCAAACCCTAGTTCAGGATCCTGTCTAGAAGATCCGGAAGTTTCAAAAGGCAATTTTGAGGGGTGAAACTTTGCAGTTTTCAAAGTCTGAGTGTACTAGCTTGATCAGCTCATTAAGGCGCATCTTTCTATCCTTTTAGAAGTTTGAAATTCAAAGTTTGAATTTTTAGGGTTTCTCTGAAAAACCCTAATCTAGCTCCAGATCCAGTTCCTGCAAATCAAGTGGATTAGGTTAATCCTAGAAGAGAATGGATTGGTCACCCGCATAAGTGAAGAAGTTCTTGTTTCAGAGGGAGATGAGGCTAAGGCTTTACATAAGAAGATTACAAAGCAATCTCGACAGGTATGGCTCATACAGGTATGTTTCGAATTCTGTTCATAATTAAGTTTATGATATGTTTGTCTTCATATTATTACGGTTAGTACAATCTTGGTTATTTTTAGACTTGTCGTATCACCTTAATAAAAGTATGAATGCATGATAGAAGATATTCATTGATTAGGGTTTTTGACACTTATGATTGTACTAATGCATTGTGATGTTGTATGAGGTTGATGTTGTCCACTAACATGAAAAGTACATCAAGAAAGACAAATCATATTCTAGTTCAAGAACATATGACCATAGTGACATGAAGACAAAGGTTCATCCATTTCCATGGATCACATAGAAGATCTACTTACGAGGTGTGTATAACTTGGTTCTATAATGGTTAACCTATGAGATATGCAGGTAACTAGCACAAGTCATTGAAGAAACCAAGAAGACATTATGCGGGTATGTTAGACATAACTAGCTAGCATGCTAATCCAAGTATGTTTTTCCTATATCAAGTTAGAATCCTACCTTGTGTTAGGATATCTTATATAAGTATACATGGCATGATTGATAATGATTATTTATGAAGTTAGAAATTTAAGTAATCCAGGGTTTATGCATATTATGTCTCTTACCTTGATTGATGATATGAATAACCAGAAAAGTCTTTTGGTCAAATATGAATATGCATGAGTAAGAGAAGTCTTCCTTGAAACATTGAATGCTAATGCTTATTATCTGTGTTTGAAATGATCATGACTATACATGTTTAAGATTATTGTAGTATTGAGAATGTATGATTATGTATGAGATCTCGAGGATATCACAATAATGATACTTGTAAGCATGCTTAGTGATCGAGGATGGATATAAGTTCAAGGACAGGTAATCCAGGAAGCAAAGATCAAGAGGGAGCACACTCCAGTAGTTTCTGCAAGGATGCAGATATTCAGAGGGAGTCGACCACTTCTCACAATCCACATCAAAATGGAGTTGCAAAGATTCAGAGGGAGTCCACCCAACAACCAAACAAAGATAAGTATTTGAATTGTCATTTCTTACATATTGGTTTGTTTAAATAATGTTGTTCAATGACGTATATGCTTATGTTCCTAGACTTAGGTTGTGTATTATGCATATTCGAATAATTACATTAATGAACAGTATACTACTAATATGCATGTGATGGGTAAGTGGCCTATGGCACTGTACAACATTCCATTACTACTTATCTAGAATGAAACCTCTTTGCTGACATGTTGGGAGTAGTGCAAACTCTTAACAATGTTCTGGTAGAGATTGGAAGGCATCTCGAAAGTTATAGGATATGGATGAATGTTGTATTGAAGCATTGGCTAAAATAATTGCATGACTGTATGACATATTTCTTTATGTGTAAGAATTTGTTCTGAAAACTATGAGATGTTTCTAATCATGCAATTTAACTTGTTTTGTAGGAAAGATCGTATACCTTCACCTACAAAAGAAGGACTACAACATTTGTTCCAGCAACAAAGATATCTATTGAAGATATTGAAGTTCCCAGGATTTGGGATGAAGTAATGGAAGAATGACATGATCAGTCGATCATGAAGAATGATGTTTGGGATGCAGTCCCAAGACCTGAAGGGAAGTCTGCTATGACTTCCAAATGGATCTATAAGATCAAGCATGCTGCAGATGGTAGCATGGAGAAATACAAAACGAGGTTTGTAGCTCATGGATTCTCCCAGAAAAAAGGATTGAGTATGAAGAGACTTCTACACCTATAGCCAGGCACACTTCCATCAGATCAGTACTTGCTCTGGCTGCAGTGATGAAATGGAAGATACACCAGATGGATGTCAAGACAACTTTCTTGAATGGTGTAGTCGAGGAGGAAGTGTATGTGGAGCAGCCACTTGGTTTTGAGACACATGACAGGAAGTCATATGTGTGCAGGGTGAAGAAATCCTTGTATGGCTTGAAGCAAGCTCCTAGGACTTGGTATGGTAGGATGGACAGTTTCCTATCTAGTTTGGGCTTTACCAAGAGTAAAGCGGATTCCAACCTTTACTAAAAGGTTGAGGAAGGCAATCTTGTGATGCTACTCTTGTATGTGGATGACCTGTTTGTTATAGGTAACGATCGTTTGACTGTTGATACCAAGAGGAAGCTTGCTGCCGAGTTCGAGATGAAGGACTTGGGGATGATGCACTATTTTCTAGGCATGGAGGTGTGGCAGAGTGCATATGGGATCTTCCTTGGACAAGGGAAGTATGCAGTAGAGATCTTGAAGAGGTTTGGGATGATGGACTGCAAGGCCATGGCCACACCTATGGCATCAAACCTGAAGCTTCTCTGTGATGCTTCATCTGATCCGGTTGATGTCACTGTGTATCGTCAGATGATTGGGTCCTTGATGTACCTGACGAACACGAGACTAGATATTTGCTTTGCGGTGAACACATTGAGCCAGTTCTTGACAGATCCCAGAGGTGTTCACCTGGTTTCTGTAAAGCATATTTTGAGGTACCTGAAGGGTACGGTTGACTATGGGCTCAAGTATGATGCGAATCAAAAGTTTAACCTGCAGGGTTATGTTGATTCAGATTGGGCAGGCAGTGCTGCGGATAGGAAGAACACTTATGGGTGCTACTTCAGTATGGGATCAGGTGTGATCTCTTGGTTTAGCAGGAAGCAGTCCTGCGTAGCACTGAGAACAGCCAAAGCAGAGTATGTTGCAGCTTGTTCGGCTAGTTGTGAGGCAGTATGGCTCCGGAAGCTACTATTTGAGTTATTTGATCTCCCACTGGAGGCTACTGGTATCTTTTGTGACAACCAGAGTTGTGTGAAGCTGTTTGAGAACTCGGTGTTCCACGACAGGTCGAAACACATTGAGATCAAATATCACTACATCAAGGATATGGTGCAGAGAAGAGCAGTGAAGCTCCTGTATGTTGTGACGGATGAGCAGATTGCAGATGTACTGATGAAACCACTAGCCAGAGTGAAGTTCAAGTACATCAGAGAAAGGCTTGGTGTTCTTCAGATTGATGACACTTTGAGGAAGAAGTGATGGACACATTTGCTGAAGCCATTCCAAGCATGGTGAGAGGAGGATCCTTCCATGGCTATGGATGTAAGCGCTGGATGATGAGCATCAGGACGATGCTCCAGTTACCGCTCTGTATATGCATCATGTTGGATGCTGGATATGATTAGTTGGATCATTTATATGTATGTATGCACCATGTTGGATGCTGGATATGATCAGTTGGATAATTTATATGTATGTACGCATCATGTTGGATGTTGGATATGATCAGTTGGATCATTTATATGTATGTATGCATCATTTTGGATGCTAGATATGATCAGTTAGATCATGTGTATGTATTTGTATATTTATCAAGTGGATACATTTTATGATCAGGTAGATCATGTATGTTGATATGTATCAGGTATGAACAGGTGGATCATGTATTTGTATATGTATTAGGTGTATACATTGTATGATCAGGTAGATCATGTATGATGATATGTATCAGGAAGATACTGTGTATGCATCGGGTGGATGCATTGTATGATCAGGATGATCATGGATGATGAGCTTCAGGATGTTGCTCCAGATGACATGCGTCAGGACGATGCAGTGATGATGATCAGGATGATCATGTGTAAATCAGGATGATGTACGGTGAGTATTAGGCTGATACTCTGTGGCCGTGGACAGGTTGTGCAGATAAGCATATAATAGCGCCCTGGGAGGTTTGCAGATTCTCTTGCTAGGTTTTTCTGCTGGCAAATGCTCTTTCGAGGTTTTGCTTTGGGAGGACATATAATAATGCCCTGGGATGTTTGCAGATTCTCTTGCTAGGTTTTTCCGCTGGCATATAATAGCTCCCTGGGAGATATGGAAAACACTCTTTCGAGGTTTTGTCCTATGGCATATAATAGCACCCTGGGAGATCCGATAGGTTAGGATGTGTTCCTGTAATAAGTCCTGGGATGCTCTTTCGAGGTTTTTCCATGACCACATATAATAGCGCCCTGAGAGATCCGATAGGTTGAGCTGTGTGCTCATAATCAGTCTTGGGATTCTCTTTTGAGGTTTTGTGGTGGGGTCACATGTAATAGCTCCCTGGGAGATCCGATAGGTTGGGCTGTGTTCCCGTAATAAGTCTTGGGATGCTCTTGTGAGGTTTTCTGACGCACGCAATAAGTCCTGAGGATTACACAGTATGGCCAGTGATGATGAAGACCTGCAGGTGGTGGGCCTACATCCAGTATGAAAAAGGACTGGCTCTGTAGAACTTCCTATGATGATTAGATTCAGAGATTGATTGATATAGCAGCAGCAGTGATGATGATGATGATTCGAGGACAATGATTCACTGATGATGATCCAGAGAAGAAGACTTGTGCTAGCAGATCTGTGTTGAGAAATACCTTCCTAGTTAAGAGGGAGTGTTGATGTATATGTAACTTCGGAATGTATTTCACCTATGTATTTCATTTATGTATATTGTACTCCTATAGAGATGTGTTATTCCTCTATACGGAAGTGTCGTCATTTATATTGTAAGTGTCGTAACTTATACTTGATGGGTTATTAGACCACCTTGTTGGGGTCGGCCCTGTATAATTCATGTGGGTCAAAGGGTTATTAGACCACCCTATTGGGGGTTGGCCCAGTCAGCATTATGTTATGTGGTTAAGTTAAGGCTGACCTAGTAAAGGTTATTAGGCAAGTCAAGTCAAGTATACATAGAGTGCGGGAGGCACTCTATTTGATCATTCTATTCTCTCTCACACTCTTTGGAGAGTGGCGCACTTGTGGACGAGGAGAAGCTGCTGCTAGGATATGTCTATATCTTATGCTTGGGTTGTATCATTGCTCTATCTATCTCTGAGGAAGTTATTGGGGTTTTTCACCTTTATGGTTTTCCCCAAGTAAACTCTGTGTCTCTTGTGTGCTTGCATTATTGTCCATGATTGATATGCTGTAGATATGCTGTACATGTTGTTCTCTCAGTTAAGATCTGAGATCAGATTGAAGTAAATTCTGAAAAACTAACATACTTCAAGGATTAAGGCATGGGGATGACACCTGACTCATGGTGACAAAATTTTGGTGTAACATGTGGATCATGAGCTTCCTTATTTGGAGGTCATGTTTCAACTGTTTATGGATCCCAACCCATGACACGGGGATTTGGTTGGGATTCCCCCCCCCCAAAATAGTCGCCATGGGGGTCCAAGCAGGCGACAACTAGTTTGGGATTCCCCCCCGGCAGGGGTTTGGGGGAAGTGCCCCGGGTAGCGAAAATTTTGGAAAAAAATGCCTTGTAAAATGTTGTAATTTCATATTCATGACTTGGTCGATAATGGGTGATTTACGGGCCCATGGTATTGGGTGTCCCATAGTATTTTCCCATGTTAATCCCTCTTTAAAGGGAAGGCATTGTAATACGTTTGTGTATTGTAGCATTGGAAATATCTCTAATTGTGTGAGAGAGTGAAGAGGAAGTTGCAGCAAATGTGCCGCAAGTTGTATCCCTTCATTTGTTGGATGGTATAATAATAAGGACTAAAAATTTCTGTGTGGACATAGCCAATCTTGGGTGAACCACATTATATTGGTGTCTCTCTGGTAATGTGTTTTATGTGATTTATATTTGCATCTTGTTTATTTTTATTGCTCTGCGATCCTGTTTTTCTAACAATTGGTATCTGAGCCAAAGGTCTATTTGGTAGATAAATTTGTAGGAAAGAAGGGTTCATGTTTCAAGTGGGAACAATGGTGGAAGAAGGAAAGTTTAAGGTCAAGAAATTTAATGGCCAAAACTATCAGTTATGGAAGATAAAAATGGAGGACGATCTGTACCAGAAGGATATATTCCTACCGTTGGGAGGAAAAGCAAAAGAGTCGGCGACTGTGAATGATGAAGAATGGGAGGTTCTTGACAGAAAGGAACTAGGAACAATATAGTTGTGCCTAGATTTGTCAGTGGCTTTCAATATTTCAAAATAAAATACAATGGAGGGTTTGATGAGCGCATTGGATAAGCTGTATGAAAAATGCTCGACTTCCAACAAGGTATTTCTAATGAAGTGTTTATTTAATATGAATATGTTATAAGGTGGATTTGTTGCTAATCATTTAAATGAATTTAATACGATTACAAATAAGCTAAGTTTTGTACAAGTGAACTTTGATGATGAGGTTAGGGATCTTCTAATATTGTGCTCATTGCCAGAAAGCCGGAATGGATTTGTCATGGTTGTTAGTAACTATGTATTTGGTTCAAACACTTTGAAATTTGATGATGTTGTTGGTGTTATTCTTGGAGAGGAAATGCGAAGGAAAAGCACATGTGATACATTAGGTAATGAAATTGACCATGGAGAGAAGGGGAAGACAAACAAAGAGATGAAAGAGCCTAGGTAATCGCAATAAGTCCAGGAAGAGAAAATCCAAGTCCATATTGGGAAAGATAGAGTGATGGAACTGTGGAAAGAAAGGACATTTGAAGAAAGACTGCATATCTCCAAATAAGAAAGGACATGGATAGTAGGAGACTACTCAAGAAGCAAATGTAGAAGGTGATGTGTTACAAGATGCTTTGATTTTTGGATTCGATAATACTAGTGATTTCTGGGTAGTAGATTCAAGAGCTTCATATCATGCTACACCCCATAGAAAATTATTTCATGATTATGTTCCATGCGATTTTGGACATGCTTTATTGGGTGATGATGAACCATGTAAAATTTTTGGAATGGATAAGGTACGGATAAAGTTAAAGAATGGTGAATGGATGCTAAAATACGTAAGGCATATTCCTATGAGAATAAATTTGATCTCAACAGAGTAGTTGGGAGATGGTCGTTGTTTATCTACATTTGGAGAAACGTGGTGGGAGATCACTAAAGGATCAATGGTGATAGCAAAAGGAGACAGGATAGGTACGTTGTTTTTATGTCCTCATAATACTAACTATTCTATCTCTTTAGATTCCACATGAACATATACAACATTGTGGAATCATAGGCTCGACCACATGAGTGAGAAGGGGATGCAGATTCAGACTTCTCAGGGTTGGGAAATAGAAGAGTGAAAATTTAGAGCTTGTACATACAGATGTATGGGGATTGTCTCAAGTACAATTTCTTGGTGGATCTCGTTATTATGTTACTTTTATTGATGATACAACTAGAAAGACTTGGGTTTATTGCATTAGACATAAATATGATGTCTTTGATACTTTTAAGAAGTGGAAATATTTGGTTGAGAATGAGACAAGAAAAATGTTGAAGTGTCTCAGATATGATAATGGAGGTGAGTATTGTGGCAAGGAGTTTGATAGTTACTGTTCATACCATGGGATTTGTAGAGAGAAGACAATCCCAGGAACACCACAAGAAAATGGTGTGTCAGAAAGGATGAATAGAACAATCATGGAGCGTAAAAGGTGTATGAGATTGCATGCAGGGTTGCCCTTACAGTTTTGGGCAGATGTTATAGATACTGCTATTTACTTAATAAATAGAGGGCATTCAAGTGCTTTGTATGGTGGTATTCCAGAGGAGGCATGGACAGGTAAAAAGGTAAACTAATTTTTTCTGATAACTTTTGGTTGTGAAGCATTTGTCCATATTGATAAAGAAAATAGAACAAAGCTTGAGGCTAAATCCAAGAAATGTAACCTTTATTGGATACAGGGTTGATAATTTTGGTTATTTCTTATGGGATTATGAAAATAAAAAAATCATTAGGAGTAGAGATGTGGTATTCAATGAAAAGGTCATGTATAAAGATCAGTTGTAAGAAAAGAAACAGAAAAAGGAAAACAAAAAGTACATAGTGCTTGATAAAATCAAAGAAAATGAAGTTCCAAATGTGCCAAAAAATCAAGAATAACAATAGGTACCTCAAATGTCTGCAAGTGTTATAATATATACTAGGTTAAGTAGACCCCCTAAACGATTCTCTCCTTCATTGTATATTTTATTGATGATTGATTCCAGTGAACCAGAATGTTATGAAGAAGCAATGCAGGTGGAAACTGGAAAGAAGTGGGAGCAAGGAATGAATGAGGAGATGGACTCATTGGTAAGAAACCAGACTTGGGATTTGGTTCAATTTCCTGCAGGTAAAAGAGCATTGCAGAATAAATGGTTTTACAGGTTGAAGGAAGAAGATGGAGGAAATGAGCGGTACAAGTCCAGACTTGTTGTAAAGGGGTTTGCACAGAAGAAAAGTATAGATTTTGATGAAATATTTTCTCTTGTTGTTAAAATCACTTCAATTAGAACTATTTTAAGTCTAGTGACGGTAGAAGATTTTCATCTTGAACAATTAGATGTTAAAGAAACCTTTCTCCATGGGGATTTGGAGGAAGAGATTTATATGCAGCAGCCATAGGGGTATAAGGTCAAAGAGAAGGAAATTTGGTATGCAAATTGAAGAAGAGTTTGTATGGCCTGAAGCAAGCTCCAAGGAAGTGGTATTTGAAATTTGTCAGGTTTATGACAAAACAAGGTTATAGTAGATATCATTCTGGCCACTGTGTTTATTTCAAGAGGTTAGATAATGGAAGATATATTATCTTGTTATTGTATGTGGATGACATGCTTGTTGCATGGTCTAACATGCATGATATAAATGTGCTCAAAAGGAAGTTAGCTAATTCATTTGCGATGAAGGATTTGGGTGCTGCAAACCAAATCCTTGGTATGAGAATAACAAGAGACAGGAAAAATCACAAATTGACATTGTCTCAGGGTGAGTACATACAAAAGGTATTGGAGAGGTTTAGAATGCAAAATGAAAAACTAGTTAGTACACCTTTGACCAGCCATTTCAAACCAAGTAAGGATATGTGTCCCAAGACACAAGAAGAGATAGATGACATTTCCAGGGTTCCCTATTAATAAGAAGTTCGCAACTTGATGTATGCCATGGTGTGCACAAGACCAGATATTGCACATGCAGTGGGAGTTGTGAGAAGATATATTAACAATCTAGGTAAAGAACAATGGAAGGAAATACAATGGTTTCTTAGGTATTTGAGATGTACTACCACTCATGCATTATGTTTTAGAGGTTTAGACATTGTTCTTCAGGGATATTTTGATGCAGATATGGCAGGTGATAAAGATAGCAGGAGGAGCACCACATGGTATGCCTTTACTGTAGGTGGAATGAAAATAAGTTGGATTTCAAAACTACAAACGGTTGTTTCACTTTCAACAACGGAAGCAGAGTATGTTGCTTCTACAAAGGCTAGTAAAGAGATGATTTGGTTACAGAGGTTCATGGAGGAATTGTGTAAGAAGCAGGAGAATAACAGGCTACACAATGATATCCAGAGTGCCATTCATATTGCAAAGAACTCAACCTTCCATTCTAAGACTAAACATATACAACTCAAGTACCATTTCATACGGTCTGTTTTGGAAGATGAACTGTTGAAGCTGAAAAATATACACACTAGCTAGAATCCTGTAGACATGTTAACAAATGTGGTAACCATAGAGAAACTGAGTTCCTGTTTGGTTTCATTTGGGCTTCAAGCATGGAGGTGAAGATGAGAAATTATCCAGATCCAAGGTTCAAAGCATAGTCCAAAAAGTGCAGCAGCGGTGGAGTTGCTGTGATTAGTCTCCAAGTGGGAGATTGTTGGTTGTGGATCCTGATCTTCCTTATTTAGAGGTCGTGTTTCAGCCATGTCTAGATCCCATCCCATGAAGGGGGGTGTTGAGTTCAGAATTGGCCCCTTCTAATCATCCTTGATCACCTTTCCTTCCCCTGTCCTACACCATTTATCATGATAATCAGACCTGTTATCCTCACTTTATTCCCCCAAACTGCCAAGGTATGACTGATCATTGCTTTATCTTATTAATGCTTATGATTGTGATAATTAAAGCTGTGTATCTCTCAATTGTGCTAACATGTTATGATTTATGAAGGTAGTTTGAGATAAGTGGACTGCAGGAAGGTGGGGCTAAACAAGTCTTGAAAGAAGGGATGTTCGTTGCTTAAAAAGGATCCTCGGGGTTCGGATAATCAATTAAGGCACATGGTTCCAATACAAAATCCTAGGTGGAGCTATGACAGGGCAGCTATAACAGAATGCGCTATCTTTAGTATGTCGTTGCTTGAGTCTAGTTGTGATCTGGAAGGATCGCCACTCCTGGGCCAATCGACAACTTTCTCGTATTTTTATGTCTTTACTTTGCCACGTATTGTAACAGCTAGTTATTTAGGGTGCCTGAAGATCAGAGATCTTCATGGCTGCCCGTTATTAGGATTGGATGTTATGATTTGTATGTATAAATATGGGGAGCTGCCTCGACCCAGGGGGTTGAACAACAGATAATTAATTCATTGTATTAGCAGCAAACGCAACTGTGTAATCATTCTTCTGTCAATATAAGGAGTTACCTCTGAGTTAAAGGAACTTGCGTTGTTCAGCCAACGTCTCTGTGTGAAGGCTGGGCCCGTCTTCCACAGGGATTGCTGAGTTAAAATAGGATTTCGAATTCGTTGTTGTGTGATGTTTGGTTCATGAAATTTCCCTTGTGCGCAGCAGTAGTAAGTGTGGTGTGGATTTTCGGTATGATTGAGATTATATTTCCTTAAGATTGGTAATTGGTGCAGAGCAACAGTCGACTGAGTAGGAACTTCCTTTATGCATTTCATATGATAGTTGTACACAACTTTGTTCATCTTGCAGTTAAGTTGTGATCCCATGAGCCCTTGCAATTTATCATTCCTGTTATGATTGTTGATTTTCATTCCTGTAATTCAATTTCTTAGAACAGCTGAACTCTATCCTTTGCAATTAAATTTCTAGATTAATATTCAGTTTCTGCTTATGGTTTTCAAGAGTGATCAGATTGAAGAAGTGAGTTACTTGTTCTAGGATGTGAATAGGATCTCTTTTTATCTGCAATTGTCTTTGAATCTTATTTTATTCCTTGTTGATGAATGGTAGAAAGGAATTGAAATTATAGTATTTAGACAAGCAACTGGGATTACACAGCTCTTTGGGATGAACATAGTTGTTAGAGGATAACATTATTCAATTATAGTGATTTGGTGTTTAAGCATAGACTGTGCATTTATCCTTTGAAATAAAACGACTTTCTCGGGTTGACAATAAATATCGTATGCTCTGTGTGTTGGTAATAATTTATCTGCATATAGGGTGCTCGACATTTTGGCGCCGTTGCCGGGGAAGGATAAAAATTAAACACTAATCATTAGTTGCATCTGGTAATTGTTTCTAGTCAGTCTTTTCTTTGCTGAAATGATTTGGTTCGCATGAATACGAGGAGGGTAAAATGCGATCACCTCCCAACTCCCAAAACCCCACAAAATACTAACAGTGCAGGTGGTTCGGGTTGTGGTCAAGGACCACCATTTGGCAGAAGGACATTCATCGACGATCTTGTTGGCAGAACTGATTCATCCACCAGGGCTCGTCATCAAGAAACTCCTATCAGAAGAAACCCTGCTGATCCTGGGGCGCCAGCGTCCATGGTGGAGAATACACGAGCAGCCGTGACTCCCTTGTATACCCCTGTTGAGGAAGACGCAGCTGTTACAACTGGACCTGCTGCTACGACTGAGGAAGACGCAGCTGTTACAACTAAGGAAGACGCAACTGTTACAACTGAGGAAGATGCAGCTGTTACAAACAAGGAAAAGAACGCAGGAACAAACGAAGAAGAGGATACAGAAGAGAAGATGAGTAACATACACGAGGCCGAAGAGGAAGAGGCAATGGTGGAATACCATCATGAAAATTACTCCTTGCCAGAAGGAATGATGGCTACATTACAATTTCCAATTCAGCAGCCAGAAGGGACAGCTCTTATGAAGAACATATCACCATCGGTGTTTCCTTGCTTCCATGGTAGGGCGGCAGAAGATCCAGACGAATTCCTTTTTGAATTTGATATCCTCTGTCGCAACTATGATTATGTCACAGATGCCCAAAAGATGAAACTTTTTCCCGCCACCCTGAAGGACAATGCATTACAATGGTTCATGAGCCTCGGGGGAGGAACTGTTGCTAATTGGAATAAGATGAAACAAGTATTCTTGGAGAAATATCAAGAATATTGCAACACCAAGGACAAAAGAGAGGAATTATTCAAGATGGTGCAGAAGGAGGATGAAAGTCTGGAGTATTTTGTAGAAAGGCTGCTGTACAATGTGCAAATAGCCAGGCAGACGAACATGGGGTTGGACGTGCTCAAGATAATCTTGCTTCGAGGGATCAGGGATGATTGTTTAGACATGTTAAATCTGTTAGGAAAGGGAGATATCTCCAAAGAACCTTTTGAGACGATTGTGGAATTATGTAAGAGATACTCCAGGGGATCTTCCAGGAACAATAAGCGGGACAAACGGGATAAGTTGGAACGTTATGTCTTCGACAGAACTCAGAAGTCATCCAACGGAGGAGCTACCCGTGCAGAGATAGGAAATCTCCTTGAAAATTTTAAGACAGAAATGATGAGCTCCATCTCTTCGGAGATTGATGTCCTGAAGGAAAAACAAAAACAGGCAGTGGAGGATCTCACACTAGGTGTGTTCTGTCCTTGATGTAGGAAGAATCATCCGCTGAAAGAATGCCCTCTTGACAAAGTAGAAGTATGTCGGCTGTGTGAGCTGAACCATGACATGAAAGAGTGTCCCACACTTCCCCAAGTGAAGGCTATTCTGCAGGCATCAACTCCAGAAGTGGAATCAGCCTATTTCATTGCACAGAAGAAACCTTGGCAGCCTCGAAATCAAGGTATGCCTCTGGACTCGTTTCCATTTTTGAATAATATGAGCAATTGGAATAATAACATGCAAAATGTGAATACATAATTCCATTCAAATTATGCTCAGTGAAATCCTCCCCAACCTGCAATGCAAAATTTTAATTCATGGGGTCCTTGGACACAGCCACCACATCAACCTACGTTGTGGTCTCCTGGATGGAGGAACTTCCCTCTTGGGAACCAGTTTCCTCAACCACCTCCACCTCAGCAGTTACCATATTCTCCTCCATACCCTCAATTTCCTCAATACCCTCCATATCCACCTTAGCAGTCGCAGCTGCAACTGCAGAATAATCCTATCCCTAATATACCAATACGGCCTCAGCTGCCTGCCCAACCTAATCCTAACTCGAATAATAAAATAGTCAATCAATTGGAAACTATTAATATGCCGGCCTACTCTCTTTCCCCTGTACCTTGTAATGACATTCGTCTACGATCTGGGAAGATAATAGAACCTGTAATTACAGAAGATGCTCCACCTTCTGTGCATGTAGAAGGGGAGAGTTTACAGCATCCATCCGATACAGTTCCTATCACTGAAGGTGCTGAGCATCCCTTGGATGGGACGGTTGAAACATCAAACAATAAATTGGACAATACACAGCCTACCCAGTTGATAAGGCAACCACCATACCCTGAGAGACTAATGCTACCAAAAATAGGGGGGTAACCTCAGTTTAACCTCCTAGGAGAGTTAAAGAATCTTTATGTCAAAATCCCCCTTCTGCAAGCTCTTCAAGACGTGCCTATTTATGCTAAAACCGTTCGGGACCTGTGCACCAAGAAACTAGGGAGGAAACCTAGAGATCCTCCCACTGTTCATGTCATAGGGAATTTATCCGCTTTGATAATAGGAAAAACCCCTGTGACCAAGTATGACGACCCTGGCAATCCTACTGTCACTGTACATGTAGGACAAACATAGATACCCAACGTGCTAGTTGATTTAGGAGCAGCGATCAATGTCATAACAATTGAGACTGTCAAGAAGCTTGGGCTCACTAATTTTAGACCGACCCCTACCATTTTAGAATTGGCAGACAGATCCACCATTAGACCTGAAGGGATTCTAGACGACCTTGTCATCTCAGTAGATTCATGGGAGTACCCTGCTGAATTTTTGATATTACAACCAAAATCACAGCTGGGGGGACACCCATTGATCTTGGGGAGGCCGTGGTTAGCCACAGCTGACGCTTGTATCAGCTGTCGATCAGGGTCCATGGCTATATCTGATGGTACTGAGACTAAAAACCTCACCCTGTATCCTCCAGCTCGCCCGAGTCTAGAAGCTGAGACTTCCCTTTGGTAGAGCATGAGGAGGAGGAGGATGTTCAACCACTATTAACTATAGGGAAGGCCTTGACTTTTAAAAACGAAACAGAAGACGATGCTATTAGTAATTTTATTAGTGAACCCGCTTCAGTGGATAAAGAGGTCTATCAAGTCCTGAACATTACCCTTGGTAAGGAAGAACAAGAAAATCTTACGGAAGAAGCACTAGTCGGTGACACAAACATAATCCCAGTTTTGAAAGATTCAAAAAGTATTCCTATTGAGGTAGAACCTGGAAAGACTTTGAATATCAACCCTGGTCTCTCCTTAGAGGAACAGAAGCGCCTAATCAGTCTCTTGAAAGAACATAAGGGGGCATTCGCCTGGGAGTATACAGACATGAGGGGTATCCCCTCTAATCTGTGCACCCACCATATTTACATTAAAAATGACTCCCGGCCTGTGTGTCAACCTCAACGACGCATGAACCCCAATCTGAGGGATATAGTGAAGGAGGAAATCCAGAAACTTTTGGAAGCAGGATTTATATACCCTATTTCAGATAGTGAGTGGGTTTCCCCACTCGTAATTGTGCCCAAGAAAAATGGTAAATGGAGAGTCTGTGTTGATTATAGGGAGCTGAACAAAGCTACGCAAAAGGATAATTCCCCTCTGCCCTTTATTGACCAGGTACTTGATACCCTATCAGGGAAGAAGTTCTTCTCCTTCTTAGATGGGTTCAGCGGGTACAACCAAATTCAGATTGCTCCTGAGGACCAGGATAAGACCACCTTCACTTGTCCCTGGGGAACATTTGCCTACAGAGTGCTTCCCTTTGGTTTATGTAATGCACCAGCAATGTTCCAAAGAGCTGTAATTGGCATATTCTCTGAATTAGTTAATGATATTATGGAAGTCTTTATGGACGATTTTACTCCCTATGGCAAGGACTTTGAGGAAGCACTGGAAAATTTAAAGAAGGTTTTAATTCACTGTGAACAGGCTCGCCTCTCATTAAGCACTGAAAAATGCCATATGATGATGAGTGAGGGAGTGGTATTAGGACATTTCATCTCTACCGATGGCATTCAGGTGGATCCTTCAAAAATTAAAGTGATAAAAAATATATCGACTCCTTCAACTCAGAAAGAGGTGCGAAGTTTTCTGGGACATGTTGGATATTATTGGAGGTTTATAGAAAACTTCTCCAAACTTGCTTCTCCTTTGTTTTCTTTGTTAATGAAGGATGCACAGTTTGTGTGGAATGAAGCATGCCAGACAGCGTTTGATAAGCTTAAAGAGAAGCTGTCCACAGATCCTATCCTAAGGGGACCTAATTGGACCATACCCTTCCACATTTCTTCAGATGCTTCTGATACCGCCATTGGAGCAGTACTAGGACAGCAGGATGATCAAGTACCTTATGCCATCTATTATGTTAGTAAAAACTTAGCCCCTGCTGAACTTAATTATACTGTTACTGAAAAAGAATTCCTTGCTATTGTTTACTCTATTAATAAATTTCGGCATTACATTACTGGGTATCCTACGTTTGTGCACACTGATCACTCTGCCATTAAATATTTAATGAACAAACCTGTCACTAATGCCAGAGTGACCAGGTGGCTCTTATTATTGCCGGAATTTGATATTACCATTATAGATAAACCTGGAAAAGAAAATGTTGCTGATTTTTTATCTCGCTTTACTAACAGTGATGACAATTCGCCTATTGAGGATTCTTTTCCAGATGAACATCTATTTGCACTTTCAGCTCATTCCCCCTGGTATGCAGACGTTGCTAATTATTTGGTTGCAGGAAAGCTCCCGCCACACATGCCTAAACGAGAGAAGAGAAAAATTATCAAGCAAAGTGCTCGGTATTGTTGGCTCAATGGTCATCTCTTCTACACAGGGCCCGATCTTGAGATTAGGAGATGTGTAAGGGAAGATGAGATCTTCCACATACTGAAGGCATGTCATGATGGACCTTGTGGGGGACACTTTGCAGACAAAAGAACAGGGCATAAAGTGCTGCAGATGGGCTACTATTGGCCGACTCTGTTTAGGGATGCTAAAAGGTATGTTCAGTCCTGTGACAGCTGCCAAAGGATGGGCCAGCCTAATAAAACAGATCAGATGCCTCTACAGCCCCAAGTAGTAGTTGAAGCATTTGATAGATGGGCATTGGATTTTGTTGGCCCTATCAACCCTCCTTCCAGACAGAAAGTTTACATTCTGGTTTGTATTGATTACATGACCAAGTGGGTAGAGGCTGTAGCTTTGGCTAAGGATAATGACCAGGCGGTGATTGATTTTCTGTACAATGAAATCTTTACCTGCTTTGGGGTACCAAAGGAAGTAGTTACCGATGGGGGACCGCAATTCATCTCACACCAATTTGAATCCTTGCTCCGGAAGTATCATGTGCAGCATAGGGTGGCTTCACCTTACCACCCTCAGGCCAATGGTCAGGTGGAAAGTACTAATAAAGTTATTGAAGTAATCCTTACTAAAACAGTTAAGAGCCATTGAAACGATTGGGCTGACAGGCTTCCGGAAGCGCTGTGGGCATATCGCACAACTTGGCGCAACACCACAGGATTCTCTCCCTATGATCTAGTGTATGGGAAGAGTGCCATCTTTCCAATTGAGTTTGAGATCAAAACCCTGAAAACAACCACTGAAATGAATCTGGATGTAACAGAAGCCCAGAAGAGAAGATTGAATCAACTAAATGAATTGGATGAGAAACGGTTAGCTGCAGTAGACCAGACTGTGTTGCTTCAGCAACAGAGATCTAACTGGCATGACCGATTCATTAAAAAGAAAATCTTCCGTGAGGGAGACTGGGCGCTATTATATGACTCCAGGTTCAAAAGGGATTTTAAAGGTAAATTACGTACAAGATGGTTGGGTCCATATTTGGTCGACAGGGTATTTGACAATGGCACTGTCCATCTAGTGACCATCGATGAAAACCGCTTACCATTACTTGCTAATGGCCACAGACTGCGACTGTATCGTAAGCTTATTTTGAAAGATGCATTCATTTCGCAAATTGCCGCCGATCCGGATTATCAGTTGGCACCAAAGCAGGAATTTCTCCCTGCTTTTGCCAATCTTTAAACTGAAAATTGCATTTTGAATTACTGTACATAAATAATTTTCTTTCTTTTCTGTTGTAGCATTTAATTGTTTTCTCTTTGCATTTGATCTTTTCGTTTGCTGTTGTTTTTTTCAAAAATTTCCAGGGAAGCGCCAGGAGAACGACCAGATTGGGCCTATCAAAATAGAGTCGCCCTGTGCTGTATTTCCCTTTTTCCCTTAAAAAAAAAAAAAAATCTGGCAACTGCGACATATTTTTCGGCAGCTGCAACATCTTTTCCAGCAGCTGCAACATCTTTTCCGGCAGCTGCAATCTCTTTTCCGGCAACTGCGATAGATTTCCCGGCAGACGTAAAAATCCTTTCTCCCAGTAGCCGTGAACAACTTTTCTGGCAGCTGCAACAACTTTTCCCAGCAGCTGCAACATCATGTCCCAGCGACTGCAACATCATTTCCCAGCGGCTGCAATATCATTTCCCGTCGACCCTAAAATCGCTTTCCCGGTAGCCGTAAACCCTTTTTCCCGGCAGCTGCAACATCATGTCACAGCGGCTGCAACATCATTTCCCAGCGGCTGCAATATCATTTCCCGTCGACCCTAAAATAGTTTTCCCGGCGGCCGTAAACCCTTTTTCCCGGCAGCTGTGAACCATTTTCCGGTAGCTGCAACACATCTTTCCCGGCGGCTGCAACATATTTCCTGGCGACTGTGACATATTTCCTGCCGCCGTAAAACTTTTCCCTGACAGCCGTAATTTTTTCCGATCCCGTAAATTCTTTTCTCGGTTGCCGTGAACCGTTTTCCGGTGGCTGCAACATCTTTCCCGGCGGCTGCAACATATTTCCTGGCGACTGCGACATATTTCCCGCCGCCGTAAAAATTTTCCTTGATAGCCATAATTTTTCCCGATCCCCTAAATTCTTTTACTGGCTACCGTGAACCATTTTTCGGTGGCTGCAACATCTTTCCCAGCAGCTGCAACATATTTCCTGGCGACTGTGACATATTTCCCACCGTCGTAAAACTTTTCCCTGACAGCCGTAATTTCTCCCGATCCCGTAAATCTTTTTCCCGGTGGCTGTGAATCTTTCCTGGCGGCTGCAACATCTTTTTCGTCGGCTGTGATATCATTTTTGGCAACTTGCAGTGGTAACTCCCGTGTTAACGGAAGAATTGCTCCAAACCTGCTAAAACTATGGCTCTGGTTCATCCCAGTCCTGCCGGTGAATTCATCATTCTGACCCCAAGGACGCGATGGTTCGTCTTTCATTGGCGAAAGGAATTATTGCATTATTTATGACTGTGCACGAGTCTGGTTCCGCAACGTCACCAACTGCACGCTCCACCATTCTCCGCAGGTTATCCGATGCACAGTCTCATGAGGTATGGATTTCATTTATCACGTGATTAAGTGTTGATATCATTTAAACAATATCAGTCGTACCTTTACTCGTATTACCATTATACCTGATTGAACCTTTCCCTCGTACGACGTAAACACTAATAACTGCCACCTTCCCCAATTCGGCATGGAAATTTCGAACGTTTTTCTGTGCTCAACTTTCCAAATTTGCCTATTCTCTCAACGTCTTTGCTCAACGATTCGTGCATCCTTTGTGCTGCAATTTCCATTCTCGGATTATGCCATCTGTGGGATAGCAACTTCAGCCTGCAGCCAAGACCATGGGGATTCCAGTTTGTCATGAACCTGTGAATACACATGAACTCAGAAAAAATCTTCAAGTTCTTGCCATTTTTCAAGCCGCCGACTGGCTCGAGTTCTTTGAGCGACTAGATGGATTCAATCGGGAAGAAGCCTTGCAGTTTGCTCTAAACCTCACCAAAACTCACTCTACGATGTGGGGGCTGCGCATAGAGGTCTCTGAGGCCATTATATCCGAGGTTACGGCCATCCCGCTGGTGGGAAAGCCATGGTTTAACTGACGAGTCCCTGTAACGACTGCACGGGAAGCATTTTTAATGGAGGGGGAGCAAGTAGAAGTGTCAAGAAGAGGGATTGCATTGCATTCATTGTCGCGGCCATGGGACCAAGTTGCTGTCTTCCTCAAGAAGTACATCACTTGTGAAGGTAGATAGAAAACTGTGTATAATTCTGAACTCCCTTTACTTTCTCATCTCCGCCATGGCATTTTATTAAACATTCCATATTATATACTGCATGACTTGCGTCATATGGCGGCATTTGTCCAGTCTGCTAAGAATCCACTTTCCTCCCTCACCCACCATGGCCTTATCAAATTAATAATTGTAAGAACCCTTGCCCAGCATCATATAACCTGGGAACAATTCACAACTCGAGCTCAGCAACCCGTCCCCTTGCGGGTTGTCCCATTACAGCAGATACGAGTCCCACCACAACAGGAGGACCGGAGTCCCTCCACTGAAGTTGGGGGGGGGGATGAAATTACAGAAGAACAGCAATCGGGGGCACAAGCAGGACCATCCGGGATGGATGAAACTACAGTAGAAGAACAACAACCGGGGGCACAAGCAGGACCATCCGGGGTGGATGAAACTATATTAGAAGAAGAGAAACCGGGGGCACAAGAAGAGCCATTTGGGGGGGATGAAACTCCATTGGAAGAAGAACAATTGGGGGATGAAACTCCATTACAAGCAGAGCCATCAGGGGAGGGTGTAGATAAAAATCTTGTGGAAAACCCCGATAACAGGGCAGCTCCGACAGCAGAAGGTGAAATTGGAGCAGCATCAAATGCTGCGACAATTGAACCTGAAGGTGACAGAGCCAGGGCAATAGAAGAAAAAATTGAGCTGGTAACTATTGAATCCTCACCTGAGTGGGAAGGAGGAGCTTTAATTGAAGAAGAACAGCATGAGAGGCAAGAAAACATTCCTTTGACCTTAGCTGTGAATCCTTATATACCAGCTCCACAAAAGAAAACACCACAAAGGAAGAGAAAGGGATTAATCAATGAATTTAGCATAACCGCACCAATCAAAAAGAAAAGAACCCGATCAGCTACAACAGCAGAGGCATCCAGAAAAAGATGGGCAACCCTAGAGGCACAGGTTGAGCCCCCGGTCCTTGTACCAAGACCAATGGATGCTCCAAAAAGGCCAGTGGAGGAAGAACCCGGAATTGAAGGACTTCTGGCTGAGAATGCATTATTAAAAGAAGACCTCCAAGTACTTCGAAGGGAGTTGGAAACATGGAAGGAAACCTGCAGAAAACAAGGAGAAAGAAAAATGTATACATTGGTAGAGGCTACAGACCAACTGGAGGGATCAGATTCTGCTGAGCCTGGCAAGGAGGATGAACGAGTACTCTGTCCCACCTGTGGAGAAATCTTCAAGGAGGCAGGCCACAAGATTATACTTCGTACCTGCTCAGCACAACAGCCTGCAGCCACAATAGAGGAAGCTGCACAAAAAGAAGATGCTGCCACACAAGAACCAACATCTTTACACATCCTTGCTGCAGTTGTCACCAATCCTGTGACAGAGGAGCTAAGGGATGAAATCATGTATGATGATGGGGATAAAGAATTGACTGTAACCCCAGAATGCTCCCACAACACAAAGATTATAGAGAAGATGGGAGAAGAATCGGGGATGGGGGACACTCTGGAGTCTAATGAGAAATTCTATACTGTAACCCTAGAATGTTCCCATGACACATAAATTTTAGAAGATGAGCCACAAGGGCAGGACATTAATAAACTTGAACAGGGTGCTGTAACACAAGAACCAACAAACCTGAGTGTACCTGTCCAACCGGCCAAGCAGATGGAAGAAGAACCTGGAATAGAGGACACTCTGGAATTTAATGATGAACTCTGGGTTGTAACCCCAGAGGGTTCCCATGACACAGAGCTCATAGAAGAAGAGTTGCAACAACAGGAGGATGAAGAGGCAAGCCAGGATGTTGTTACACAAGAACCAACATCCTTGGAGGCTGCAGCAGGAACTCCTGAATTTCATTTGAAAGATAACCCTGGAATGGATATCATTCCTGATACACAGTGGAGTGAAGATGAACAGGTATAGACACCATACTCAGGTGACACCGAAATCTTGGAGGAGGAACTGCACAATGAGAAGGATATCCAATCTCAGCAGCAGAAGGACAAAGAAGACACTGTTACACAACAACCAGTGTCTCTAAAAGCAATAAAGGTAGCTATTGAAGAGAGTCTAAAGGATGTTGTTATTACACAAGAACCAGCAACTCTCCTATCAGACTTAGATGTGCTGGAAGATACTGCCCCACAAGAACCAGTGCTTCTACCTCCTAGAAATGTCATTGATTTGGATTCAGATTAAAGATTTCTTTTCAAGTCCTCCCCAGGCACAACATATAATGAGACTACAGGAAGAAGTGATTTCCACTTGTATCAATTACATTTTCAGACACCAGCAGGTAGCATTGGAAGGACAGATGGGGTGCCTGAGTTTTCCCTACAATTTTTCCTCTCTCCATGGATAGAGTTCAGTACAGGATTCAGATTCCAAATGATGCAGGTTGTTTCCTGAGGACATGCAACAGGGTAGTTGGGGGGAGATGTTGAGTTCAGAATTGGCCCCTTCTAATCATCCTTGATCACCTTTCCTTCCCCTGTCCTACACCATTTATCATGATAATCAGACCTGTTATCCTCACTTTATTCCCCCAAACTGCCAAGGTATGACTGATCATTGCTTTATCTTATTAATGCTTATGATTGTGATAATTAAAGCTGTGTATCTCTCAATTGTGCCAACATGTTATGATTTATGAAGGTAGTTTGAGATAAGTGGACTGCAGGAAGGTGGGGCTGAACAAGTCTTGAAAGAAGGGATGTTTGTTGCTTAAAAAGGATCCTCGGGGTTCGTATCATCAATTAAGGCACATGTTCCAATACAACATCCTAGGTGGAGCTGTGACAGGGCAGTTGTAACAGAATGCGCTATCTTTAGTATGTCGCTGCTCGAGTCTAGTTGTGATTTGGAAGGATCGCCACTCTTGGGCCAATCGACAGCTTTCTCGTATTTTTATGTCTCTACTTTGCCACGTATTGTAACAGCTAGTTATTTAGGGCGCCTGAAGATCAGAGATCTTCATGGCTGCCCGTTATTAGGATTGGATGTTATGATTTGTATGTATAAATATGGGGAGCTGCCTCGACCCAGGGGGTTGAACAACAGATAATTAATTCATTTTATTAGCAGCAAACACAACTGTGTAATCATTCTTCTGTTAATATAAGGAGTTACCTCTGAGTTAAAGGAACTTGCGTTGTTCAGCCAGCGTCTCTGTGTGAAGGCTGGGCCCGTCTTCCACAGGGATTGCTGAGTTAAAATAGGATTTCAAATTCATTGTTGTGTGATGTTTGGTTCATGAAATTTCCCTTGTGCACAACAGTAGTAAGTGTGGTGTGGATTTTCGGTATGATTGAGATTATATTTCCTTAAGATTGGTAATTGGTGCAGAGCAACAGTCGATTGAGTAGGAACTTCCTTTATGCATTTCATATGATAGTTGTACACAGCTTTGTTCATCTTGCAATTAAGTTGTGATCCCATGAGCCCTTGCAATTTATCCTTCCTGTTATGATTGTTGATTTTCATTCCTGTAATTCAATTTCTTAGAACAGCTGAACTCTATCCTTTGCAATTAAATTTCTAGATTAATATTCAGTTTCTGCTTATGGTTTTCAAGAGTGATCAGATTGAAGAAGTGAGTTACTTGTTCTAGGATGTGAATAGGATCTCTTTTTATCTGCAATTGTCTTTGAATCTTATTTTATTCCTTGTTGATGAATGGTAGAAAGGAATTGAAATTATAGTATTTAGACAAGCAACTGGGATTGCACAGCTCTTTGGGATGAACATAGTTGTTAGAGGATAACAGTATTCAATTATAGTGATTTGGTGTTTAAGTATAGACTGTGCATTTATCCTTTGAAATAAAAAGACTTTCTCGGGTTGACAATAAATCTCGTATGCTCTGTGTGTTGGTAATAATTTATCTGCATATAGGGTGCTCGACAGGGGGGTTTGGGGGAGATTCCCCCCCAAAATAGTCGCTATGGAGGGTCCATGGGGGGCGGAGACTAGTTTTGGGCCCCCCCCATGGCGAGGGTTCGGGGGCAGCACCCCCGTATCGAAAATTTCAGAAAAATGCCTTGTAAAATGTTGTAATTTCATAGTCATGATTTGGTCGATAATGGGTGATTTACGGGCCCATGGTATTGGGTGTCCCATAGTATTTTCCCATGGTAATCCCTCTTTAAAAGGAAGGAATTGTAATACGGGTGTGTATTGTAACATTGAAAGGATCTCTGATTGTGTGAGAGAGACTGTGAGAGAGTGAAGAGGAAGTTGCAACAGATATGCTGCAAGTTGTATCCCTTTATTTGTTGGATGGTGTAATAATAAGGACTGGAAATTTTTGTGTGGATGTATCCATCTTGGGTGAACCACGCTATATTGGTGTCTCTCTTGTAATGTGTTTTATGTGATTTATATTTGCATCTTTTTTATTGTTATTGCTCCGCGATCCTGTTTTTCTAACACTTTCTCTCTCTACTTATGTGAACTTGAGTGAGTGAGGTGACAAATGAGGAGGGAAACCCTCCTATTTATACTAATCAAGTGACTGACCTTTTTCTATAACAGGGCCGACTTGAGCTCTCAAACAGGGCTGACTTGTCTAGGACACAATAAAATATTCTTTTTATTCTTTTTTTTCTGGATTCTTCTAGGCCGACACAACTAGTAGGGTTTACATTGACTCTTTCAATGACTTTTATATGAATAAATACAACATGAAGAATTCCAGAAGGAATTACAATACAAATAAACCAAATAAGAATATCTTCTGAAGTTACATTTTTCAACAGTTTGTTGTTGACAAAGTTCCCCCTTATGCATAAAGTCTGTATGTGATTTCAAAAACAATAAATTAGTGGGGTTGAAGTAATGTAGATATGTTTCCCAACATAAAAGGGGAAAGTATCTAGCATAGGGTCTAGTGTTTCCATTGAATGATGCTTTGGAAATTTCCTTGTGGTGATAGTAAACAACAACTTTGATCACTAAAACATAATTAGAACAAGAAAAGGGGGTTAAAGGAGGTCGTATTATGATACCATTGCATTCATAATATTTCTTTCCTTTTCTCCAAGAGTGTGAAAACATGGAAAGAAAAATTAATTGAAACATAAGGATGATATTGTTGTCTCTATTACATAACTTGACATTCAACTTTCCTCCTGCTATCGGAGAAAGAGAGAGATAGCATTATGTATGTGTGACATAAATTTATATAATTATGTGAAGGAAATGATAACATAAAGGACTATTATCAACATGTCCACGGCTAGGTGCTAGAGAGAGATAGCATTATGTATGTGACATAAATTTATATAATTATGTGAAGGAAATGATAACATAAAGGACTATTATCAACATGTCCACGGCTAGGTGCCAATGTTAGCATAAGTTAAGAAGTGCCTCTTCCAAATCCCCTATGTTTGCTTGGATCTAAAAAAATGTTTTAAATAATATTGTTATAAACAACTTTACATAAATTGTGCCCATCCTTTTTTATTTTCCATATGCCCAATTAATTCTATTCTTTGATGACATGTAGATTCCCCACTCCCTTTCCAATTATTAACCTTCACGGCACTAATAGAATCCAAGGAAATAGACATCACAAATTCTGATAGTGTCATGCATTATCTTAATATTCAATTACTTCGTCAAAACGTGTGGAGAAGTCCTTAAATTAGGGAGGATGTTAATGTTTGATATTCATATTATACTCTTTGGTATACTTTTATGAAGGATGATTTTATCACATTTGTTGTTTTATAAGTAAAGTGGAGTGGACTAGGAGATACAAGGATTGAAAGTTATAAGGGGACATGTTAAATAGGTTGCTTTACGAAAAATATGAGGATATGCTCTTAGGTGTTATTTCTATAGGTTATCTCAAATGCACTTCAAAGAAGTCCCATGGAAATATGCGTAAATTGGCTTTCTCTTTGTTTATTGTTATTGTTGTGGTTCATCCATGAAAGGGAGGATCCATTCTTTATATTAGTAGTGGATTTTGTGATATGATGTTCTATGAAATATAAAAGTTTAGCAAAGCATCAAAGGTAATGAAGGGATCATTTTGGTCGTGGCATGTTTGGTAAACAAAACTAAAATGTACCTATTTGTTTTCCTTAATTTCTTATTAAATTGCCATGCCTTCCTACATTCCATGGGCATCTTGTAGGGTAACTCTTTGAATAACCTAGAAATCCTTTCTCATGAAACCTTCTACAATTTTCCTCTAAGTAGTCATGCTTTTATTTTATTTCAATCACTGTTCCATTCTATTTTAGGATAGTTTGGTTTTCCTCATTCACCAATTTATGTCTTAAAAATTTAAATGGGATCCCTTAATAGAAGAGGATGAGGAAAACCAAGCAAGACTAAATTATGAAAAACCATGATTGGCCGAACTTTACTAATTGATTATGCATAAATAGGTTAAGATATGGAATATACTTAAATATTTTGTGCTAGAAATGTGTCTGAATCAAAACATGAGTCATAAAAATATCCATAATAAAGTTAACATCCCTACTTGACAATAGATAAAACATGAAGGTCACAATCTTAGGTTTCATTGGTAGATAAATAATTAGATGTGAGCATGTTCTTTCCCTGACTAGGGAACTTATTGAACATTTCTATTTTATTTACTTGGGGGTTGTTTATATATTTATTTAATTGTTAAGTGGGGTTGAGGACAATGTCTCATATATGTAATACAAGCATATATTGAATATCTTATGACATTATTAAAAATATAATAATATTGTTGCCATGGAACATCATGCAACACGTATTTGGGGTTTAGTATATGTAATAAAGTTCAATAAACTTGAGAAATTGGTATTCAATAAGGATAACTACTTAGATTAAGTCACATTCTCAAGTATTCCAACATTTATTGTTAGCTATAAAATTTTTATTTCCCCTTGGACATAGTATCTTCTTAGTCAAACACACCCATTGAATTATACACACCAAACTGAAAAACTTACTCATACACACTAAACTAATCAATCATCTACGTGTTTATATATAACCTTCCTAGTCTTATGCATGAAAATGGAGGATTCAATTTCTTGAGAGAACTTTTTCATGGGTAGAAAAAGATGAACTATATAATAGACCCCAAGGTACTTACTTGAAATTGAGAACTTGATGGAAAACTATTTCATATGCATGAGGAGACATGTCTGTATTAATGAAATAATCAATGTTTGTAGGCATGGTTGAGAGAATGTGTGAATTCCCCTCCATACATGGAATGATCAAGGTGATGGATAATTAGTTAGATATTTTTTTTTCAAGAGGGATTTTCCTACATTCAAAAGTCCACGATTCACCATTAATTGTGGATGATCGTGTATAACAGTGTAGGCTAAACGTTATACATTTTGGACAGGTTTTCTGGTGATTTTTTTGGTTGAAATCTTGTTGAAATAGTTGAAATTGCAGTTATACGTTGTTGGAATTGCATAATTGGGTGTGATAATCTACAAGAGATATATCAACCATAACAACTCACAATCAAACTCTCAAGTATGTTGCAAAGACGAAGAGAATAATGCACTCAATAATCACTCACAAACACATAATAATAGACAATGCCAATATCATACAATAGAATTATGAATGTAAAGAATGTGTTACAATGAACTACAAAGGAGCATGATATAGGATTCGAATTAGCCAAGTAGGGAATTCGAATCTGAGCTCATGTAGTGTCCCCTCCTACCATACCAACGAGATAGGGAGGACGTGGTGCTCAATCCGGGCAATTAGCCCCAAAACGTTAGAATTAAAATCATTGATGCAAGAACTGTATCTGTGCATACTATGGAAAAATGACGGTAATCAAATAAATGCTATTGATCTCTAACACACATTCGAAATTCTGTGGCAGCCATGAAATAAAGATCTGTGCAGAATTATACAAGATCATATGGAAATGCATAAACTTTTAAAAACACAGCAGAAGCAATTTCGTTTAATACATCCACATACATTCATAACATTCATCAAATGATAATTGCCAATTTACACAAGAGAATACTTATCTCAATAAGGCAGTCCCAAGCAACTGGATATGCAACTGCAACGTTCCACCCAACCGTAGGCCAGTGTGCTCCTAAATCTCTCAGCACCACTGCCACCCCCGAGCTGGGCATGATCTCTACAAGGAACCAGGGAACAGCAGACTCACACATAGCCAAGAATACACCAAAATGAGCCAAGCCAATCTACCATTGGGTTTATCAGGCTGCTAGGAGATGGAAAGGAAGAGTTGCTAAGCTAGTGAGCTCCAGCACAGAGCCAGGGATAACCTTGCAAGATCTATCTAGCTTGGCACCCACAATACCTACACACCCAGCACAAGGAAGTATTCTTTTCACTGCTGTGCAGTCCCTCAAGCCATACCTTCCCTATCTAGTGCTCTCAGGGTATGCATAGAAGAGTAACCAAAGCCCTCTTGATCTTTTTGAGAGGTTGTCTCCCCCACTAGGTTTATCAAGCCACTTCTATCCCCTACCACTCCAACACTTCAGCTCACAGGCTCAAACCAAGAACAAGGATGCACATAACAGCAGAACCCCACTTGCTGGGCATGAGGAAAACGTTTTCCACAGTGGGACGCATGAGATGGGGTTTCAGCTAACTTGGAAAAACGTGGGAACCCACAAAAACGAAAATGGGAAGTTGGGAAATGACCCAGGAAGCCAAATCCGTTTTTAGAAAAACGTCCCTGGACATTCAAGGGCAAAAACGACCTCCCTACAGTCCCCAAAACGTGGCCCTTCACTCCCAGGCTTCTGCATATGCAAAAACGAACTCCCAGGCATGGAAAAATGCAAGATTTTGCTGAAAAACGTGAAGAGAATCCCCCAGATAGCTCCTACTGCGTGAGTGTATGAAGACTCCCCATTCCCCATGGCTTTGGGCACCATTTCGTGGGTGGTTTCTTGCCCAAGGAGACAAAACACGTTTTTCCAAGTTGATGGCTTGCCCATGCACGAAAATGGCTTGCCCATACTCTTTCATTCCCAAGGCATTAACTGCCTTAACCAATTTCTTGGAAAAATTTAATGATTGGGTACATGAGACAAAATGGGTAGTTGGTGGTTTATGGGTTTCCCCATTGACACATGGATTAATACCATTGGCTCAAGGTTTGAATAATTTCCCTCCCTTTTCCTTGTAGAGTCATGCCCCATCTCTTTTGTTGCATTGCATAGCCGGTTGTGGGTTTTTCCATTAAAATTCGTATTTACATGGTGTCTTATTTACATTGTGCCCATCTCGCACAAGGACCATAGGCATCTATTTTTAATTGCCGATACATGAAACGCTAAATCAATGGTGGGGCCTTGGCCTTGAGCTCCTCACCATGATTAAATTACAATATTTACATCATTTACGATTTTATACAAAGGGGGTCAAAATGGGGACATTACATTCCCCTCCCCTTACATTAGCACTGTCCTCAGTGCTCATCAAAATTGAACAAAAATGGATATGCCACCCTCATGGCATCCTCCAGCTCCCAAGTAGCCTCATCGGGACCGTAGTGCTTCCATTGCACCTTTACCTGTCCGATGGCTCGGTTCCGGAGCAAGGTTACCTTCTTGTCTAGGATGCACAATGGATCGGTTTGGAATTCTCCCTCGGGTTCCACCTGGATCACATCCCAATTAATCACATGGTTAGGATCATGTACATATTTCTTAAGCAAAGAGACGTGAAAAACATTATGAGCTTTAGTGCTAGCAGGCAATGCAAGTCTATATGCAACTGGTCCTATTCTTTCAAGCACTTCAAATGGCCCACAATATCTAGGTGATAGCTTGGCACAACTCCCAAGCTTCAAGGAACTCTTCCTTGATCTCACTCTAAGATATACATGATCCCCAACATTGAATTCCCTATGCACTCTATGCTTATCTACATAGCTTTTCTGTCTATCCTGGGCTGCTTTTAAATTTTGCCGGATCTTTGCAACCTCTTGTTCCATTTCCTTAAGCAATTCTGGCCCAAGTACAATTCTGTTCACTGGATTGTCCCAAGTCACTGGTGTCCTACACCTTCTGCCGTACAAAGCCTCATAAGGACTCATTCCCAATGATGCTTGTTGCCCATTGTTATATGCAAATTCCACCAGGTGTAGATAATCCTCCCACTTGGATGGTTTGTCCATTACATACATGCGGAGCATGTCTTCAAGCACCCGATTTACTCTTTCTGTTTGCCCGTCTGTTTGAGGATGGTAGGCGGTACTAAAGCTCAACTGTGTACCCAAATCTGCAAAGAGACCTTTCCAAAAATTGGAAGTGAACTTGGTATCCCTGTCAGAAATTATTGCCTTAGGCAACCCATGTAATCTGAAAATTTCCTTCATGAAAATATCTGCAATGGCATCGGCTTTATGTGTGGACTTAACCGGTATAAAATGTGCTGCCTTTGTTAACTTGTCCACCACAACCATGATGGAATCATGCTGTCTCTTAGTCATTGGCAGTCCTGTAATAAAATCCATGGAGATTACTTCCCATTTCCATTCTGGAATTGGCACTGGAAGCAATAAACCTGTTGGATGTTGGTGTTCACTCTTCACTTGTTGACATTCCATGCACTTAGAAATGTATTCGGCAACATCCTTCTTCATGCCTGGCCAGAAATAATATTTTCTTGCTGTAGCAATTGTTTTCTGATATCCCGGGTGACCAGAGTATGGAGCTTTATGGATTTCATCCATAACAGTCCTCCTCAAATCTGCCGCATTTGGAACATAGACTCTATTCTTATACGTGAGAAGTCCTCCTTCTTCCAAATGATAGCCTTCATACTTCCTTTCAAGGTTTTGCTGCTGCAATTTTCCCTTTATCTGCTCATACACTTCATCCTCAACCATATGGTTAACAATTTGTTGCTTCAAGTCTGGCTGGCAAGTACTAAGCGCTGCCACATACATTTCATGTACCTTCCTGCTGAGTGCATCAGCCACCTTGTTTTCTTTCCCTTTTATGTGTTTGATCTCGAAATCAAATTCACACAAAAATTCCAACCATCTAGCTTGCCTAGCATTTAAAGTTGGCTGATCAAACAAATATTTCAGACCACAATGGTCTGTCCTTAACTCAAATTTCCTTCCCATTAAGTAATGCCTCCACATCTTTAAAGCATGTACTATGGCTGCAAGTTCTATATCATGAGTAGCATAGTTCTTCTCGTGCTCCTTCAACTTTCTTGACTCGTAGCATATCATGTGGTTGTCTTGCATAAGAACTCCTCCAAGTCCTTGATTGCATGCATCGGTACATACTACAAAATCTTTTTCCGGGTCTGCAATCTTCAGAATAGGTGCACTTGTAAGAAGATTCTTCAACCGTTGAAAACTTTCCTCACATCTTGGTGACCATTCAAACTTTATCCCCTTCTTTTGCAAAGAAGTGATCGGGTTAGCAACCTTGGAGAATCCTTCGATAAACCTCCTGTAGTAGCTAGCAAGGCCCATAAAAGATCTCACATCAGTCACATTCCTTGGAGTTGGCCAATTCATAATGGCTTCAATCTTCTCAGGGTCTACAGATATTCCTTCGTCGGAGATGATGTGACCCAAATAATGAATTCTATCTTTATAAAAGTCACATTTGCTCAATTTTGCATACAGCTTATGCTCCCTTAGTAATTGCATTGTCATTCTCAAATGTTCTTCATGCTCTTCTTCATTCTTAGAATAGATGAGAATGTCGTCTAGGAAAACAAGAACAAACTTGTCCAAATATTTGCTAAAAACATTATTCATGAGACACATGAATGTAGCTGGTGCATTTGTGAGACCGAATGGTACCACTACAAACTCATAGTGTCCATACCTCGTTCTAAAGGCTGTCTTATGAATATCCTCTTCTTTGATTCTTACCTGATGGTAACCAGACCTCAAGTCAATCTTTGAAAATACCTTTGCTCCTCTCATTTGATCAAAAAGGTCATCAATTCGAGGCAATGGGTATTTGTTCTTCACAGTAACTTTGTTCAACTGCCTGTAGTCAATACATAGCCTGAGTGTTCCATCTTTCTTTTTCACAAATAGAACGGGTGCTCCCCACGGGGATACACTTGGCCTAATATATTTCTTTTCCAGCAACTCTTGTAATTGCATTTTTAATTCTAGCAATTCCGGGGTACTCATCCTGTACGGTGTCTTAGATACTGGTGCCGCTCCTGGCACAAGTTCAATTGTAAAGTCAATGTCTCTCTTTGGAGGGAGTCCTGGAATCTCATCGGGAAAAACATCCCTAAATTCTTGCAATACACGATAGTCCTCCAATCTAAGAGTTTCATTCTCTGCTGCCTCTAAAACGTGGGCTGCATACAGTTGACATCCCTTCCTACAGAACTTCTTCAGTTGCATGGCTGAAACCTGTCTAACAGAAGTCACCTTTGGAATGCCTTTTACAACCCTCGGGTTTCCTTCTTCGTCCATGCATTCAAATGTCTTATTGTAGCAGCCAAGTTTAACCCTGTGTGCTTCTAACCAATCCATTCCCATGAGAATATCATAGGAACCAAGTGGCAAAATATTCAGATCTGCATAAGTGAATAGCCCATCCATCTCTAATGGACATTTCTCTACTATTTCGCTAACTTTTCTCTTGGTTCCAGTGGCTAGTTGAACTAACCAAGATTTACTATGCTTTGATTTCTTGAAAGCACAAACCTCAACAATTCTAGGAGTGACATAACTGTGAGTAGATCTGGGGTCAATCAAAATAGAAACAGATTGCTTAGCAATCTTACCTTCAACTTCAACCACCGTTGAATGATGATCTGCCTGGCGGTCTTCTACTGCTGCATAGATTCTAGGGATTGTCCTCGCCACTTGTCCCACAGTTCCAGCTCCTTGGATGTTGTGAACTTGATTTGCATATTCTTCCATGGTCAATTGTCCCAATCTCAGCTCATGGAACTCTTTGATCTTATCATCATAGTACCTATCCGAGAGGTACTTCTGCTTGAAGTATTTCGTGAACTGCTTCCACACGATCTTCCTTTCGTTGATCTTCTTCACTTGCCTGGTGTGTTCCCACCATATAGATGCTCTTCCATTCAAGTTGAAGATGGCTACCCTTGCTTTCATATTTCCTGAGTAGTCTTGGACTTGGAAGTATTTTCTCATCCCAAGAAGCCAAGCTTCAGCTTCTTGACCAGATTTTACCTCTCCGTCAAATGTAGGAGGTTTTGCCTTCTTAAATTCCCCATGTGAACTGTTCTTGTAGTGCTTCTTCCTCTTGCTCCTGTGAGATGAAGAGCTTGAACCCTCAATGGATTCTTCAGAGTCAGATGATTCATTAGAAGAGATTTCTGGACTATATGTGTTGTCTGTAGAAATTCTTCTTGGGCTACTGGCCCTCTTACGGGAATTTCTTCTAGAGCTACTCCCACCCTTTTCTGGATTTGATATCTGATGCCCAGAGTTTATTTGCCTTTGGATGTCTGTTAAACTCTGCAGCATGGCTGCATTCAGCTGATTTTGTTCTTCCTGAGCTTTAATCATTCTTTCATTATCTTCCCTACAGCTTTGCAACTCCACCCTTAGGCTTCTCATGGTGGCTGCAACATCTGGAGGGGTCTCTTGATTTCTTCTCCCATTAGATTCTGTTTCAGCATTCTCAACCTGTATGTTCTCCCCCATGGCATCTGTCTCAGGTTCATAGGGATCCTGTGCATCATTCATGATGTGCATTTTCTTGGCCCAACCAAGATCCAAAATTTTTCCACTGTATTATCTAGAGTGTTATCCTGCTGTAACTGTGACTCTCTGAAATGTGTTCATCAACACAATTGTTATTCTTAGAATTCACAATTACTTCATGCACATGGGAAAAACATTACGTTGACAAATTTTCAAATCACAAACAACAACGACATACGAGGGGGAAAAAGAAAAAGGGGGTCAAGGGGGTTTTTTTTTTTTTTTTTTTTTTATTTTACGAATCACGCCTCATCGGGCGATTCGCTGAATCCTGCCGCAACGGGCAGTTCGCGAAATCTGGCCGCGACGGCGATTCACAGATTACTCCCGCAACCGCGGGGAGGTTCGCGGTATGCTCCCGCAACTGCGGGGTGGTTGGCCATAGGCTTACGCAACTGCGGGCCGGTTCACTGTGTGTTCCCGCGACTGCGGAGAGGTTGGCTGAATGCTGCCGCAATTGCGGGGCGGTTCGGCGACGGCTTCCGCAATTGCGGAGCAGTTCGCCGAACGCTTCCGCAGTTGCGGAGCAGTTCGCCGAACGCTTCCGCAACGGCGGGGCGATTTGCCGAGCGGAGCCATTCGGCGAAGGCTTCCGCAGTTGCGGAGCCATTCGGCGAATGCTCCCGCAATTGCGGAGCCATTCGACGAAGGCTTCCGCAGTACCGGAGCCGTTCGCGGAATGCTTCCGCCACAATGCTTCCTCGATTTCGGGTGATTTTTTTCGGAATGATTCGGCGAAGTCTTCCGCAGTTGCGGAATGATTCGCCGAAGTCTTCCGCAGTTGCGGAACGATTCGGCGAAGTCTTCCGCAGTTGCGGAACGATTCGCCGAAGTCTTCCGCAACTTCGGAACGACTCGCCGAACTCTTCCGCGTTTCGGAATGACTCGCCGAACTCTTCCGCGTTTCGGAACGACTCGCCGAACTCTTCCGCGTTGCGGAACGATTCACGGAATCCTTCCGAAATTTCGGAAGAGAATTCCTTCCGCAATTTCGGAAGAGATTTCCTTCCGAAAATTCATTTTCTCGCCGACACTTAGAAAATTTTTTCATTTTAAACAAAAATTTTCTCCGTTGTTTCGGAGCCATTGGCTGAATTCTTCCGCTGTTTCGGAGCGGTTCGCGGAATCCTTCCGAAATTTCGGAAGAGAATTGCTTCCGCAATTTCGGAAGAGAATTCCTTCCGCAATTTCGGAAGAGAATTCCTTCCGAAAAACTTCCCTTCGCAAATTTTCGGAAAAATTCTCGGAACGCTTCCGAAATTTCGGAACGATTCGCCGAATGCTTCCGCTGTTTCGGAAGGCATTCGGGAATTCCTTCCGAAACAGTCTTAAACCAAAAATTTCAAAAACAGTCTTAAAACAACTTTTTTCCAAAACAGACTTAAGAAAACTCTATCAGATTTGGCCCATAGAGGCCCAATGCTGCAACGCAGCTCTGATACCATAGTGTAGTGTCCCCTCCTACCATACCAACGAGATAGGGAGGACGTGGTGCTCAATCCGGGCAATTAGCCCCAAAACGTTAGAATTAAAATCATTGATGCAAGAACTGTATCTGTGCATACTATGGAAAAATGACGGTAATCAAATAAATGCTATTGATCTCTAACACACATTCGAAATTCTGTGGCAGCCATGAAATAAAGATCTGTGCAGAATTATACAAGATCATATGGAAATGCATAAACTTTTAAAAACACAGCAGAAGCAATTTCGTTTAATACATCCACATACATTCATAACATTCATCAAATGATAATTGCCAATTTACACAAGAGAATACTTATCTCAATAAGGCAGTCCCAAGCAACTGGCTATGCAACTGCAACGTTCCACCCAACCGTAGGCCAGTGTGCTCCTAAATCTCTCAGCACCACTGCCACCCCCCGAGCTGGGCATGATCTCTACAAGGAACCAAGGAACAACAGACTCACACATAGCCAAGAATACACCAAAATGAGCCAAGCCAATCTACCATTGGGTTTATCAGGCTGCTAGGAGATGGAAAGGAAGAGTTGCTAAGCTAGTGAGCTCCAGCACAGAGCCAGGGATAACCTTGCAAGATCTATCTAGCTTGGAACCCACAATACCTACACACCCAGCACAAGGAAGTATTCTTTTCACTGCTGTGCAGTCCCTCAAGCCATACCTTCCCTATCTAGTGCTCTCAGGGTATGCATAGAAGAGTAACCAAAGCCCTCTTGATCTTTTTGAGAGGTTGTCTCCCCCACTAGGTTTATCAAGCCACTTCTATCCCCTACCACTCCAACACTTCAGCTCACAGGCTCAAACCAAGAACAAGGATGCACATAACAGCAGAACCCCACTTGCTGGGCATGAGGAAAACGTTTTCCACAGTGGGACGCATGAGATGGGGTTTCAGCTAACTTGGAAAAACGTGGGAACCCACAAAAACGAAAATGGGAAGTTGGGAAATGACCCAGGAAGCCAAATCCGTTTTTAGAAAAACGTCCCTGGACATTCAAGGGCAAAAACGACCTCCCTACAGTCCCCAAAACGTGGCCCTTCACTCCCAGGCTTCTGCATATGCAAAAACGAACTCCCAGGCATGGAAAAAATGCAAGATTTTGCTGAAAAACGTGAAGAGAATCCCCCAGATAGCTCCTACTGCGTGAGTGTATGAAGACTCCCCATTCCCCATGGCTTTGGGCACCATTTCGTGGGTGGTTTCTTGCCCAAGGAGACAAAACACGTTTTTCCAAGTTGATGGCTTGCCCATGCACGAAAATGGCTTGCCCATACTCTTTCATTCCCAAGGCATTAACTGCCTTAACCAATTTCTTGGAAAAATTTAATGATTGGGTACATGAGACAAAATGGGTAGTTGGTGGTTTATGGGTTTCCCCATTGACACATGGATTAATACCATTGGCTCAAGGTTTGAATAATTTCCCTCCCTTTTCCTTGTAGAGTCATGCCCCATCTCTTTTGTTGCATTGCATAGCCGGTTGTGGGTTTTTCCATTAAAATTCGTATTTACATGGTGTCTTATTTACATTGTGCCCATCTCGCACAAGGACCATAGGCATCTATTTTTAATTGCCGATACATGAAACGCTAAATCAATGGTGGGGCCTTGGCCTTGAGCTCCTCACCATGATTAAATTACAATATTTACATCATTTACGATTTTATACAAAGGGGGTCAAAATGGGGACATTACAGCTCAAAGTCCAGCTTGGATAACTATGGAGACATCATCCAGTCAATAGTATTAGTCATAAATGGTAAGAGTCAATCAAGTGTGTCCAACTGAGTCTAACATAACCATCTAGGCATAAATAAGGGAATGAAGAATCCAAGGGGGGCGCATGAGGCTACCATAGGGTCATCAAAAGCATTAGGACCAAATCGTTGCAAACGAAGTTGGAAAAAATCTATCCATTTTGGCTCGTCATGAGCCTTGATTTACCAACGGTACTATTGAAGGGCTTCCTATTCCAAATGAAAGGATGCAAGTGGAACTTTTTGGACATCAAAAGTATCATGCAGACTGAAATATTGCTTTGCACGATAGATCCATCCAGTCGGATCAATACCATTGAAGTGAGGACATTCAAGCTTCAGACCATGGAAATTGCTAGAATAAGAGAACCCATTGGCTGCAGAAGATTCTTGTTGTCGGTTATTTTTCATGCCTAAATGCTAAAGATGGAGGCTGAGAATTTTTTCGTCCAGATTGTCACATACCCACCCATCCATCCAAGGAAAGGGAGGGAACATGGAGCCAATCTATGGGGATTTTTTAAACAAACTCAACCATTCATTAAATTCATACAATAAAATTAAGAGTGTGCAGATGCCATTTAATCAATTAAGCACAACGAAATTAAAAACTCATCCACACACATTATTTCGTATGCATTCAATATATCAAGAACAATCATCAACCTAAACATTGCAGAAGTAAATGCATAGATAGAAAGACACTTATCTTTATGGTGAAATGGCCCCAAACAACTAGCTATGCTGCTGTAACATTCCTCCCAACCATAGGTCTCTTCCCAGCCTCTATTATTTCAGCACTCAGAGACCACCCCTGAGCTGGGCATGATATCTACAAGGAAAAGGGGACATTCCTACTCATACACAGCCAAATAATCATTCCTCCAAGCCAAGCCAGTCCACAACTGGGTTTATTAGGCTAATTTTGAACCCTCTGCATTTTTGAATGCTTGCACTCAAGCTTGAGCCAAAACATTGGAAACCCATTCAACCCCAACAATCTCATACACACAAAAACTCAAAATTGAGCATGGATACTCATAACAACAAAATCCCAAGTGTTGGGTATAAGGAAAAACGTGGGCCGCCAAAACGAAGGGATAGATGATGAATCAAGCTAGGGAACGCAAATTCGTTCTTAGAAAATGTCCATGAGCATTCAAAGAGCTGCAATGGTCTCTACAAACCCCCAAATCGTGCTCTCTCCTTCCCAACAGGTATGTGATAAAAAAACGAGCTCCTAGTAATGCCAAAAGGGAGGAAAACACTGGAAATTAGTGGAGAAAGATGCCTAGGCATCTCCCAACAGGTCTGCAACACAAAAATGCCCTCCTCCCAGCTAGAAGACTTAGAGAAACCAGAAAAACGTGGTTGAAAAATGCCCAGGCAGTCCCAAAAAGGTGGGAGGGTGATGTTTGATCCTAAATAATGGCTTGGGAAGGCAATTCATGGGTGTTTTCTTGCCCAAGAAGGAGAAACACAATTTTCCATGAGGGTGGTTTTCCCATACTCAAATTTGGACAGCCACACCTCCCCAATCCCCAAAGCATTAACTACTTCACCCAACTCTTGGGAGAAATGAATGATTTGGCACCAAAGTCAACATGGGTAGTTGATGGTTGATGGGTTCTCTCATTGACACTTGGCTTGAATTGATTGGCTCAAGGGTTTGAATATTTCACACCCAATTCCTTGTAATATCATGCCCCCATCTCTTGTTGCATTACATAGCTAGTTGTGGGTATTTATATTAAAATGCATATTTACAATTCCCATGGTTCACTAGCACATGGGTAGCATAATATACAATACTTGCCTCTTCAAGGTTGAGCATTCAATAGCAGGGCCTTGGCCTTGAGCTCCATGCTAGGAATCATACATAATATGCATACAGTGTTTACATTATAACCCAAATATTACAAGGGTCAAAATGGGGATGTGACATACGCCTCCCCTTGGAATAACACCGTCCTCGATGTTCCAATACCTAGGAGTACATATAGGCTTTATACATGTCCAAAATTCACAAAATGTGGCAGGTCTGTCCTGCATTTCATTGATTGGAGATGTTAAGGTGAGGTTCTTGAACCCCTGCACATTGCTCCTGCTGTCCGTTGCTTTTCTTGCTACCCCTTGCTCGACATTCACAAAGGAGGTGACTTCCTCCACATCCCCAACATTCTATTGGAGATGGCTGCCTCTGTTTTCCTTTGTCATCATTCTTTCTCTCTTCCATCCTGGATAAAGAATTACTTCACATCCCATGCAATTTTGTCCTTCCAACAGAGCACTCTGGTATCCCATCACATGTCTACCTTCTTCATGCAATCATTCTTCCACACCTCACCATACTCGGTAGGTTAACGTTCCCATTAGGGCACTCAATACCACATGCAAACAATTCAACATTGTTTAAACATAGTGAAGGTATCTCACCAAATCCTCTTTCAACATTCATGCAATTAATCACAATTAACCATTACCTGCATGGCTGTCATTAACATCGCTTGATGTTACTTGATCAGTTGGCCTCTTACCAAGGCTACTAAGTCATTTTTCCAACTCATGATCACGGACTTGTTGCACCTTTCTCTCTCCATAAGGTCGATGGTCCCGTGCAACAACATCATCCTCATTTTTAGCCATGCTTCAATTGCTTTTGGTCCGATAACCAATGCGAAAACAACTAATTATTAGAAACCACAATCATTATCTTGAGTGGCTCATTGCATATTCAAAACCTCACTATTTTACCGATATGCAATATCATACCCATGCATAAGAAATTCACATGCATTATTCTCTTGCATTTTCAGCATTCCTATGCCATAATTTTCAATATATAAACTTAGGAAATATAAATATAATAACAATGGAGGAGTTAAGGAATTCTCCCTTTCATCAGCGTTGCCTTACTGCTCCCATTGCTTTTCCCTGTTTGGTGCAAATATTAAGGCTAAAATGGCCGCCTTTGTCACGGATGTTAAGATTATTTTTGTCGCCATTGTCGCGGATGTTAAGATTAAAATTGCCGTAGCTGGCACGACTCTTATCGCAAATTTTTCCGCCGCGCGCGCAAAATTTATCCTTAACTTCACCGCGGACATTGCAGATCTTAACGTTACTTTTACCGTCGGTGTTGCAAAAATTTAGCTCAAAAAGCGCTGCCTGTGTTGTCCATAGTAAAGACCAGGATCTACCATGTGCAGAAGCCAAAGGATTTGAGAAGGTTCTCATGGTTGTAAAGTATGCATGAAACAAATCTGAAAATTTTATGGTTTAAATTTATGAGAATAATCTCATGATTGCAAATCTAATTTCTGTAGGAAAACAGATTTGTAGATTTTAGATTTGAGAATTTGCTTATAATTGCTAATCACTGTTTGGATTATATAAATTGTGTCAGGAGGACATGTTGTAGGTGGATGTTCATGTATGATATAAAGTGTAAAACCATAATGGACAAAGTGATACCACTTGCGAGAGCCAAACAATATGAGGATGGCCTCATGGTTAAAAAAATCAATTTCTGTAGGAAACAGAATTGCAAATTCATGTTGAATTAGTTATTAATGCTAATGATTGGTTATGGAACAATCATACTTGAAGCTTATTGCTAAATGCTGCTAACTATTTTGTTATTTGATAAATGTGCTAGGAAGACACATTGCAGGAAGACCAGGAGTGATGTCCTGCAAAATCCAAACTAGATGGGAAAGACCCCATGATTTGGAAATGGGTTGCAGGTGAAATGCCATTGACAATATCTTAGCTAAACCGCATGTCGGTAAACCATGAGAGTGAGATGGTAAAGCTATGCCCAGAAGGTATGTGAGATACATCTGCAAAATGAATGAGTATTCTATGACCCTAGACAAGAACATGCATGTCTAAATTATTAGGGTTAATATGCAGAGCATGCTCTATCTTATTTATATCATTGTAGACTACTTGAGTATGATTAGGGCCTACATGGCGCACATCGGAAAGGGGGTGCACACCTTTTTTGGTGCTAGGTCATGACAGGGTTTTCAATATTGACTACACCCTAAGGGAATGGACGCATTCCTAGTGTTTCAATACTTGATAATGAATGATATGGATTAAGGTTACAAAATTGAACAGCAATACTGATGAGCTTTCTTATCCTTCTTGTGTTGTCAGGGTACATAGATGCAGATTGATACTGCACATTAAGAGGCAAAGTGAAGAAGGATACGCAAAAGGATTGTATGGGAATTGATAACCTTTCTATGCTCACATGAAATATTACTAGAAGGGATGGACAGGCCCGAAGAGTTGTGTAATAAGAAGAGGTATCATCCTTGTGTGAGTGGGGTCATGCTAACCTGTAGTCAAGAAAGTCACCTATAAAGTTCCTAGAAGGAACCACCGATTTGCACCAGAGAAGGAGTGACGTCCTTTTATGAATGAAGAGTTGTGTGTGTGAAGGGTTGTGGTGCAAGAAGGTGTGGTGACATTGGTGAAGGCATAAAATATTTATTGGGACAGTAGTAGGAGGGTGGACGCCAAGACTAACTGAAAACCCTGAGATGCCTATGGATCCATAGTAGAGCCTTGACCTATAATAGTCAGGTGTTGCAGTTTCCTTCCATTGGTCAATGACCCAGACAAATGTGTTGGCTCGGAAATGGAGAGGGCCAACCAGGCATGGGACTGGTTGGGAACCAACAAATGCTTGGTAAATCCAGTCGGCGTGAAGGTGTACTAGTGAAGCATTAACTACATCCAAGTCCATAGGCGATCCCAAGGCTTGCAAAGCGAAGCAGGATCCTATGGACTAGAGGGGAAACACATAATACAGATAAGTATTCTGTTTCATTTATGTCTTGTTTGGATAATGAATATTTCAGGTATAATTCTTCTAATAGCTAAGCTGATACACTGTTGTTTCTTTGTTGGAAACCTTGGTCATTACAGGAAAACAAGACCCTACAAGCGCTATAAAATTACTGGTAAATCCAGAGATTAAACGAGTGGGCGATATGAAATTATTGATAAATCCAGAGAGGAACTGGTCGAGCATTCACTACTTAATATTGTGAAACAGCGTGTATGCTGGCCCAATACCCCTTAAACAATTGATAAAACTAGTCAGCATTCTGGCCTAGCATTGCCTATTGGAATGATTGTGGAGTAGCCTTCGTGCTGGCCCAACATCCATAAGTGAGTCCATGGGAAATCCAAGGCTCATAAAGCAAAGAAGGCTCCCGTGGAATAAAGTGAAGACATCCAATATAGATAAGTATTTGGTTATCTTGCAGCTTATTGCTTATGAATATATGTGTGTATATGATTTGGTTATGATTTCTCAAACTCTTGTTTAGAGAAAAACCTTATGAATAAACTAAAACATGTGAATTGATTCAATGTTTGAGTGTAGGTATTGTTGGAAGCAAATACTAGGAAGGCATCATAAGGATGCATATGGACATATGACCGTCCTAAAGAGCTCAATATGAACAGTAATAAAAGATGGTGCTAGTGAACATGAGTGGGTCCTAGCAACCAGAGGTTCTGTAAGTAGAATGGGAAGGGGTACCCAAGTTGAAAAGCATTAGACAGACCTTAGACACTAAGTGTCATAGCCAAGAACGGGAAAGTCAAGCATTCACATTGAAGTAAAAGAGGCTAAGGAACATGAAACCACAGTGATGGTGTGGCTCCAGATTGAAACAAGACTAAGAGGGAGAAACTCTTACTCTTCTCTTTCCTATTTATTGATGCATTTATAAAACAAAGAGTTGTTGAATGCATGTCATGACTAGAAGAAGAATGTGTTTATTTGCTTGACTTAAATTGTGAATGCTAAAATAGTTATTTCACTGTGAAAGGATGAACATGAAATAAATCATGTGTATGTTGGGAAAGCATGAAAAAAATAAGTAAATAAATAAATAAAATTGGAAGTCGCATGAGTGAAGCATGGATGTTCCATGTCAATTGGGAAATAATTGACTAATTTTAATGTTCATATTATGCTTTTCCTAACAAAGAGTTTCCATGATAAATTTCACAGGGAGAAATTGAAACAATTGGTTGCAGCCGACACAAACAAGTGGTGCTAGAAAGCAAGTGAGGAAAGTTGTGTGCATTGACCATGGTCGTGGACCAAGGGATATTGGACTTAGATGAAAGTCTTCTTCAAACAATTTCCAAAATACAAGAAAACCTTGGAGAGATGCTCAAGCTATAGAAGCAGTAGAATGCGATGAACCATAAGGTTTTGCAGGATTCCATTCGTCTGTAAAAAGAGGTAAAAAGTATTCTAGGAGAAATCAGTAAGGGAAAGGAAAGGGGACCAATGATGAAGCATTCGTCCTATCACCCCATCAAGAAACGCCCAAGGATGGAAGAGAGAAAGAATGATGACAAAGGAAAACAAAGGCAGCCATCTCCAATAGAATGTTGGGGATGTGGAGGAAGTCACCTCCTTCGTGAATGTCGAGCAAGGGGTAGCAAGAAAAGCAACGGACAGCAGGAGCAATGTGCAGGGGTTCAAGAACCTCACCTTAACATCTCCAATCAATGAAATGCAGGACAGACCTGCCACATTTTGTGAATTTTGGACATGTATAAAGCCTATATGTACTCCTAGGTATTGGAACATCGAGGACGGTGTTATTCCAAGGGGAGGCGTATGTCACATCCCCATTTTGACCCTTGTAATATTTTGGGTTATAATGTAAACACTGTATGCATATTATGTATGATTCCTAGCATGGAGCTCAAGGCCAAGGCCCGCTATTGAATGCTCAACCTTGAAGAGGCAAGTATTGTATATTATGCTACCCATGTGCTAGTGAACCATGGGAATTGTAAATATGCATTTTAATATAAATACCCACAACTAGCTATGTAATGCAACAAGAGATGGGGGCATGATATTACAAGGAATTGGGTGTGAAATATTCAAACCCTTGAGCCAATCAATTCAAGCCAAGTGTCAATGAGAGAACCCATCAACCATCAACTACCCATGTTGACTTTGGTGCCAAATCATTCATTTCTCCCAAGAGTTGGGTGAAGTAGTTAATGCTTTGGGGATTGGGGAGGTGTGGCTGTCCAAATTTGAGTATGGGAAAACCACCCTCATGGAAAATTGTGTTTCTCCTTCTTGGGCAAGAAAACACCCATGAATTGCCTTCCCAAGCCATTATTTAGGATCAAACATCACCCTCCCACCTTTTTGGGACTGCCTGGGCATTTTTCAACCACGTTTTTCTGGTTTCTCTAAGTCTTCTAGCTGGGAGGAGGGCATTTTTGTGTTGCAGACCTGTTGGGAGATGCCTAGGCATCTTTCTCCACTAATTTCCAGTGTTTTCCTCCCTTTTGGCATTACTAGGAGCTCGTTTTTTTATCACATACCTGTTGGGAAGGAGAGAGCACGATTTGGGGGTTTGTAGAGACCATTGCAGCTCTTTGAATGCTCATGGACATTTTCTGAGAACGAATTTGCGTTCCCTAGCTTGATTCACCATCTATCCCTTCGTTTTGGCGGCCCACGTTTTTCCTTATACCCAACACTTGGGATTTTGTTGTTATGAGTATCCATGCTCAATTTTGAGTTTTTGTGTGTATGAGATTGTTGGGGTTGAATGGGTTTCCAATGTTTTGGCTCAAGCTTGAGTGCAAGCATTCAAAAATGCAGAGGGTTCAAAATTAGCCTAATAAACCCAGTTGTGGACTGGCTTGGCTTGGAGGAATGATTATTTGGCTGTGTATGAGTAGGAATGTCCCCTTTTCCTTGTAGATATCATGCCCAGCTCAGGGGTGGTCTCTGAGTGCTGAAATAATAGAGGCTGGGAAGAGACCTATGGTTGGGAGGAATGTTACAGCAGCATAGCTAGTTGTTTGGGGCCATTTCACCATAAAGATAAGTGTCTTTCTATCTATGCATTTACTTCTGCAATGTTTAGGTTGATGATTGTTCTTGATATATTGAATGCATACGAAATAATGTGTGTGGATGAGTTTTTAATTTCGTTGTGCTTAATTGATTAAATGGCATCTGCACACTCTTAATTTTATTGTATGAATTTAATGAATGGTTGAGTTTGTTTAAAAAATCCCCATAGATTGGCTCCATGTTCCCTCCCTTTCCTTGGATGGATGGGTGGGTATGTGACAATCTGGACGAAAAAATTCTCAGCCTCCATCTTTAGCATTTAGGCATGAAAAATAACCGACAACAAGAATCTTCTGCAGCCAATGGGTTCTCTTATTCTAGCAATTTCCATGGTCTGAAGCTTGAATGTCCTCACTTCAATGGTATTGATCCGACTGGATGGATCTATCGTGCAAAGCAATATTTCAGTCTGCATGATACTTTTGATGTCCAAAAAGTTCCACTTGCATCCTTTCATTTGGAATAGGAAGCCCTTCAATAGTACCGTTGGTAAATCAAGGCTCATGACGAGCCAAAATGGATAGATTTTTTCCAACTTCGTTTGCAACGATTTGGTCCTAATGCTTTTGATGGCTCCAGCATAACTTTGCAATTAGGCTTGGTCCCTCACATGACCCTTCTACCCTCCTTATATAGTCAATGAGGAAGAGGAAAAGAAGTTATAACCACTCAAGAGGTTTCCCAACCAACTTAACTTACTCGAATTTCGAGATTTTGACCAAAACAGGTGTGTACTCTACTCTATAGTAGACAAAGTCGCGTACACATGGCAATGGGCGCTACTTTGAATGAGGTAAAGTCGCGTACACACGCTACTATGTCAACAGTAGAGTCGCGCTCATAGTGAAAAATGGCCAAAAACAGGCTTTTCTGCTCATTTTCAGGAGATGGTTTGGTCTGGAAAAATGTTCCTAAGGGTCATATACATCAAATGGGTCAAGAATGAGGTAATTTCAACCATTTTTAGTGTCCCAAATGACTCCTCCATCCACAAATGTCCTGTTGTGTGACTGAACTTGATCTCAAGAAGTGTCGTCATGCGACCAAGGGAAGCAAGTGTCGTCACGGACGGAGAGGTGTCATTTCAAGCTATAACAGATGCCCCCTAATGTATGAGGTCAGAGGGAGTATGGGAAACGATGGCCGAAATACATTATAAATAAAAAAGAGTTGAATCGTGGAGGAACGGAGAAACCAAGAATCATAGGCTCAAATGAAGTACCTGAAAGCAAAGGCAAAGTCAGACAAACTTATCCATGGGGTAACTGTCCATGTTCAAATGATGGAACATGATCTCCAAGAGGATACAACAATGGTCCAAATACTGATGCATATATCATGGCCACTAAAATACAAGCGTGGATCCATGAGGAACATAAGTGTAAACATAGCCACATAAATACAAGGTGGATCTATGTCAAAACTGGAGAACATAGCCACGGAGAACAAGCTGGATCTATGTCTCATCTAGAGCCCAAAAGAGTGTGGCTCAGTCTTGCGCAACTTGGGCGATAACATAAATGAAGTGATGCTATCGAGGATCCCAAGGTCTTCATCCAAAAACAACCCAAGGTACAAACCTATCCATGCGAATAAATGAGTTGATGTCGAACATGGGAGGTATCGTTTGATTACCGGTCATTGATGTATACCATTAACAAACGCGAGGGTGTCCACCAATAATGAAAATGGAACCCAAGGTACCTAGTACATTCAAGCAAGTGCGAATAAGTGGTCTTGCCGTCGAACACTTGAAGAATCCATCGGATAGGAGACATTGATGTATTCCCATCTATCCAATAGCGAGGGAAACTGCCACTAATGACTGCAATCCCCAAGGTACTAACCGAAACTCTAAACTTCATTCCCAGAGCACAATGATTTGAAGTCGATGGGAGGAAGTCCGTTGGAAGGGAGGCCTTAATGCATCCTCCATCATCCAACATGAGGGACACTCAAAAGGTATGAGCTTATTTGGAGTAGGACGGAACACAAGATGAAACATACTGACACCAAGGAATGGCCGACACATGAGGTCAAGGCAACTGCAGAATGGCCGACACAGGTTATATCCTTGAACAGTGAGCACGACACAAGAGTGACTTAGGCAGCTTTGAACACAAAGGGACCACGATGCAAGTCTGCAATGTAGGAGACATTAACAGATTCTCCATATGATTGTAAGATTAACCAAACGGAGGAGTAAGAACTCTGAGATCAAGTTTACCCTAAGGTCAATACTAGAACCCAACTTGTTTGATAGACTCAAAACAGGTGCTTTGTTCAAGGAGATAGTTGACTTGCTGCCATCATATTGAAAGATATTTTGACATTCTTCCCTTCCCTTTCCTTTTTCATTTTTTAACGAGCTTGACAAAGAACTAAAGCATGCTCGACGGTATTTTCATATTTAAGGAGTCTGAAAAACCTAGAAGAAAACTCCATACACCTATCCGTGGATTTTATATCGAGCCCGGATTGGTCTGTGCTCGGCGGTGTTTTCTTGCTTATAGAGTTGAAAAACTTAAACAGTCCTCTATACACTTATCCGTGGATTTTATATCGAGCCCGGATTGGTATGTGCTCGCTTGGTGTTTTCACATTTCGAGAGTCTGAAAACCCTAAAGACGACTCCAAAGGTCCTTTTTCGTAAAGTTAGTCTCCTTCCCCGAAAAAGTGTAAAATGATGGAAGAAGAACTCTTCTAGCACATACAAGAGTATACCTAGAGTATACCTTTTCCGTAACTTATCCACCAAGGCCCGGAAAAGGGATAATTCTATACCTAAGTGGATGTCGGTTCAGTTATTTTAACGAGCCCGAAAAGACAACTATGCTCGGCAAACTTTTCCTATTTAAGGAGTCTGAAAAGGGCTTAAAAGAACTCCATAGGGATCTTTTCCGTAAAGGTTTAACGAGTCCGGAAAAGTAAACTCATGACCTCCTTACTGTTTTTAACGAGCTCAAAGGAGATAGGAAAATGCTCACAACTTCCTTACTGTTTTTAATGAGCTCGAAGTGAAGATGAAAGAAATGCTCATAGCCTCCTTACTGTTTTTAACGAGCTCGAAGGAAAGGTGGAAGATTGCTCGTAACCTACTTACTGTTTTTAACGAGCTCGAAGTAAAGGTAGAAGAATGCTCGCTGCCTACTTACTGTTTTTAACGAGCTCGAAGTAAAAGAAGAATGCTCGAAATGGGAGGAAACGAGTGTCAGGGACATGCAAAACTAGCTCCAAGCGCATGGAACAAAGCAATGCCTAATGCAAGGAACATGAGCAAGATAAGGACACTCAGGGTGTGTCTCCTCCAGGTAAAAGGTGTCAAACTGCGTAGGCAAAATGATACATGGCTTAGCGGAAATGAGATTGGAGATGGAGGCTTATACAACGAGCTAAAAGCGTGGAAGCCGGCTTCAGGCTCATTAGCGCAAGCGGGATCATAATAGATGCAGATGCAATTTGAACACAAAGATGGGAGCCTTATCAGGGATGGCCAGAAATATATGAGGAAGAAAGATATGAGGCTTCTTCTCAAAGTCATGGTGAATCTAAAAAGTCTCCCGAACCTATGAGAAAAACTCAGCATGGGCACCAGAATGGCATAAGGGTGCTGACTAGGGTGACCCATGTTAGGTAGGCTCTGCTGTCGGACTGGTGCACAATGCATAAAGAGATGGCTAACACACCAATATCCAACAGGTTCGACCCTATGGCGAATTCGGATGGCAAAAGGTTCCAATGCAACATAACAGCGGGGAAGCCTAAACCTATATGCAAGGTTCCGAATATACCTGACATGATTGCACAAGGTGTCGAAAAGGACCAGTAAGCAAGTATACATCCAGCTAAGAATCCTGTCTCCAAGAAACATTAGTACCAGGATCATATCTAAAACATATGTAAAGAAAGACCCGATACAAGTCACTATGGTAGAAATACTTTCAACTTCACTATCATCAACAACAGGCATAAACAAGGCAGAGTTTTCAAATGAAGACTCTATGGTACCTAAGCCCGAGGACTTACAATCAACAAGATCAACTTCAAGATGAAGATCAAATTTGAAGGACATGATGGAATCTGCAAAAACAAATTCATCATCATGGAAGTTGAAAATTCTAGAAGCAGAATCAAACTCAGCAGGAACACCGATTTGCGGATCTATAGGAGAGTCCAAAGACTCAACAGTAGGAAGATCAGACTTTAAGGTCAAACCGGGGTTGGACATAACTGCGACTGGATCAACATCCAAATGAATGGCAGACTGTACTATGGACTCTAGGAAAACTTCATCGGAAGGAAGTATATCATCCCAGATAGAACACATATCTAAACATTCAGATGGAGGTGTCACTTGGTCAAAAGCTGGGACCAAGTCCCAAGAAGGTAAGCATGAACTCAGAGACTTCTTCTCAGTAGCAGTTGAACTCAAGGAACAATATGCCACATGAGGCGCATGTGACATAGTAGTGCCTAATGACGAGGGATCAGACTGGTCTACAGTTGGGTAATAAGGAGGATCAACGAATGCAAGCTGGTCGATGGTGACAATGTTTTCGTTATGAGGGAAATGCATCACACGAAAAAGCGTAGACACCACAGCATGCATAGCATAAATGTAATCACGCCCGAGGATCATATCAAAGTCCATAGGGTCCTTTAAAACCATAAAATCAACTAAGACTGTTTTTCCACCCAAGGTAACAGGTGCCTGACGGAGGAATCCGATCGGTTCACTAGGTCTTCTATCGAAGGTCAACGGCCAATTAACAGCTGGAATAACATTAGGGAAACCCAAATCTCTCCAAGCATAAGCGGATAAGATACTAACAGAAGCACCTTCATCAACAATGCATCGATCAACCGTATGGTTCCCAATATCAACCTTTATCTGGAAAGGTGTCGAAGAAGGAAGGCGAGGCTCGGCTAGACTATTCCAATCAAAGGAAACAATCCTAGGGCTTGGTAGGGGTTCACATGGCACAGATGAAGTGCCCCCTTTTTCAGGAACATCCAAACTGGTAATGCAGAAGACTTCAGTAGTAGGTGCATCAATCTCTGAAGGACTGATGGGATCGGTCGAAGATTGCATCGATTCAATCACTTCACTCTCCGAAGGAAGAGTGGGGTCGACCAAAGATTGCATTGGTTCAACCACTTTATCAACCAAAAGTTGATCTGGCTGCAGGGAATCTATAGACAACTCAAGAACAGAGGTTCCTTCAGACATGGACCACACTCTTCGTACCTCTGGAATGGCAGGGCATCGATGAGTAAGGTGATCTCCCTTACAAAGTTTGCAAGGGAACTTTGGTTTCCGTCCTATAGGTTTAGACTCCTTTACAACGTCAGTACTCTCAGCATGACTAGCATTGGCTGACAGCTTGCCCCCAGCATGACTCACAGAGGCTGGTTGCTCAGAAGCAGAAGACTTTTGAACTAAGGACCACACTTTCTGCACTTCTGGAAGTACAGGGCACAAGTAAGTAAGGTGGTCTCCCTCGCAAAACTTACAAGGGAACTTAAGCTTCTGTTTGTTGGGTTTGTCGACAATGTCAACTCCCTCAGCATGACTTGCAGTGGCTGATCTGGTGTCTCCAGTATGACTCACAGGAACTGGTGACTTGCCATTAATATGGCTAGCAGTGATCAATGACGTGTCCTCAACATGACTGACAGTGGTTGAAGACAAACTTTCAGTATGATTTTCAGTGACTAAAAGTTTTCTCCCAGCATGACCTCCAGAGGCTGGGTGGGTGCCCCTTGCATGATTTGTAGAGGCAGGGTGCTTGCCCCCTTGTTTTGGCATCTTCTTCCTATTCTTCCCCCGTCTATTCATTTTAGACTGTTGGTTACTAGTATTGCTACTTTCGCCACATGAGGTAGAAGGAGGAGGAGAAGATGTTACTGGCAAAGGAGGCACAGGGTTCTGATGCTCTTGATTTGAGGTGCTCACAAAAGAAGCGTCAGGAGCATGCAAGGCATTCAGAGTGGAAAACAACCAAACCGGCAGCCCAATAGTGAATCCAGGAAGATTCAGAGTAGCCATTAAGGGAGCACCAATGTTTCCAATGAATGGAACAGCACAAGGATCCCCCGGAACAGGGGTACCTTGATTGGCACTCGCCGGAATGCTAGACATAGTTTCTCGCTCAAATGAACAAGAAGTTCCCTAAGGCAAACTAAAAACAAGTAGCACAAAGAGCACACCACTAAAAAAGGGTCCTAAGTAAATCAAACCAGGCAAACAGATGCCTTCCGGAGAAGAGTCTGGGATGATGAGGGCCCAGAACAGATCAACGAAGGATGAAGGACAGTTACCCGGGGTCCACAATACAATGACTAAGGGTGCAAGCGCTGGAATCACCCAACCGCCCTCCCAAAGACCTGCAAGGGATTTCCTCCCACGTCTGTCCTAGGTACAGCGGATATACCCTCCGCTGTCACCTGTGTATGAACCTAGAGTCTGATACTAAGGATACCACAACACCGAAAACTCCTGGGGGAACAGTCACCGGTCGAATCAGAAAGCGTGGGCAGGGTAGCTAAGCCCGAAACTCGAAAGAGTCCCCAATACGCAATCCGATCCTGGCGTATGCTCGAACAAAAAGTAGGAGGGGTATTCCCACAAACTGATCTCACATTGACCTACTGCATATGCTCCCAGGCAAATTTTGAGTGAGGTGGGTTTGCCTAATGATAGTCTCACTACGATTTTTGCGCAATGTGTGATCTTGGGTGGTTTAAGGTGTTTTAAACCCAAGATCCTAACCAAAACTAGTTGGTGTAGTGTAACCTAGAAAAGAAAATGTTGCTAGTTCATTTTATTAGAGTTCATTTTAAAGGTTACTTGATTACTCAAAAAGGTAGTGGGTGTGTGAGAGTGGTTATAATAGAAATAGAGTACTGAAAATGAAATATTTACCACCAAACAAATCTTTTTCTTTTCAATGCAAGTCTTAAAATTCTGATCTAGAATGCATGTGCAAATGCAATTTTTTAATCTTTTGAATGCAAAAAAGGTAAAAAAAAAGTCTAAATGTAAAAAATTAAACTCAAAACCTAAGAATGCAGCTACTCAAGCAACTAGGTATGCAAAAGAAAACTTGTTCTTTTTGATGCAAAGCACTCTAAAATCTTTTAAGCCACTTGCAAGGTACTCTATTTATAAGATAAATCAAAATTCTTTATGCTTTTCAAAGGTAAGAAACAAAAACTGAAACTAACCTACTATCAAAGCAAAGCAAAGAAACTTTCAGGTTCTCTTTATGAAACAGTAAAAGCTACCAATATGACTTTCAAATTCTTATTGATGTAAGCATGCCAAACATTGGGAAAAGAGTACAAAAACTACTTTTAGACCCAAACGAAGCGAATGACCTACGAAGAAGTATGGTTTGGTAAAGTCAGGTCTGCACGTAAACAATGCAAACAAGGTCTTGAACAACAGCCAAAACACTTGAGCTTTCACTACAAAAGAAAAACTAAAAGCATAAGGGAGGACAAGAAACCAACCTAAAAGAGAAATTTCACTCAAATAGATACAAACAGGGTCAAAAAGACTCAAGAGGTTTCAAATCCAGTGGAAATGGGGCAAGCAAGTTCAATCAGACTCAAATTAGGGTACAAAACACCAAACAGGTCCACAACCCCCCAACTTAAGTCAACAAACCCCAAAACTTTCCAAACAAACCCAAATTGATCAAAAGAGGTTCAAATCATGAATGTAGGATCAATACAAGGATGGGAGACCACCTACAGGGGTTTAACACAGACCTAAGGTCATCAGGGACCCCCAAAAATGCAGCCACAGCCCCCAGATTTGGGTCCACAACCCAAAAACTCAAAAATTTCAAACCCAGATTTTGAGCGCTACTGTGTATGAAGGAAACTAGCGCTCATAGCAGTATGGGCGCTACTGTGTATGAAGGAAACTAGCGCTCATAGTAGTATGGGCGCTACTGTGTGGTACAAACAGTAGCGTACAAGAAAAAAAAGTCTAAAAAACGGGGTTAAAACCCCCAAACTGGGTCCACAAAGGTTTGCAAGGGTTGGGAAGGGTCTGTAAAAAGCCCAGGAGGGTCAAACAGAGCCTACTAACTGATCCTAATCAAGAAAATGAACAAAGACCATCAAACAAGACTGAATAAATGACCTTGGATACCCCTAAGCAGTTAGGCTTTCCCCAGCGGAGTCGCCATTCTGTTGTGGGGAAAATGCACCTATAGTTCAGGGGAGAAACTACCAACTTACGGTGATAAAGATAGACTTACAAGCATTCTGCAAGTATAACTAATAAATGAAGAGATTAGGGTTTAGAGATGTAGGCACCTTATTCAGAAGGTTGATCCTAGCTTTTCCTCCCTCGCTCTTCAATGCTTATCCAGTGTTGCAATGCCCAGACCTGCAAAACAACTTGATACCTTTCTCAAATACATTTGACTACATATATAATACTGATATCTATAATGGAAAGAGACATCAAACTATAATCAAACAGTAATCAAATCTTAAGACACATTAATAGGTCATATTTGGAAAGAGAAGAACGTCTGATCTTTATTAATGAATGAAAGCAAGTACATACAATTATACCTTCCTTCAAGCTTGGCACTTCACGAAACCTAGATTCAAGGTCTCCTGCTTCCGTTCTCCAAGGATCCCAGCCTCTAAGCAATTGTACTAGGGTTTACCAAAACTGAAGCACAAGAGAGGGGGATGAGGGTCTCCATTCCTCCAGCATAACTTTGCAATTAGGCTTGGTCCCTCACATGACCCTTCTACCCTCCTTATATAGTCAATGAGGAAGAGGAAAAGAAGTTATAACCACTCAAGAGGTTTCCCAACCAACTTAACTTACTCGAATTTCGAGATTTTGACCAAAACAGGTGTGTACTCTACTCTATAGTAGACAAAGTCGCGTACACATGGCAATGGGCGCTACTTTGAATGAGGTAAAGTCGCGTACACACGCTACTATGTCAACAGTAGAGTCGCGCTCATAGTGAAAAATGGCCAAAAACAGGCTTTTCTGCTCATTTTCAGGAGATGGTTTGGTCTGGAAAAATGTTCCTAAGGGTCATATACATCAAATGGGTCAAGAATGAGGTAATTTCAACCATTTTTAGTGTCCCAAATGACTCCTCCATCCACAAATGTCCTGTTGTGTGACTGAACTTGATCTCAAGAAGTGTCGTCATGCGACCAAGGGAAGCAAGTGTCGTCACGGACGGAGAGGTGTCATTTCAAGCTATAACAAAGTGGCACTCCAACACTAGCTAACTAGGAGCTACAAGTAGTTAGGATGAGCAATCAGTGGAACAACTACTCAATCGATGCACTAACTGAGTGATAACTCCCGGTAGGTGAGAAAAGGCACCCTGACTGAGTGATATCTAGTGGTAGGTGAGAAAAGGCACTCTAACTGACAGTGGTAGGTGAGAAAGGCACACTTTCCATGCAGGACAGTCAAGAAGGGCGCATCAGTTAGGTAGGAGGACAAATGGGGGGCTAAATACAAGCTCTGGAGAGCTAGAAGCAAGCTCTAGGTGCTGGGGAGACAACCATGATGATGACTGGATGCATGCAGTGGCATGCAGATGCATGCAACATGCATATTTGCTTGGATGCATGCAAAATATAAAAGTGATGGTGTGAATATTCCAACACCCCCCACAAGATATATTATGAGAAAATAATTGAAATCTAAAAAATAGGGCCCTGGTGACTAAGACCAAAGGTCACCCCGTACAATCAATCTAAATAAACTAAGTGAGTAAAGAGGGAAAACCCAGTGGGAAGAAAGCCCTCCCTCAAAATAGACTGAAGGATGCTAATGTAGCATATCATCACTCACCCCAGAAGGAGGTAAGTGTCCTTCCTTTCCAAAGAAGGATCGATCGATTTGAAATGGATCAACAATGTGAGAAGGATGAAACCTTCTAAAATCTGATCTGGTTCTTCTATGATCACATGGATCGCCAACCAAATCACAGGCAGATCGGAGTGTAGTGGTTGCCCATCGAGGAAGAGGAGGAATATTAGGAGAGAGATATTTAGGTTCTTGTGTATCTAGATATCCCATTCTCTCATCTTCATCATCAGTTGCTAGAACTTCAAGTTCTTGTGGATCTGGATCTAACATTCCATCATCATCATCTCCAGTTGCTAGACCTTCAGGTTCTTGTGGATCTGGGTCTAGCATTCCCTCATCATCATCTCTATCTTTAGATTTTGAATCTGAAATATCACATGAATAAGCAAGTAAAGCTGACTCATCATCACATAAAAACTCTGAATCTGAAATCTCGTGAGGAAAAGCAAGTAAAACTGGCTCATCATCATGTGCAAACTCTGAATCTGAAATATCATGAGGAGAAGCAAGTAAAACTGACTCATGCTCATCATCACTCGAAGGAGGAATATATCCAAAACTGTTGATGTCATGAAACTGCTCTAGAATATGCATGTAGTCCTCATTTGAACCATCATGACTATAATCAATATCAGAAGAACTAGAACTAGATTATGATGGATCTTCATTAAGATCAAAGGAGGATGCAGTAGCGGAGGCCCATTTTGAAATAGGAATTGGACAAATAGGTGCTATATCTTCAGGTTCTTGTGGATCTCGATCTAGCATTCGCATTTCTTCAAGGGTCCTCTTTTTCTCAATCTCTTTTGGTGTATCTTTTCCCTTTAGGCAACCTCTGAAGGTGCCACGAGCAAACTTGCCACTTATAAGACCATCAACCACATTCCGAGCTGGCTTGTAGTTGAGATGAGATAGTCTACTCTCTTCATGAGTATGAGAGCGAAGAGCAGACTCCTTTGAGAGAGGTAAGAAGTGTGAAAACTCATAGAGTTTTGTCTCATGATTTGCAACTCCTTTTGCAATGATTTCCCCTGAAACCATGTGTTGTACCTCAAATTAATATGGAGTAAAGATCACTCTTTTGGGCTCTCCAGTATGAGTCATTTGATACACTGAAAGGGAATTAGGTGCTAGAGAAGGAACATAAAGCACATTAGAAAAGTATGTTAGGAACTCGTGTCAACCCTTCTCTTTACTTTGTTAGTATATTGTTGTTGGACGCATATGCTTTGTAAGTCGTCCCGTAGTATTTGTTGATCCATAGTTTGTATTAGCCCATGGTATTGACCCATAATATTGGACGCATATGCTTTGTAAGTCATCCCGTAGTATTATATGTCCCATAGTATTGACCCATAGTATTGGGCATAGACTTAGTATATAAGTGTGTGTTGAGGCCAATGAAGGTACTGTGAAGTTATTTGTATTGAGCTTGCTCAAAGGAGGTTTCCCCCTCTAACTGGCCTGCAATCAATAAAAGTGATTCTGAGTTCTTTTATTTCTGCTATCTTGTGTATTTTCATTAATTAATTTTTGCAGGTTCTTCACATCTGGTATCAGAGCACTTTCTTGGGCTCGCTAGGTGAAATTTCTGCCAAATTTTTTTTCCGCATTTGTTGCAGGTTCGGATCTGGGAATAATCCCTATCCACTTAACTGTGGGAAGTACTTGGGAATAAGCCCTAAAACTCATTGTGAGGAGTACCACAAGAACCCCGAAGTAGCTGGCCCATTGAGAGGACCTTCCAGTGAAAGGGGCAATGACCCCTACCTGATTGACTAGTTCCCACCCGTGAGGTAAACCAAGAGCTGTCGTTTGTGCAAAGCGATTATCAGTTTTACCTGAGCCGTGAAGTGAGGGGTACTGCCCCAATACGCAAGCCATCAGATAACATTGGTGGCCTAGTGAATCCCCTGCACCGTTAGGAAGCCGAGCATATGGGGTCCACATCTATTTTTAGCTGATAAATCGTAGATTTCTTCTGTCCGAAATTGTTTCCGATCCCTTTTGTGCCATTTCAGATCTATCTGTTGCTGATCCTTTCCGTGTCGTTTCAGATCCATCTGTTGCCGATCCCTTCCGCGTCATTTCAGATCCATCTATTGCTGATCCCTTTCTGCGTTGTTTCAAATCCATCTGTTTCTGATCCCTTCTGTGTCGTTGCAGATCCATTTCTGAGAAAAAAAAAAAAAAAAAATTCTGTTTTTTCACCATATCTCCCTTGTTTTAACTTTGTTTCCCTTGAAACTTCCGTGAAATCCCTGCAATTCCATTCTGCATCTTTCATTCTTGAGGACCCTATCCCAAATTCCACTTCCCAAAGCCAAAAATCCCACATTTGTCTATTTTTAGGGTTTTCCATAACTTCTTCAATTTTTACCCACTCGCCTTCAAATTTTACCACAGTGTTCATTTCATATTTCCGCTTCTTTGTCCCTCTCTGCCAAATTTCGTCATTCTTTCACCCCGCTTCTGAAATCCCCCTTTTCTGCTTCCCTGTCCCTTTGAAAGTGTCCAAAACCTAGTCCAACCCAAATTACTCATCAAATTTTTTCCCAAATCCAAATTTTCCTTTACTAAAACATTTTTTGTTTTTGTTTATCTACCCACTAAAAAAAAAAAACTCTTGGTTATGGTTGTCACTCGCGTTGTTACACCTAAAATCCTACCATCGTGAGATTTAGTGTATACATCCCTAAAGTATCATTGGCTAAGTCATTAACTTGGAAGGCATACCATTGCATTCTTGCTAGGTTTTGAGAGGTCATCGCAGGCTGCACTCATGCAACCTGTGACGTCGCACCTTTCTCTCTTACAGGGTGCGACAATGTTAGTTAATGGGAAAAAATAGCTTCTTCGAGCTCATTCTTGAATCCTGCTGACTTGGATCCTTATCCCTGACCTCTTGGGAGAGCTGTTCCTAACCTCTTGGGAATATCCCCTATCTCTCTCCTACCATATCTCAACCTATCCTATCCATACCCTATCCACTTAGTCCTATATAAGTGAAGCGCTACCCCTCTCCAAAGGGAGGAAGTCTATAGTGTCTACATGCTGGTGAAATCATCATTGAGAGATCTCTACTCATCCATTGAGAGACTCATACTTCCTTGGGAGGATATGGCATTGGCTTGGATGGAGAAGGATTGCTACGTTAAGCCTCGTTTGTAATCATTTTTCTATGTACTTTCCCTCTATTTTACAGTAATATAAATGCTTTCCACAAATATTGTTGTGATTGATGATATTATGTAGTTTACCTGCTTAACTGTTTACTTAGATCTATTATTGTATAGATGCTCTTTACTTGTTTGCATTGTTCTATGTATCTTGACAGGTCTTTCAGCTGAGATCTGACGACCGCAAGGCGTGGAGCAACATCTAGGAGAAAGGACTTCAAGTCCAAGGTAAGACATCTAGTGACTCGATCCTTAATTAGATCCAGGAAAGTGGTTTATAGTCTGTATTATTTGTTCTCGACTCACATTGAGCTAGGGAGATCCGGCTTGCGTCTGCTCGAGTGGATTGTCCATCAAACAAATCTGGCGACCATACTAGGGATGGAACATTGCTTTTTAGTTGTCAATTTGAATGTCATTTTAAGTTGATTTCTTGCCAAGCCTTTGTTTATCTGTCATTTGCCTCCTAAGTTGGTTTCACCATCATATCTTCACTTTGAAGAGTTTGATTACCTTCCTCTGAGTTTGTACTTTTCATTTTCAAACCGGTTCATTGCTCATTACTTGGAGATTTTGCTCATTTTTGAACTTAGATCTCGCCTGTCGCACGTGGTTAGTATACATAGAGCGACACTGTGTCATTTTTTATCTTTGTTCTTTTCCCGTTAGTCAGTCGTCGCAACCCTTCCATTGGCATTTTGCGACACCATCGCACTTCTCGCATTGTTGAATTGCGACGTCACACTATGTACAAGCATAGATTGCGCCGATCTGTCAAAGTTGCCATGCATGCACCTTTTCTCCTTTTTTCTTTTGAGTGTTGGTTTGTATGCAAACTCTCTATGTACTGTAAGATCCAGTTAGAGATCCCATTTTGCTTTGTGGGATTGAGTTGTTTGGTTTTGTTTGGAGTTGTTTTGGGTTCCATTTCGGACAAGTCTGGGATTTGGTAGTGGTGGACACTTTCATCTCCCCCACCTGCATCCACTCACCCTTGCATTCCCTCCTCTCCTTTCCATATCTGATCATTGTATTGGATCAGTTTCCAGACCTCATTTGCATTCATTCGTTGAGCTTTGCCTGCTTTAGTGCTGCTTGTTACTGTTTCAGTTTGAGCGTTTGTGTGTGTTTTCAGTCCATTTCAGTGCTCGCTTTCTCTTGAGATTTTCTGAATTATTGGAGTGCTACAAGTAATCTTTTCAGTTCAGTATTTATGTTTAAAAGCATCGCTATTATCAAATTTTTATTTTGATGCATCCACTAAAAGATCAAAAGTACTTTATTTCCATCATTTTTCAAGATCATGTGAAGAATTGCACATGCATTGGAATGTCTCATTTGTAGATCTTTTGGAAAAGTTGAAAGAAAATTGCATTATTTGTGTTTTTCATGAACTATGAGTCGCTCATTTTCTTGAAAAATTCGAATAGACATCAAGTTTAGTTCCATGCTTGGAAAGTTAATTGTATCTTTTGATTTTTATGCTCTTAGGCCATCATAGTGAAAGTGAAAAGCTTGCATACTCTACTTAGGAATTCTCTCTTTTATTACTTAGTATCATTTTCGTTTTGAAAAGATAAAAGAAAAAGAAAAACATGCTTTGATTTGGCTTAGTAGTGTTGTGTCAATTTTTTTTGCGGTTCGCTGAAAAGGAAAAGAATACTTCATTGTCATTTTTGATAGATTTGGGATTGTGTTGCATTGCATTGTTTCGGTAAAATTGGTGGAAAGAAAAAGAAAATTTCTCCTTCCCATACATAGAGTTCATCAAAAGAAAAGTGTATATTTTTGCATGTAGTTAGGGGCTGCATTATGTTCACGATTATGTACTCACCTCATGCATTCACCTAACCATCCAGATAAAATTAACGGTAGAACTAGGGTAAATTTTTTAGTAACTTGTGTGTAAGTTAGAGACGTGTTCCGGCATCGTTAAGCATGGCAGCTGTTGTTGTTTTCCAGCACTGTATCCCGGGGGTATTGTAGTCTTCCACGTACTTATCGGTATATCGAGCTCTTTCACGTACCCACCAAGTACCACACGTACTTGGCATATATCGAAAGGTGTTTCATGTACTCGGTAGTATATCGGAAGGTCTCTTGCCGAACGGTTGTGCATTAGACAACACCACTACGGATTTGAGCTCCCACGTACCTTGCGTATATCGGGAGACACCCTTAGGATTCCTGAAACCAACTGAGTTAACCTTTTGGCCGTCTTGGCGGAGCAATACACCGAGAACAACACTCGGGGAGATTACTATGCATGTATCACCCAGGTAATTGGGTATTCAGGCAAGGGTACGGTCCCAATCCTCCTTGTCGCATTTTACTATTGGACCCTACGGTATATAGCGATTTGCGAAGCCTTGACAATCCTATGAGGTTCCGGACTTGTGAATCCACTCTTATAACATAAGTTTGCTTGTGGCCTTATTTTGTGTAGGGTTTTGTCTGGTATGCTTTTCTTTTGTGTAGCTTTCCTTAGGAGAAACTTTTTGTTTCACTTACTCTGGCTGACTTTCCTTGGAGAAGGTCTCGCAGGATTCATAATTTGCCACCTGAATATCCCCTTAACTAGGAGGTAATTTTGAGGGTAAGGGTGGATCCATAAGCCAGGGTCAGGTCACATCAAGTGGAAAACCTCACTTTGAATGTTGGAGGAATTTTTTTTCCTCATACTCCTCCAGATTCACCTGCCTCTCACCCCCCACAGGGTGAAGAAGCACAACTCCCCACTTCACAAGACTTACCTCCTGTTTCGGTGGGAGAGCCTGGATCGTTGGAATGGATAAATCAACCCCAGGATGACCCCACAACAACTGCTGGTCCTTCAGAAGCTTATTGGACATCTTCTACAGGCCACCCAGTGGCCGATTTTGCTGTTGCACCCCCACCTAGTGGGACTACTCCAGACGATCCCTTAGCTTACTATCGTAGCCAATTGGATCACTTTTGTTCTATGGCTGAGAAGTGTCTCAACTCAAGTCTCCAATGAAGGTTTGAAGACCTGTCGTTACCCCCTTATTGACCAATCCTAGGTCACTCTTTATCTTTCGAGTCACCATAATCATCCACGCAACACGTGGCCACTACTGAAACTGGTCAACCATCCATTCCTGCACATACATCTCCTAGAGAGGAGACCAGTTCAGTACCCCTGATGACCCAACCTATTGAAGAACAACAGTCCAACACACCTGTGGTCACCACGGTTACGTTACCTACTCCTTCCCCACCCCAAACTTCGAAGGGAGGATACTCTTTACCCCCTACCTTTTTTACAAGTAATGTTAATACTACGGTGAATAATCAACAACCAGTGTTGGGTCAACCTTTACTTAGTGGTCAACAAGTTGTTGCTGGGGGAAAAGCCCTGTCGCTTAACCATAATACCGCAGCAGGAGTTCCCATCGGGCCTTCCGTTGGAAATTTCGTACCTCCCAAACCTTCCACCATGGGACTATCCTATGTTGGGGGACCATCCAACGTAATTCACCCTCCATCGAGTCAAGTGTATCCAGGTCATCCTAACCCTGTGCTGGATCAACTTAATCTCGAAAATGCACTCTACGGGGTACCTTACCTCGACAATCCTTACACTTTGTGGGGACTACAAAATGTTTTACAACACAGACCCCCACTTATAGTCCCTCAATTCCCTCCACCCCCATTTGGTCCACCCCCACCTCCCATTGGAGGTGGTAGGCCCCCACATATATCTAGAGGAGGCGTACCTCTACCTTCTGGTGGAGGACCACCTCATTTCGGTCATCATGGTCCACCCCCCCTGGTGGGGGTGGAGGAGGACCACCACCCCCTTTTGGCGGTGGTGGTGGTGGAGGACCATCCCATCCCGGTGGTGGTGGTGGAGGACCTTCTCATCTTGGTGGTGGTGGTGGTGGACCACCACCCTACTATGGTGGAGGTGGTGGAGGAGGCACTTACCCTTCCGTCGGTGGTGTTGGCCCCCCACCCCCTCCCGGCAGAGGTGGTGGAGGCCTGTCCTATTTAGGTGGTGGTAGTGGACCACCACCTCCTCCCGGTGGAGGTGGTGGTGGTCCATCCTACCCTGGCGGTGGTGGCGGACCCCCACCATTCGGAGGTGGACCACCCCCTCTCGGCGGCGGAGGAAGGCCCCCAACTTATGGTCATGGGCCACCTTATTATGGTAATGGACCACCTTACTATGACGGCGAACCTACATTTGGTCCTAGTGGCCCATACCCCTATGGCCAGTTTCCTCCTGGAACACCCTATGGTCAGTTGACACAAGGTCCCATTGGTCCTTACACGCCTTATCAGTACTCACAGCCTAATTTGCAGCTGCCCATTTTGGCTACTTTGGATATACTTGACCTATCTCGCTTGACCAACGACCCCATTTACCACAGAACTAATTGGCCACCCATTCCGATGAAACTTTCGTCAGATATCCCAAAATTTGATGGTAAGCCAGGTGAGGATCCTAAAAACCACGTGATGACATACCACTCATGGTGTTCATCCAACTCCTTGATGGACGACTCGATCCGTCTTCGATTATTCCAACGGACTCTCACCGGTTCGGCTGCCAAGTGGTATATTGAATTACCACCTCATTCTTTTCCTGATTTTGGTTCTCTTGCTATGAAATTTTTGACTCACTTCCACCTGCCTATACGATATGAGATTGGTACAGATATTTTAACCTCGCTCCGTCGGAATATTGCTACTCATATCTCAGATCATATACATGAGTGGCGGAGGAGACACCGTCTCATTAAGGTTCCTATTACAGATCAAATTCTAGCAGACTAGTTTAGGAAGTCTCTCATTCCCACCATAGCACAGGATGTTGCCATGGGTGGCGCTGTCACTGAGGAACAATCCATGGCTAGTGCCCATTTGCTAGACCTAGTCTATGCTCAATCTGGCACGTTGTTTGATATTCTTCCTGACGCACCCCGCAACACTTATGACCCCACAAAACCCCCCAAGGGACCCCAAGCCAATGGAATCATTGGATCCCTTCACACCCAACCTTCCTCTCAAATTGTTGGTTCGTTGAACCCCTAGGGTTCTTCCCTATATCCAACACAGGCTGGTCACGACACCACCAAATCGTCCACTCCTGCTGTCACCAAAGAAGTGAATTCTGTTTCATCAATTTCACCTCAAAAGTCTGGTGGTAAGAAGAAGAACAAAGGGAAACCTAAGAAATCTTCCACCTAGCAGGAACAAAAGAGCACCCCTGATGATACCAAACAAAAAATGAATTTGAAGTATCCTTGCCTACTCTGTGGTGATGATCACTTTTCTAAAGAGTGCCCCCATAGAGACTAAGTTCAAAAGTTTCTTAAGGGAAAAACCACACCCGCAATTCTCAACGATCCATTCCCTGCTCAAAATAAATAGTCGATCGCTCACACCTCTTCTTCCCAAGGAGAAGCATCCACCACCGCACATGTTCTCATGATGTGTAGAGAAACTATCAACTTGAACACCCGTTCTTGTTCGTATGACTCCGTTCCAGCGAAGGAACCCATTGGAAGTAATACTGAAAAAGATTCAACTTCGATGCCTGATGTCACCGTATCGGTTGCTTCTCTCACCATTGAGAATCCCTCGTTTGAGTCAGCGTTGCGTCCACCCAAGAGCACGATTAGAAAATCGGTTTTTAATCCTAATGCTTGGGATGCTCAAAACTACAACATTATAGAGGACCTAGCACAAGATCCTTGTGCTATGTCGACGCTCGAGGTCTTTCAAAACTGTCCGAATCAGCGCAATAATCTCCTCGCTGCCATCGGTGCAGTTGACCTGGATTCATCGAATACCATCATGTTTCGGCTAGAATAATTCAAACCGAGGCTCTCCCATCAATTGGCATTTCAAGTTGTCACAAACATTGCTGGGAAGATAATCCATCGTACCGTTTTGGAGGAAGGAGCCTCTACATCAGTCATGTCGATCGCATGTTGGAGAGCCATTAGTTCTCCCGAGTTGAACCATTCTCCTACCACTTTGAGAGCCTTCGACGGACATGGCTTTCAACCTCATGGGATGTTACAAGATTTACCAATCGAACTAGGGGGCAAGACCACAACCCTTAACATGGAAGTGGTCGCTGCCCCGTTAGATTATAAAATTTTGCTTGGTCGTAATTGGTTTTATGCCATGAATGCGATCGCATCATCTGTCTTCTGCATAGTACAATTCCCACATCAAGACCGAATTGTCATAGTCGACCAACTGGATTTTTGCACACCTGACACCACTACTCACCCGGCCGATAACGTTCCTTCAATTGGACAATATTCACAAAAGTATGAGAGTGTGGGGGTTGGTCTCCTTAAGGATTCATCCCTTATGGGCGTCTTTCCTACTTCGGATCCCCCAAACCATGTTTCCACGATGAACATGATCTCCTCGCAGATTTCATCTATCCCTAAATCCACTAATTCATGGCTTGTACCTGATGAAGCCACCACACACCTGATTGGAGACACTATGCCTCTGTCACCCTTTGAAATCATGTACGAGGCTATCCAGTCAGCACCGGAGGACCACTTAGCTGTGGCCTCCACCTCCTGTTCTCTACAACAGACATCATCCGTTCCTCTGCTACGGACTTTTCATTCTGACGAGTCCATTATGGAAATCATGAGTGCAGATGATCCTCCGTGGGAAGACCTCCATCATCGTTCGTCTTTCTGTCCCTTGTTGGATACTGTGGAGAACAACATTCATACCATCTTTACACCAGATGTATACTCTGGCTCTCAATCCTTTATACTTGCATGTCAAATGGACTCCGAAGGCAATTTAGCCAACATTGAGCCTACCACTTTGATAGACATTTCGGTTACTCTTGGTGTAGTGGAACACATTCAGTTAGGCCAGAAGTGTTCCCTTGAAGAAGTCATCTCCACCATGGCCTTATTCAATCGATTCCGAGACGTGTTATCTTGGACCTACAAGGAGATGCCTGGGATAGATCCCTCCATTGTTTTACACGAAATTAAAACCTATCCCGACATCAAACCTGTCTGCCAAAAGTTGCGACCAGTACACCCTCGGAAGACTGCGTAAATCAAGGTAGAGATTGAGAAACTCTTGAAGGTCGGATTCATTTACCCTGTCCCATTGACAGAGTGGGTCTCAAACGTCGTCCCTGTGAATAAAACGTAGGGGACCGTCCGTGTCTGTGTCGATTATCGAGATCTCAACAAAGATTGTCCCAAGGACAACTACCCAACTCCCTTCATCAACCAGATTATCGATAATTGTGATGGAAGTGCCCATTTTTCATTCATGGATGGATTTTCCAGATACAACCAAATTGAGATCCACCCCGTCGACCAACACAAGACTGCTTTCATTTGTCCTTGGGGAATGTTTGCATACCGCAAAATTTTGTTTGGTCTTAAAAACGCTAGTGCCACATTCCAGCGGGCCATGTCGTACACCTTCCATGATGTGAAGGACTTTGTGGAACCTTACTTGGATGACCTCCATACCACTCAAAGCAACGTGAGTTCCACTTAGATCATCTAACGGCCGTTTTCCTCAGATGCAGGCGGTACAATATCTGTCTGAATCCTCACAAAATTATTTTTTGTGTCGAGTCTGGAAGCCTCTTAGGCTTTATCGTCTCGAAAGATGGGATCCATATTGATCCCTCGAAGGTAGAAGCCATCGTTGCTCTTCCACTTCCAACCAATATTACGGAACTTCAGAGTCTACAAGGAAGAGCAACTTATTTACGACACTTCATTTGTAATTTTGCGCAAAAGACGCAAGGATACATGAGATTGATGAAAAAGGACGTCCTGTTCATCTAGGATGACCAAGCTCAATGATCTTTTGATAGTTTGAAACATGCCATTACGCATGCCCCTGTGATCCAACCGTCAAATTACTATCGAGATTACATTTTATATCTTGCCGCTTCCGACACCACTATCGCCATGGTTTTGGTACAGGAAGACCAGAACGCCCAAGAACATGTGATATATTATGCCAGTAGAGGTCTCATTGATGCTGAAACTCGCTATTCACATGTTGAGAAGCTCGCTCTCGCAACAGTCATAGCTGTGCAGAAGTTCTGACATTACATTTTGCTTCGCACCACCACCATCATCGCTGATTCAAACCCCATGTACCATGTTCTGACCCGCCAGGTACTTGGGGGAAAGTATTCACGCTGGATCATGATACTGCAAGAATTTGATCTTCTTTTTGAAAAAGCCAAGTCAAAAAATTCTTTGGTGTTTGCTGAGCTCATCTGCGACCTCCCCCGTACTGATGTAGAATCTAAGCACAATGACTCTTTTCCAGATGAGTCATTGTTTCTTATTAGTACGTCTGATCCGTGGTATGGAGATATCACATTGTATCTTCAAACCCAACGTTTCAGCCCCGAATTGTCTCGTGACGAATGCAAGGCATGGAGAAGCATCCAGGAGAAAGGACTTCAAGTCTAAGGTAAGACATCTAGTGATTCGATCCTTAATTAGATCTAGGAAAGTGGTTTATAGTCTGTATTATTTGTTCTAGACTCAGATTGAGCTAGGGAGATCCGACTCGGGTCCGCTCAAGTGGATTTTCCGTCAAACAAATCTGGCGACCGCCGTCGTATATGCCACCATGAAAAGTATTATCTGATCATCAGTGATACTTTGTACCGTCGGGGTATCGACTCTATTCTTCGACGCTGTCTGACTCATGATGAGGCTGAACACGTTCTGAATGACTGTCACGCTGGGGCGTGTGGCGGTCACCTCTCTGGAATGGCTACAGCCCAGAAAATTCTCCGTACAGGATATTATTGGCCGTCTATCTTCAAATATTGCATCCAGGCCGTAAAAAAATGTCCTCCATGTCAACATTTTCATATGAAAAAGCGCACCCATCCCGCCCCGTTACACCCGGTTATTGCCGTTGGCCCCTTTTCCAAATGGGGAATCGATTTCATGCATTGTAATCCTACCTCGGTGTCATGTCCCAAATTTGGCATTGGGTCACAATGGCCTAATAATATTGGACCTATTCATTAGAGTTTGTCAAATTGATGCTAAAGGTCAAATAATTGCCAAGGAGGAAAATTACTAGTTTCCTAGGTTTGGGGTGGAAGCTTTGGGATTGTGAATAATGGGGATAATAAATGATGTTGGAACATTAGGATGGCATAAATATTTAATAAAGGAGATAAATAAATATATACAAGTGAAAATCAAAGTGGCATTTGATCATGAAGACACATGGAGGAAGTGGGACCCACACAAGCTAGAATGTATGTGCCACATGGCATCCTCTTCTTGCAATTTCGAATCTATGGGAAGCCTAATGTTCTTGGGATGAGTTATAAGGTCAATAATACTTGTCATGAGTGAATGAGTTCTAAATATAGAGGAAGAGTAACTCCCATGGAAGAGGAAGAGGCAATTTGGAGCTAGCGAGACACTTGGGCTAGATTCCCTAGCTCTATGACAACAATGATGAAGATGCTATGACATCTATGACACAAATCAAACTTGAAGGATGACATGACATATATGACATGTCAGGGCTAAAAATAGACTCCAAGAGGGCGTTTAAGAGTGTTAGGGCAGATAAGATGCTTCCACATGTGATTTGGTGGAAGTGGGAGACTAGGAATTGTTGTACAAGTGGCGTTCTTTGGAATCTCTTCCCAACTTGAGTTGCATGAGTCTCTTGGAAGGAATTCAACCCATGGAGGACATTAGAATTTTATAAATTTCAATAACAAAGAATGAAACTGGCTTTTGATCATTTGTAGAATTTGCAATTGCATTTGTGAAGAGGGAGAGCTAGTGGATGACTAGTTTCTTGCCTTAGCCAATTTCGAGGGTGACAGATTCCCATCCAAGTTGGTAATTGGAAAGGCCATTTAGACCTTTCATTTGGAGGTTTAATGGAGTCTTTATTTGCAGTTGTAAGCTATAGGGCAGCTCATGGTTTCTTCTATTGCAGCTCACTCCTTCAACCATTTCCAGGTTTGATGGCATATTCTTGATCCTTGAGGGAGGGCGTTTTTGGTGAGATATTGTACTCTTTGGGGGAGCTTCTAATGCCCCATTTATTTTTTAATATGAATTAAATACTCTTTTATTTATCTCCAAAAATTTTTAGGTCGAAATTCCAAGTACAAATGTGTAAATCTCATTTTTATTGAAAGAACAGTGCCATTTCCCCACTACCTTGTTGTGAAACAATGTAATACTAATGATTTCGAATGAATGGATGATTCTATGATACATTTGTGATTAAAATAATTCCATGGATGTATTTTAAAAGTTTCATGTACTGTACTTGAGCATTTGAATTATTTTTACTTAGTTTAATTGCATTGGGAGAAGAAATAGTGTCATTTCCCCAAGGGTCGAATGGGTGATTTTTGCAGCTGAATGGGAGAGGGTTGGAACAGATATAATAATAAATTAATGGTGCAAATAAGACCTTAATAACATCAATAATACATTCCCTACCTATTTCATAAATTTTAGTGGGTTTGGAGGCATTTGGGAAGCCATTTTCAGTACTTACCCCAGGGGGATTTGAACCCCAAATTACTAGTAAAATTGCATACTTGGTACAGAATCTTAAGAGAGTTTGCAGAGGTATTTTGGTCTCCATATATAATCCATTAAAATAATATTCAATTCCTAATATAATTCATACACCTTCCTTGAATATTTGAAGGCATTTGGAGTCAATTTGAGACCTAGAGACCAATACTAGTCAAAGGGAAATTACTAGTAAAGTTCCCTACATTGTCCAGAATTGAAAGAGGATTTGTAGAAGTATTTTAAAGATCCAAAAGCATCCCTGAAACACATATTTATGTTCTAACATCATCCATATACCTTATTAGAATATTTGGGAGCAATTGGAGCAATTTGGGGACCTAGAGCTCAAAACTAGTCAAAGGTCTAAATTGGGGAAAAAGTGAAAAATTGCCATTTTAATAAAATTCCTAACAAGGGACATTAAAGTTGGCCGGGGGGCATAGTTACGTCATTGTAGCTGTGGAATAATTTATAAAGTAGGCTGAGGCAATTCCTACATACACGAAAGACGGAAATACCGCCGCATTCTTCATGTTCAATCATGTAATAGCGCGGTTTGTAGTTCCTCAAGCAATAATTACTGACCATGGTTCTCACTTTATGAACCATATGGTTGATGAGTTGAGCGATGGATTGGATTTTTGCCATGAAAACCCAACACCGGACTACCCACAGTCGAATGGATAGGTCGAGGCCATTAACAAGGTCTTGAAAACTATGGTCCAACGTATGGTGGGTACGTACAAGGCCAATTGGCATAACATGCTCTTCTCCGCACTTTGGGCTTATCGAACCTTCGTTAAAACCGCCACTGGATTTAATCCCTTCCAACTAGTGAATGGATTGGAGGTGGTCCTTCCTATTGAGTGCGAGATTCCGTCCCTCAACCTCGCCATCGAGCTTCTCCCAAACACTACTGTTGAGGAAGAACGCTTCCTCTACCTAGATAAGCTCGACGAGACTCACTGAGATGCCACTCTTGTCAACAAGGCTCATAAGAAACACATCAAAGTGCAGTGTGACAAGTCGGTAGAACCTCGCAGCTACAGTGAGGGAGATATGGTCCTCGCATATGACCAAAAACATGATAAGTTGAGGGAAGCAAAGTTTGAGTCCATGTGGCATGGACCTTACATAGTGAAACGCGTCTTGGAGAAGGGAGCTTATGAGATTGAAGACTACAATGGGATATCTTTGGGTGAGCCCCGCAATGGGCTCTACCTGAAGAGGTATTATGCCTAAGTCTTTCACGCATAAGTACTTTTGTATATACTGTACATGGCGTGTGTGTGTTTTTGTGTGGTGTGACGCTTTGATTTGTTGCGTGTTTAGATCTTGTTTCGTTTCTTATACCATGGTCTGTCTGCTTGTGCAGATGGCAACGTGCTATGGATTCGTGAACGGCTCCAGCCGGCATACCCATAACCTTGCTTCGACAGCCTGGGTACTCTATTCACCTACTAGCGAGCTCATCAGCTCAGGGGGAATGTGTCTAGGTTTCGCAACCAACAATGCTGTAGAATATCAAGCAGTCATTAGAAACCTAAATGAAGCTATTTCCTTGGGTATGGACCATGTTGTTAACCTCTTGGATTCTCAACTAGTGGTCTCTCATCTTAACCGAGTCTATGCCATCCGCGATCCCACCTTACTCCGTCTCTATAGATAAGTCCGTCTTCTGGAAAGGTCCTTTGAGTCCATTCAGTACCTGCACATTCCATGAGACATTAACATAGTTTCTGACTCTATGGCCAACTTCATCTTAGATTGGTACATTGCACACACATAAGCATATTCATGAATTGTTAAAAGTAGACCTAACATGTAAATAACTCATTTTATAAGAAAACACATAAAAAAGATCACACCATTCATCCATTTAAAACACATAATGTATAAACCGCCGGAATGTCTGTATACTATGTCATCATAAAAAGTAGTGTTGGTACAAAATCTGAAGCACGACAGCTTTCAGTGAGTCTCTACGAAATTTGAAGCCTTGTAGCTTTCAATAAGTACAAAAATCTAAGGCCTCTAAGCTCTCAGTACATGATAACAACACTAGGCCTAGCACCTGGCACGTACACCCCTAGGTCTAACAGCTCTGGCCTGCTGAGTGTGGAAATAGTCAACTGCTCTCGCAACCTTGCGAAGCAGCGCATTGAAGCACACAGTTGCTCCAACCGTATACACCTGCATGGGCTGTGGTACCTCATCTACCGTCGGCTCAGGAACATCTAGCGTTAACCCACGTAGGTTCGCGTAGACTCTATCCATCTCTGCAATGGCAGCATGTACGGTTGGAGCCATGACTTCTCCCTCTCCTCTCTCTCTCCTTGCAAGAAGAGAGACTCCCACTGGTCGTATGGGGCCCACATCTATACACACATGTTGTTAAATCGTCAGCACTATAACAAAAAAAATCATAAATGCACAAAACTTAAAAAGTACAAGGATTATTGTTCTTACCTATGTCTCCCCATGCTGCTCCCTCGGGTAGTACCAAGTCTGAGTCATCTCGGTAGTCCGTACCACTGTACGGGTAATACTGTACCATAAGTAATTGGCCCTCTAGCCAGTTGAAGAACTCAACACCATATGAGATGATGGGGCCCCCACCATGTTGGGCCATCACCTCTGTCCATATAGCCATGTGAGGATACCTAGGATCCCCGTCATCCAATGGCACCTGTGGGCGCAAGAAGGGAACCCGCTCCAATAAGAACGAGATCACTATCGATCCATAGCCGAACCGTTTGAGCTCCCCTTGCCGACACTTGGTCAGCTGAGCACGAATGTTCGTGAGAAGTCCCTCGTACCAGTTGAAGATATTCGGAGACATACAGTCCTCTGCATATAGCACCTGAGACCAAGTAGCCAAGTGAGGAGCTTGACTCCCTTCTATCCTCGTAAGGGTGAAGAGAATGGCCCACAACGGACGCTCTCTCACATCTTTTATGGGAATCTTCCCACTAGAGGCACTAGCAAGAGGAGTGCAGTGTTGTGGGATCATGTCCTCTATGGTTCGATCACTTCCCTGTGATCCAGTAAGAAGCACATTATCCCCCCTCCAGGACAATCTAGTTAGAAAGTAGATGTCCTCGACATCTATAGTAAGGACGTGCTCGTCGATCACAAAATACTGTTGAGCTGCATCCCAACATCTAAGCATGTGCGTCAACAAGGGGATTTGGGCTCTCATGCCCTATATCTCAAAGAACTTTAGAAGACCACAGTTCCTTAGCGCCATCACACACAATGAATCGTTTGCAATTTGCATATCGTCTACCTCTTGCTCCCATTCTCGCCACTCCAAAACCATTTTGGCTTCTTGTAACCTGCCAAAAGGAGAGTTTAAACACTGTTAGCACTCACTTCAACCATTGAAAGGTCGTTTTTTGGGCTTGGTTTGATGGTTGGGATGGACGTTTCCGCCATCGCACCCCGTCAATTATGATAGTGCGAAATCGTCGTAGTCCACCTTTGCGGGATTTGCGACGACCCAAGTTCGTCCCGGTTCTCGTAAAGGCCACCTGCAATGACCCAAGGACGCAATAGCCCTCCACAAATCCACTCAAAACCCAAAAAAATGAACCAAAATAAAAAATGTAAACCACTACAATTATGCTGGATGAAGTTTAGAGTTACCTGCTCCGGACGGTGGGTGAAATGGTCACTTGTAGCTCCCGGAATCGACAAGTGAAGTTTTGGCTCCAAATGGCACTTCTCCTCCCAAATTTGGAAAATGAAACAATGGTGACTCTATTTGACCCATTTTTCTATTTATACATTAAAGGAATATTCTTTTTTCAAATATTTGATGCCCTTTAGGTCATTTGCTACCGTTTAAATCATTTTTTATTGCATTTGAATGCTTGGTTGACCATTTGACCTAGTTTTTGAGTGTACAGGAGTCATTAAGTGTCTTTTTACACCGCTCTCGCGTTGGAATGATCATATCAGGTATGAACACCCCTTGTGTATTTTGTCGTTATCTTTTCATTCATTAGATTGTAATTATTTAATGATAATGAGATTACTCTTTGTTCTTCTCGTGCTCTTGAAACTATGAGAATAAGTTATCGAGTTATGATTTATCATTTTTCCGGGCTCGTTAAACTCCTACGGAAAAGGAAACCCCCCGGATTCTATCTTTAATCTCTTTTTCAGGCTCTCGAAATACGAAAATATCGCCAAGTGAACTTGTCGCATTCACGCTTGTTAAATAATTTGAATGGCTGTCTTCCTAGTGATAGCTTACCCCTTTTTCGGACTAGGGGGAACTACTTATGAAAAAGGTATACTCCAGCCAATCATGACTGGAAGAGTCCTCTCCCGCGTTGTTTTAACCTTTTTCGGGCGATGAGGCTAACTTTATGAAAAAGGACTGTTGGAGTCTTCTTTAGTTCTTTTCAGACTCTCTAAACATGAAATGATGACCGAGTTTATCTTCTATGGACTTGTTAAAATTTTACATTGAAGGGGTTGCATGGGACGAACCCCTCCTATCCCAGGTTCGGAAAATATTTGGGATTGGACTCATCTATGAGATGAGCTATACCGAGCATCTGGTTACCCTCATCAAGCTCATAAAAAACACATGAGGCACTCAACATTCATGATGGGGAAAAAGGAAAGCTTTTATGTTACAACCTTTATCAGTGGCAATACCTAGTCATTTCTTGAACATGGCACTCATTTGCATTTGCATACCGCACTTGGATCATCCATTTGTCCTCGAGTTGCAACTATTTACTGAGTCTTGTTACTCCTTTGAGTCATTCAAAGAACGCTTACATCATAAGTTGCATTAGGATTTGGTACCATAACTTGTCAAGTCAATATTTCCAAGGCATGCCATGCCCATGTTCAAGAATACTCTCATTATTCATTATCTACAGTTAGTACTGTTAGGATATTCCTATACTCCATCCTAGTCCCTCTAACATTTCTGACATTTTCAGTCCTGCATGCAAAATTAGGGTTTTGCATGCAATTAGGGTTTGCATGCAATTAGGGTTTGCAGCACCAACACCTAGCCCTTGCCAAACTAGCCCCAGGATCTTCTCTCGGATCAGTCTTAGCTCTCCTAGAGCTTAGTGCGCCCTCTTTTCAGTTATTGCATGAGAAGGGCGCCATTCTTCACCTACCAGTCCAGTTTAGTTCAGTTATCTTCAGTTCTTCCTTGATTTAAGGATTAACTGACTCCTAACTGACCTTATCACTCTTTTGGACCTCCAGTGTGACTAGATAGACTGTTTTGACTCCAGTTAGCTCCATGAGCGCCCCCCCACTGAGTCTCCTTCACTATATCAGTGCTTCCATGTGCCAGTTACACCAACCACACTCAGTTAGACTCAGTTTGACTCCCAGTTGATCACTACTTGTGCATTGATGACTTCACCGATGATGAGATAGACTCCTAGTTTGGCACCGATGACTCTCCACTGATTATGGATCTGTGCATGAAGGATAATTCGAATTACACCTAGTGAATTCGAATCCTCATACTCAGCATTGTATATTTACCCGGTTACTATTCTGATTAATGCAATGTTTGTAATTATTCTGCCTCTATTGGATATATGTTCTATTGCTTCTCTCTTCTTCCTAAATTCTTTCATTGTGAGGTTTACATCATCTCTTTGGATCTTATGTGGACAATTTCACATGGTATCAGAGCCTTGAGAGTATATTCTACCTCCATTTTTGAGAGTTTTTTGCAGGTATTTTGAAGTTCCAGCAGTTGCAGCAGCAGATTCAGTAGCTTCTATTTTGCACTTGTTCAAGCAATCAAGATGAGCAATTCGAATGCTCCTTCTTCTATACTTCTCACTCCTTTCAATTATTTCGAATGGAAGAGGAAGATGATAATACTCTTGCAATCAAGAGGGTTTACTAGAATAGTTGAAGAAAAAGATGCCATACCACATCAAGCTGAAAAGAGAGTCAAGCACCTAAACAAAATGGATGAAGCCTTTGGATTCATATGCCTTCATATTTCTGATGATCTATTGTTTCATGCTGATGGATTGAAGTCTCCATATGATTTATGGATAAAATTGAGGAGTCTTTTTGGCAAACAAGACGAACTGAGAGGCTACATTCTTGAAAATGAATTAGTTGCCCTTCAACCTAGCAATTTCGAGAGCATTCAAGATTTCTTCTCCAAATTTCAGAATTTGGTTTTGCATTGCAAGCAATGTGGCATCATTAAAAGTGATGAGCAATTGATACTCTCTATATTGAGCAAACTTGGATCTCAATTTTCTGTCTTTGTATCTACCTTTCATTCTGTTCGAATGTCCATCCCTGGATGGAAGTTTCCCACCTTAAGTGACTTCATTGAGGCTCTCACTCAAGAAGAGAACAAACTGTTTCAAATGGGTGCCATCAAAACCTCCAGAGATCTAGCTCTGTTGGCTGGTGAATCAAGTGGAGCGAATGATAAAGGGGGACAAAAAGGCAAAGGAAAGAAACCTTCAAGATCCAAGAATGACAAACAAAAGAGACCAAATTGTACCTACTGCAAGAGAGGAAACCATCCTGAGCATGCCTGCATGCATAAGAAGATTGATCTTCTAACCAAGCTTCTTGAACAAAACCAAATTGTTGTTCCAAAAGAAGCAAATATGTCTGATTCTGGAAGTGGATCTGATGATTGTCATGCATTGATGGCTGGTTTTTCAAAGACAAAAGCTCTCCTCATAGATTCTGGAGCTTCCAACCACATGATGGCACAAGAAGAATCCTTCTCCTCTTTGGATCTCCAAGATGGGCCTACCATTCACATGGGAGACAACTCTCAGATTTCTGCCAAAGGTTTGGGTACAGTTCATATGGAGCATGGTAAGTTCAAAAATGTCTTATTTGTTCCTTCTCTTACAGCTAATTTGTTATCAGTATATCAAATGACTCATACAGGATCTCCAAAACAAGTGATTTTTGGTCCAGACACAGTAGAGATTACAGAAATCTCCACTGGAAAGGTTATAGCGAATGGGATTGCTAATCATGCCTCAAAGGCATATGAGTTCTCCCACTTCATGCCCTTCTCTCCAACTATCCCTTCAGATTCTGATGAGGATCACAGTGACTTCTCTTCCAGTGACTCCTATTCTAGTGAGGAAGAAGATCAAGATTTTGATGTTGAGATCATGGTTCAAGAAGATTCAGAACCAACACCTATTCTTAGTCCAGATTCAAGAGAAATATGTTCTCACACAGTCCTTGCTACTACTAAGAACACAGTTGATGATTTTGCTTACAGAACTACTAGACTTCAGCAGCATGCTAACCTTGCATTATGCCATCCACCTCTCCATGAGAGATTCAGCATGATGATGGGGTTTACTCTTCCATTCCTTGGGAAAACTCAACATGATACATTCGCTCCAGTGACAGAAAAGGTTCCTGAAAGACTTGCTACATTCAGCACATTCTCTAGCACTTGCATTCGCACTTTACAGAGGATTAGCTTACCAAGTCTCTTTGCAAAGTTTTCACTGATGAAAGCTTGCTTCTTTTCTGCTTAGAGTAATGGCTCCTTGAGTTATTCAAAAATATAAAAACAAAAAAAAAAGAAAAAGAAAAATTGAGGCAGTATTCTTTTTATCATTTCATTGATTGTATGGGTGACCTTTGGTCCTAGTTACCAGGGCCCAGGATGGATTAAGGGGGGGTGTTAGGATATTCCTATACTCCATCCTAGTCCCTCTAACATTTCTGACATTTTCAGTCCTGCATGCAAAATTAGGGTTTTGCATGCAATTAGGGTTTGCAGCACCAACACCTAGCCCTTGCCAAACTAGCCCCAGGAGCTTCTCTCGGATCAGTCTTAGCTCTCCTAGAGCTTAGTGCGCCCTCTTTTCAGTTATTGCATGAGAAGGGCGCCATTCTTCACCTACCAGTCCAGTTTAGTTCAGTTATCTTCAGTTCTTCCTTGATTTAAGGATTAACTGACTCCTAACTGACCTTATCACTCTTTTGGACCTCCAGTGTGACTAGATAGACTGTTTTGACTCCAGTTAGCTCCATGAGCGCCCCCCACTGAGTCTCCTTCACTATATCAGTGCTTCCATGTGCCAGTTACACCAACCACACTCAGTTAGACTCAGTTTGACTCCCAGTTGATCACTACTTGTGCATTGATGACTTCACCGATGATGAGATAGACTCCTAGTTTGGCACCGATGACTCTCCACTGATTATGGATCTGTGCATGAAGGATAATTCGAATTACACCTAGTGAATTCGAATCCTCATACTCAGCATTGTATATTTACCCGGTTACTATTCTGATTAATGCAATGTGTGTAATTATTCTGCCTCTATTGGATCTATGTTCTATTGCTTCTCTCTTCTTCCTAAATTCTTTCATTGTGAGGTTTACATCATCTCTTTGGATCTTATGTGGACAATTTCACAAGTACACCTTCCATCATGTCGGTTTACTCTGAGTCAGTCTTGCATGTCACTCTACCATCCGATATGCTCTACACATCCTTTGTCGTGTTTCATGTCGATGATGGGGGATTCATCATGGACCTCCTTCGACGGATTCATCGTTGCCGACTTCAACACATCATCCGAGGATCGAATCTAGAAACCAACCAAGTACCTTGGCCCTGCATGCCTCAATGGCAGGTTACCTCGCTTTCGACATGAGTTTACATCATTGATGCTTGATCGAAATATTTCATCTCGCGTTCGACTTCAACTCGTTTATTCACGCTTGATGATATGTACTGTGATACCTTGGGGATCATTAACATCAATGGTGATTTACCTCACGCTTGTTAATGGTATACATCAATGACCGGTAATCAAGTGGTTTCTACCATGTTCGACGTCAAGACATTGGTAATCACATGGATAGATTCGTATCATTGCGAGTTCAGCTTAAAGACCCTAGGGAGTCATTTTTTACCCAGGTTGAGATGGAGTTTGTATTGATTCATGTCACATGGATCCACATTTGTATTGGTCGTGGCTGTGTTACCATCTCATCATGGATCTATGCTTGTGTCTATTAGCCATGATTGTGTTCAGTCGGTCATTACTACCATGGATCTGCATTGTATTGGTCATAAACCATGTTGTACATCATATGAGACTGTGTACTTAGAGTCAGTTATACTGCAGTAGTGTCCTTCATCTGACAAGCCATTGCCATTTCTTCTGTCAAAGCATTTCACCTATTCGAATTTCAACAGCTTCATGCTTTGGGAGGCATTCTGTTACACCTAAAATCCTACCATCATAAGATTTAGTGTATACATCCCTAAAGTACCATTGGCTAAGTCATTAACTTGGAAATGATACCATTGCATTCTTGCTAGGTTTTGATAGGTTGTCGCAGGATGCACTCATGCAACCTGCGACGTCGCACCTTGCTCTCTTACAGGGTGCAACGATGTCAGTTAATGGGAAAAAATAGCTTCTTCGAGCTCATTCTCGAAGCCTGCTGACTTGGATCCTTATCCCTGACCTCTTGGGAGAGCTGGCACTTGGTTCCTAACCTCTTGGGAAGATCCCCTATATCTCTCCTACCATATCTCAACCTATCCTATCCATACCCTATCCACTTAGTCCTATATAAGTGAATCTCTACCCCTCTCCAAAGGGAGGAAGTCTATAGTGTCTACATGCTAGTGAAATCATCATTGAGAGATCTCTACTCATCCATTGAGAGACTCATACTTACTTGGGAGGATATGGCATTGGCTTGGATGGAGAAGGATTACTACGTTAAGCATTGTTTGTAATCATTCTTCTATGTACTTTCCCTCTATTTTACAGTAATATAAATGCTTTCCACCAATATTGTTGTGATTGATGATATTGTGTAGTTTACCTAATTAACTGTTTACTTAGATCTATTATTGTATAGATTCTCTTTACTTGTTTGCATTGTTATGTGTATCTTGACAGGTTTTGCAACTGAGATTTGACGACAGCAAGGCGTGGAGTGGCATCCAGGAGAAAGGACTTCAAGTATAAGGTAAGACATCTAGTGACTCGATCCTTAATTAGATATAGGAAAGTGCTTTATAGTCTGTATTATTTGTTCCAAACTCACATTGAGCTAGGGAGATCCGGCTCGCATCCGCTCGAGTGGATTGTCCGTCAAACATCGTAGGAGCAAAAACCATGGAGGAAGCACTTGCAGCCATCCAAACCAAACTCCAGGATCTGGATGAAAACTTTCTCAGCCTCCATCTTTAGCATTTAGCCATGAACAATAACCAACAACTAGAATATTTTGCAGCCACTGGGTTCTCTTCTTCCAGCAATTTTCATGGGCCGAAGCTTGATTTTCCTCGCTTCAATGGTACTGATCCGACTGGATGGATATACCGGGCGGAACAATATTTTAGTCTGCATAATAATTTTGATGTCTAGAAATTTCCACTTGCATCCTTTCATTTGGAATAGGAAGCCCTTCAATTGTACCGTTGGTTCATCAAAGCTCATCACGAGCCAAACTGGACATATTTTTTCCCTCCTTTTGTAACAATTTGGTCCTAGTTCTTTTGATGACTTCAAAGGAGCACTCACTAAACTTCGCCAAATTGGCATAATGAGAGAGTATCAGACAGAATTTGAGAAACTGGCCAATCACACACAAGGATTGTCTGATGAATTCTACAGGATTTGTTTTTATCAACGGTCTCAAGGATGAAATCCACTCCAAGGTCAAAATGTTTTGTCCCAACACAATGATGGAAGTCCTAGGGTTGGCTAAGTTGGAAGAGGACAAGATTGCATCCCAACAATGCTCCAAACCCACCTTTGTTCCCTTCAGAAATATGGGTTCCCAACGTCCTCCCATCACGCCAAATCCTCGACCAATTCCTATCAAGAATTTGTTTGAACCAGAGATGCGGGCATGCCGAGAAAAATGGATTTGTTACAATTGTGATGAGAAATTCACTCGGGGACATAGATGTGTTGATAAAAATCTCTATCTCTTGGGTGTTGATTCTCCACCTGCCTCTGAACTTGGTGAAGAAGCTCTAGATACAATAGATGACCAGGTCAACATTCAACACCCACCTGTTGAACCCCCTTCTTAGGACGACCCACCAGATATCTCTTTCCATGTTGTAACCGGCGTCACCACCCCACAAACAATGCGTGTTAGGGGTTACTTCAAGAATTTCCCTCTTACCATACTCATTGATTCTGGTATCACTCATAACTTCATTGACTGTCGGATTGCCAAACATGCTAATTGTTTTGTCCATCCTTGCTCCAACTTTGAAGTCATGGTTGCCAATGGGGGCACCTTACCTTGCAAGGGGAAGTGTCACAATGTGTGTATCTCTCTAGAAGATTATAACCTGCGCTCTAACATGTTTTCCTTGTCCTTAGGCGGATGTGATGTGGTTTTGGGCATTTAATGGATACGCAATCTTGGCCCCATTTTATGGGATTTTGCTAAACTTTGGATGCAGTTTTCAGTCAATGGGACACAACACAAATTTACGGGCTTACAACCAGGGTCTCTTCGCATCATCAGTTCACATCACCTGAAAAAGATTCTTAAGAATAATTCACATGGTGTCATCACTCAACTCCATTCCATTTAGATGCACCCATCAACGGTATCCACTACCTTCTTGGATAGATATGCAGGTGTCTTTGTTGAACCAATGGGCTTGCCGCCTTCAAGAGACCTTTCTGGTAAGAATTTCGCTGCATCTATATCTCAGAGGAACTGATGGCTATTTTGCATGCAGTACAGAAGTGGCAACCATCCCTATTAGGGAATTATTTTTTCCTCAAGGCTGATCTCCGGAGTCTGGAAAATTTCCTGGAACAACGGGTCTCCTCCCCAGCACACCTGAAATGGGTTATCCAACTCATGGGTTTTGCCTATGTGATCACTTACAAGAAGGGTAAGGAAAATTTGGTGGCAGATGATCCTTCTCGCACACTTGATGACCCATTTTCTCTTACAACTATTTATTTGCTTATTCCACATTGGTTGCAATTTGATCAATAGGGCTATCCATTCTATGAACTCCAGGCTTCTCCATCGGCAGGGAACTCTGGGTTCCTCAAAATGTATGACTGTGAACAATGTAACTTCTTTTGGCAGGGACTAAAAATGACAATTCAACAGATGGTGGCTGACTGTGATACTTTCCAGGTCAACAAGGGTGAAACGACACTCCTTTCGAGACTGCTCAAACCCTTGCTCATCCCTGCATAGATTTGGACAACTATTTCTATGGATTTCCTTGAAGCGCTCTAGTGGTACAATACCACATCTAAAATGACACCATATGAAGTTGTCTATGGATAGGAAATGCCAGTTCTTCTTCCATACACCCTCAGCAGTTCCCCAGTTCAGGAAATTGACTTGGTTCTTCGAAACCGCGATCAGATTCTTCTCATTCTATAGGACAATCTTCACATGGCAAGAATTCAATTGAAACAACACGTTGATCAGCACAGTTCTGAGCGCCATTTTCACGCAGCTAATATGGTTCTTCTTCATCTACATCCTTCCAAGCATTCCTCCCTGAAACTCAAAAGGCGTTAGTTTCTCTCTCACTCTATCACATAGGCATTCATTTAGGGGCATGGATTACAACCCGAGGATGCTACAGGGGAACAACTCCTTCAGATTCTGCATCAATTTCCACATCTAAAGCTTTGAGGACAAAGATTTTTCTAAGGGAGAGGGGATGTTAGGAACCGGTGTCAACCCTTCTCTTTACTTTGTTAGTATATTGTTGTTGGACGCATATGCTTTGTAAGTTGTCCCGTAGTATTTGTTGATCCATAGTTTGTGTTAGCCCATGGTATTGACCCATAGTATTGGACGCATATGCTTTGTAAGTCATCCCATAGTATTATATTTCCCATGGCATTGACCCATATTATTGGGCATATACTTAGTATATAAGTGTGTGTTGAGGCCAATGAAGGTACCGTGAAGTTATTTGTATTGAGCTTGCTCAAAGGAAGTTTCCCCCTTGAAGTGGCCTGCGATCAATAAAAGCGATTATGAGTTATGTTATTTCTGCTATCTCGTGCATTTTCATTAATTAATTGTTGCAGGTTCTTCACAGAGTAACCATGATCAAGATCGATTCTTCCAATCCCCTAAGAGGAGACTTTTGAATCGTTTCCAAAACTTATGGAAGGGCCAATAGAGCTTTCGAAACTAGAGAAGAGATCTTTGGAGGAAGCCATATGACATGATGCTCCTGAATCTATGATGAAAGAAGAATCACTTGATGCACTTGATATGAGAGCATGACATCTTTCTTTTCCTTCGGATCTAGAAGATTCAGTATCAGGATCTTTCTTCCTTGCACATGCTGGTACAGGAATATTGTTCTTCTCAAGTAATTGAGCCATCAAATCTATAGTCTTCTTCATGCAAGAACTCTCAGGATGGAACCCTCTATGACAATAAGTGTACTTGGTCTTTCCCTTCTGAGAATGCTTGGTCTTCCTTGAGTTCGAAGCCCCACCTGACTGGTATGGACTATCTGTAGGCCTTGTATCATTCGATCTCTTGTCAGAAATCTTTTGCTTGCCTTTACCATTCGCTCTCTCTACAGCTGAATCCAATTTGGGTTTGATCATTCCCATGGAGATCAACTTCTCTTCCTCTTGAGTAAGAGATTAGATGAAGTCATCAAGTGAGGGAAACTTCCATTTTTGAATGGACAACTTAGCTGACTAGAAAGTAGAGACAAAAACTAAGAAGTTTTCCCCCAACTTTGAGAGAATGGAAAGTATAAGCTGCTTGTCTTCTTTCACTATCTCATATCTTTTCCACTGTGATATCAATCTTTTGAACTTGATGAGGAAGGCATTGATAGATTTGAAGTTGCAAGGACTCAAACATATGAGCTCATTTTCCAATTTGTGTCATTTCATATCATCTTTCTGTCGAAAAAGGGATTCCAGCTTGTCCCAAACCTCTTTAGGAGATGTAAGATCGATGACATGGACATGAAGATATTCATAAATTGAGAGAAGGAGGAGTCCAACTACTTCATCAAGCCTATCCAAGTACTTGGACTTTTCAACTACACTGAGAGGTTCTACCATCGTTCCGTTGAGTATTCGGGTGAAGCTCTTGGATCTCATGAAAAGAGCCATCTTGGATTTCCACTCAACATAGTTGGAATATGTGAGCTTTATATCCATCTGAATAGAGAAATTCGAATAGTTGAAGAAGATTCCGAACGGGTGAATAAACTTGCAAAACAAGAAGATTTTTTGTTGATGGAGAATGCTACACTTCGACTGAACACTACCTTAAGGAAACTTGGCACATAGACTAAGTCCTTCACACCTGGCTAGACCTCACTGGATTTCTCCAATGAATTCAAATAATAACACCCAGATTTGCTGTGGAAACTCAGAGGATTTTGGTGTACAAGTGAAAGATAGCTGCTCAAAGAAATGTTGCAACTGCTGCTGCTACAATTCGAATAGCTGCTTCCTTCTCTGATACCATGTGATAATCTGCAAGAGATCTAGCAACCATAACAACTCACAATCAAACTCTCAAGTATGTTTCAAAGAAGAAGAGAAGGATGCACTCAATAATCACTCAAAAACACAGAATAATAGACAATGTCAATGTTAGGATATTCCTCTACTCCATCCTAGTCCTAGCAGCATTTTCATTATTTGCATTTTAAGTCATGCATGCACTTTTAGGGTTTGCATGCATTATTTAGGGTTTGCATGCATCCCAGTCATTAGTCCAGCACCTAGCCCTCAGTTAGCCAGCCCCTGGTAGCTTCTATCAGATCAGTTTTAGCCCTCCTAGTGCTTAGTGTGCCCCTTCATGCAATTGCATGCATCTCATGTGCCCTCTCTCACCTACCACTTAGTTGCACTTCAGTTAATTGAGTTATCATCAGTTCTTTCCTTGATTTAAGGCTATACTGACTCTCAACTGACTGTATCACTCTGATGGATCTCCAGTGAGACTAGACTGCCCATTCTGACTCCAGTTAGCTCCTCATGCGCCCTCCACTGAGCCACCTTCATTCAGTTAGTGCCAGTTACACTCAGTTAGACTTAGTTTGACTGATGGTTGACAGTTACTTGAGCATTGATGACTCCACTGATGATGAGATAGACAACTAGTTGTGCTCCGATGACACTTCAATGATCATTTGATCACTCCATGAAGGCTAATTCGAATTGCCACCTTAGGCATTTGAATCCTCATGCATTGTACTATTTATTTGTCCATATTGTGATTAATTAATTAGTGTGTGAACTATTTTTGTTTCTATCCGAGTTCTACTATATTATTATTATGTTGCTCATTACACTGCATTGACCACTCTTCTTCTATCTTCCTGGTTAATCATAATTACTCTTGTGAGGTATACATCATTTCTTAGATCTGTTGTGGGGATTTTCACAGTCAATATCATACAATGGAATTATGAATGTAAAGAATGTGTTAAAATGAATTGCAAAGGAGCATGATATAGGATTCGAATTAGCCAAGTATGGAATTCGAATCTGAGCTCAAAGTATAGCTTGGATAACTATGGAGACATCATCCAGTCAGTAGTATCAGCCATAAATGGTAAGAGTTAGTCAAGTGTGTCCAACTGAGTCTAACATAACCATCTAGGCATAAATCAGGGAATGGAGACTCCAAGGGGGGCACATGAGGTTGTCATAGGGTCAAGTGGCACTCCAACACTAGCTAACTAGGAGCTACAAGTAGTTATGATGAGCAATCAGTGGAACAACTACTCAATCCATGCACTGACTAAGTGATAACTCCCGGTAGGTAAGAAAAGGCGCCCTAACTGAGTGATATCTGGTCGTAGGTGAGAAAAGGCGCTCTAATTGACAATGGTAAGTGAGAAAGGCGCACTTTCCATGCAGAACAGTCAAGAAGGGCGCGTCAGGTAGGTACAAGGCCAAATGGGGGTTAAAGACAGGATTTGGAGAGCTAGAAGCAAGCTCTAGGTGCTGGGGAGACAACCATGATGATGACTGGATGCATGTAGTGGCATGCAGATGCATGAAGAATGCATATTTGCATGCATGCATGCAAAATATAAAAATTATGGTGTGAATATTCCAACATTGGGGTGCCTAGGTGGGTTTGTGGGCGCTGAATCCATTTTTGCAATAAAAAAAATGCAATTTGAACAATGAAAAATTGTGATTTCAACACAGATTCATCACCAAATTTTGACAAAAATGACCATAAAATCCAAAAGGTAGAATGATTAGCTAACTCCTCATGATAACTCTAGAAAGTGCATACATTGATCATGTGATATACAATTCTTGACTTAGCCTCTTTGCCATGTGGTTGAATGAGGTTTCCAAATAAAATCCCCAGGACTCTTTATTTAACATACACATAAAACCTTGATCCAGGAATATTCCTTCCTTCATTCTTCTCATGATTTCCCCCTTTTTCTCTCTAGTTGTGATGAACAACATGTCAAGATCATTCTTGTAACAAGTCAAAGTGATGGTTTTTATGCATTGGATTAAAAACCCTAATCCCGAATTTAATTGAATCAAATTTATATGCTAGTTAGCGTTACTGCTTAAAAGGTTATGCCGATAGTTCATCGGCTTAACGACATAATTTTTTTTCCTTATTTTCCACCAAAAAATGGTGGTTTGTCAATATTTCCATAGACAATCTTGACAGACTTCAAATCAATCAAAACTTGGCTTTATGAGTGATGAATAATACTTCACATCACATCATAACACTAGTACAAAATGAGAAATTAATGACTAAAATTCGACTATAAACGACTATTTTTGAGTTGGTGACTAAAAGTATCCGATTTCCACTATATTATCTCTAGTCGTATTTCACTAGTCATTAATTGGTTGACTTATTAGTCATTGATTTAGTCATTGATAGTCACTGATTAAGTCATTGATTTAGTCATTGATACTCACTGATTTAGTCATTGATACTCATTGATTTAGTCATTGATTTAGTCATTGATTGTCACAATTAATGATCACATATACGACTAAATAAACTACTAGATGATAACATATTAATGACTAAGTTAAATACGACTAAAATTTAGTCGCGCTATAAGATATTGGAAATTAGCTACTAATAGTCGTATTTATGTGAATTTAGTCGTTTTATTAGTCATGAATTTATGATAGGGTATGGAGGAATTGAACCACCAATCTCTTGCCTATAATTAGGCAAGTGCTCTACCATTGAGCTAGCACCCTTTAAGAATTTTTTATTGCTTGACAATGATGATATTCAAAGAAATTTTGCATGGGAACAAAATGAATGTCAAACATATTCAAGAATAATAGAATATAGATGAAGGTTCAATACATATGCAACAAAATTTTCAAATAAATACATGATAGGCATGAGTATTTATATGCTTGCAAAATACAAACTTCTATATACAATTCACTTGGCCATAAAAAATTGCGAGTTCATCTACAGTGTTGATTTCAAAGCAATGAATGGACAAGGTATATAGTTACAACACTCTATCACGACCTGAAAAAACCAATATTTTCCCAATGTTATATCAGCTATGCCCAATAAAATATACAATAGGAACGTGTCTCAAACCAACAAGATTACCAATAGTTGCAACATGTAATTTGAATTATGTATCACCACTTAACTTTATCATAAAACAACAACATCATAGAAAAAGTATAATCTCAATCAGATTCATTAGGATTTGCCGGCACAGGTTTACACCATTACACACAATTAAAATTAGGGAGTCAAACAAACATTTAACATCACAATTGTATAATATAGGCGCTTGTTAAAGGTTGGAAAACATCATAAAAAAAAAGTGCACCTGTTCTTTATCTCAGCAACCATGGTCATGAAAGCCTGCTCCACATTTGTTGCATTCTTCACACTTGTCTCCAAAAATGGAATGCCAATCTCATCAGCAAATGCCTTGAAGAACAAAATACATGAAGCATGTCAAGAAAATTGTAGACTGAAAAGTAACAAAAAAACTAACCCTTGAGATTAATAAAAAAGAATCTACAAGCCAAGTCAACAAACTTAAGACCACAAACTGCCATAGTGTTGCAATTAACAAAAAACAGAGCACCAACAACTTCAAGGCACACTCATATTTAAATCCTCATCAAGTCAAAGATGATGGTGCATACAGTGAAACACATAGCAGTGCACATGATGCCAAAGCTACTCAGCATTTAACATTACCTTGGTTGTATCATAATCAACAGCTTTATTAGCAGTCAAATCACATTTGTTTCCAACAAGCAACTTGTTGACATTCTCACTCGCATAGTGATCAATCTCATTCAACCATTGTTTCACATTATTGAAACTCTCCTAATCAATAACATCATAAACAAGCTGCCAACAGAAGAAAAATATCATTATAAAGCCATAAATTTAAATAAATAATGGAGTATACCAAGGATACCAACAATCAACAGCTACTCAACATTTAACATTACCTTGGCTGTATCATAATCAACAGCTTTATTAGCAATCAAATCACATTTGTTTCCAACAAGCAACTTGTTGGCATTCTCACTCGCATAGCGATCAATCTCATTCAACCATTGCTTATATCTAACTGAATCTTGTCTGCAATATTTCATTTCATATATGTCAGTTACTTTCCATCATCTATGTTCTATTGTCCCTGTTTGTTGCATCTGCATCTATGGGTCATTGCTGAACTGATAAAGTTACAAACTTCCTTGATGAGTCTTTTACTAGGGGTTCTGTTAATTTCAATTCCCGCAATTCTTTCTACATTTTTCATGCAATAGCCTATTGACAAATACCATGTATCTCGATGATAACCAGGAAATGCAACAAGAAGCAGTTCCTTTAGCAACATAATCAAAGTATAATTTAGCACGATTTACTACTGAAACTGAAGGTATGTTTTACTGGGAAACAATAATATCGATCTTGGTAAAATTAATAAAATGCTTCCACTCTAAGTAATAGGTCAATCGGGATTTTGAACAGTTTAAAGTCACTGTAGTCATTAACTGATCATATGCACAGTCTAGATTTATGAATATAGGTATGTTTAGTGAAGCTTCTGCTGTGTGTCAGATGTTCCATCCGGAATTGCTGACTCTACTGTTGAAAAGCACAGTAATTCAAAGCATGCTTCCTTCAAAATATAGGCTATGAAGGTGTCTGATTGTATTGAGCTTGCACAGTTCGGGAATATTGAAGCAGATTGTAGAAATGCTTCTTTGAAGGGATGCTCAATTAAGGAAGAGTTGGATGTGTTAATGGAAAGAGATATTGTTGGTTCAAGTTTGGTAGGAGATCAAGAAAAAAATTGTAACGATAAGATACCAAAAGAGTCTAGTAGGAAGTAAGCAAGTGCTCATGCTTAAATTATAAATTGTCTTACTATAGAGTTTTGTATCATCCTCAATCAGTGTTGTTCTATATTTTAATGTGAAATGTAATCCTTTGGTATTTTGACCCATTGATGTTTGGAGAACAATAGATTGTTTCAAAGACATTGAAACTTCTATCACCAACATGCAAATGTGGCAAGGAGGCACCCAAGTACTATGTGCATCCCTACATACAGCAGAAGATTCTGCAGATCCAAAAGGGGGGTTTGGTCCTTTCAAAAGGAGACCAAAGAACCTACTATAGTGGTAGAGTCTGCATTTATTTCTTTTGCCATTTCATTTTTCTTTTAACAATATCATCTTTGAAATGCTGCTTATTGAGATTTTTCTTTCTTGGATTCGTGTTTTTGGAGGAGATCATCCAGAAGGAGATGAAGTAACCACTGAAAATTGCTTTCATGGAATGCTAGATACCGAGGAAAAAATGGATGCTTCTTTTATCTCTCCCAATATTGAAATGATCTCAAAAATTCTCAATGGAAGCAACTCTCTGAGGCAAGGGATACAGAGGTTTTGAATATGGCACCAGAAGATGAATTAGAAGGAGAAATTCTATTCTTGCCAAAACAACCTGCTTGAAAATGCAAGGGAAAATTGTTGCTGTTGTTGTAGAGCTGCACTTGCAAATGAAGCATCCAAGGTTGATCCTTAAGGGGGAAACATATAGGAACAACTTGAGCCTACAACGTTGTCTCCACTTGTTAATTAGAAAGAGGAAACCGGGTATACTCTGGAAGGTCTGGTCTCAGGATTATATCTTGCCTGGATAGATTCAATGGGAGGCTTTAGAGTAATTGGACTTAAAGTGCCTTTACTCTTCCTATGAATTATAGCTCTCAAGGATTTATTACACCCATAGGTGTTTAGATATTATCTGAGATTTTGGACTTCCTTGAGTGGATCAACAAGATTAACATGAGTGTAACAAGTGTATAGTAGGGATTCATTTCATGGTTGTCATATCTTGTTATGCTCAAATGCATCTTGATTAAGATTTAAATAAGTTTGATATAAGGTGTGGTTAAGAAAATGGGTATGTTTATTAAATAGTATTTTTTTTATGTGTATATTAATTAATTTAATGTTTTTGTTAGTTTAATGTTTAGCCTTTGTTTAATAACCATTCATCTCCAAAAAACTAAGTGGTTGACTACACCAATCGGTGTTCAGGGGCCACTTTACTTGTGGGTGTGCTATTGGGGGAAGCACCTCAAGGCAACAATACCTCAACGCACAGTTTAAATCAACAAGAAACACGTTGATGGAGGTTAAACAATCTTTAGATAGCAGAAGATGCTTTCAAACCTTTTGGTTCTGGTGGTTGCAAACTCTTGTCGTGTCACTTTCCTATGGATAGGTATATTTCACACATAGGAGCGATGAGGTGTGGTTAGAAGTCGATATTATGTGTAAGTATGATGCTCTCAATACTAGTCGATATCATGCACAAAGAAATTTCAAACAAAGAAATTATAGTTATTTACATACAAGACTGAGAAGTACCATTGTTGTTGCTTCATTCTCTTCAGAGCTAATATGCTATCATATCCATCTCCCAAAGAGAAATCAATCACAAAGAATTATGATAAAAGGAAATCAGATTCTAAAGAAAACGTTGCAAACTAGGTCAATGGAAAAATATGCAATCTTCAACGAATCTTGGTGCAACTCTTCTTTGTGGCAAGGAAACTATAATACGCACTCACCAAGTACAATTCATGTAAACACGACCTTCCAATGCACTAAAACTCCAAAGTAGTCACGAGTTATATGCCAGTGTTGAAAATGCATGCCTCCTCAGTAAAATAATATATTATTAAATCCAACCCTTGTTTTGGTGAGAAATTGGTTTCTCTTACAAAAAAAGCAAGCACATAGATATGCATTAATGCAAAACAGCCATTGCAATAGTTCAGTGAAAACAAAATATAGTAATATAGTACAATATCCAATAGGTAACACAGATATCTTCCCCAAAATTGAACTACAATTTAGACACAATCCAAAATTCTAAAGATGAAACAAGTGAAGACAGTTGAGATAAACATTTACCGCCAAATCCGTAAGCACTATATCCATGGATGTGACCATCTTTCTCCATGCATTCTCAATATAAGTGACGCCATTTCTGATGATATTCTCCATAAATATCTTCAAGACTTACTGTCTGGGTTGTTCAGTTCACTATCTACTTATTGGAGAGATCGGTCTCCTTAAAACTATATTGTTCGATTCCATGATGAAGAATTGGTTATAATTCGGGTAGCTAGCGAGAGATGGTCACATTTGAGCGATGATATCCAAGCAAGATGTGAAATTCAGGGGTGCTCCAAAGTGTAGCGCATGTGATAAATAGGAATAGAGGAAGGGAGGTCGATTGAAGGCAGTTTTCTCTCTAGCTATAAAGAGGTTGATCCAACGGGGCAAGTGCCTACTATATGACATTTGACATCTATATCTAATTGGTAATCCGTGTCCATTGCTCGAGACAACTGAAAACCTGTCGCCCTTAATTTATTCAGAGCCAGCTTGGAATGGGAAGCAAATTGAACCCTTTAATATTTCTATCGCTCCCAGTTTACATAAATAATTTCCCAATAAATTCCATATACATTCTTATCAAGTCAGGAGTATCTGTAATATGCAACATGTTTCGGTGGAGTAGTTGGACAGAACCAAATGCTAACTATTGGGCAGGTGAACAGAAAATGTGTCCTATTGAACTTACTGCTCTTCATAACAACCTTCCTCTCTTTATTATTTCTGCATGGATGTGTTTGTGCTTTACCAGTTGCAGTATGTAAACTTCTAGGATAGGAGGACCAATCTGATCAAGGTGATGTAATCACTGCGAAGATATTAGATGTGGAGAAATTTGAATAGTTGAAAATGGGATCATATTTTGGAGTGGCTGCAGCATCTGCAAACCCTCCAAAGTTCATTCACCTTTGCTACAAGCCTCCAACTGGAGATGTTAAGACACACGCCAATAATTTGTAGATCTAATAGTTGTTATAATATAGCGCAACATCCTATTACAACACCTTTATAGATAAATTCACTAATGTCGGGATTACAAGGTCATCATCATCCCGCTCTTCCAAATGTCAAAAATCCATGCAGTGATTTAATGATCTGGAAAAGTAGGCTATCAAGATCTTTAAAATATTCTAAGCAATAATATGCTTAAGATTTCTACCGTAAACATATATGGTACATACTGGAAAGAGTTTCAAAATAGAAGCTACTCTATTAAGTGCACCACTACAGTTTAAGATTAGTAAATTTATTATTACGCGCAAGATCCCGGGTTCCCCAAAACTTCAACAGAAAAATAAACATGTATACAAATAAAACTTAGGGAAAACTTACAGAATTTAAATGAACCTACTTTAGTATGTACAATGGTCGACTTGATCTTACTCCATTAAATTTTTTAAGTGCTACCCATTAGCAAGAAGATCCAACATTTTTCCACCCAGCTCAAACCTCCCAAAATAATTCTTATTTTTAGCTGAATGAATGATGTGAGGGTCCAACCATGGGTAATCGCACTTCCCATGTTTTTTTTCTATGCATTCCTCTTGTCCCATAGCAAGACCAGGCCCCCTTCACTAAATGCCATGTCTCTAGCTTTCCTATAAAAGGTTTTCTTCGTGTCTTGATATTGATGGGCCTTTACTTAAATAATTTGTAAAAAATAGCTCTGCAAATCGTTGGGTTCTTCCACCATATATTGAAACAAATTGGCCACTAGAATCTCTAACTATAAAGGAAAAACTACATAAACCCCTTACACTAGCCGGAAAGGAGAGATACAAGTTTGTGCATCGTTTAGTTGCAGTAAAAACAAGTACAGGGAATGGAAAAATGAACTTGGAATGGAAGGCCCAACTTTTATAGGAGACAAAAACTACTGCAGTGAAAATTAAGTCAGTAGGAAACATATATTGGTAAACATAAGGAAATTAATATATACCATTCAAGCACAGGTCCGCAGTAGGAAACCTCGACATCGAAGCCTTAGGTCCGCCGCCTTCACTTACTTGAAGAGAAACCACCGCTTCCACTTATAAAGAAGATCTGCAGCCTTCTCCACACCAAAACACTGTTGTGTATCCCTAACACCACCGCTTCCATGTATGATCTGTTAGAGCTGTCAATAAAGGGTTTCTGCCACTGCTTCCAAGAAAGGCATGTCTCCGCCTCCAAAACTCAATGCTGAAGAAGAATGCTCACCTCAGGAGCCCGCAAAACTCACAGAAGAAACGAAAGGAGGAAGGTGGGTAGTTATGGCGGAGGTTTCCTTAAACGTCTGTCAAAACCTTCTTGTTGTTGCAGAGCTCAATACCCTAGTTGCCTAGCCTCCTTAATGAATTCCCTAGTTTGATCAATGGAATGGATGTTTATGTTCCATATGAACTGGTTGGAAGGAGGGATAAAAACCCTATTCATGGTGCCAAAATTTTGAAAAAATCATTCTCCACACAATGCTAAAATTTGTGGTGCCAAAAACCTTATCCTAGAGTTCAAAGTAATTAGTTGTATAGTATGAGTTCACAGTAATTAGTTGTATAGCATGATTAATTGCTTCTAAAAATAAATTAATTGATTTTGATTGTTTGTTGTGTATATATATATATATATGGTTGATTTGGTTTATATATAAAGTTGAATAACTATATTATATTTTGTTTTTAAATGTTTATATTAGAATAAAATAATTATATTATATTAATATTATATATGCTATATTATAACTATAACTATAATTACATCAATATGATTCAAATAAATATGGAGTCTTTCCCATAGGCCCAAAGTAACTAAATGTTGGATTATCCAATGAGGTGATGCCATCAAATAGGTTCTTGCCTGTTTTAGGGGCTATGGACAACATATTGTAGTTGTGAGGAAAATCCATCTTTAGGCAATTAAAGACAAGCTATAAGAACTAAATTAAAACCTATATTCTTCACCTTGTTATGAGTTGTGAGCTCAAACTACCAAACTCAATCACTTTCTTAAGATCGATGAAATGAGATGTGCCAGAGGAGGTCAACTCTGTGCCCATTTTCTTTCGCCAAAGCTTAGGCATAGGGAAACCAATGAAGTTTTTAAAAAATTGGCTATTAAAAAAACATGTCCAAATATAGTGACCATAAAATGCAAAAGATGTTGCATCAAAATGTTATAAGAGATTGAAAAGGAGTTCAGAACTCAATATAAGGATTTCTTTGAAACCCAGTGCCTCATTAGTAAGAGGAAGGTAGCCATGCAAATGTGTTTAGACATGGTCCCACATAAACTATTGCAAGATCATGAGAGGCACATGATCAAGAATGCTCTTGACAAGATAAATTTGACCTTAATGGAGATGGTTGACAATAATTCCCGAAGAATTAATAGATCCCCTAGTGAGTTCTATAAATCCACACGAGACTTTACAGGTCTTAACTTACTTCAAAGTTGGTAAGGAAGCCTTACTGAAATTCAACGGGGAACATACTAATATAGGGTTTATGTGTCATTCCTAATCCTAGAGATCATATACTTTAACAAGCGTGAGGCTTAAAACTCAACTCAATGTATCATACAAAATATTAATGAAGAACATGGCCATTACAATTAAAAAATCCCCTTGGTTTTTATTTGGCTCGAATGAACTAGATACATATGTGGCCACTTCATCATAGACAACATTAGTATTGTATATGAAATGATGTAGTGGGAAAGATATTATTGTTTGGTAGGGGATGGAGTGGTAAAGATGCCTTGGTTAATTGTATGATAATGAGACCAATTGGTTTGATTCTTGGACATTCCATCTGGAAGAAATAAAATGTTTGTCTTGCGATTCTTGGCCTGGGTTTTAAGAGCTTTCATGGGTATGCTCAGGAAATGCATGTTGTCACCCAAAGGAGCTCGACTCCGCTTGGAAGCTTCGATCATCCTCAAAGGTTCCTCCAACAGGTTGTAATTTGATTTATTTATTTTTTTAAGAAAAAAAATGCTTCCTATTCAGATAACAATTAGACTTGTATGTATGAACTGACATGCAATGTAACAATAATTGAGGATTGGGTGAAAGGCTGAGACCTGATACTAGCCAATTTTCATCAAAATGGGAAAGGGGGACTGTTTGACAGACAAGCCACTCGAGCTGACATGAGCCAGATATCCCTAGCTCAATGCGAGTCTAGAACAAATAAGACAGGCTACGAATGGATTTCCTAGATCTACTTAAGGATCGAGTACTAGATGTCTTACCTTTCACTTTGCAATCCTTTCTCCCAAATGCTGCTCCACATCTCACGGTCGTCAGATCCAAGCTGCAAGACCTGTCAAGACAAGAAACAAGAGAAACAAGTAAAGGGAATCTATACAATAAGAGATCTAAGTGAACAATTAAGCAGGTAGACTACTCAATATCATTACACACACGAACAATATTGGTGGAAAGAATTTGTATACTGTAAAAATAGGGAAGTACATAGCAGAGATATAGAACTACAACCAAGGCTTAACGCTGCAGCCCTTCTCCAACAAAGCCATTTTCCATTTCCTCCTAAGGAAGCTTGAGTCTCTCAAGGATGAGTAGAGATCTCTCAAGAGTGATTTCACTAGCATGTAGATACCATAGACTTCCTTCCTTTGGAGAGGGGTAGAGATTCTCTTACATAGGACTAAGTGGATAGGGTATGGATAGGATAGGTTGAGATATGGTAGGAGAGAGATAGGGGATCCTCCCAAGGTGTTAGGAACCAAGTACCAACTCCCCTAGAGGTCAGGGATAGGGTCCTAAGTCAACAAGTTTCGAGAAGAAGCTCGAAGAAGCTATTTTTTCCCATTAACTGACTTCGCTGCACCCTATAATGAAGCAAGCTGCGATGTCGCATGTTGCACGAGTGCAACCTTCGAAGACCTCTCAAAACCTAGTACAACTGGGTACAAATCCTCCCAGTTTAATTACTTAGTCAAGATATCTTCAGGGGTGTGTACATTGAATATCATGATGAGTAGATTTTGGGTGTAACAGAATGCCCCCCAAAGCATGAAGCTGTTGAAGATAGAAAAATGAAGTGCTTTCACAGAAGAAATGGCAATAGACTTGTCGGACAAAGGACACTACTATAGTACAATTGACTCTGAACTGACAATCTCATATGATGCACAACATGGCTACCGACCAATACAATGTAGATCCATGGTAGTAATGACTGACTGAACACAATCATGGCTACTAGACACAAGCGTAGATCCATGATGAGATGATAACATAGCCACAACCAATACAAATGTGGATCCATGTGATATGACTCAATACAAACTCCATTGCAACCTGGGTAAAGAATGACTTCCTAGGGTCTTCAAGCTGAACCCGCAATGATATGAATCTATCCATGTGATTACAAATGTCTTGACGTCGAACATGGTAGAAACCACTTGATTACCGGTCATTGATGTAGACCGTTAACAAGTGCGAGGGAGATCACCATTAATGTCAATGATTCCCAAGGTATCACAGTACATATCATCAAGCGTGAATAAATGAGTTGAAGTTGAACGCAAGATGAAATCTTTCAATCAAGAGTCAATGATGGAAACTCATGTTGAAAGCGAGGTAACCTACCATTGAGGCATGCAGGTCCAAGGTACTTGGTTGGTTTCTAGATTCAATCCTCTGATGACGAGTTGATGTCGACAAGGATGAATCCGTTGAAGGAGGGCCATGATGAATCCCCCATCAATCTACACGAAACACGACAAAAGATGTGTAGAGTAGGTCGGATGGTACAGTAAAATGCAAGACTAATTCAAAGTAGACTAACATGGTGGCGGGTGTACTGACTGCAGATGATAAATGGTAGACGTGTTCTTGAACATGGGCATGGCGTGACTTGGCAGTATTGACATAATGAGTATGACATAAAATTCTAATGCAACTGATGATGGAAGCTTTCTTTGAATGACTCAAAGGAGTAGCAGGACTCAGAAAGTAAGCGGGGACTCATAGACAAACAGATGACCCAAGTACTATATGCAAGTGTAGATGAGTGCCATGTTCAAGAACGACTAGGTACTACCACTGACAAAAGTGTAACTATAAATGCTTTCCTTTTTCCCCATCATGAATGATGAGTGCCTCATGTTTTTTTTACGAGCTTGATGAGGGTAACCAGATGCTTGGTATAGCTCATCTCATAGATGAGTCCAATCCCAAATATTTTTCGAACCTAGGATAGGAGGGGTTCGTCCCATGGCGGGCCCTTCAATGTGAAAATTTAACGAGTCCATAGAAGGTAAACTCGGTTGTCATTTCATGTTTAGAGAGTCTGAAAAGAACTAAAGAAGACTCCAATGGTCCTTTTTCGTAAAGTTAGTCTCATAGCCAGAAAAACGGGTAAAACAACGTGGGAGAGGACTCTTCCAATCATGATCGGCTGGAGTATACCTTTTTCGTAATTAGTTCCTCCTGGTCTGAAAAAGGGGTAAAATATCACTAGGAAGACGACCATTCAAATACTTTAACAAGCATGAATGTGACAAGTTCGCTTGGCAATCTTTTCATTTTTTGAGAGCCTGGAAAGAGCTTAATGATAGACTCCGGGGGGTGTCCTTTTCCATAGGATTTTAACGAGACTGGAAAAGTGATAAATCACAACTCGATACTTATTCTCATAGTTTCAAGAGAACGAGAACAAACGAAGAGTGAGCTCATCGTCACGCAATAACTACAATCTAACTGTTGTAAAAATAATGGCAAAACATTCAAAGGAGCATTCATACCTGACATGACCGTTGTGACGCGAGGAATGGCATGAAAGATCGCTTACAACTCTTGCATACTTGGAAATTATGTCAAATAGCCAAATAATATCCCAAATACGATAAAAATGATCAAAACTATGGCAAATGATCCTAGAGCATCAAATATTTGAAAAAGGAATATTCTTTTTCATTTATAAATAGAAAAATGGGCCAAAAATAGTCACCATTGTTTCATTTTCCAATTTGGGAGCAGAAGTGCCAACTTGGAGCCAAAACTTCCTTTGCTGATTCTAGGAGCTACGAGCTACCATTTCACCCACCGTCTAGAGTAGGTAAGCCTAAAATTCATCCAACAACTTTCTAGTGGATTAGATTTTGATTTTAGGTTCAAATTTTGGGTTTTTTGGTGAATTCATGGAGGGTTATTGCGCCTTCGGCTCGTCGCAGTTTTCTCTTTCGGGAATTGTGACGAGACCGACTTGACGCAAATCCTGAATTCATGAGGTGCGACGTCATCGCACTGTGTGCAAAATCATAGTGCGATGACGGAGATGCATTTCCCAAACATCAAATTAAACCCAAAAAGGAGAACTTGTTGTGGTTGAAGTAGAATCTAACAATGTTTAAATGCCCATTTTGACAGGTTTCTAGTAAGAAAACATGGTTTTAGAGTGGGGGGAAAGAGAACATGAGGTGGAAGACGTACAAGCTTCCAATGATCCAGAGTGCGTGAATGCTTCGAGAAACTGTGGTTTGCTCATGTTCTTTGACATTCAGGGGATGGGGTCCCAAATCCCTCTACTGTCACACATGCTCCGGTGTTGGGATGCGGCCCAACAATACTTTGTGATTGGTGAGCACATCTCATTATAGGTATTGAGGAAATCTATTTTCTTACTGGTTTGTCCCGAAGAGGGGACCCTGTAGCTCTCACTGGAACATGGGGTAGTGACTACTCTGTCGATGACATGGTGTCACAGCATTGTACTGCTCTTGCTCGATCTTCCAGTGGGAAGATTCCTATTAGGGATGTTGTAGATCGCTGAATGTGTACCATATTGTTCACGATTACTAGAGTGGCAAGGAGCCAAGCCCCACACATGTCCACTCGGACTCAGATGCTTTATGCAGAGGACTGTATGCCCCCCCATATCTTCAACTGGTGTGAGGGTCTCGTCGCAAACGTCTGATCTCAACTGACTAAGTGTCGGTGGGGAGAGCTCAAGCAGTTTGGATATGGATCGATCATGGTATCATTCCTCTTGGAGCGGATCCCCCTCTTGCAACCACAGGTACAACTGGATGATAGGGAGCCTAGAGATCCCCACATGCTCAGATGGGCAGAGGTGATGGCCCGCCATGGCGGGGGTCCTATCATCAGCTTTGGTAGCAAGTTCTTCAGCTGGCTAGAAGGCCAGTTACTCATGGTTGTGGACTACCCATATGGTGGTACGGATTATAGAGAGGATCCTGACTTGGTGCTACCCGAGGGTGCAGCATGGGGAGACATGGGTAAGAACAAAAAACTTTGTATTTTTCAGTTTTGTATATTTATGATTTTTTTGATGCAGTGCTGACAAGTATATAACATGTGTTTGCAGATGTGGGCCTCGTACGGCACGTGGGAGCCTCTCTTCTGGCAAGCAGAGATAGAGGTGGGGAAGCAGTCGTGCCCCCAGGTGTTCATGCTGCCATCGTGGAGATGGAGGAGGTGTACAGGAACTTGTCCCAGCTGACAGTGGATGTTCCTGAGCCAGTAGTGGATGACTTACCGAGACTTATGCAGAGGTTTGGGTTTGGAGAGTCGGTACGCTTCAACGCCTTACTCCGCAAGGTAGCGAGGACTATGGATAGCTTCCTTACTCAGTGACAGAGAACTGTCCGTTGTGGGGGTGTACGGGCCAGGCGTCAGGCCTGATGACGTCATTATACTTGTACTGAGAGCTTAGAGGCCTCAGATTTTGTACTACTGAAAGCTACTAGGCTTCAGATTTTTGTAGAGATTCACTAAAAGCCTTCATGCTTCAGATTTTTGTACTAGCACTACTTTTGATTGTATATATATACAGACATTCTCGGCGATTTATACATTATGTGTTTTTAAAATGATGAATGATGTGATCTTGTTCATATGCTTTGCTTTTATACAGTACATTATTTACATGTCGTGAATGATTTTACATATTATGAGTATTATGTGTGTGTGATGTACCAATCCAGAATGAAGTTGGCCATTGAGTCAGCAACTGTGTTTAACTCTCGCGGAATGTGTAAGTATTGAATGGATTCAAATGACCTTTCCAGGAGACGTACTTGTCTGAAGAGACAGAGCAAGGTAGGATCACGGATAGCGTAGACCCGGTTGAGGTGGGAAACCACTAATTAAGAATCCATGTGGATGACAATGTGGTTCATACCCAAGGAAGTAGCATCGATAGAGTTCCAATTACCGCCATATACTCTGCGGCATTGTTGGTTGCAAATCCGAGGCAAATTCCTCCTGAGTTGATGAGCTCACCTGTTGGGGAATACAGTACCCAGGCTGCCGAGGCAAGGTTATGGGTATGTCGGCTGGCGCCGTTCACGAATCCATAGCACGTTGCCATCTGCACACACAGACATAACATGGTATAAGAAGTGGAAACAAGATCTAAAGACACTTAAAAATAAACATGTCACACCACGCAAAAAACACAAAAACACGCCATGTACATTATATACAAGAAAATCTATGCATGATAGGTTCAGGCATAATACCTCTTCAGGTAAAGCCCATTACAGGGTTCACCCAAAGAGATTATGTCATAGTATTCAAGCTCATAATCTCCCTTCTCCAAAACACGTTTGACAATGTAAGGTCCATGCCACTAGGACTCAAACTTTCCTGCTCCTAGTTTATCATGCCTCTGGTCGTATGTGAGGACCATGTCACCCTCGTTGAAGATATGGGGTTCTACTGACTTGTCATACAGAGCTTTGATGCATTTCTTGTGTGATTCGTTAGCAAGAGCAGCATCTCGATGGGACTTGTCAAGTTTTGCTAAGTACAGGAAACGTTCTTCCTCAGCAGTAGTGTTAGGGAGAAGTTCGACAACGATTTGTAGAGACGAAATTTCGCACTCTATAGGAAGGATAGCCTCCAATCCATACACCAATTGAAAAGGAGTAAAACCCGTGGCGGTTTTAACGGAAGTTCTGTAGGCCCATAATGCTGAAAATATCATATTATGCCAGTTGGACTTATGTGTCCCTACCATCCTTTGGACCATAGTTTTCAAGACCTTGTTAATGGCCTAGACCTGTCCATTGGACTACGGGTAGTAGGGTGTTGATTTTTCATGGTGAAAACCCAATCTATCGCTCAGCTCATCAACCATATGGTTCTTAAAGTGAGAACCATGATCGGTAACTATCGCCTGCGGAACTCAAAATCTTGATATTACATGATTGAACATGAAGAGTGCGGCAGTTTTGCCGTCGTTTTGGTATGTAGGCATTGCCTCGGCCCACTTTGTAAAGTAATCCACAACTACGATGATGTAACTATTCCCCCCCGCCGAGGTAGGCTTACAATGCATAAAATCGATGCCCCATTTTGCGAAGGGGCCCACGGCAATAACCAGGTGTAACGGGGTGGGATGGGTGCGCTTCTTCGTATGGAAGTGTTGACATGGAGGACATCTTTTTACGGCCTCAATACAGTCTTTGAAGATAGTAGGCCAATAATATCCTATGCGCAAAATCTTCTGGGTTGTATCCATCCTAGAGAGGTGACTGCCACATGCCCCAGCGTGACAGTCATTCAGAACGCGTTCAACCTAATCGTGAGTTAGACAACGTCGAAGAATTGAATCAACGCCATGGCAGTACAAAGTATCGCTTATGATCAGATAATACTTCGCATGGTGACATATTCTATGACGGTCATCATGAGACAATTGAGGATTGAAGCATTGGGTTTGAAGATATAATGAAATATCTCCATACCACTGATCAGTCATACTGATGAGAAACAATGATTCGTCTGGAAAAGAATAATTGTGCTCAACTTCTACATTAGGACGAGGAAGGTCACAAATAAGCTCAGCAAACACCAAAGACTTTTTAGATTTGGATTTCTCGAAAAGAAGGTCGAATTATTGTAGTATCACAATCCAGCGTGAATACTTGCCCCCAAGCACCTGACGTGTGAGTATGTGGTACATGGGGTTCGAGTCTGCGATGATGGTGGTGGTGCGGAGAAAGATATGGTGTCAAAACTTTTGGATGGCGATGACTGCCGCAAAAGAAAGTTTTTCGACATGTGAATATCTAGTTTCAGTGTCAGTGAGACCCTTACTTGCATAGTATATTACATGTTCCTGGGTGTTTTGATCCTCCTGTACCAAAACCATGGAGATATTGGTAGCAGAAGCAGTGAGATATAAGATGTAATCTCGGAAATAGTTTGGTGGTTGGATGACGGGGGCATGCATGATGGCATGTTTGATTCCGTGGAAATATTTTTGAGCTTGGTCATCCCAAATGAACGAGATGTCTTTCTTAAGCAGCTTCATATACCCCTAAGTCTTCTCCGCGAAGTTACAAACAAAACGCCTTAAATAAGTCGCCTTCCCTTGGAGACTTTGAAGTTCTGTCACATTTGTCGGAGGTGGTAGGTTGATAGTGGCCTCCATCTTTAAGGGATCGATACGGATCCCATCCTTCGAGAAAATAAACCCTATGAGGCGTCCAGACTCTACGCAGAAGATACACTTATGAGGATTCAGACGGATATGGTATCATCTTCATCTGAGGAAGATGGCTATCAGATGATCCATGTGGAACTCACGCTGCTTTGAATGAGCAGGGAGATCATCCAGGTAAGGTTCCACAAAATCCTTAATGTCATGGAAGGCATACAACATGGGCCGTTGGAACGTGGCGCCAGCATTTTTAAGGCTAAATGGGAGTTTGCGATATGAAAACGTCCCCCAAGGATAGATGAAAGCCATCTTATGTTGGTCGTCTAGGTTGATCTCAATCTGGTTGTAACCAGAAAAGCCATCCATGAATGAAAAGATGACGCTCCCAGCACAATTGTCAATGATCTGGTCGATGAATGGGATCGGGTAGTTGTCTTTTGGACAAGACTTGTTAAGGTCCCAATAATCGACATAGACGCAAATGGTGCCCTGCTTTTTGTTTGCAGGCACGACGTTTGAGACCCAATCCATCAACGGGACAGGATACCTGAAGCCAGCCTTTAAGAGCTTTTAAATCTCTGCCTTGATTCCTGCAGTCTTCTGGGGGTGTACTGGTTGCAACTTTTGACGTACAGGTTTGATGTTGGGATAGGTTTTTATTTCGCGAGAAACAATCACAGGGTCTATCCCAGGCATCTCCTCATATGACCAAGCGAACACGTCTCGAAATCGCTTGAATAAGGCCGTACCAATAGCTATTTCTTTAGGGGAACACTTCTGGCCTATGCGAATGTGTTCCACTACACCAGGTTTTACCGAAATGTCTACCAAAGTGGTAGGCTCAATGTTGGCCAGGTTGCCCTCAGAATCTGAAAGACATGTAAGTATGGGAGAATGAGGGAACGGGTAGATATCCGGTGAAAAGATGGCACGAATGTTGTCCTTTATGTGTTCCAAAGGCGGAAGAAAAGATGACCTATGGTGGAGGTCATCCCACGGACCATCATCAACATTCATGACTTCCATGATGGACTCGTCTGAATGAAAAGTCTGTAGTAAGAGATCAAGGAGAGATGATGCCCATTGTAGAGAACAGGGTAGGGAAGCCAAAGTTAAGTGGTCCTCCGGTGCTGATTGGATAACCTTGTAAATACGTTCAGTGGGCGAAAGAGGCATCGCTTCTCCAATCAGGTGTGTTGTGGCTTTGTTTGGTACAAGCCAAGTATCAGTGGAGTGAGGTGAAATCTCTGAAGAGATCATGTTCACTGAGGCAACATGATTAGGGGGGTTCAAAGTGGGAAAAACGCCCATGAGAGAAGAATATTTCAAGAGGCCAACCCCTATAATCTCATATTGTTTTGATGTTTGTCCAATGGAAGGAACATGGTCACTAGGATGAGTAGTAGTGTCTGGTGTGCAAAAATCTAACTGGTCAACGGTAACAATTCGTCCTTGATGGGGGAATTGTACTACGTGGAAGACCGAAGAGGATACCGCTTGCATGGTGTAAAACCAGTTGCGACCAAGCAAGAGATTATAATCTATTGGGGTGGAGACCACTTCCACATTGATGGTTATGATCTTTCTGCCTAACTCGACTACGAGAGATTGTAAGAGCCCATGAGGTTGAAAGCCACATCCGTCGAATGCTTTCAACGTGGTAGGAGAACGATTCAATTCGGGAGAGCTCATGGCTCTCCAACAGGTGATCGACATGACGAAAGTAGAGGCACCTTCGTCCAAAAGCGTGTGATGGACAATTTTCCCAGCAATGTTTGCGGCTACTTGGAATGCGAGCTGATGGGAAATCCTTGGCTTGAAGTAGTCAAGTCGGAACATGATGGTATTCGAAGAATCAGGGTCAACTGTACCGATTGCTACAAGGAGAGTTTTGTTTTTATTAGGACAATCCTACAAAACTTCCAGCGTGGACATGGAACAAGGGGCTTGTGCCAAGTCTTCTACGATATTGTAGTTTTTTGCTACCCGAGCGTTAGGATTGAAAACAAATTTTCTAATTGTGTTCTTGGGCAGTCGCAATATCGAACCTAAGGAAGACTTCTCAATGGTGAGAGAAGTTGACGGTACAGTGACATCAGGTATAGAGTTGGAATCTTTTTCAGTATTACTTCCAACAGGTTCTTTTGAAGAGACCGGGTCATATGATCGCAAGCGAGTGTTCAAATTGATCATCTCATTACGTACCATGAGAACATGCACGGTATTGGATGGTTCTCCTGGGCTAAGGGAGTTTAAGCAATCATCTGTTGGTTTTGAGCGGGAAACGGGTCGTTGAGGACTGCGGGAGTGGGTTTACCCCTAAGAAACTTTTGGACTTCGTCTCTATGGGGACACTCTTTAGAGAAGTGATCATCTCCACATAGTAAACAAGGATACTTTAGTTTCTGTTTCTGTTTGGCGCCACCAGGAGTGCTCTTTTGTTCCTATTGGGCATAAGATTTCTTAGGTTTTCCCTTATTTTTCTTCTTACTGCTAGACTTCTGAGGTGAAGCTGATGAGACAAAATTCACTTCTTCAGTAGCAGTAGGAATGGATGACTTGGTGGTGCTAAGACTAGCCTGTGTTGGTAATGGGGACGAACCCTGGGGGTGCGAAGAACCAACAATTTGATGAGGAGGCTGGGTGTGAAGGGATCCAATGATGCCATCGGCTTGGGGTCTCTTGATCGGTTTCACGGGGTCGTTAGTGTCACGGGGTGCGTTGGGAAGAATATCAAATAATGTGCCAGATTGGGTATAAACTAAGTCTAGCACATGGGCGCGTGCGATGGCTTGTTCTTCAGTGACAGCACCTCCCATGGCAACATCTCGTGCTATGACAGGAATGAGGGACTTTGTAAACCTGTCTTCTAGGAGTTGGTCTGGAATAGGAGCTTTAATGAGACGACGTCTCCTTTGCCACTCATGAATATGATCAGAAATGTGAGTGGCAGTATTCTGATGGAGCGAGGGTAAAAGCTCGGTACCAGTTTCATACCCTATAGGTAGCTGGAAATGAGTTAAAAAGTTCATGACAAGAGAACCAAAATCAGGAAAAGAGTGGGGTGGTAGCTCGATATACCATTTGGTAGCCGAACCGGTGAGAGTCCTTTGAAACAATCTAAGATGGATCGAGTCGTCTATTAAGGAATTAGATGAACACCATAAATGGTATGTCATCACGTGGTTTTTAGGATCTTCACCCGGCTTACCATCAAATTTTGTGATATTAGATGGGAGTTTCACAAGAATAGGTGGCCAATTAGTTCTGTGGTAAATGGGATCGTTGGTTAAACGAGATAGGTCAGGTAGGTCCAAAGTAGCCAAAAAGGGAAGCTGTGGATTAGACTGTGTGTATTGATAGTATGGATAAGGCGTGTAAGGACTGGTATGACCGTAGGGCGTACCAGGAGAAAATTGGCCATAGGGGGGTGTGCCGCTCGGACCGTAAGGGGGTCAGCCACCATAAGGTGGTCCATTCCAATAAGGTGGGGGTCCACCTCCACCACCGGGAGGAGGTGGAGGTCCGCTGCCACCACCGGGAGGAGGTGGGGGTCCATAACCGTAATACGGTGGCTCGCCACCGCCTCCACCTGGAGGGGGTGGTGGACCACCTCTGCCGCTAGAGGGATGGGGGCCCCCACCACCTACGCCGCCGGAAGGATGAGGGTCTCCACCACCACCACCTCCACCATGATAATTGGATCCACCACCACCTCTTCCTGGAGGGGGTGGTGGACCACCTCCACTACCTAAAGGGAAATGTCCTCCTCCACCATAATAGGGTGGTCCTCCGTCGCCTCCGCCTGGGGGGGGGGTGGACCATTCCTGGCACCGCCGGAAGGGTGGGGGTTGTTGTTGGTAAAATGAGTTGGACCTCCGCCAGAAGGGAGAGGTCTTCCTCCTCCTAAGTTAGGTGGGGGCCCGTCACCTCTAGCTGGAGGTGGGGAGGGGCCAATCGGGGGTGGTGTCGCTTGAGGGATAGTTGGTTGGGGTCCATGCTATAAAACAGGCTGTTTCCCCCATAGAGTGTAGGGATTTCTAGGATAGGGTATCCCGTATGGTACGTTTCTAGGATTAGGTTGGCCCGGTACAAGGTTAATAGAACCTGGATATGCTTGACTCCATGAGGGTAGGGTTACATTGGATGGCCCCCCAACATGAGATAATCCCATGGTGGATGGTCTAGCGGGTTGGGGAGGTCCAACGGGAGGTCTGTTGGGGATTCCACCGCCTATGTTCTGGTTAGGAAACAAGGGTTTCACCTCAGACACAATAGGCTAACCACTATTCAAGGATTGAACCAACATAGGTTGTTGATTAGCTATCGTAGTAACAACGTTACCAATGAGATATTCCGGTGGAATGGAGTATCCTCCCCTCGAATTTTGAGGTGGGGGAGGAGTTGGTAAAGTAACTGTGGTAGTAACGGGTGTGTTGGATTGTTGTCCTTCAACTGGTTGGTTCACTTGGGGTGCAGGATTGGACTCTTGCTAGGGGTGACTAGTCTCATTAATGGTTAGGTTGTGGGGGGATGGTTCGGGTGAACCAAAATATAAAGAGTGACCTGGGATTGGTTGATAAGGGGGTAAAGATGGGTCTTCAACCCTTCTTTGGAGACTTGAATTCTGACACCTCTTAGCCATAGACCGAAAGTGAGCCAGTTGGTTGCGGTAATAGGCCAAAGGATCATTTGGAGAAGTCTCATTAGGCGGGGGTGCAATGGCAAAATGGGCCATTGGGTGACCGATAGAAGATGTCCAATAAGTTGTTGAAGGACCAACAGCTACTGTGGGGTTGTCCTCGGGTTGATTTATCCATTCCAATGATCCAGGTTCTTTTGGCATAATAGGAGAGAGGTCTTGCAAAGTGGGAACTTGTGATTCCTCATCCCGCGGGGGATGAGAGGCAGGTGAATTTGGAGGAGTATGTGGGAACAAATGTCCTACAATATTCAAATTGGGTTTTTCCACTTCTTGTGACCCGACCCTGGTTTGAGGATCCATCCTTGCCCTCTAAATTACCTCCTGATTAAGGGGATATTCGGGTGGTAAGTTTTGGATTCTGTGGGACCTTCTCCAAGGAAAGTCAGCTAGGGTGACTGAAACAAAAAGTTTCTCCTAAGGGTATTATACAAAAGAAAAGAAGTACAAAAAAACCTACTTGAGCTAAGGAAACAAGCAGACTTATGTGACATATTGGATTCAAAGTTTGGAACCTCACAGGATTATTAAGGCATCACAAACCACTATATACTCCAGGGTCCAACAATATGACGCGACAAGGAGGATTGGGACCGTACCCTTGCCTGCATACCCGATTACCTGGACAGTTTGTGCGTGTTAATCTCCCCGAGTGTTGTTCTCAGTGTATTTCTTTTCCAAGACAGCCAAATGGTTAACTCAGTTGGTTTCAGGAATCCTAGTGGTGTCTCCCGATATACTCAAGGTACGTGGGAGCTCAAATCCGCAGTGGTGCTATCTAATGCACAACCGTTCGGCAATAGACCTTTCGATATACTACCAAGTACGTGATACACCCTTCGATATACGCCAAGTATGGATTATGGTACTTGGTGGGTACGTGAAGGAGCTCGATATACCAATAAGTACGTGGAATACTACAATACCCTTGGGCTACAGTGATGGCGAATAACGACAGCTGCCACGCTTAATGATGGCGGAAGACGTCTCTAACTTACACACAAGTTTCTAAATATTTTACCCTAGTTCTACTGTTAATTTTATCTTGGACGGTTAGGTGAATGCATGAAGTGAGTACATAATTGGAAACATAATGCAAGCCCTAGCTACATGCGAAAAGTATGCTTTTCTTTCGATGAATGCTACCTATGGGAAGGAGAAATCTTCTTTTTCTTTCCAATGACTTTGCCAAAGCAATGCAATGCAACGCAATCGCAACTCTACGAAAAATGATACTGAAACATTCTTTTCCTTTTTCAATGAAACACAAAAAATCACAACACTACTAAACCAAATCACAACATTTTTTCCTTTTCTTTTTCTTTTCAAAGCAAAATGACACTAGGTAATGAAAAGAGAGGGTTCTAAGGTGGAGTATGCAAGCTTTTCAATTTCACTTTCAGTGATCTAAAAGCGATAAGAATTCAAAATGCATCTATCTTTCCTTAGTATGGAACTAACTTTGCAACAACTGAAACGTGCTTCGAGTCTTTCAAGAAGATGAACGATTCATAATTATAAAAAAAACGCAACTGATCACACATTCGTTCATTTGGAAAAATGCATGAGCAAAACATTCCAATGCACAAATTTTTTTCAACAATGTTTGAGAAATAATGGAAAGAAACACTTTTAACTTTTCAATGGATGCAACACAAGATTAGCTTGATAGCAACTACGCTTTCAGATGCAAATGACTGAAAATAAAACACTACTTGCAGCACTCAGTACTCAGAAAACTTGAGAAAAGACAAGCACTCAATTAGATTGGGAGACACCCAAGACTCAAAATCAGCCAATAGCAAGCAAACCAAGCAATCCAAGCTCAAAATAAATAATGAAAACGAGGTCTGGGAGCTAATCTAATGCAGTAACCAGATCAGTTAATGGAGAGGAGGGAATGCAAAGGTGAGCAGATGAAGGTGGAGGAGACAAAAGTATCCACCACTACCGGTTCTCAGACCTGTCCAAGATGGAACCCGAAACCAATCAAAACCAAGCCAAACAATCGACACACAAATCAAATATGGGATCTTTGGCTGGATCTTGCAAAATAGAGGGAGTTCATACAACAAACCAAAGCTTAGATCGAAATATGGAGAGGAAATGCCTGCATGTCAGATTTGACAAATCGACGCACCCTGTGTTTGTACACAATGCGACGTCGCAGTTTACCAGTGCAGGAAGTGCGACAATGTCGCATCCTACCAATGAAAGGACTATGACGAGTGAACACCAGGCAAAGAACAGAGACCAAGAAAGACACAGTGTCGCTCTGTTTTCACTAAATAGGTGCAATGGGCGAGATCTAAGTTCTGAAATGGATCAAATCTCCAAGCAATGAACCATGAAATGGTTTGGGAATGAATAGTATAAACTCAGAGGAAGTAGATTAGAGTCTTCAATGTGAAGATCTGATGGTGAATATCAACCTAAGAAGCAAGTGACAAATAAAAGGCTTGTGTCAAGCAGTCAACTGAAAATGACTCCCAAATTGACAACTATTAAGACAAAATGAACAATCCCCAGTATGGTCGCCCGATTTGTTGACAAACAATCCACTCGAGCGGACGCAAGCCAAATATCCCTAGCTCAATGCGAGTCTAAAACAAATAAGACAGGCTACGAATGCATTTCCTAGATCTACTTAAGGATTGAGTACTATATGTCTTACCTTTCACTTTGCAATCCTTTCTCCCGAATGCTACTCCACATCTCACGGTCGTCAGATCCAAGCTACAAGACTTGTCAAGACAAGAAACAAGAGAAACAAGTAAAGGGCATCTATACAATAAGAGATCTAAGTGAACAGTTAAGCAGGTAGACTACTCAATATCATTACACACATGAACAATATTGGTGGAAAGCATTTGTATTACTGTAAAAATAGGGAAGTATATAGCGGAGATATAGAACTACAACCAAGGCTTAACGCTGCAGCCCTTCTCCAACAAAGCCATTTGCTATTTCCTCCTAAGGAAGCTTGAGTCTCTCAAGGATGAGTAGAGATCTCTCAAGAGTGATTTCACCAACATGTAGACACCATAGACTTCCTTCCTTTGGAGAGGGGTAGAGCTTCTCTTATATAGGACTAAGTGGATAGGGTATGGATAGGATAGGTTGAGATATGGTAGGAGAGAGATAGGGGATCCTCCCAAGGTGTTAGGAACCGAGTACCAACTCCCCTAGAGGTCAAGGATAGGGTCCCAAGTCAGCAAGTTTCGAGAAGAAGCTCGAGGAAGCTATTTTTTCCCATTAACTGACTTCGTCACACCCTGTAATGAAGCAAGCTACGATGTCGCATGTTGCACAAGTGCAACCTGCGATGACCTCTCAAAACCTAGTACAACTGGGTACAAATCCTCCCAGGTTAATTACTTAGTCAAGATATCTTCAGGGGTGTGTACATTGAATCTCATGATGAGTAGATTTTGGGTGTAACAGGGACAAACAAATATTAGTTTCGTTTCCCTGTGCATTGAGTGCACTCTTTGTGAGCCTTCATGCAGGGCAGTCTAGACATAGCCTGGGAATTTGTATTTACAAGGGTTTTCCCTGCATTCCTAAGAATTTACAGGGTTTTTCTTTGTTTGGAGGTCTTATGTTTATTTTTCTTAAAGGTCAATCGAGTTCTCCACTACTGAGCCTTGGGATTAAAGATTCGTAGAGATTTTGGTACAAACGTTCATGGCTATTCAGCACCGATAAAGTTAGAAATCATAAGATATTGCATCACATAGATTTTAGGAAGGCTTGTGGGAAAAAAATAATGAACCTACATTCAAAAAATGGAGATGATGCAAGGGCATGGGCATAGGCCTCTGCCATGAACATTAGATGAAATACTAGGGGCTCTACTACCAAATGAAAAATATGAACAGAAGCAATCGGGGCAGATCATTCCCTCCAGATTTCCTCCATCTCTGAAGGATGACATCCCTAGATGTTATTATTATTGTATTTAATGGGTTTCTCAGAATTTAAAGTATGGTTTTCACGAGGTCTTCATTTTTAGCAACATATATCGTGTTTGAATTGAGAAAAAATACAAAACTTGCAAAGATGTAAATATGTGAATAAAATGCTTGGACCCTAGAATTCAAGTGCCCGCCATTGTTTGATGGGTTCGATCCTTCAACACTCCTATTCAGGGATTGAACTCGACATATCCTTCTTGGACCGTGGGCATGGAAATGTGAGGTTTTCAGAAAAATAGGGTTTTCTAATGTTTGTCGCTGCATGCCCTACAATACCAAGCTAAGGTAGGATAATCCAAAACCGGTGAAGAGGATAGAGAGAGGTATATTGATCTTATTAACACATGATAAATTAAAGTGTATTGTGCATTTATTTAAAATTGTTTTTTAGGTGTTTTTTCTAATTGTGAATAAGAACAAATGAATGGTATTTAGTTGTGTTAACGAAAATGAAATTCATGGCACATTCGTGTTTTGGCACACTTAATTTTTTAGGTGGTTTGGTTTTTATTTTTTTGGTATACTTCATTTTTTGAGGTGGTTAGGTTGTTTGTTTGTGTACCATGGTGATGAACATAAAAAGAAAAAAAAAGATGAATTCAATTTGTAGGTGTTAATATTTATTGTCATGGAAGATTTGCTATGGGTTAAGATAGATATTGTGATAGTCTATTGCGTGCATGGTGCCTTTAATAAATTGTTGTAATTGTACTCAAAATAGTATATGACATGGATTTCAATGAATATGTTGTTATCTTTGATATTCCATTTATATTGCATAAATGATTATGCAATAGATTTTTAAAGAGAAAATGGGGCACGCTCATGTCCATGAGTCCAAGATGAAGCGACATCATATGTACTATGTCCTACGATTCTAAAAACTTTAAATACATGTTGAAATAAACTTCTTCAACTTCACAAAGGCTATGATTTCTACTCAAAGTATCACAATCTATTGGGTTATGGAATCTTCAATTCAAATTTTGAGTAGCGGAGGGTACAAAGGAATATCATTGACGTTCACTTTAACTTGTGGATTTTTTGTTGGTTCATGGTGAACTTGCTATCATAAATGGTGGAGAAGAGAATAATATCAGTGCTCATGAATGTGATGAGAAAGGGTATGTTACTTTGTTATATGTTTGATAATATGTGTATTGGATGAATGTAGTGGTGAAATTGCAAGGTCAAAGGGTTTCATGGGAGTTCGAATGATTTTGTGGAAAGTGGTTTACGTAGAGAAATTTAATTTATGGTTAAATTGTGGTTGATCGGGGACCAATATGAGAGGAGAGCTATTGACACTTTGGCTTGTCCCTTTTTTTGCAAATTCTCAACATATTTCTTTACACCATATTGTTGGTGTCTCTAAACTTATAGCTGATTGGGAGAAAGGTTTGTGCTCTTTAAAGGTTATGGAGCTCTCATATTGGATGGCTCATGTTAATATTTTTCTCAAGGCCTTTCCTGATGTCTCTATCATGCATATTTTCAGGGAGTTCAATACTAGGAAAGTGTTAGGAAATAAAATACATAGTAAATATGAATACCTCATTAATAAGAATATGTTCACGATGAAGAGAGAGGACATGGGACAACAACTTGAGAGGTGGTTTCATATTTTTATGGTAAAAGTAAAAATAAAAAATGATATATATTATACTAGTATCTAGTAACTAATTCTAATTTTCTCGTGACTAGCTAGTCGTATTTATATTCCCGTGACTAAATTAGTCATTTATGTTGGTCATTTTTATTTTAGTCACTTGTTATCTAGTCATATATTTTATCCCACGACTAAATTAGTCATTTATCTTAGTTGTTTTTTGTTGGCCTATTTAAAATTGTTCAATTTTAGTCGTTTATCCCTTGAAAAGGCAGTGGTGACTAACTTTTTTAGTCGCCTAGTCACTTATCTCTCATTTTGTACTAGTGTAAGGGTTTAATCAACTTTTAATAAAATACTGATTTAGAAGGCATCCTTGTCAAATTAATGGTCCACTATTGTTGTCACCTTTGTCCAAGTGGGATTGGGATTAGGTCGTCTTCCTATCAAAATGTCATGTCCCCAACCCCTAAACCAAGACCAAGGACACCTAGGAACCCAAGGGGAAGCATGAATCAAGGTAATTCACAACAAAATAAAGGTAACTAAGTCTAGGTCAACATGCCAAAATCCAATAAAATAAAACAATCAGCCTTTTTAAAATGAATTGCATGAATACAATGTAGGTCATTACCTAATACACATGTTATCCAAGGTAAATGCATGCATGAAATGCAACCATATCTGCACAAGCTATTAAAATGATTTCAATAATGAAATATCATATCTATCACAACCATTTAAAATTTAAATTAATCAAGTCTACAAGCCACCATAAGCAATGTAAATAAATAGATCTATAGGCTGCCACAATCAACTATATTAACAGTGTTAAAGACCAGATCTACTCTCTTCCACCTAAAAAAATATTAGCATAAACAAAACCAAATATGAGGGCTTCCATCTACAACCATATAAACAAGAATAACATCATATCTCATGGCTATCACCTACAACCATACAAACCATAAGCAAACTAGCTCCAAGACCACATACATATTAGACATACAGTAAAAATACATATAATAAAATGCTCGTCACTGACTAGCAGCCATAGCCATGTCAACATAAAAAATTCAGATATGAAAGATGTCATTTATAGCCATATAAATTCAGAACTTATGACTGTCACCTATAGAATTACAACTCATAAGCAATCAGATCTATAAGAACATATATTTTTGAAAATGCAGTAAACAATCATATAATGAAATACTCATATCAATCATGGGAAACTAGCCTCAACAGGACAATGTTCCAACCTACCATAGACATGCCATGCTCATGTAGATTTTAACATGACAGTCACCCCTGATCTGAGTCCATAGATCCACAAGAGAGGTACTCTAAAACCAAAAGGTATGGTGCACTTATCTCAACACTGGGAACATTGCCATACAAAAACAACTATATTTCAATCATATAGAAAGCTTTTTCAGTGAAACAAAAAGTATTCCTTATTGGAAACATCAATCTAGACAAAATGGAATAAGTTTCACAATAAATAATTTCTTAGAAACATATGAACCAGAAGGTATGGATGTGTCGTTCTCAACACTGTGAGAAACCTTGCCACACCAAAATGACCATATCTTTGTCACACAAAAAGATTTTTTCAGTGAAAAAAAAATATTCCTTATTGGAAACATCTCTCAGGAAACAATGGAATAGGTTTCACAACCAAAACACAATCATAAATATATGATATAGGACATATGGTTGCGCCCTTTCCACACTCTCAAAAACCAATACACCTTTCTCCATCTAAACTTTCCATTCCATTTACACTACCTAGTGCAATGGGATTCCCTTCACCACATAGATCCATCAGGACATCACCATCCACCATTGGGATTCATGTGCATATATTCATACAAGGAGAAGCAATGGGATAAGGACTAATGTTGTATTGTGCATAGTCAATCTTCAATCCCCATTATAGGTTCTTCAAACCTCATTACAAGTCCTTCAATATTCTGAAATACAATGCATCTCCTCCTCGAGAGCATGTATTTCCAAAAACAAGAGATCATTCCACTACCCTGGAGAGATCCAAGGGAGAAGAAGAATGAAAGATATTCCCTTTCCAATCCTTCTATATCCATTTAGATTCCCAAGGAAGTAACTCCAATTCCAAGAGAGGTAACTCAAATTTATTGGGGGTTACTCAATTCATGAGAGGGAGGTTACAATTGGAGATTCCCTTTCCCAGAATAACAAAATTTTAAATAGAGAGGGAAGTTACACCTTTTCAAGGAGTGCATGATAAAATATCCAGTGAGCATGCACTAGCACATGAGGAGCATCATAAGAGGCTTGGAATAGCCAAGGATGGTGCACTAGCCAAGAGGTTCCCATTAAACATCAAGGAGGGTGTAATAGTACCTCCATAAACCAAAATAATAAAAAATAGGGTTTGACAAGTAATGTTAGGGAGAGAAACAACTCCTAGTCCCCAACCCATTGACATGTGGAATCCATGGACCCCATTATCGTTAGTTGTCCATGTTGAGCTATTTATTTAATTAAACAACAACAACAACAACAACAATAATGTCCAAAGTCCATAGTCTCAACACCTAGTTCCCAGTAATAAACAAAATAATAACATATGTATGGGGATTAACAACCAGGGAATTACACCCCCCGTTAAACAATGCATCATCCTTGATGCATACTTATTACATACATACCACAACACAAAATTTCAAAAAAAGATGAGGGTATGCTTCCCTCATAGCACCAGATCCCATGTAGCATCTTTAGGACTGAAATGGGTCCATCCATTGGACCTTTACCTTCCTGATTTATCGGTTCCTCAACATCATGAATTTTCTTCCCAATATGGAAATTGGTTGTACTGAAAAAAAATCCCCTTATGGTTCCACTTGGATCACATTCCAATCAATCACATGATTAGCATTGGGTATATACCTTTTCGACAAAGATAGATGAAATACATTATGCACTTTTATGCAAGCATGCAATGGGACCTATCCTAGCTAAGATCTCAAAGGGTCCTAAGTATCTTACATAATATACAAATAGTCTATAGCCCCATAGCTGTATCACACATTCCACATGAGCATTAGTAACTTTTAGATATGACTAACTACAACATAGATGCTAGTCCTTAACATAGTAATTACAAGCATCAAGCTATAAAAGCATATTCCAACCATTAACATTGACTCTTTAAAATCAATACAATCATCAAGACATATGCATTGCTATCATAGTGGCCAAGACTCATCCAATGATAACTCTTAGGAATATCATGTCCTTGCTAATCAAGTCAAGCTGAGCCACATAACACCATTCATTTTTTAGTCATTCCTTTACACAAGAAGGATGACCATCAAGCATTATTACAGGATTCAAGACTAGACTAACAAGCCACATAAACATTATCTATTTAGGATTATCATGGCCATATATGCTTTAGTATACATTCATGACCATTAGAACATCACCAATTATCATATACACCCATGATGCACATTGCCTTCATAGTACTATCATAACTTAAATGCATTTATGATGATGTACACCTATTCACATGATCATAATATAGATGTTGGCATGGGATAAGTCTGCAGGAAGTGTGGAAGCCGATAGGTGCGAAAGGTACAATCCGCGAAAGAAGGACCATTCGCAGAGTTCTAGGAAGCGCAAGAATAGTTGAATTAGTTAGAATTGGTCATGTGGACCATTTTGTAACCGCATAGTAGCATATAAATAGAGTAGGATTGTAAGCCTAAGGGCATCGATCCAGTTTTGATCAATCTTTCCATCTTTTGATCTACTTTGTATCCGCGACATGGTGTATTGACTGTTTCTACGAGGTTCATTCCGCAGGGTTTTAATGAATGCATGAGGATGTTCGATTATGGTTCCATTTCTGTCTCTGTCTTTATGCGATGATGAATGTGAATGCTTGAAACATGTTAGTATTGTGTGAGTTGAGTGATTACTGTTGATGCGAATAAGTAGGTTAAATATGTTGTTGCGAATGTTTACTATCTGTTGAATATTTTAATGATCTAATGTGCGGATGATAAGTTGGTAGTATGATGCGAAGGACATAACATTTGGTTTCTGTGATAGTGATATACGGGTGAAGCATATCCTCAACTCCACTACGGAAACTTGGTTCCTGCATCCCCCTTATCCATCTTGGGTGAGACTGCACTTGCTTCGCAAGTGTTGCTAGAAAGGGTTACACCTTTCTGGGCCGGTGTGTAAGGGAGTTTGGGTTGGTGTTTGTTGGAGACAGTGCGAAGTTAACCCCTGTCGAGAGACGGGAGGGTGCACATCAGGACCAGAAAGTGAATCACATACACAAAAGAAAAACAAGAAGGGAGATGCGAATGTCGGCACAAATTGGAGCATTTGATGTCGACTCCATCATTTTGGACCTGGGGTCAGATGTGAATATTCTGACCAAGAAAACATGGGAAACAATGGGGAAACCGCAGCTGGTTTGGTCACCAGTATAACTGCGATTAGAAAATTAGAGTAAGGTCACCCCACTTGGTCGAGTATGTCAACTTCCAGTCGAAATTGAGGGGCTCAGGACATATGTCGATTTCGACATCATAGCAATTATTGATAACATGAGTTCATATCTGGTACTGCTAGGGATAGACTAGGCATTGGAAAACCAAGCGATTATCAATTTCAAGAAGCGGACGATGTCATTTGAGAATCACGAGATGAGATTTATCGCACCTCTAGATCCTCTGGAAGGGCAGCGCTATGTTGAACTGGCCAGAGATGAGTTTGCGGGAGGATGGGATAGTTTGTATAACATATATGAGGATTATATTAATCTCACCGCAGATGGAGAAATGGGATGGCGCAGCGCCAGTTCGGCATCATCAGATTCAGACGAGACGCTTGAGAATTGGCAGAACTGGTTACACAAAGTATCATTTAGAATATGCACATGGAAAATGTAGTCACTGCGATGGGTAGACACAGAGGAATGTGTGCTACCTACGTATGAGGGACTGCCCAATTTGAGCAAGTTTCTCACTGAATTTGAAGATAAAGTGGCAGAGCCGCAATGTCTATTGGCCTTGGAGTAAGCCTTGAAGGCTACTCCTGCGTGCTGGTAGGCAGCGCACAAATCGAATATTACAACTTGGCCACTATGTCGATGCCTCATGGAGGTTCGGTTCAGTTCAGTGAAGCTACGGGGTATAGTAGTAAGAAATATGATGGTCACAGAGATCCGAAGGTACATCTAGACGCATGTCAACACCAATGGGGATCTTGAACGAAGCAGGAGTGGGTACATGCATTCGTACACACGTTGGATGAAGTCCCACGGAGTTGGTATGTCGCAACAGAACTGCGACATGAGACGAACTCTTGGGAACAGCTTACCATTGGCTTCAATCAATCGTTTTCTTTCTCAAATGAAAATCCCTTCAGCCATAGTGCACTATGTTGGGTCACGGATTTGTCCCTATTTTCATTACTTATTTCATCCATCTTCTTCCTATTATCACCCATTTATCATTCCATTTTCCATCCATTTGCTGTAACTGCTCGAGAAATGCCATATTAATCTTATTGATGCTTTAGTGGTTAATCATGATTATTTCCTTTATTTTTGATGAATTAAAGACTCTTATGCATAATTTTATTGATGATAGTTTATGGAGTGATTGTTCATATTAGCAGCTGTAGCAGCCATGGTTCAAGCCTCCAAAGTTGGCATGCTAGCACACGTCCACATGGATATTTCACAACATGGTTTCAGCTTATGATTAATTATGTGGATTTGTGATTTCAATTCATGCCCAAATCCAACATGGTAGCCTCCAGCTCATGATCAAATGACCTCAACCAAAAACGCGTGTCAGATAAGAACACAGTGATTCAGATCTCGATTTGTGGGCAGCTGGAGACAAATCTCGAAAATCCGGGACATGGGTGTTTTGCGCAACGGTCTCATTTACTTGACTCTTGAGGAAATATCCAAACGAAGCTACGGTTTGAGCTCTACAATTGGTTCTTTGAACGTTTATTTTCCAGATTTACTGTTGTGGCCGGTTTCAAAGTTATTAGCAGTTAAGGCTGTGTTCCAGCTGTTACAGATCACAAGTTGGGGTTCGGTTTCTCATTCTCATGAGAGAGTTTTATGTATAAATATGTAATCATGCTCATGTATTGAGAGGAAGAGAGAAAGCAATGTTATGTTGTAGGATTTGATCCAAACTCTGCTGTAATGATTCCATTTTGATAATACATGCTGGCAATTTCATGATCTAGAGTTGTAGACTTTCATTGTGGGGTTCCAACTTTGCTCAGTGGAGGAAGGGCCCTCTTCCCTGAGCAGATGTTGATAGTGTTGATTTTTATTGTGTAGATTTGTTTCTTATTTAATTCATGCTTTTATTCATTAGAGTTAGTTCATGCTTTCATTCAAAATATTTATCATAGTTGTTTTCCTGATTAAATTAATTTTGATAGATTGTTGGCCAACATAGCATTTCTTTCATATTTATGCAATTAGATCTTGCTTCATTAGATTTGATTTGGTCTGAAGTGTGATTAGATTTACAGTGTGGATTTATGAATAGGTTTGAGTTTGATTTATTTTCAAAAATGTGTGATCTAGTTTATAATCAGTTTTGATTTCATACCAATAGATAAACAGTGGCAGGTAGAAATTGTGTTTGCATAGATCTTGCACGATAGCTTTGAAATAAAAGACTTTCTCGGGTTGATAATTTATGTTTGGGAGTTTCAGCTGTTTAATTAATTAGACAATTAATCCGACCAACACACTATAGGTGATTTGCGAAAGGATATTTGAAGCGGTACCATCAGAACAACTGATGACACTTCAATGGAATGCGACACTCGAAATGTTGATGGAATGTTATAATGTCACAGGAGAGACGGAGGATGAGGATGATCCAAGAGATATATACGTGCCGGAATCAAAAGGTAGTCGCAGTGTCGAGGCACCAGAAATACCAACTGATAAATTTCAGCAACCGTTGAATATTAAGAAGGTGAACATTGGGTCGGAGGAGAACCCGATGTTCACAAGCATTGGTGACTACTAGGATGAGTCAATGATTGTGAAGATGACTGATTTGCTGCATGATTTTTAGGATCTGTTTCCAACGAAATTCTTAGAGATGAAAGGAATTTCTAGATACTTGGGCGAAATGAAGATTCCCCAGCGAAGCCAGTCAAGCAGCGGTTGTATTGATTGAATCCAAGATACAAGGAACAGGTGCAAGCTGAAATTGAAAGAATGCTAGAAGCCGACATTATAGAACTGGTGAAAGAATAGGAGTGGATCAGCCTAATGGTGGTCCAAGATAAGAAAATTGGCGAGGTGCGGATATGCGCCGATTTGCGGAAGCTGAATGATGCATGCCTACACGATCCTTTCCCAACACCATTCACGGATGAGGTACTCCAAAAAGTAGGAGGTCAAGAAATATATTCATTCACAGATGGGTTCTCCGGCTATCACCAGATCAAGATTGCGAAAGAAGACAGACACAAGACCACCTTTGTCACAGAGTGGGGATGCTTTCAGTACACAGTGATGCCATTTGGGTTGAATAACGCTCCCACAATTTTTTCAAGATTAGTGGTTGCGGCCTTCAAAGATTACATCAATAAATTTCTTGTTTTTTATATGGACGACTGGATAGTGTATGGGTTGGTTAAGGATCACATCGCAAACTTAAGGCTAATGTTGGAAGGATGTCGACAACACCAAATCTCATTGAACCTGAAGAAGTGCATCTTCTGTGCTCCGTTCGGAATTTTGTTGGGGCACATTTTCTGCAGGAAAGGAATGTTGGTAGACCCGGCGAAGATTGCAATCATTGTTGACCTCCCACCGCCTACAACGGTCAAAAAAATGAGAGCAATGTTGGGACATACAGGCTATTACAGGAAATTCATCCGAGGATATGCAACAATTATGGCACCAATGGAGAAGCTATTGAAGAAAGATGCCATGTTTGAGTGGAACGCAGAGTGTCAGAAGACTCTCGACATATTGAAAGTGAAGATGATCGCAACACCGATAATCACATTTCTGGATTGGACAAAGGACTTTCATGTCCACGTTGATGCGTCCTTAGTGGCACTAGGAATCACCTTGGCCCAACCAGGAATAGGCGACATCGACCACCCGATCGCCTTCACAAGTAGAAAGCTATCTACTGCGAAGAACAATTACACCACAACAGAGAGGGAGGGGCTAGCGATGGTTTAGGCCTTACATAAATTCCGTCATTACCTCTTAGGGGTCCACTTCAAAATTTTCACCGATCATTTTGCACTGAAATATTTGGTGAACAAGCCTGTGTTGGGGGGGAAGATCTGTCGTTGGTTGTTACTATTTCAGGAGTTTGATTTTGAAATAATTGTAAAGCCAAGACGATTGAATGCAGGACCAGATCACCTGTCAAGGATAGAATCTGGTGAGGAACCAAGGAGCATTGACGAAGGATTGTCGGATGCTCAATTATTTAGAGTTGGAATAGTCGACAACCATTATGAGCAAATCATCCAGTTTTTGGCGGTAGGGGAGGTGCTAGACGGGTTCACTACCAATCAGAAGAAGAAACTAGTTGTCAGGGTTGCAAACTTTCAGCTAATCGCAGGATAATTATACAAGATGGGACCAGATGAGATACTGCAACGATACGTCTTTCCGCACGAGTAGGAGAGGATTCTGTCAAAAGCTCATGACGGGATCGATGGGGGACATTACGGTGGACACACAACTACAAGGAAGATCCTTCGAGCAGGACTGTAGTGGACAACCATGCATGGAGATGCTGTGGACTATGTCAAAAGCTGCGACGTCTGTCAACAGATAAGGAAGCCATCACGAAGGGATGAAATGCCGTTGGAACCCCAAGTGACACTGCAGGCTTTTGACAAGTGGGCAATAGATTTTGTGGGACCCATCAACCCACCCGGGAAGAGAACAAGGTTGCGCTACATCATTACTGCGATAGACTATTTAAAGCGATGGGTGAAAGCTGCACCAGTGAGAGATTTTTCAGCTGCGACTGCAGCACAGTTCCTTTTTGACGATGTGGTCACTAGGTTTGGGTGCCCCAAAGTGCTCTTAAGTGACCAAGGGACTCATTTTGTTAACCAGACGATTACAACAATGATGGAAAAGTTTTAGATCCAGCACAAGAAGAGTACCCCTAACACCCTCAAGCAAATGGGACAATTGAGGCATTTAATAATATATTGGAGCATGCACTCACCAAATTATTCAATGTGAACCGCGATGATTGGGATTTGAAGATTCCGGTGATACTCTGGGCGTATCACACCACATGCAAATGATTGACCGGTCAGACTCCTTTCAAGCTCATTTACGAATAGGAAGCAGTTGTGTCGATGGAGTATATTGTACCGAGTTTGCGCATTGCATCAGCCATTGGGATGAGCAATGATGGCGCAGTGGAGGAACGTTTGGCACAATTGGTACAACTTGACGAAGATCAGTTCATCGTAGGGTTCCATTAGAAGGTGGAGAAAGATTTCCAGAAGGCTTGGCACGACCGCCATATTAAGCAAAAGCACTTCTAGCACGGAGATACAATGTTTTTGTATGACAATAAGTTTGCAAAACACTGAGGTAAGTTGCAGATGCATTGGTTAGGACCATACATCATAAATTTTGTCACTGACGGAGGTGCGGTGCAACTACAAAGCTTGGATGGATTATTGTTTCCTAAGTTGGTCAATGGGAATAGGCTAAATCCCTATCGCCATGATTCGACACAGAGCGGTTGAGCACCAGAGGTTCCAAAAAAAAAAACCAATAATGACAAAAAGTGGAAGCATGACCTGCTGTGTCGCTCGTTGATGCTTTGCACGATTGGCACGCGGGGAGTCAAGTTCAAGTATGAGTGAGCATGATTGCTGCAGATCAGCTTCACCAAAAGATGACGCAAAGGTACGATGACAGGATCAAAGAGTTATGCGAATGGATTTGCAAATGATTTCAGAATCAGGCATCAAGGACACAACAATTAAGCATAAATACAAGCGCATGAGGCGAGCTGAGCAAGGAAGTGTTTATCAATCAAGAGCAATTCATGTTGCAAGTTGGTCAAGTAGATATTTGAGTGAGGAATTCCAAGGAAGTTGTGGAAATTATCCATTTCATTTTGTGCGGTAGCACTCCAGGTGCGTTGAGGGCCAGAACGATGAGTGTGCATGAAGAGCCAATACGGGAAGGGGAACAGACAATTGAGAGGAACAGAGACGAGGTATCAACCGATATGTCTAAGCGCGTGGTAGTGGTTAGAATATTTGTGGTCCCGGTGACCACCAGAACACTAGGGGCGGAGGTCCCCTGGCCCCAGTAGTATAAAGTCCATGGTGCGAAACAGATGTGTCGGAGGAGTCGGCCTGTTTCCCACCTTGGCAGAATCGATGGAATTTTCCCCAGTCTGGAACAAGCACGAAGTGCTCCAGCATATGAAAAAGAGATAGATGATCAATGTTTCCAGAGACTGGAGGATGAGTTCAAGACATACATGACATCGAACCAGAGATCGATGGATGAGTTTGAGAAGTACACAACAACGAGCTCCAAACGACAAGAACAGTTTCAAAAGTATAACATAGTGAAGGATGAGAACAAACCAGCAGTGTCTAGCTGAGGTGGCTCGAGGGAGAGCCACAAGTTTGTGTTGGGGGCCTATTGGCATGAGATAAGTCCGCAGGAAGTGTAGAAGTTGACAGGTGCGAAAGGTACAATCCACGAAAGAAGGACCATTCACGGAGTTTGAGGAAGCACAAGAATAGTTGAATTAGTTAGAATTGGTCATGTGGACCGTTTTGTAACCGCATAGTAGCATATAAATAGAGTAGGATTGTAATCCTAAGGGAATCGATACAGTTTTGATCAATCTTTCCATCTTTTGATCTTCTTTGTATCCGCGACATGGTGTATTGACTGTTTCTGCGAGGTTCATTCCGCAGGGTTTTAATGAATGCATGAGGATGTTCGATTATGGTTCCATTTCTGTCTATGTCTTTATGCGATGATGAATGTGAATGTTTGCAACATGTTAGTATTCTATGAGTTGAATGATTACTATTGATGCGGATAAGTAGGTTAAATATGTTGTTGCGAATGTTTACTATCTGTTGAATATTTTAATGATCTAATGTGCAGATGATAAGTTGGTAGTATGATGCGAAGGACATAACCTTTGGTTTCTGTGATAGTGATATACGAGTGCATATCCTCAACTCCACTGCGAAAACTTGGTTCCTGCAGCCCCCTTATCCATCTTGGGTGAGACTGCACTTGCTTCGCAAGTGTTGCTAGAAAGGGTTACACCTTTTCGGGCCGGTGTGTAAGGGAGTTTGGGTTGGTGTTTGTTGGAGACAGTGCAAAGTGAACCCCTGTTGAGAGACGTCGCGTCGACAATAGATACAAAGTGTATGCATGTACAACATAACTACATAAGCACATGATTTTATGTAACTACATCCTATCTACAATACAATATCACTATATAGTCCAAGATCTCAATTAAAGAGGGATCCACCCTTACTACTGTTGCAACATCAAGCACAAGTACAACAAGATAACAAACCAACTATGGAGGGAGACATCATCACCACTTGTCGCATCCAATCAATTAAACCATTAATGGATGTGTAGTGCAACAAAGGGGGATACACCCCCTCACCAATAAGCTATTCAACAAACAAATAATTTAAATAATGCAAAGAATCCAAATCCCTCCAAATCTATTACCAACAACAATAATAATATAAGTATATGCATATAGGCAGTCAAACCCTTAGACACGGGTTCCAAGAGAAATAGGGTATATACCTATATAATATTCAAATAATATATACACATGATTATATATATACACAACTAAATATATATAATATAATATTATAACATTATACGATATATATATATATATATATATATATATATATATATATATATTACCACTCTTTGGAGAAGTGGCCCATCCCCCCCGAAAAATAGACAAGGAGAGGAATCTTAGAATAATTAAATGAAACATACCACATATATTAAAAATACAAATAAAAAGGAAAATGGAACCACCATTGGGACAAGTGGCCTATTTGCCCAAAATAGATAAAAATGAAAAATGGAACCGTCATTGAGACAAGTGGCCTATTTCCCCAAAACAGACAAGGAGTTACTCATCAAAGTAACCAATTCCATTCAAGTGGCATAAATAAGCCTATAAAAGCATACCATCAATAGAAATCCCAAAATCCATATAGGGTATAAATGCCACTTAATAAATCATTTAATGTTTAATAATAATAATACTATATCCACATAGTATTTGATCCATACTCATAATCATATACCGCCATTAATATAATAATGACTTATTATTTACTTTATCATTTAATAATCGTATTGCTTACTTATCATTAAAATAAGAAATAAATTATCTCTATTAAGGAAGACACGTATTATTAACCCATCCTTACTATAGGTCATACGTGCATTAAACACTCCTTAGATGCCAAAAGGTCTTCACTATTTCGTTTGGGGTTTAAAATTGTATTTCAATAACCACATTGCATGATTATTCATTAACTAACATAACCGAGGATGCAATGTGTTCATTATCAATCACTATTAGCATATTACACATCTCTTTCACAATACATATATCATGATTCCAAAACATAAACACAGAGTTTCAAATATGTAGAAGGCCCAATAGTCGCAGTGCTGAAACCTAAGCTCTAATACCACTCTGTCATGTCCCCAACCCATAAACCAAGACCAAGGACACTTGGGAACTCAAGGGGAAGGCTGAATCAATGTAATACACAACGTAATAAAGATAACTAAAGCTAGGGAAGCATGCCAAAAGCCAATAAAATAAAACAAACAACCTTTTTTAAATGAATTGCACGAATATAATGCAGGTCATTCTTGTTGCTTGGTTTTGCAACCAAGCTTGTGTAATGAGCACCTATCAACAATGTGATAGCAGTTTCAATATAGAAAGCAAAAGCGATTATGAATTAAATCTAAATCTAAACTAATATGTGCATATAACAAATAAATCTAAAAACCATTCATAGAAAGAACAAGAAATAAAAGAATGTTTTGTATTATTATACCTCAAATGGTAAGGATTTGTGGTGTTGAGCAACTTCAAGGTTGAGATGCTCCAGGATCCAATGGTCTCTTCTCCAAGATTGCTACAATGGTCAAGAAATCAAGAGAGATTTTAACAGCATGAGGATAGGATGATGGATGGATGGAAAGTGAGGAGCCCCTACCACCTTTTTATAGTTTTTGGTGGTGGGGAATACCATTATGGTTTTGAGAAAACCAATGGTATTGACCAACATGGTTTAGGTACCTTTTTCCCTCTTTTTTCCTTTTTTGAATAATTTGAATATTTTTATTCCCTTTTAATATTTTTGGGAATTATGGACCCTTTTTTAGGGTTTTTTATGTTTTTTGAGGAAAAATATATCTTTTGAGGGGGAAAAGGGTGTATTATGGTCTTTTGGTGACCTTTTGATGGCTTTAGAGGCTCAAATGGTGGAAAAGTAGACAAATGGGTCATGTGAATAAGGAAATGAGCTAGTGAGCACTTTTTGGGTGTTAACAGATTGTCCCCTGATGTGTGAGGGCAGGAGCTCATCGTATGGCCGATAGACATCATAGTTCTTTTGTCTTTTTCCTGGGGTTTGGGGAAGAGAAGAGGCTAGTTGGAGACTGGATCAACGGCCCTTGGAAGCTGCAAAAACAAAAAATATTACATGGTCTCAATATGAATGAGGAATAATCTCTGATAATGGACGAGGCGGGCATACCCATGCTCGTATCAAGACATATACATAACAATTAGTCCCAAGAAGGGGGACATACAAAATCTGTTGGTACATCATAATGGTCCAAAGGGGACACTATTTTGGGATGTACTCATGATCATAACATGACCGATCTCAATAACTGATACACTGGAATAAAGCGACAACCGTTCTGAACAAGGTCTCAGAAGGGTTGATGAACTGTTGAAACTGAAGGTGTCCAACATCTGTAGGGACTCAATTACTGTGAGTCATCTCTGAGAAGTAAATGTAACTGTATACTCGAGGGAGTATATAAAACTGGGGTACATCTGAATACTGTCGCCATGTGCAACCCGGATATCTATAGGAAAATGTAACTGGTTGTTTCCATAAGTAGACTCTCAATTGTGGAAGAGTCAGGTGGTATCCGGGGTCTTCAACAAAAAACTGAAAGGACCAATACCCTGTGCGAGTCTCAACGATGCGATCAAGGTGTTGAAGTCGAGCATGTGAGAAACAACCATTTGGAGAGGCATTGAGGACTCTTCTCGAAATGATTCATAGGTACTCATCATAAATGGTGATGAGTTCGAGACACAGGGACCTCTAGGTCTATCCTCTGGAATAAATTTGGTTGGCGTCGACAGAGGGAGACCAGCAACTAACAAGGAAATGATGTTGTTGGTTTGGTACCTGTGTGTTATGCGAGAGGGTGCACAAATCAGATATCTTGGTTATCTTCAAAGGGGGTGGGATGGATTGGAATGTGGAAGTCATAGGTGATTTCGAGTATAATCTAGATCTGACTGTGGAGACGAACGATGTAGGTGCATTCTGAACTGGTTGTTAAATCATAAGGAGAACATTTTTAGGTGCAATGGGAGCATATGGGTTTCGACGCGTTTGGAGATTCATGTTAGACGATGACATCATAAGGAGATGATGAGTATTTGAATCCATTGGTTGGTTTGTGGGTGCAGCATATGTGATTTGTTGTTGTGGTGCTGTGGTTCCTTGAGGAGGATCCAACGGACGAGTGTTCGCGGGCAAAGGATTCTGCACGACCATGGGTTGTGGTTGAGTAGGCGGAGTTGGTTGTGCCACGTGCCCTTGGCGTTGGGCGTCATCATTCCACAGTTGGCGCGCTCGCTCCAAATGGGGGCAAGTGTGTGTGTAGTGGTCGTATACTCCGCATATGGAACACGGGTGGTTTGTTCGTAAATTGGGGTTCTTACCCTGTTTCGGTGGTCGATCAAGGTTTTGGTTGGCGGGGGTAGCGTTGTTGTTGTTTGGAGGATAAGTCTAAGCGACTAGAGGTTGTGGTGCAGCAAGCGCTGCCTGTGGTGGGTAATAAGCCGCTGGGGATTGTGGTTGAACCGGAGTCTGGTGGGCCTGCTGGTTATAGTATGAAGGTGGTGCATAAGATGATGGAGCTTTCCCATAACACTGTGGTGGACATGAGGGTCCATGAGTGTGGTGGGTGTGTACTACTGGAGCATACGAAGTTGTAGCTCCAAAATGAGAAGTAGCCCTAGAAAGGTATGGAGCATTATTTGTACTCATCATGGTAAAAGGCTTGTTTTGCACCATAACTTGGCCAATAATACCGTCAGCGGCATGGGATGCCCCCGGCGCGTCATGGTGGGATGGATCGCTGCGTGGGGCATCAGGTAAAATAGTGTATAGATATCCTAACTGGGCATATATGAGGTCGAATTGCTGATCTTTTAAGATGGCTTCTTCTTTTGACTGGGGTCATTCGGAAGCTACATCTTTGGCTATGAGGGGGAGGAGTGATTTGAGAAACCAGTCCAAAAAGATTCGGTCGTCAAGTTTTTTCTTGCATAGGCTACGGCGCTTACGCCACTCACGGATATGATCGGTGATGTGTGTAGCTATGTTCTGTATATTATCATAGTGTACAGGTAGTTGGAAAAACTGAAGGAAAGTTGAGGCGAGGGATGTAAATGTGTTGTGGGTCCCATGTGGTTGCTCAATGTGCCACTTGGCTATAGAGCCAGTGAAGGTTCTTTGTAAAAGTCTCGGTCTAATGGAATCATCCACTATGGAGTTAAAGGAACACCATAGGTGAAATGACATGATGTGGTTCTGGGGATCTTCCCCGGCTTTGCCTTCAAATTTTGGGATATCTGAGGGAAGCTTTTTGGGCATGGGTGGCCACATAGGGTTGTGTCTAATTAGGTCATTGGTTAACCTTGCCAGGTTTGGTAGGTTTAGACTAGCCATGTATGGCAGACTGGCAGATGGGTGTGGCATGTTCACTGGAGCATAACTATTAATGGTAGTATTATGTAGTGGTCCAGTGGCCCCTAAGGGTATGATAGGTATGGAAGGGATGTGTCCTCCAATTGATGTGGTGTGGGAAGGGCCTGCGCTCCCAAGTACAACATGGGTTGCAAAAGGGTTGGGAATGGTGCCAGGAATTCCTGGGATTTGGGTTGTGGTAATGAGAGGGGGTGTGACCCCTATGTTGGGCATACCCATAATAGGTGGTGGTCCTGTGTTGGGCATACCTAAAGGGGGAATGGCCCCTATATTAGGCATGCCTAAGGGGGTTGTGGTTACCGTGGGTGGCACAGTAGTAGTAGGGTTTGTTGATGTAGCTCCAATAGCATTGGTGAAAAGGGGGTCGTATTGTGATCCAGCCATGGGGTTGGTTGGTGGTGTCTCAGTAGGTTGTTCGGATTCAGCCTCAGAATCAGGTGTGAAATGAGGCACGTCAGAATCGGATGATTGTGTTTGATGCCGATGACGTGTAGAGTCAAGGGATAATGCTCTTCGTCTATGACGTGTAGAGTCAAGTGTACCGAATTGAGGGGGTTCACCCTGAAAACAGCGGGATCATCTTAAATTCTCAATGGTGAGAAATGTATCAAAAATGCCAGTGGATGGTGGTGATATATAAAAAACTAAAGACCCTAATGCCACGATGTGTGCAGGAGGGGAGTATGAAAAAATAATGGCTCTCAGGCCAACAACCAACCTCAAAAGCACTTATTATAACAATTGTGCTATAATAAGTGGAGGGATCCAATAAAGTGGTCAGAATACCAAAAGTCAAACAGTTCCTAGAAAACATTGGTGCTCACTAGACCAAAGGTGGGTATTGTATCATGCAAACACCTAACTAGAAGTATTGTGAGTCGACAAACTATATTCTCTACAAGGTGATGAAATCCAAGTCAGATAATGTAGAGTGTAGAATCAACGGCTAGATATCCCCCTACTAGGAGGGACACCGGGCAAACAATCCTAGAAGTATGGCTACTAAAATACCCCGTTCATGACACGTTCGGTTAGGTGAATCTGTAGTTTGGTTCTATCACCGCTATACCCCCATACGAGTGTACACTGAGAACTTCGAAAGGTATCCTTCGGTTACTGAATGGATTGCGGTATTCCACTCAGGCTTCCAGAACCAGTCTAGCTACTTCAACCCTCCTAAGGGAGAGGCCTTCCCGATAAATTGGTTGATAACCGTGTCAAAATTATAAGGGATTTTCGGTACCCTAAAGGACAACCACTATGTCTCAAATGTAAATAATTGAGGGGTGTTATTGGAACACCTATCCCCTCAATCCTACCTAACTACAAGATTCTTTTAAGTGCTCCCCAAGTGGGGTTAAAAAAGTTTGTTGAGTTAAGGTAGATTTTAAGGCTCAGTTAATTAAAAATGTGGCAGATTGGGTGCAAGTGTGATTATTTAACTGAAAATGATTTGCCTCGCTTGGGCGATTGATTACAAATGAAAAACAAGACGATTCCAATTTGCAAAAAATAAAGGCGTTTTCTGAAATGTAAATGCTTTAACAAAAATACTTCAAAAACTATTGATTTTCAAAACAATTTTTCCAAGGAAAGCAAATATTGTAAGAAATAAATGGATTTCTAAGTGTTTGCATGGGCAAAACTATTGAGCAAATCTGAAGTGAAATCTATGATCTAAACAGAGTGCAAAAAACCTTTCTTTCACTTGTTGAAAATTTTTAAAAAGATTTTAATTGAGCATATGTAATAGAAAAAAGATTCACTATTGCTGCAATAATGCAGAAAAAAATAATGCTGGAAAATATGGGCCAAAATGGGTGAACTGAAGTGATAAATAACACTAAAATAAAAAATTAGAGAAATTTCTATGAAAAATTTATTAAATCTAATAGGATATTTGGATTCCTTGATCGAAAACACCCAATTTGAAAAAAACAATCTTCTCAAACGGAGTTCGGGAGAGGGAGATATGGTCATTTGAAAGTTGAGTCGCGTTGCCAGAAAATTACATCGCGGGTTTCGGGCTAAAAGTCGCGATAGACATCGCGGGTTTTGAGCGCACAGTCGCGATGTGCAGCGCGGAAAAAGGCCACGAAGTGCAGCACGGAAAAAAGCCATGAAGTGCAGCACGGAAAAAGGCCGCGAATCCGCGATGTGCAACGTGGAAAAAGGACGTGAAGCCGCGGCGCGCAGCGAGGAAAAAGGCCGCGAGGTCGCGATGAGCCGCGCGACTGTCAGGCGAAAAGTAGCGATGCGAAAAACAACAAAAAGGTCACCGAAAACGAAACCGAAAAGTGAAATTTTGGTCTGTTAAAGGCTATAGAAAGGGCCAATAGCTAGGGCAGCAATGAATATGCTATCTAGTATGGCAGATCTGCTAATTGGAATGGTAAAAACAAGTAAAAAACAAAGATCTAAAGCAAAAATTTCAAAAATTTAAAGCTTGAAACCCAACGAAGTCACCAAAAAACTGTTGTTTGGTTTTGCAACCAAGCTTGCACAATGGGCACCTGTCAACAATGTGATAGCAGTTTCAATATAGAAAGTAAAAACGATTATGAATTAAATCTAAATCTAAACTAACATGTACATATAACAAATAAATCTAAAAACGATTCATAGAAAGAACAAGAAATAAAAGAATGTTTTGTATTATCATACCTCAAATGGTGAGGATTTGTGGTGTTGAGCAGCTCCAAGGTTGAGATGCTCCAGGCTCCAATGGTCTCTTCTCCAAGATTGTTACAACGGTCAAGAACTTAAGAGAGATTTTGACAGCATAAGGATAGGATGATGGATGGATGGAAAGCGAGGAGCCCCTATCACCTTTTTATATTTTTTGGTGATGGGGAATACCATTGTGGTTTTGAGGAAACCAATGGTATTGACCAACATGGTTTAGGTCTCTTTTCCCCCCTTTTTTCTTTTTTTTTTAATATTTTTAATATTTTATTCCCTTTTAATGTTTTTGGGGAATTCTGGATCCTTTTTGAGGAAAAATATATATTTTGAGGGGGGGAAAGGGGTATTATGGTCATTTTGGTGACCTTTTGATGGTTTTAGAGGCTCAAATGGTGGAAAAGTGGACAAATGGGTCATGTGAATAACAGAATGAACTAGTGAGCACTTTTTGGGTGTTAACAATTCCCCAATACACATGTTATACAAGGTAAATGCATGCATGGAATTAAACCAGATCTAAGCAATCTATTAACATGATTTCAACCATGAAATATCAGATCTATCACAACAATTTAAACTTTAAAGTAATCAGGTCTACAAGCCACCATTAACAATGTAAATAAACAAATCTATAGGCTACCACAATCAACAATATTAATAGTGTTAAAGACTAGATCTATTGGTTGCCACCTACAACCATATTAGCATAAAAAAACCATATATGATGGTTTCCATATAAAACTATAAAAACAATAATAACATCATACCTCACAGTTTTCACCTACAACCATACAAACCATAAGCAAACCGGGTCCAAGAGCAAATACAGATCAAACATACAGTAAAAAAAATATAATAAAGTACTCATCATTGACTAGAAACCATAGCCATATCAACATAAACAAATTCAGATATGAAAGATTCCATCTATAGCCATATATAATCAGATCTTATGACTGTCACCTACATCCATACAACTCATAAGCAATCATATCTATAAGCACATATATTTTCGAAAATGTAGTAAACAATCATATAATGAAATACTCATCTCAATCATCGGAAACTAGCTTCAACATGACAACATTCCACCCTGCCATAGACATTCCTTGCTCATGCATATTTCAACATGAAAATCATCCCCAAGATGAGGTCATAGATCCATAGGAGAGGTACTCTCAAACCAAAAGGTATGGTGCGCTCCTCTCAACACTGGGAACACTGCCATACAAAAACAATTGTATCTCAGTCATACAAAAATATTTTTCAGTGAAAAAAGAAATTCCTTACTTCAAACGTCACTACAGACGCAATGGAATAGGTCTCACAACCCATACATGATAAAAGTTAGGCAAACCAGGACATATGGTTGCACCCTTTCCACACTATCAAAAACCACAACTACACCTTTCTCCATCTAAAATTTCCATTCCATTTACTCTACCTAGTGCAATGGGATTCCCTTCACCACACAGGTCCCTCAGGACATCACCATCCACCATCGAGATTCATGTGCAGATATTCAGACAAGAACAAATAATGGGATAAGGAGTCATGTTGTATTTTGCACTGTCAATCTTCAATCCCCAATCACAGGGTCTTCAAACCTCATTACACGGTCTTCAATATTTTGCAATACAATGCATCTCCTCCTTGAGAGCATGTATTTCCCAACACAAGAGAGCATTCCACTACCCTGGAGAGCTCCTAGAGAGAAGAAGAATGAAAGAGATCCCCTTTCCAATCCTTCTATAGCCATTTGAATTCCTAAGGAAGTAACTCCAATTCTAAGAGAGCTAACTTAATTTTACTGGGGGTTACTCAATTCATGAGAGGGAGGTTACAATTGGAGATTCCCTTTCTAGAATAGGGAAAGGTGAAATAGAGAGGGGAGTTACACTTTTTCAAGGAGTGCAGGATAAAATAGCCAATGAGGGTGCACTAGCACATGAGGATCATCACAATAGGCTTGGAATAGACAAGGGAGGGCACACTAGCCAAGATGGTCCCATCAAACATCAAGGAGGGTGTAACAGTACCTCCATAAACCAAAATAATCAAAAATAGGGTCCGACAAGTAATGTTATGGAGAGAAACAACTCCTAGTCCCCAACCCCCTCACATGTGGAATCCATGGCCCCCCATTCTCGTTAGTTGTCCATGTTAAGCTAGTTATTTAATTAACCAACAACAACAACAATGACAATGTCCAAATTCCATAGTATCGACACCTAGTGCCCAATAATAAACAAAATAATAACATATGTCCCGGGCTTAACAACTGAGGTATTACACAAAAACTCAAAAAATCGTTGAATGTTTAAACTTGTTTATTTGTTTTGTATATGCAGATCAAGTTGGGATCAATGAGAATGAATGGTAATTCCAATATATATATATGTCATAATAGACATATATTCACACATTTATGGAAGAGCACAACTATGTTCAAAGATTCTAATGGAGTTCTGGTGTGACATTCGCTTGATGTAACTCTGGCTATACCAATTTTTAGTGACTTTATTGTAGTTCTTTGCTAGAAAGCACTGAAAGTGTGAATAAAATTCAAGAGTTGTTGGATAAGGAATACATTAGGTTGAGTTTTTCAATATGTACAAATATGATTGTATTCACACTAAAGACAAATGTTTTGTGTGCATTCATTACGGTCACGAATTAGTATCCATTAGCACACATAGATAATCTTCTTTAATATAGTTTGAAGAGTGTAAATTATTTTATAGAGTTGGTTATGAAACCTAGATATTTCCAAATTTCTGTCAAGCAAGTTTATATTTGGACCAAAAACTTTAAATGAAATAAAGAATTGTATGAGTGCATAGTTGGTGATACCATTTACACTCGTAAATGCACTAACAATATTCATACACGATCATATATTTGGAAATAAAATTTCAAAGAAAATAAAGGATTGTATGAGTGCATGGTTGGTGATACCATTCACACTCGTTAGTGCACTAACAATATTCATACACCTTATTGATGACGTTGTGTGTATAATCCCCTCACTTTAATAATCACAACAAAGTGCATTCAACAAGCGCAATGCATATTATATTCAATGCCAATTTTTTGTTGATGTATATGTAACTTCGGAATGTATTTCACATGTATATGTATATTGTATTCCTATGGAGATGGTATTATTCCTCTATAAGGAAGTGTCGTCATTTATATTGTAAGTGTCGTAATTTATACTTGATGGGTTATTAGACCACCTTGTTGGGGTCGGCCCTGTATAAGTCATGTGGGTCAAAGGGTTATTAGACCACCCTATTGGGGGTCGGCCCAGTCAGCATTATGTTATGTGGTTAAGTTCGAGCCTACATGAGTTAGGTAAAAAGGCAAGTCAAGTCAAGTATAAATAGAGTGCGGGAGGCACTCTATTTACTCACTCACTTCTCACACATGCTCTCAAGGAGGAGAGGCGCACTTATGGAGGAGGAGGATTTCTGCTAGGTTATGGCTATCTCTATTGGTTGGTTGTATCATTGCTCTATCTATCTCTGAGGAAGTTATTGGGGTTTTTCACCTTTATGGTTTTCCCCAAGTAAATCTTTGTGTCTCTTGTGTGCTTGCATTATTGTCTCCATGATTGATATGCTGTAGATATGCTGTACATGTTGTTCTCTCAGTTAAGATCCTAGATCAGATTGAATTAAATTCTGAAAATTTAACATGGTATCAGAGCTAGCCTGAAAGAAGGCATGATATGGCATGTATGACACTTGTTGCACTTACGATGCTAGGGCTTGATATAGCAAAAACCAGTCATCGTAGCACTTTCACTATAAATCCGTTTTGGCGAAGTTTTCGGATTTGAAATTGTTACAGGCTGAAGCTAAGATCTCCAGGTATCTTGTGTCCAAAGGAAAACCTCTAATTCGTTGTACTTTGTGATTTATGATCTGTACAATATAGGGTTTCTGCCTCTTCCAGATCTGAGTCAAAATCAGGTGACCTTGGGAAAAAGGTCATATCTTGGGCTAGGAAGCTCCAAATGAAATTTCGTAAAAAGTGAAAGGTAGTACATAGTTTGTACTATCTCATAAAACTTTTTCAGAGGCCGAAGTTGAACCAGTGACACGTGGCACGCCGTACAAGTGAGCTCTCCTGTATTATCCCATAAACAGGTCACGTTGCGACATTTGGCATAACTCTCTCTCAGAGAGTCCAATTGAGGTCAGACCTGTCAGGATGGAAAGGTAACAGGCCGAGATATCTCAAAAAACTTTTTCAGAGGCTGAAGTTAAAACAGTGACACGTGGCACGCCGTACAAGTTCGCTCTCCTGTTTTATCCCAAAACAGGTCACGTTGCGACATTTGGCATAACTCTCTCTCAGAGAATCCAATTGAGGTCAGACCTATCAGGATGGAAAGATAACAGGTCAGGTTATCTCAGGAAACTTTTTCAAACCCTGTGGATCAAAAATTTCAGAGTTACACCAGAAACAATCAAGTACATATTTCTGTCAAAACAGAATTATTTTTTGGTACCTTCATTCATGGCTTCCGGAATTTAGGGCTTTGGAGAAAGTTGGAATTTTTGTAATCGGAGACCACGGCTGGATGCTACTCATCAAAATAGAAATTTAGAGACCAAGATCAGAATTTTTGGTTGGGCAGAATTCCGGGCTTGATTAGACCCTAGTTCGGGACTTTGATCAGAAAAGTGGAAAATTAGGGCTTCTGTAAAAATGGGAATTTTTGAAATTTGTGACCACGGCTGGAAGCTCCTCAGAAAAATAGAAGCTTAGAGCTTTGGATCAAACATTTTGATGGGGAAAAAGAGTGGGCTTCATCAAACCCTAGTTCAGGGTCACGTCCAGTGAATCCGAAAGTTTCAAAGGCAAAATTGAGGAGTGAAACTTTGCAGTTTTCAAATTCTGAATATACCAGTTTGATCAGTTCATCAAGGCGCATATTCCTATCCTATCGGAAGGTTGAAATTCAAAGTTTGAATTTTTGGGGTTTCTCTGACAAACCCATATCCATCTCAAGGTCCAGTTCTTGCAAATCAAGTGGATTGGGTTAATCCTAGAAGAAGATGGATTGATCACCTGCATAAGTGAAAGAAGTTCCTGTCTCAGAGGGAGATGAGGATAAGGCCTTACATAAGAAGATTACAAGCGATCTCGACAGGTATGACTCATCGAGGTATGTTTCGATATTTGTCCATGATTAAGTTTATGGTATGTTTGTCTTCATGTTATTACGGTTAGTACAATTTTGATTTTAGATTTGTTGTATCACCTTAACAAAATTATGAATGCATGATAGAAGATATTCATTGGTTAGGGTGTTGACACTTATGATTGTACTAATGCATTATGGTGTTGTATGAGGTTTATGTTTTCTACTAACATGAAAGGTACACCAAGAAAAACAGATCATGTTCTGGTCCAAGAACATATGATCATGATAACATGAGGACAAAGATTCATCCATTGTCATGGATCTCATACAAGATCCATTCACGAGGTATGTATAACTTGGTTTTATAATGGTTAACTTATGAGACATGCAGGTTACTAGCACAAGTCACTGAAGAGAACCAAAAGACATTATACGGGTATGTTAGACATAACTAGCTAACATGATAATCCAGGTATGTTTTCCTATATCAAGCTAGATTCCTACCTTGGGTTAGGATCTTATACTATCGCGTTGTTGATAATTATTATTCATGAAGTCATAGGTTTGAATAATCATGATTGTATGCATATTATGTTTCTTACCATAATTGATGATATGACTAACCAGAAGAATCATGATGGTATAGGTTTGAATAATCACAGGTTTTATGCATTTTATATCTCTTATCTTGATTGATGATTCAACTAACCTGAAGAGTCATAGGCTTGAGTAATTACAGGTTTAGACATGTTATGTTTCTTATGATTTGACTAACCATAAGAATCCTTGAATGCTAATGCTTATTATTTCTGTTTGAAATGATCATGACTATACATGCTTGAGATTATTGTGTTTTAATAGTATACTAATGAATGTATGATTTTATATGAGATCACAAGGATAACACATTCATGATACTAACAAGCATGCATAGGGACCAAGGATGAATATGAGTTCAAGAACAGGTAATTCAGGAATCAAAGATCAAGAGGGAGCACACTCTAGTTGTTCCTGCAAGAAAGCAAAGGAGCACACTTCAGTAGTTTCTGCAAGGATGCAGATATTCGGAGGGAGTTGATCATCTCTCTACATTTCACAACAGAAAGGTGTAGAAGAAGCTACCTCAGATTAGGACTCCAGCAGCTCCTGCAAGGAAGCAAAGACTCAGAGGGAGTCCACCCAACGAACAAAGAAAGATAAGTATTTTAATCATCATTTCTTGCATATTTGTTTGTTTAAATAAAATTGTTCAATAATGTATATACTGATGTTCCTAGAATTAGGTTGTGTATTATGCATATTAGAATAATTGCATTGATGAACAGTATACTCCTAATATGCATGGGTAAGTGGCCTATGGCACTGTACAACATTCCATTGCTACTTATCTAGAATGAAACCTCTTTGCTGACATGTTGGGAGTTGTGCACACTCTTAACAATGTTCTGGTAGAGATTGGAAGGCATCTAGAAAGTTATGGAATATGGATAAATGTTGTATTGAAGCATTGGCTAAGATAATTGCATGACTGTATGGCATATTTCTTTATGTGTAAGAATTTGATCTGAAAACTATGAGATGTTTTCTAATCATGCAATTTAACTTGTTGTGTAGGAAAGATCGTATGCCATCTCCTACAAAAGAAGAACTACAACATTTTGTTCCAGCAACAAAGATATCTATTAAAGATATTGAAGATATTGAAGATATTGAAGATATTGAAGTTCCCAGGATCTGGGATGAAGAAATGAAATGCCTTGATCCGTCGATCATGAAGAATGATGTTTGGGATGTAATCCCAAGACATGAAGGGAAGTTTGCTATGACTTCCAAATGGAACTATCAGATCAAGCATGTTGCAGATGACAGCATTAAGAAATATAAAAGTGATGAAATAGAAAGCATGGTGTAGTCATATATGTGTGCAGAACTTGGTATGGTAGGATAGACAGCTTTCTATCCAGTTTGGGCGTTACCAAGAGTAAAGCAGATTCCAACCTTTTCTACAAGGTTGAAGAAGGCAATCCAGTGATACTACTTTTATATGCAGATAACCTGTTTGTTACAGGTAAAGATAGATTGATTGCCGATACGCAGCGGAAGCTTTCTTCCAAGTTCGAGATGAAGAACTTGGGGATGATGCACTATTTGTTTTTGGCATGGAGGTGTGGCAAAGTGCATATGGAATCTTCCTTGGACAAGGGAAGTATGTAGTAGAGATCCTGAAGAGGTTCGGGATGATGGACTGCAAGGATATGGCCACACCTATGGCATCGAATCTGAAGCTTCTATATGATGCTTCATCTGAGCCGATTGATGTCTCTTTGTATCGTCAGATGATTGGGTCCTTGATGTACCTGACGAACACGAGACCAGACATTTGCTTTGCTGTGAACACATTGAGCCAGTTCCTGACGGATCCGAGGAGTGTTCACCTGGTTGCTGTAAAGCATGTTCTGAGGTACCTAAAGGGTACAGTGGATTATGGGCTCAGGTATGAGGAGAATCAAATGTTTAACCTGCAGGGTTATGTTGATTCAGATTGGGATGGCAGTGCTGCAAACAGGAAGAGCACATCTGGGTGTTGCTTCAGTATGGGATCAGGTGTGATCTCTTGGTTTAGCAGGAAGCAGTCCTGCGTAGCACTGAGTACAGCTGAGGCAGAGCATGTTGCAGCCTGTTCAGCTAGTTGTGAGACAGTATGGCTATGGAAGCTACTGTCTGAGCTATTTGATCTCCCATTGGAAGCTACTGATATCTTCTGTGATAACCAGAGTTGTGTGAAGCTGTCCGAGAATCCAGTGTTTCATGACAGGTCGAAACACATAGAGATCAAATATCACTATATCAGGGATATGGTGCAGAGAGGAGCTGTGAAGCTCCTGTATGTTGCAACGGACGAGCAGATTGCAGATGTGTTGACGAAGCCACTAGCCAGGGTGAAGTTCGAGTACTTCAGAGAGAGGCTTGGTGTTCTTCAGATCGAGGACACTTCGAGGAAGAAGTGATGGACACATTTGCTGAATCCATTCCAAGCATGTTGGAAGGAGGATCCTTCACATGGCTGTGGATGTAAGCGCTGGATGATGAGCATCAGGATGATGTTCTGGTTTCTGCTGGATATGATCAGTTGGATCATTTTTGTATGTATGTATGCATCATGTAGATGTTGGATATGATCAGTTGGATCATGTGTATGTATTTTGTATATGCATCATGTTGGATGCTTGGACCATGTATCTGTATATGTATCAGGTGGGTACATTGTATGATCAGGTGGATCATGTATGATGATATGTATCAGGTAGATACTTAGTATGCATCAGGTAGATGCATTGATGATCAGGAGGATCATATATGATGATATGTATCAGGTAGATACTTGGTATGCATCAGGTAGATGCATTGATGATCAGGAGGATCATGTATGATGATATGTATCAGGTAGATACTTGGTATGCATCAGGTAGATGCATTGATGATCAGGATGATCATAGATGACGAGCTTCAGGATGTTGCTCCAGATGACATGCAGCAGGATGTTGCAGTGATGATGATCAGGATGATCATGGATACATCAGGATGATGTATGGTGAGTATCAGTTTGATACTCTGTGGCCGTGGATCAGGTTGTGCAGATAAGCATGTAATTTGTGCCCTGGGATATTTGCAGATGGTCTTTCGAGGTTTTGCCTATGGCATGTAATTTGTTCCCTGGGACATCTGGAAAATTCTCTTTCGAGGTTTTGCTTGGGAGGACATATAATTTGTGCCCTGGGAGATCTGCAGATAGTCTTTCGAGGTTTTGCCTATGGCATGTAATTTGTGCCCTGGGATATCTGACAGATGCTCTTTCGAGGTTTTGTCCTATGGCATGTAATTTGTGCCCTGGGAGATCCGATAGGTTGAGCTGTGTGCTCGTAATCAGTCCTGGGATGCTCTTGCGAGGTTTTGCCATGACCACATGTAATTTGTGCCCTGGGAGATCCGATAGGTTGAGCTGTGTGCTCGTAATCAGTCCTGGGATGCTCTTGCGAGGTTTTGTGGTGACCACATGTAATTTGTGCCCTGGGAGATCCGATAGGTTGAGCCTTGTGCTCGTAATCAGTCCTGGGATTCTCTTTCGAGGTTTTGTGGTGAGGTCACATATAATTTGTGCCCTGGGAGATTTGCAGATGGTCTTTCGAGGTTTTTCCTATGGCATGTAATCTGTGCCCTGGGACATCTGGAAAATGCTCTTTCGAGGTTTTGTGACGCACGTAAAAGTCCTGAGGATTCCACAGTATGGCCAGTGATGATGAAGACCTGCAGGTGGTAGGCCTACATCCAGTATGAAAAAGGACTGGCTCTGTAGAACTTCCTATGACGAGTAGATTCAGAGATTGATTGAGATAGCAGCAGCAGTGGCGATGATGATGATGACTCGATGACGATTATCCAGTGACGATGATCCAGAGAAGATGACTTGTGCTAGAAGAACTGTGCTGAGAAATACCTTCCTAGTTAAGAGGGAGTGTTGATGTATATGTAACTTCGGAATGTATTTCACATGTATATGTATATTGTATTCCTATGGAGATGGTATTATTCCTCTATAAGGAAGTGTCGTCATTTATATTGTAAGTGTCGTAACTTATACTTGATGGGTTATTAGACCACCTTGTTGGGGTCGGCCCTGTATAAGTCATGTGGGTCAAAGGGTTATTAGACCACCCTATTGGGGGTCGGCCATGTGGGTCTAAGGGTTATTAGACCACCCTATTGGGGGTCGGCCCAGTCAGCATTATGTTATGTGGTTAAGTTCGAGCCTACATGAGTTAGGTAAAAAGGCAAGTCAAGTCAAGTATAAATAGAGTGCGGGAGGCACTCTATTTACTCACTCACTTCTCACACATGCTCTCAAGGAGGAGAGGCGCACTTATGGAGGAGGAGGATTGCTGCTAGGTTATGGCTATCTCTATTGGTTGGTTGTATCATTGCTCTATCTATCTCTGAGGAAGTTATTGGGGTTTTTCACCTTTATGGTTTTCCCCAAGTAAATCTTTGTGTCTCTTGTGTGCTTGCATTATTGTCTCCATGATTGATATGCTGTAGATATGCTGTACATGTTGTTCTCTCAGTTAAGATCCTAGATCAGATTGAAGTAAATTCTGAAAATTTAACATTTTTACCTTCCATGGTTTATAGTAATCCTTCCAAATAGATATGGACACATCAATTATATGATATGGAGGAAGTCCTACTCAGTTTCTATCATGTAAATTTGCACCATTATGGTTTGTTGCATGAAGATGCAGGGTTCACCCGCATGGAGCCCTAATAAGTAGAAATTTTGCAAATAAAATTTATTTTCTAAGGTAATTAACTTCTTGTAATGACATAATATATTTAATATACTTAGTTCAATTGTATTCCCAATTTAGTGTACAATATTGAGTAACCACCCTATGGATTTCATTTTCCAAACTAAAAGTTGTGGTAATGAAGTGTCTAAGCTCATTACCAATGCACCCTTGCCTAGGAATCCATTGATTCTTCTTTACCAAAGTTTAATTTCTATGTTTCAATCTTAGAATCTTATAAGTCCCAACTCATTGGGTGTAGAAGAAGATGTTGCAAGGTTCTATCTTATATAAACATTAAATGCAATAACTTGTTAAGTGTGTTAAAAGTTGAAAAACACCCCAATTTCGATATTCTCGATGTAAGGTCTAATGGGTATAATGATGATGATGGTGACCGACATGAATGATGACAAATGGTAATAACAAGTGATGATGATGATTATGAGAACACATGCAATACCCCCAATTTTGACCCTTGGTTCATGTATTAAATTAGATTATGTAAAATATATAAATATGCTAGTATGGATTCCTAGTGCAAAGTTCAAGGTCAAGGCCCGACTAGTGAATGAATAGGCATGTATAATGTAAATATTTGTATATGGGCCATGTGGTTGGATTTCCAATATGACTCAAAATCTATGTAAATAATATGTTGGAAAATATTATAATGGTCCAAGATGGTTGTGTAAAGAGCACCAAAGAGGCCACGAATCCACTAGAGGGGAAGATGAAATGGGGCATCTGGGAGATCAAGTCCTTTTTTTCCAAGTGTTAGCCTTATAACCCACCCATTAACTTTCATGTTCCTTAAATGATCCAATTATGAATTTGTGAGGTTGGTGGAAAAAAGTATTTTCAGGTAGTTATGGGGCATTGGATGGATATACTTCTATAACAATTGTAAGAGTCCTTCTTATGGAAACTATTGTTCACCATTCCTCTCATCTCCATTGGGCTCTATAACCCATATTCCATGCAATTTTTTACATTACATAGTTTTCATGATGTTTTCTCCATTGCTAATTTACTAGGCTATGGAATTAACCAAAAATTAACATCATGAAGATGAAATTGCAGACATGAGAGGGAAGATGAAATTGTAGACATTAGAGTGAAGAGGATGGTTGTAGGTGAGCATAGAGGTTGGGAAATATAGGAACCTTTACCCACTATTTATTTTCTTCTACAGGATGCTTGAGAATCCATGAATTGATGATTGCATGCAGTTCTCTAAAATCATACAGTAGGTTGGAATATTTTTGCACACATTGAAGAGCACTATAATGGTTGGGTACTTTAAAGGGTTGTTGAGCAAAGAAAGAGTAGGCCTTCCTTGTGTTGTGTGGGGTGGTGGAAGAGAGTTCCATGGTTGGGATGGATAAATGAGATGCTTGTAGTTCTCAATAGTGATAATATTGGCTAACCAAGGGAGAAAATGGGTTTTGGGTTAAGAGAGAGAGAATATGGTGGGATTTTTCTTCACCCTTGTGGCCTCATAGCCTGACTTGGGGGTGGTATTTGCATCCAAGACCTACGTTTGGGTGGAAAATTGCTTTTACACAACCAGTTGCTTGGATATTATTTGGTTAAAAGATAAGTATTATCTTTGTCTATGAATGTGAAATGGTTATATTTACTTCATGTTATGAATATGATGATTGTTTTGTGTCAAGTTGTAATCCCACTATGTTTTATACTCATGCACATGTACATGGATTTCTTAGTTTATGATTCCCATGGGTCGTTGAAATTAGTATGAATTCAAATAATGACCCATGGGGTGAAATTTAGAAACACAATATTCATAACTACCCCATCATGTAGTCGGAATGATGAATGGGGACGTTATAAAGTCATATTAGATATCTTGGTTGCAGCACCGAGGATGTATGGTCTAGAATCAATGATAATGGGAAGAAATTAGAGTTTACACATGAAGTGTTTGATGAAATGCTTCTATGAAAATCATGGTTTTAGTATCATATGGTGTTTTGACAAAGACTAGGGATTAAATCTTGTGGCTATCGGTAGGAATCAAAGATTGGTCTAAGGAAAATTGAGTTTTTTTTGGAATTAATGAAAACCACCATTCTATTAGTTAATAGAGGTTCAAAATGCCAAGTATCTAGGTTCAAAGTTTAGTTTGAGAGTTAAGGGATTATCGATGACTAAGATCATACTAGGCATTGGATCATGAAATCACGATTTTTCGCGCAAGGGTAGGTGATTGGATGATAACCGAAGAGATCACTTCATGAATGGATGTGATTGAACTAAGCATATATCATTAGGTGATCCTGACCATTTGTGCAAATTCCAAGTGATCAGGAGTTAATATGGGGACATTGTCACAAATGGGTGGGATTAAACTACACAAGCTCGATCAAGTGGTCCTAACCATTCACACAAAAACAAGTTATTGTAACTTATACCAAGGGGTCCTCCCACAAATGGATGAGATTTAATCACACATGTTGCATTGTTTAATTGTGGCCATTCATGCATGAAACGTGAATGATCTTTAATAAAATGGGTAAGGTCATGAGATTTGGGTCCACAAGATCGTGAGATCTAGACCATTCATGCAAAGGAAGGAGAACAAGACCTGGCACATGTGGTCATTTCCATGAACAACCTAGATCATTTTGGGATCTGATATGGACATATTCTAATTGTTCATAGGATTCCTTCTAGTAGGGTTAAAAATTATAGCAATTTTTTTTTCAAGAATCCCGATGACAGTGACAAAGGGGCCAAATAGAATATGACATGGTGGAACTAGAGGATTCCATGTATGGTTAAGGTGGGCATGGTGCCACATCACCACCTTCCACCTTCCATGCCATGCCGACAGGATGCCACATCATTAGTACATAAAACATTAAAAAAAATGGAGCCATTTTCTTATTTTGGGCATAACATGAGTAGTTTCATCAATTTTGAATGGAATTATTGGGCTTGGATCTATAGTACTGAAGGATAAAAAAATGTTAGTGAAGGTGGATTTCTCATTCAACTCAAAATTTTTGAAAATTGAGGATTAGTTATTTTTGAAGACCTTGATCATAAACCCAAACAAGAGCCATCTTCATGATTAAAATTGGATAGTATAGTCCATGAATAGGCATGTAGAAACCCTTTTGAGCCTTTGATAAAATTCTCAAGCAATTGGAATGGGGATTAAAAAAAAAAAAAAAAACCACTATTCTGAGGCACTTTTTGAGGATTTTGAAAATATTGTGAATAGGAAAGATTCCCAAGAACTTAGAATCATTTTCTTTTTATTTAAACATTTTACTTACTCATCAACATAAACAACTTTTCTTAGAGGAAGTTTTCCCAAAAAATCTTAGTTTAGGAGATAACAATTTTTAGAAAATAATCCAAGTTAGAAGAAGTACACAAAGTAAAATTAGTTGATTCCAACAAATTATAGAAATTGACTGGGGCATCAGATAAAAGATCTGAAATAATTTAAGCAATCCATGTCATGATTATTATCAACTCCCAGTACAATAGTTTTTTTGTTTCTTCCTATATTTTCTTCTACAAATAATTGGAGCTGGTCATTCACCTACATGAAAAGTGCAGAATTGGGAAACAATGGTAATTTATAAGGGCTATAAATTTTAACTTAGAGATAAGAAATGAGTTTGGTTATATTCATCGGGAAGCTGATCCATAGGGGGAAAAAAGTGCATGCTAATATTCCAAATAAGTGATTCAAATATTCCTAAAAATTGAATAGAAAATATCCTATAGCCTCGATTTAACAAAAAATGTTAATGTGGGTAGTTTCCAATATAATGCATGAAAATTAATTTTTTGATTTTATGAAGATGTAATGCAGTTAACAAGTGTGATTATATGAACACTTTTGTAGATAGAATATCATAGAAAGGATAGTTAGGTTTCAACATTCAAGATAGTGGAATAAAGAAAGCCTTTGGTCTTAGTTGGACCAAGAACACTATCACCATGAATGATGCACACGATCCTTACGATGCTAAAATATATGTCATGGGAGATAATATAAATGATGAGAATGTAGAGACATAATATAATGAACATATAAGCCTAGTAAATCCTCCATATATTGAAAAGACCATGATAATTCTAACAGTGGAATTACAAAGTTGTAGAGCATATAATGAAAGACTGATTAGAGATCACAAAAAATATAACTAGTTGAATGAAGTCATGCTTCAAAGATTGAAAGAATTTTAGAGGAGGATGCATCATGGTCATAACTTATGAAATGAACATAAGAGTGGGAGTAGCTTAAGGATACATTCTCAAAAGAGGTCCCATAGTTCAAGAAGAATTTCTAGATATATGACATATACACAAGAATTTTCTGCTAGTGAGTTGTAAGTCTTTAAGGACACCACCAACAATCCAATTTATTCTTATCATAGTAAAAATAGGAAGAGGAATTTCAGTGAAAACTCACATGGAGAATTTTGGAAGGCCAAACCCCCTACCTTTGATGGCGAAGTGAAATATGGGAAAGAATCTAAGGCTTGGCTTCTTGGGATGGGGAAGTATCTTCAATTCCATGACTACTTTGGAAACATGACAGAAAGGGTGGCCATATTTATTTTGAATGGCGGAGCATCAATATGGTGGTATCACCTTAGGAAAATCAAGAGGATCAACGAAAGAAAGATTGTTTGGAAGCAATTCAAAAAGTATACCCAACAAAAGTATCTCTCCAATAGGTAATATGTTGACAAAATCAAAGAGTTCCATGCATTAAAGTTGGGACAAATGACCATGGATTATGCAAATAAATTCTTGTATTTATTGAGGTATGTTAAGTATATTAGAGATGATAAGGTAAAAATATAACATTTTCTAAGTGGATTGCCTCAATCATACATGGACCAAATTGAGTTTAATGAACCTCAAAATCTAGATGAAACTATAAGAAAGTCTAAGTATTGTTATGATAAAAAAAAAGCAATACAAAATTCCATAAGCCATGGAAATACATGAATCATAAAAAATTTGATCAAAGGATAAAGGGAATCAAGCCTCCTCATTTTAGAAACCAACAAAGGAAACCATCCCATGAAGAGGAAAATGTTATATTTTCATTCAATTATAGCAGTATAATTTAATTGCAAATAAACAATAGGATCACTAGAAGAATAACCAAGCACAAAAACAAAGAACAAAATATTTTTATCTTGGAAACCCAACAGGGAGAAAACCAAACAATCTTCGTATAGATATGATCAATTCCGAGAACATAGTACATAGATAAGACAGAGAAAATAGAAAATCTCTCCAAGAGAAAACCCCCAAAAATAACTCCTCTAGCTGTAGATGCGAACTTCTCTCTCCAATGATGCGAAATTTCTTGTTTTTGGATGAGTGAGAGAATGCGGCACATAACCTCTCTATTTATACACATGCAAAATAACCTTTTTCCCTTACTAGGTCGACTTGTTTAATTGACAGGGCTAACTTGTCTTGGGAAAAATAAAATAACATTTATTAATTATTTTCTTTGTGTAATTCCCTCCCAAGGTTTACATTCATTCTTTCAAGTGTTTTGCATGATAAAATACATCAATATCATCTCCCGTAGGAGGTACAATAATAACAAAATAAATACAATAAGAATAACTTCCGAAGTTGCATTATTTCCAACACTCCCTCTCAACAAGGAAGGTATTCTTCAGACATGGTCATCATCAACATCATGATCATTTGGATCTCATTTGTACATCACATCTGTCTCGATCATATCTATACATACTAAAGGTTTTCAACATAGTCTCAGTCCTTTGAGAGGTGTCATCATGCATCTTCTTAACATAGTCCATCGATGAATCCATCATCAGTACAACAACTCTACATAGTCCATCATAGATTCCAACAAGAATCATCTCATCCTAGTCCATCAGGAATCAAAACAATGTGCATCCGCTTAGCCCAGTCCTTCGAGGAACATGCACCAACTCAACCAGTCCTTCGGTGAGTCCAAGAGTACTAGTGTGCGCCAGAGTGCACCAGCCTGTTCATCCCATATCAGGATGTCTGAGAGATCGCCTCACTCTTTTTAGAGTGATATGGAGAATGCACTAAATATCTCCATCATGTCCCATGACGTCCAAGAGATGTCCCCACTCTACTGAGTGTCCAAGATTGTTCACTGGCCTCTCCATCCTATCAGGATGTCTGAGAGATCTCCCCACTCTATCCTAGAGTGATCCGGAGAATGCAGTTGCCTCTTCATCCAACTTGTATGTTCAAGATATCTCCTCACTCTATCATAGTGATCCAGATAATGCAGTGGCCTCTCCATCCAACCTGGATGTACAAGAGATCTCCTATATGCTTCACACAACCTTCTACTACCTATCTGTCTCTACTGCCGATGGGATCCTCTCATGCCTGTATGATAACCTGGACGAGTAGAGGTACCTGTGTAGAAGCAAGGTAAATGTTTGTCTCTATATTATCTTTCCCTCTCAAGGAGGGACACGTTCTCTTCCACTCCAAGTATTCCACAAAAGTACTCAAACTTTATCCTGGGAAGAGGCTTGGTAAGAACATTTGTAGTCTCGTCATCTATCGGAACATATTATAACTCGACCACACCTTTTTGCACTATATCAAAAATGTAGTGATACTAAATCTCTATCTTCTTCGACTTGTCATGGAATACATGATTCGCTGACATCTTCACATAGCTCTGGTTATCATAGTGAATCAAAGTTGGCCATGGAATCAGGACAAACAATCGCGCATGGAGTTTCCGAAGCCACACATCTTCTATAGTTTCTGTACTAGCAACCATATAATCAACCTCTGCAATGCTAAGTTCTATTGAGGTATGCTTCCTGCTGCACCAAGAAATCATTGTAGAACCCAAGCTGAAGCAACACCCAAAGGTGCTCTTCCTATCTGCAGCACATTCGACCCAATTTGAGTATGAAAATCCCTGCAATCTCAAGTCATATTCTGAAGCATATCTCATGCCATATCCCACAGTGCCACTCAAGTACCTTAGCACATTTTTTCAACAACCCAGTGAATTTTCCTCCGCTCGCACATGAACTAGCTAAGAGCATTCACAACAAAACATATATCTAGTCTGGTGTTCATCAGATACTTCAAATATCCAATTAGCTGGAGATACACAGTGGGATCAATCAAATATGAATATGAAGTAGATTCCCTCAGCTTCTTCAGATTTGAATCCATTGGAGTTGCCATGGACTTGTAGTCCAACATTCTGAATCTCTTCAGAATATCAATGGTGTATTTTCCTTAACTCAGGAAAATATCCTTCTGCATCTTCCATATTTCTAACCCCAAGAAGTAATGCATCAATCCAAGATATTTCATTTCAAACTCAGAGGAAAGCTTATTCTTACACCATACAATAAGTTTCTCAATCCCGTGTTGATGTATATGTAACTTTGGAATGTATTTCACCTATGTATATTGTACTCCTATAGAGATGAGTTATTCCGCTATAAGGAAGTGTCGTCATTTGTATTGACAAGTGTCGCAAGTGTCATAACTTGCCGATGGGTTATTAGACCACCATGTGTGGGGTCAACCCTGATTAAGTTAACCTTGGGTTATTATGCTAAGCTAGACAAGTCGGCCCCATAAGTTTATTGGGCAGTTAGGACAAGTATAAATAGAGATCGAGAGATCTCTATTTTTATCACTTCATTACTCACTTATCCATCACTCGGAAAGTGGTGCACATGTGAGGAGGAGGATCAACTATTAGGAGGAGACTATCTCTGTGTACTTGGGTTGTACTTTGGTTGTATCATTTCTCTATCTATCTTTGAGGAAGTTGTGGGGTTTTTCACCTTAGGGTTTTCCCCACGGAAATTTTGTGTGTCTATTGTCTCTTATGTTTGCATCTTGTGATGATTGATATGCTTGCTATGATTGATATGCATGATATACTATACATGTTATTATCTCAATAAAGATCCTAGAGTATATTGAATTAATGCTAAAAAATTAACATGGTATCAGAGCTTCCCTAAGAAGAAGACATTGTGTAGTGGCGAAAACTAGGGTTTCTTGTTTATTGGGTTTCTCTCCACGGATTTTGGAAAAGCAGTAAGGTAGATTGACTCTGCTCATCAAGGAGAATATATATGTCCAATCAGAATTCAATTTTGAGCACTTTTATTTTTAGCCCTAAACATTAGGGTTTCCACAAAAAATAGGAATTTCTGAAATCTGAAGACATAGCTAGAAGCTCCTTGAAAAAATCAAAGTTTAGAGCTTTGGGTTGAGATTTTTGGTTGGGTGAAGCTCTGGGAAACTCAAACCCTAATTAAGGGCCCTCCTTAGTGAATCCGGGAAGACTAAAAGGCATTTCCGAAGGGTGAAACTTTGCAGATCTCAAATTCTGAATATACCAGGCTGATAAGCCCATCAAGGTGCATCTTTCTATCCTTTCAGAATTTTGAAATTCACATTTTGAATTTTTAGGGTTTCTCTGACAAACCCTAATCTGGGACCAGATCCAGTTTTCAGCAAATCAAGTGGTAAGACCTATATCTTTTCTATTTCCATTTGAATTACTCTTTAAGATGTCTCACCACACCAATCTTGAGGATAAGCTTGAAGGAGCTGATAACTTCCGAGCCTGGAAGTATAGGATTGGGTTAATCCTGGAAGAAAAGGAATTGGACACCTACATCAGCTCTGAGGTCCCTATCCCAGAGGATGAAGAGGCTAAGGCATTGCATAAGAAGAACTTGGTCAAGGCAAAGAGAATCATTGTTGATTATATCAAAGACCATCTCATACCACATGTGTCATCTTTGAAGACACCCAAGGAGATGTTTGACTCTTTAACCAAGCTATTTGAAGGGAAGAACATAAATCGAAAGATGACTCTGTGGAATCAATTGAAAGGGGTCAAGCTGTTGAATGGAGAGACCATTCAATCTTATTTCTCCAAAGTCTCTCAGATCAAGGAACAACTTGAAGCTGTAGATGAAGTGGTGGAGAATGGAGAAATTGTGATGACCACTCTGAATGGCCTACCTAGGTCATGGGATTCCTTTATCCAAGGAATATGTGCAAGAAGGAAGTTAATCTCCTTCAGTAGATTGTGGGATGAATGTTCACAAGAAGAGGCTAGGATTGTAGCCCGAGAAGAAAAGATGGGAGATGAAGATCAAGCTCTCATAGCTCACACCAAAAGAAGCAAGCCTAACAAGGAGCACTCTCATTACCAGAAATCCTCTCACACCCATCTAAAGAATATGAAAGATATGAGATGCTTCACATGTAATGAGAAAGGACATTTTGCTGTAGATTGTCCCAAGAACAAAAAGGACAACAACTTCAACAAGAAGAAGAAAGGCAACAAGAAGAGATATCATGCTCATGCTGTTGAGGATGATGAACCTCCCAAGAAGGCGGCTAGAACAGAAAGTGATGATGATGACTCATCAAGTGAAGAAGAATATGTTCTAATCTCTGCTCTCACAGGTACTATCTCTCATGGTTGTAATGATTGGCTTATTGACAGTGGGGCTTCCAAACACATGACTGGGTTTAAAGAATCTTTTGTAAATCTATCTGAACATGAGTCACCCCATACGGTGAAACTTGGGGATGACTATCAATATCCTATCAAAGGAAGTGGTGAAGCCTCCTACAACCTAGACTCTGGGAAGTCTTTGAAGATGAAAGAGGTTCTATATGTACCTGGGCTCAAGAAGAACTTACTCTCCATATCTTCATTGGATGCAAAAGGCACGAGGGTTGCATTTGTAGATGGCCAAGTCCTATTGTGGCCAAAAGATAAAACTATAGATGATGCAGTGGTGATTGGAGAGAAAGAGGGATGATTGTATAAATTGAAGGGACAACTTGAACATGCCATGGTACATGAATCCATGGAGCCAAGTGAACTTTGGCATAGAAGGCTTGCTCATGTGCACTATAGAGCACTACCAATTGCAAGCAAAGTTGTAGAGGGTCTTCCTAAAATCAAGACCAAGCATGAAGGTGTTTGCAAAGGATGTGCAAAAGGAAAGAACATAAAGAAGGCATTTCCAAGCAATGAAAGCAAGGCAAAAGGAATCTTGGAAATTATCCACTCTGATGTATGCGGACCGATTTCTTCCAGTTCTCTGAGTGGGTATGTTTACTATGTCTCTTTCATTGATGACTTCTCCAGGAAGACATGGGTTTACTTCTTGAAGAACAAGGATGAAGTGTTTGATAAGTTCAAGGAATTCAAAGCCTTGATGGAAAACCAAATTGATAAGAAGATCAAAACATTCAGATCCCATAATGGCGGAGAATTCACTTCAGGAGAATTCAAGAAGCTATGCAGTGATTCAAGGATTAAGAGGGAGTTGATTGCTCCGTACAATCCACAACAAAATGGAGTTGCAGAAAGGAAGAATCGAACAATCATGGAAGCAGCACGGGCAATGCTGCATGACCAGGATTTACCTATGGATCTATGGGCAGAAGCAGCCAGGACAACTGTATATTTGCAGAATAGAACACCACGCAAGATATTGGACAATGAGACACCAGAAGAGGTCTTCTCTAGTAAGAAACCTGAAGTCGGCCATCTAAGAATATTTGGTTGTCTAGTATATACTCATGTCCCAAAGGAAAAGAGGACTAAGATAGATCCTTCAGGAAAGAAGGGTATCTTTGTGGGTTACAGTGAAAGCTCGAAGGCTTACAGAATATACTTTCCAGGGTTCAAGAAGATTGATGTCAGCAGGGATGTAACATTTGATGAAAACTCAGCATTCATCAAATCAAGGAAGACACCTGTTGAAGATCATGAAGAACCAAAGGAAACCAGATTTCAAGATACTGCCAGGACTGAAGCAATTCCAGATGCTGATCGTGAAATTGAAGATTCGTAAAAACCTGTAGATCCACCTCGTGAGAAGGACTCTCATAAGAGGAAACCTACATGGGCTAGAGAGCTCATTCAAGATGCAGAAAGGTATGGAATTATGGAAGAACATAGAGAAAAGAAGAGGACCAGATCACATACCAGCTATGTTGCTTTACTCTGTGATATCATGAACAAAGAACCTTCCAGTTATGAAGAGGCAGTGGAAAAGAAAGAATGGAAGGATGCCATGGTCAAGGAATACCAATCAATAATGAAGAATGATGTTTGGGATGTTGTCCTAAGACCTGAAGGGAAGTCTGTTGTGACTTCTAAATGGATCTACAAGATCAAGCATGCTGCAGATGGTAGCATAGAGAAATACAAAGCGAGATTTGTAGCTCGTGGCTTCTCCTAGAAAGAAGGAATCGACTATGAAGAAACTTTTTCTCTTGTAGCCAGATACACTTCCATCAGATCAGTACTTTCTCTGGCTGGAGTGATGAAATGGAAGATACACCAGATGGATGTCAAGAAAGCCTTCTTGAATCACTAGTACAAAATGAGAGATAAGTGACTAGGTGGCTAAAAAGTTAGTCACCATAGTTTTTTCAAGGGATAAATGACTAAAATTGAGCAATTTTAAAGAAGCCAGCAAAAAACGACTAATTTAGTCACGGGATAAAATATCTGACTAGATAACAAGTGACTAAAATAAAAATGACTAACATAAATGACTAATTTAGTCACGAGAATATAAATATGACTAGATAACAAAGATTAATGTGAATTAGTCGTTTATTGGGGCGCATGGAGTTGTTTATTCCAAGCCCGAACAATGGAAGGTGATAAATCTAACTATTCCTATTGTATTCCCTTCCTGGAAGTCAATGTCCTCTCCTCACTATGTTCCGTACTGTTGACAATGTGCTTGGGGGTATGTGAGGTTGTTGTACTTTATCAAAATACTGAGCAAAATAGTAAGTGAGGATGTTGTCCTAGCTTAGTTGATTTAATGTAGTGATTAAATAAATCCGATAATCTAGGTTCAGTAGATAATTCGGCTCCCAATTCCTTGAATAGAATATGCTAAACAACCCTCATCGTTGGGGCCTTGCATGCAGCATCCATGCAACTGCTTTCACATGTATTTAATTAGTATATGTTGATTGTACATGAATCCCCCAAAACTTCATAAAATTGTGACTGTCTTTTATTTTTAAGTATCCCTGTAGTGGCTTTAATGTATTGACCCAGTATGGATTAAGATGGCACTGCATTCAATTTAAGAATCTCTCAATTTCTTGGCCTAATTTTGCAAGTTCAGTTTACAGATTGGTGTCATTGATTGTGTTTATAGACTTTATGACTTTTTGCAGAGATGGTGCATTCAATGAAGAATGTTGCCAAATTGGATCTGGACCTGTCTATGGAGGAAAGAAACTTGCTTTCTGTTGGATATAAGAATGTTAGTCGTTCCAAGCGAGCATCATGGCGGATTATGTCCTCCATTGAGCAGAAAGAAGACTCAAAGGGGAATAAGCAAAATGTGAAAAGGATAAGGGATTACCGACAAAAGGTGGAAGATGAACTGTTTAGAATCTGCAATGACATTCTCTCAATTATTGATGATCATCTCCTTCCTTCTTCTACTTCAGGAGAGTCCACAGCTTTTTACTACAAGATGTAAGTTTTTTATGGAGTCCTTAGTTTCCTTAAAGTGTAAATGAGTTTTTAACAATTGAATGCACTTGATTTTACTTTAAATCATTTCAATTGTTTGATATTTTGCTTGTGGTAGGATTTCTCCACCCCGTCAGAATATATTTATTTTAGTTTTGTTTGGTTGACATGTATCAAAAGCATTGACCTAGGATATAACAGTTGCCATTAAAGTAGCAGAACCATAAAAGCATACACGAGATATTGATGACTTTGTTGCCATTTCTGAAGATGAATCTGATAATGAAAATGATGAACTGAAACTCCCCTAATTCCCAACAAACAGGTACTTTTGAAGTGGATCAACCCACTTTTAGGGATGCTGCTATAAGGAGTGTGCTAAGAAACTAGCCCTTTTACTGTTGTATCACACACAAATCCACCCAAAACTAGGAAAGATGGGTTAAAGGTGCCCAGAATTGCCCCTTTTCACACAAATGGCATCAGAGAGACACCCATAACAATCACTATTGTTGATATTAGGTGGAATTATATATGCCCGGAAGCATAATTTTATTGTTGTTTAGCCTTCATGTGTTTCCCATAATTCATCTTAGGGTGATTTTCATGACTGTTTACTGCTAATTTAGCCTTAAAATATGCCTAGGAATGAAGATCGAGGTTGTTTTCAGGCCCAAACTTGTGCAAAAGTGTCCAAAACCTCTGCAACAAGCTTCCTTGCTGCTGCAACTGTGCACAGAATGTTGGTTCAGTCTACAAAACTGGCCTAGAATTTTTCTTTCATGCCAAGGTATGAGTTTTGGTCCTTTCCTCGTTGTTATGAACTTATGACTGCCCATAGTACTACTACATATGGCTCAAAAGTCCCACGAAAGTTTGCCATGAAACAGTTAAAATCGATGTTTTTGTGGAAAACAGTTTAAATTTTTGGAAAATTTTGAAAATTTCCCCGATGATCGTCGCTATAATGACGGTATAGACCTTTCGTCGCTATAGCAACGAACTTTCGTTGCTATAATAAATCAACCTTTTTAAAGTGATTCGTTTTCCCCATGACGGAAAAGTGGTCACATTGATTAGTTAGACTACTACACCACTGAAACTAAGGTTACTAACGGTCAGAATATACCATTTGTTAGTTATTCCAACTCGGTGTAAACCAATGTTGGGGTAGGATTTAAAATTAATCAAAGATGAGTACGTTCACTATTCCTCCTCCGCTCTTTTATGTCGCAACGTCCCTGATTTACACTATATCTTCGATACCTGTGGGATCATCATCAATCTAGCAAACTCATGCTTATTTTTCCTCTTCCTTGGCACATCGAGATGGCTTGGTTGGATCTTATATGTTAACATATAATGTATTTTTTTTTTGTTAACTATAATTAAACCGCACTTTAAAAACATGATGAAACTGTGTTATAATAAATCGATATATTCTAAAACATATAACATATAATGTAAATAAAATAAAAAATATAGTACACACTATGACTATGGATGGGGATTCGGTACTCTATTATACGTAAGAGGTAACCGACCTGTACATCCAACATTCATGGAGTTTATTCTGATTAGTGTCATATAACCTTGATTTGGCACCAATTTCTTTTCTTTGGCAGGAGGGGAGGGGGTTTCTTTGGGTCTGAGAGGTGATTACATTCGAATCTTTGGCAATATTATTCTTCAAATCCAGAGAAAATATTTAACACATTCCCATGAGAAACCCTCGGGTAAGCCCTAATTCTATGGTTTTCTACTTCAATAATTTGTTTTTTTCTTTGTTTCCTTTGCTGTGAATCTGTTGATGAATGTGATGAGATGAAGAATTTCCACAAATAAAATTGTTGGTATCAATCTCATTGACCTATCTTGAATACTGAAGAGTTCTTACCCAATATACAAACCCTTATTTTCTATGTATCTAAATTCTGGTGGTATTTATCCAAGGCATTTCATGGAATATATCTTCCACATTCTATTTCGCTCGATGCCTTGTTTTCATTACATATTTGAGAGGTGTTGTTCACAAAGAAACAAAATATTTATCCTTAATCGCTTCCTCAATCATATGACTCTCAAGGGCATGATAATAATACTTGAACTTGGATACTCGTCTCCCTCAATCACATTTTTTTGGGTTAAATTTCTTGTCAAGCATTTTTCCCATCACTGCCTACAATCTGGAGCAAATCATGCTACACAACATATTAGATTAGATGTGCTCTTGTTCAGGTTTCCTATATTCATGCAATTTCACTACCAGCATAGCCAATTGAAGCACCCATTTCGAAATCCCCAGCATCAGAGGAAGATCTAGATCGACACTGAGTAGTTGTTATGCTTATTGGCCTAGTGTCAGGTGCAAAGCCAAGAGCACCAATAGCTTTGGTAGGTCCAGTTTTGTTTTTCATCCTAGTATGCCTCACTACTGACTTTCAACATGAATTATCAATTCAAAAAAACTACAAAGGAATAAATCAAGGTGGAAATGAGACTGTAGGGCTCTAATATTATTTAGAACGCTGCAAAAACCTTCACTTGGAGTAGTTCAGGGAAACGAGGGTAAGCAATCATATCATTATAGCCTTGTAGGGAATATAGATATTGCATCATATCTTATGGATACATCATCCTGCTGGTGGGTGAGAAGTGTTTCGGGGATGGATTTCCACCCAATATATGCTTCAAATATGAAACTACCCCCATAGAATATAAAATCTTGTGAAGCAGCATGATCCATCCATCATATATGTTGCATTGTCTTCGTGGGGATATGCCCTATCTATATATATTCAATTTGATAAACTCATGGAATCCTTGGATTGCTAGCACTCGAGTGTTTCTACTTGAACTTTGTCTTTTTTATGGGTAGAAAATGATGTTTCATACAACTTTATTGATCCCAACAGTATTGTAAAGTATGTTATATGTTCAGAGGGCATATGATGTCTACGCATAGATGAAAGAAGCTCTTGATATTCTCAGTTTATATTCCTTTTGTCGTGATTCAGTACAAGATAAGTGAATGAACTAGCCATGTGCTCTATCTTGAAGAAAATATTGTGTGAGAGTTCAAAAAAAACTCAGAGGAGGATCCATGCCCAAATTTTCATTTTTTAGCCTAAACTTGCAGGTATGTATCACTTGCAATCACAAATTTCCCAATTCACACTACATGTATTCATGAACTCAACCACTTCGTCCCTGCTCTCATGTTAGAAACATAAATATATGCATTTGTAGGCAATTTTTTTGTTGAACTCTTCAACTAGAGTAAATTATGAAAGCATGTGATCTTGAAGAGGTGCATCGCAATACTCTTAGCTAGTTTTTTATAGATTCATAGGACATATGATGTCTGTGCATAGATGAAAGTAGTTGTTATCTTCTGGGTTTATATGCCTTTTGATCGGATTTAGTACAAGAAAAGTGAATGACCCAGCCCTGTGTTCTATCTTGAAGAAAATATTGTGTGAGAGTTGAGAAACAACAACTCACAAAAGCATCCAGGCTCAAACTTTCATTTTTTATCCTGAACTTGTTGGTATGTATCACTTGCAATTACAAATTTCCCCATTCACACTGCATTTCTTCATGAACTCAACCACTGCAGCTTTGCTCTCATATTAGAAACATAAATATGTGATTTTGTATGAAAAATGTTTGTTGGAACTTAAGGCCAGGTGCAAGCCCCAGGTGAATTTGGTAGGATAAGTACCTATGAACTGTTGCATCTAGGTACAAGTGTGCATTTTTAAACAGTATTTAATTTCAAATTTTTAACATTTAATTTACTTTCAGTTTCAGGTCTCTCAATTCTTGAGAGTTGTCACGTTTATGTCAACCCAGCTGCCTGGTCCTAATTATCATTGTCGTGAGGTAACCTTATTATTCTTTCCTGTCTGATTGTTGGCGCCTATTTATGCAGTGCCTTTGTATTTGTGTATGTGTTTCATATATTAGAATCCTGTATATTGTTGGTATAGCCTCTATGCATTTCCATTGCAAATAGTTTACAATGATCTAGTTTAATATTATATAATTATATTTTGATGGTGTAAGTTCACATTTTACTGTGCACAATTGTTTAAAATGATCAAATAAGCCTTGACTTATTTTAATTTAATTTTTAATAGGGGTCTAAACTTGCTCGTCTTCCTCGTCCTGATGGTATACTTGAAGAACTGTTGCTTAATTGTAAGTTATTTTGCAATGTCTCTTTGTAAGAATATTATTTTTTGAAACAGATGTTTGTTTATTTGAGATCAGGACATTGGTTTATGTTCTTGAATACTTGCTTGTAGTTCCACATGGATTTATCTATGGTTGTGGCAACTTGATTTTTTCATCACACATGATCTTCACACTAGTTTTTGTACTCACGTATCAAAAATATGGAACAAAAAGGTAAATTCTCTTATTTTCTTCATGTCTCGTATTCATTATCAAGCTTTTTTAAATAGTTTTCTTAACCCCTACTGGTTGGTTATGGTTAGAATGATTTCAGTTCTACCTGTCATGCATCCATTTTTTTGTGATGTATCTATGTAGAATAGCTTTGGCTTCAAATGGAAATTTGTTTTGGGTATGTGCTTTATGCTAGCTAATTTTTATATGTTTATGAAGAAAACAATAAAGAGCAAGGATTTTACAGCATTTGTCTCTTGTGAGTAGTGGTCTATAGTATGTAATGCAGTAGATGTTCTTATATAGCATGTAAGCTATTAATCAGTGAATGTTGCTTTGCATTTGGATGCCTCTCCTGTAACATGTGCAGGTGGATTAAACAGATAGCTTGGTTGGTGACTGTTATTCAGAGCCTTCTGATTATAGCTTCTTGTAAGCACTACACAGTGGATGTTGTTGTTGCCTGGTAAGCAAGTTGATTCTAACATATGTTTTATTTTGGGCAAGATTTAATGCCCCTTGTTTTTGCTTGTGTTGGTGCCAAATTAAGAATGTACTTTTGCATGTTTCCTAGATGGATTATGTTTTGAAGTAGATTTAACAAGGCTTTTGTTGAACTCTGGTATTAGTGTTCTATGTTCTTTTAACCATGTTGAGGATCTGCAGGTATACTCTGAATTTGGTGGTCTATTTTGTGGATTGACAGCTGCCTGAAGGTTTACTTTTGTAATTATTAGTCTTCTACCTACAACTTGGCCAATGCCTCCTCCTTTGTCTTCAATTCTTGGTGGGGATTTTCCATCATCTGAGTGAGCCATTCTTCTTGCTATTCATCCATCTGAATTATCTCCCCTCCTATTTGCAGGAGCTGAACTCTTCCCTTGTTTCAATCTGTCATAACATTGGTGAAAGTGTCATGACATTTGGAAAAGTGTTCCTTTAACAAAGGCAACAACTTGGCTAGCTCCTTTTTCCAGCTGAACTATCCTCTCCTTTAAGTTTCAATTCTCCTCTTACATTTGCACATTGAAGCCTTTTAATTCTTCCAACTTCTCTCTATTTTAGGCTTTACCCAGTTGGGTCTGCTTTCCCTCAAAGTGCCACAATTGCATCAAGGTCACAAATTCAACTGCTCTGATACCATTCAGTAGATGCCTATGGCCTGTCGACCTCACCAACATGAATTATTATTATCGAAATGAAAAATTGTCATTTTCTCTATATTCACAAATAAGTTGAGTTCAATAGTTGTTTGTTTCTCTAGAATGAAAATCCTTGTGCCACTTTGGTTCCAAGGCTGGGTGTATTTGTTGGGTATGGGGGAGTGAGATTCATCACTCACGCACCTACTACTGCTCTAAATAAATAAACAAGTTACACAAAGTTTTATATATATATATATATATATATATATTCCCAACCATAAACCATAAACCTGTGCTGTAATATATATATACCCAACCATAAACCTGTGTTGTATCCTTTAGAATTACAAGCATAAAATGATGACTTTGGCACATAGTTTTATATATATATATATATATACCTGTGTTGTATCCTTTGGAATTACTAGCATAAAATAAGGACTATGTTTTATGCCAGTAACGAGTCAAGCCCAACACTCACACATTCATATGTAATCACATATAAACAACTAAGTGGTTGTAGGTGCCTCGATGGTGCATTAGGTGATTGAGTTTACCTATCCAAAGACCAATCTCGAAGGTGATCCCTCTTCCCAACGGACTGGGAGAAAAATAGGGGCGCACTTAGACAGTGCCAATGGCCCCACAATGGGAAAAAGTGGTTGTTGGCCCCCACACACTCTAGGAGCAAAAGGGATTAATGTTGGAGTGGTTTTTAGTGGGTTCAAAACAGAACAAGCACAACCAAGCTTCCTACCAAATTAGCAGTCAAATGGGGCATTTTTTCCAAATAATGGCTAATCCAATCACTCTAGCAAATGGTGCAAATGGTGTAGGCATTCTCTTTAGAATTCGTCTTCACAAACAATTATCAACCATGGACAAATCGAGTGGATGTAGATGTGTTGCATAATATTTAAAGGGAAGTAGGATGACCCAAACATGGGTGTGCCCTGTTCATAATTCAATCCCCATATAATTGCTCTCCTACATGCATTGGAGTATTGGGAGTGGTACATGGGAGTCAAAAACAAGTTGAACAACATACCAACATAATTAACCATGATATCAACCATCAAACCATTAGTTAAACCCAAAAATCATGTAGATTGCAAGATATGGGAATGTATGTGATTTGACAATGAGATAATAACGATTTTGCTTAGCAAGTAATTTAACCCAAACAATTAGACTAAGACCAAAACAAAATCTAATAGACATCACTTAATAACAAGCATTTAATCACACCATAGATATTTTTTACCCTAAAACCCAAAATGGAAAACCTAGTATCCAGTGGGGATTTTATTAGGCTCTAGAAATTGTTAGAAAAGGTGAGTATGCACTCTCTATAGAGATTTTGATGCACTTTTTTTCACTGGAGATATTGCAAATTGTTTTGGCTCAAGGACAACCTTTGAACTTCAAGGAAGTTTCTTCTCCCAAGTTTTCCAAACATATTCAGTTTCACTTATTCTTCATTTCCTCTATATCCCCCTTGGTTGTGGTTGTTCCTTCCTCAAACAAGGCCCTCCTTTGCTATAGAGCTGCCTTGGAATCCCAACCATCAAGGTGATTTTTTCACCATCTTGAGGCATTTGGTTGTTCATGTTCAAGATGATTGTTGAATTCAACCTTTGCCAACAAATTATGTTTTTTTACAAAGTTTGAAATGAGAATTCAATTTGGATCACACCTCCCCATTTACAGGCTTTTGGTCCTTAAAAGCTTCACCTTGAAGATGTAGCATATTGTTCCAACACACTTGATTTCTTGGTAGCCTTGCAAAAATTCTGTTGGATAATGTTGTCATTGATGTCAAGAACAGTTGTTCTCATTGATGTAAAGATCAATATGTCACGCAAAGTCAAGAACAGATCCCAAGCACTTGCGAGGCACTTTGTGAGATATGGTTGGATTACTGAAATGCATTATTTTGGAATGACCTTGAGGTCCCTGAAAGAATTGTTTAGAAAACACTGAAAGGTCCTTAGAATTTTTGATAAAACTCTTGAAATATGGCATATGGAATACATGAGATATATGGCATGCTTGGCGGAGATAGTGCTCAACCAACTTTGGTGGACAAATGAATCTTTGTGGATCACATACAATGGTACTTGAGTCAGCATTTACTTAGCGGACGAGATGGCGCTAAATTTTGCGGAGTTGGAATTTTCTTTGGTGAAGGCAATGACATGGTTGAAGATATGATCGTCCATGTAATCAACGGTCACCACACTACCCTGCACCCCAGCGAAGTTTTGACCAAAGTCAAAATCGTTCGTGATGCGAAATTGTTTTAAATCCGCATTTGGAATCGGTTGGGTCCGCCGTTGATCGGATCCAATGGCCACGATGTATTTTGCACGCTCCGCCTGGTTGACCAGTTTCAACCTTCACTGTGATGCACAAAGATTTAAAATGCACTTTTTGAGGTTTCAGGTCGACCGTTGATTAAATAATGGAAGTTTCAAGTCGGCCCTCCATTTGCTATTGTTACAATCGGAGAAATCGTATATAATAGAAATGCTTGATGAGAACTTGTGTTGAGAGATGTGAATGTGATGATCTCAGAGATTGTAGGTTGATTGAAGGGTCTGATATTGTGGCTATGAGCTTGAGTTTTTCATCTTCAACCACAGTGGCACGCAAGTAACACAGGACGCCTCAATTTTCGAATTTAGGATAGCAGTGATGTGAGAAAAAAGAGGATCCGAGCATCAATTTCGCAGAGAGCATGAAAGATATGAGCTCGTTGTTTGTTGTGTCGAATTATCAATGGTCTCAAGCCCTAGTCTGCCTTCTATGTGATTACAGATTAGTGATGACAGGAATAGTCTCTGTTTTGAAGATGTTCTGTGACTTTTAACCTGCAGGATAGTGCAATAGACGAAATAAATTCATGGTATAATTTTCAATTGATCTATAAATATGATCAATTGATTTACCCATTTAGTGTACTTGCTCTGAGAAATCGCAGAGGCGTATTTAACAAATCACATATGCATGAATTAACAGAAATGACTATGGAATGATACTAGCCTAAAGTTCATGGGGCAATAGCAGAGTGTTTGTATTAATCAAAGAATTTGTCATGCGCACAATGATTATGCAATGATGATTGCAATCAGGAAGATGCAGAGTTCTAGCTTATCTATTACAATTACAGGATTGTCTGAGAATGGCAAAATAGCAGCTACAATACCCTGATCAAATAAGAATGGTAGAGTGAGAGCTACAGGAATGACAAAGACGTTGTTTTTAAGAACAAATGCAGAGCATGAAGATGGGAGACAGGATTGATGCTGTCAGGGAATGCAAAGGTATATGATGACTAGTAAAGTATGTGCAGGAACAGATCTATGGGTATAGGAACAACAGTTTAAGTCTTAAAACAGAGATGAAATTGACAGAGGATTGCAGCAAAGATTATTTGGTTGATGCAGCTACAGGTTTGACAATTTTAATGATGTTATGAAAGATTGATAGCTACAGGAAAATTCCAAGAAGCTGAAGCATCTGTAAAACCATCTGAGGGATGGGCTTCCCTCACAAGCGTAGGATCTTCTGCAAAATCATCTGATGGATGGGTGGATCTCACAGATGTAATGCTTATGTAAAACAAACTATTAATGAAGTTTTGAAGAGTGGCTTTCTCCCAAATTGGGTTTCCACTATAAATTTCCTGTGTACTACGCATATGTTCTTGTGTTTGTTGGATGACATTAAATGATATTTAATATAGTCAATCTGCTTAAATTTTGAAATTGGATAAAAACACTAAATATTGATTCACCCCATCAGAGGGAGTTCCTTCAGGAAAATTTTAACCACTGGAACGATGAGCCACAGAGTAGCAACCGTGAATAAGCAAGAAAGTTTTGCAACATGCATAGCACCTCTATTTGATGGAAACGAGGAGTTTGAAATATGGAGGGTCATAATGAAATTATGCTTGAAAGCATTAGGAGAAGAAGTCTCGGAGTTAGTTATTACAAATTATATTCCTCCAAAAAGGCCACCAAAGTCTGCAGCCAAGAAAGAACTACAAAGGAACAATAAGCCAACAATGAATGCCATCTTGGAAGGCTTACCTGAGACTATAAAAGACAAGTTGGAAAGCATATTTTTGCAAAAGAACTATGGGACAAACTACAAGAAGTTTACACAAAGGAAGCAATGCAGAAGGACTCAAATGACTCAGATGGAGGACACATATAAAAACTTATATGTGATGGATGAAGTTTTTGGCCAAAGTCGTGTGCTTGCACAGGAAGGTAGTTAAGTAAGGCTACCCATAGCACACATGGTTTGCAACCAGACACCACCCGTTGGAGATAAGCCAAGTCTAATAACTTTCCGTGAGGTAAAGTGTGCAGAAGAAGCAACTGATACTTTAATCTGGTTTTCGATTAGATATTTTCTGTCAATGTTAATTGTTGTTAGTCTCTTTTTTAAAATAGTGGACTTCGATTAATAGAAAATTTACTATTGTATTTTAAGCCAGCATAATTGTGCCATCCATATCCCCTATGGACAAGACATTTTGTCTAGGTTTTCCCTGAATGAAATTATCGAACAATTTATTGGTCACTTATCAAGGACAATGAATATACTGTGGATTCTTCTAGCTCTAATGCACCTTGACATCCACATTTTATGTTTGATATGGGTTTTATTTTTGTATTATTTTTATTAGTATTGTTTACCTCTGTAGCTTTTATGCTTTTTGTAGATTAGTGATATTGTTACCAGGGTTCCGAAGATTTCTGGGCATGTTGGCATGCATGTTTAATTGAGTTTGGCATAGGCTTAAGGGGTGCAAGTTTGTGTAATGAACAGGGAAAGCTACGACCACCTAAGAAGAATCTATGCAAGTTAGGACCAGTTGTGAATGGGTTTTGGCCTCCCCATTCTATGCAGTTGCAAAGCAGAAACAATTTGATGGAAGCTCCACTGAAAGCAAGGAGTCGTCCCCCACTCTCCCTGCTATAATTTAAGGCGGTGATGGAAGTGAACCCTCAACAACTTGGGGAAGATTTTCCATTGCAGTTAGAGAAAATTAATTCACATGTATATGAAGAATGAAAGGTTACAACTTTTCTATTATCATTTCCTTATTTGCTCCGTGAAGCATGTCTTCCCAAAGCTCTGCCACCTCTCAGGTCGTTGTGAAAGCAACTAATGCATTTTATTTGAAATGTCAAGGAAAAGAGAAAATTTTGAACTCTTTTTTACATTAATTACTTTGAAGATATTTGTTGTGTCTCTTCAGTTGAATCATGAAAGTTAGGTATTTCTTTTCAAATGCGGATTCAACATTATGAGCAAGTTACAGGAAAAGTGCGGAAATGCTAGATTTATCTTCAGGGAAGTCCAAATTGTAAATCACCTTGAAACGGTCCCATAAATCCACACAATTTATGGATACGTTGTGACAGTTGATCCAATAGAGGGGAACTTCAGTCAACTCCCACACTTATGGAAAGAAGGAGGTTGCATTGTTGTATGTGAAAACAATCACTTTTAGGGTTGTCCTGCCACTGTTGTAATTCTTGAAATTTTTGTTGTCGCCCTTTTTTTAATGAGCATTGCAGAGCAACATGATGTGGAGTTTTTTGCACATAAGGCTTGAGCTGATTGTAGAAAACCAAATCATTGATGGGGATTATGTTCCCCACTTGGGATCTAGGGTGGTACAGTTGTATGTATTTTCAATGCTGAGAACTACCTTGGGAAATAGAATTTGAATGAAAAACAACAGCTTCTTAATGTGGTTAAGTAGCCATATCCAAAAAATTTGTAATGTGAAGCCTCCCAAATTCCAATTAGTTGAAAATGTCAGACTTGAGTTTGTGGTTAGTGATGTTGTGTTTCATTGCAATCTCAGATTGTGGGATATCTTCCATTTATCTAAAGTAAAGTTACAATGTTTCTACAAAATTTATTCACATCAAAGATATTTTTTTTGGCATCCGGCTATATTCATTGACATGTCTCATAATCGTCATATATGGGTATTCTTGCATCTAAAGCAGTTCATTGATAGTGTAGATGATACATGGAAATGTGTTTTTAGATTCATGGCTCAAAGTCATTCAAGTGGTGATGGAATTGAATGGATCATCGATTTTAGTAAAGTGATGCCTATAACAGATCGTCCTATTCCCAAGACAGTTTTCAAACTCTCTTGCTTTGTTCTTGTTATCATATTATCATCTCCAATGAATTTTGTGTTATCTATGACTATGTCCTAAGGAATTGCAAGCAAGCAACAACATCAACAATGAAGCCAAAAATAATTCATGTAGCATGCACCCAGGTTCCATACTAGTAGAATAGTAAGTTGCAGATGAAGTTTGTATCTTTGATGCAACTAGAAATATGTTATGATCCTTACATCTACTTGGAGTTTCCTTTCATGGGCCAGTCATTGATGAGGTAGATGAATTAACAGGAGGAACAGTTTGACTCAATGGTTATTGAAAAAGAGGGTAAATTTTGAACAATTTTGAAGCTTCAAGGGTAACATGAAAAGTATTGTGGGCAGCCAACAGAAGAATGTGGAAACCCTGCAACAACTAGGGATTTGCTCCATAAGAGTAATATATGTGTTATGGATGCACTTGATCAACAAACAAAAATGGATAATTTATTGAAGGAACACACTGCTAAAGCTATTATAAGAGCCAATGACAAAGGCCTATGGGATACATAGCTAGAATCCAGATTTTAAATGACTTCTACAACAAATCTGAGCGATCTTTTTAGGCATGGCCCTGGGTCAGTTTTCATCTTGTTTACGATATCTTCCTTGCAACCTAGATTTTTCCATTGCAGAGACAACCATTATTTTTCTATTCAAGTGGTATCTATTATAATTTAACAAGTTATATCTATTTCAGGTTAAGTTATCTTCAATCAAAGAAGATAGTTCATAGAGATGTAAAAACAGAAAACATGCTATTGGACAAAAATCAACATGTAAAAACAGAAAACAACTAGAACAACTTTTTCGGTGAGCTTTTCAACCAAAATCAACATGTGCACCCTTTCTGCATTTGTGGATGTGTCATTTTTAGCCTAAATTATCTTGTTTTGGTATCAATTATTGAATTTTCATCATTGTCACAGTTGAATTCTTTTAGTACTTGAAGCATTATTCTTGAATATGTTTGACATTCATTTTGTTCCCATGCAAAATTTGTTTGAATATCATCATTGTTAAGCAATACCAACTTCTTAAAGGGTGCTAGCTCAATGATAGAGCACCTTCCTAATTATAGGCAGAGATTGGTGGTTCGATTCCTCCGTACCCTATCATAAATTAGTGACTAAGAAAATGACTAAATTCGCATATATACTACTATTAGTAGCTAATTTCCAGTATATTATAGTGTGACTAACGTTTAGTCGTATTTCGCTTAGTCATTAATATGTTATCATCTAGTAGTTTATTTAGTCTTATATTTGGTCATTAATTGTGACAATCAATGACTAAATCAGTGAGTATCAAAGACTAAATCAATGACTAAATCAGTGAGTATCAATGACTAAATCAATGACTTAATCAGTGACTATCAATGACTAAATCAGTGAGTATCAATGACTAAATCAATAACTTAATCAGTGACTATCAATGACTAAATCAATGACTAATAAGTCAACCAATTAATGACTAGTGAAATACGACTAGAGATAAGATAGTGGAAATCGGATACTATTAGTCACCGACTCAAAAATAGTCGTTTATAGTCGAATTTTAGTCATTAATTTCTCATTTTGTACTAGTGAATGGTGTAGTCGAGGAGGAAGTGTATGTGGAGTAGCCACTTGGTTTTGAGACACATGACAGGAAGTCATATGTGTCCAGGTTGAAGAAATCCTTGTATGGCTTGAAGCAAGCTCCTAGGACTTGGTATGGGAGGATAGACAGCTTTCTATCCAGTTTGGGCTTTACCAAGAGTAAAGCAGATTCCAACCTTTACTACAAGGTTGAGGAAGGCAATCCTGTGATACTACTATTGTATGTAGATGATCTATTTGTAACAGGTAATGATAGTTTGATTGCCGATACCAAGAGGAAGCTTGCAGCCGAGTTCGAGATGAAGGACTTGGGGATGATGCACTATTTTCTAGGCATGGAGGTGTGGCAAAGTACAGATGGAATCTTCCTTGGACAAGGGAAGTATGCAGTGGAGATCCTGAAGAGGTTTGGGATGATGGACTGCAAGGCAATGGCCACACCTATGGCATCGAACCTGAAGCTTCTATGTGATGCTTCATTTGATCCGGTTGATGTCACGGTGTATTGTCAGATGATTGGGTCCTTGATGCACTTGACGAACACGAGACCATATATTTGCTTTGCGGTGAACACATTGATCTAGTTCCTTACGGATCCCAGAGGTGTTCACTCGATTGCTGTAAAGCATATTCTGAGGTACTTGAAGGGTACAATTGATTATGGGCTCAAGTGATGCGAATCAAAAGTTTAACTTGCAGGGTTATGTTGATTCGGACTGGGCAGGCAGTGCTGTAGATAGGAAGAGCACATATGGGTGTTGCTTCAATATGGGATCAGGTGTGATCTCTTGGTTTAGCAGGAAGCAGTCCTGCGTATCACTAAGTACAACTGAAGCAGAGTATGTTGCAGCTTGTTCCGCTAGTTGCGAGGCAGTATGGCTTCGGAAGCTACTGTCTGAGTTATTTGATCTCCCGCTGGAGGCTACTGGTATCTTTTGTGATAACCAGAGTTGTGTGAAGCTGTCTAAGAACCCGTTGTTCCACGACAGGTCGAAGCACATTGAGATAAAATATCACTATATCAGGGATATAGTGCAGAGAGGAGTAGTGAAGCTCCTGTATGTTGCGATGGACGAGCATATTGCAAATTTGCTGACGAAACCACTAGCCAGAGTGAAGTTCGAATACTTCAAAGAGATGCTTGGTGTTCTTCAAATTGACGACACTTCGAGGAAGAAGTGATGGACACATTTGCTGGAGCCATTCCAAGCGTGATGAGAGGAGGATCCTTCACATGGCTGTGGATGTAAGCCTTGGATAATGAGCATCAGGACGATGCTCCAGTTACTGCTTTGTATATGCATCATGTTGGATGCTTGTTATGATTAGTTGGATCATTTATATGTATGTATGTATGCATCATGTTGGATGCTAGATATGATCAGTTGGATCATTTATATGTATGTATGTATGCATCATGTTGGATGCTGGATATGATCAGTTGGATCATGTATATGTATATGCATCATGTTGGATGCTTGGATCATGTATCTGTGTATGTATCAGGTGGATACATTGTATGATCAGGTGGATCATGTATGATGATATGTATCAGGTAGATACTTGGTATGCATCAGATGGATGCATTGTATGATTAGGATGATCATGGATGACGAGCTTCAGGATGTTGCTCCATATGACATGCATCAGGATGATACAGTGATGATGATCAGGATGATCATGTGTACATCAAGATGATGTATGGTGAGTATCAGGTTGATACTCTGTGGCCATGGAACAGGTTGTGCAAATAAGCATATAATCCAGCCCTGGGAGGTTTGTAGATAGTCTTTCGAGGTTTTACCTATGGCATGTAATGTGGCCCTGGGATATCTGGCAAACACTCTTTCGAGGTTTTGCTTTGGGAGGACATATAATATAGCCCTAGGAGATCCGATAGGTTGAACCATGTGCTCGTAATCAGTCCTGGGATGCTCTTTCAAGGTTTTGTCCTATGGCATATAATCCATCCCTGGGAGATCCTATAGGTTGGAGTTGTGTATGCGTAACATCTTGGGATGCTCTTTCGAGGTTTTGCCATGACCACATATAATCCAGTCTTGGGAGATCCGACAGGTAGAGTTGTGTGCTCGTAATAGCCTGGGATGCTCTTTCGAGGTTTTGTGGTGACCACATATAATACAACCCTGGGAGATCCTATAGGTCGGAGCTGTGTGCCCGTAACAGCCTGGGATGCTATTTTGAGGTTTTGTGGTAGGGTCACATACAATACAGCCCTGGGAGATCCGACAGGTAGAGCTGTGTGCTCGTAACAGCCTAGGATGCTCTTTCGAGGTTTTGTGATGCACGTAATAAGTCCCGAGGATTCCACAGTATGGCCAGTGATGATGAAGACCTGCAGGTGGTGGGCCTACATCCAGTATGAAAAAGGACTGGCTCTGTAGAACTTCCTATGACGAGTAGATTCAGAGATTGATTGAGATAGTAGCAACAGTGATGATGACGATGATTCGAGGACGGTGATTCGATGATGATGATCCAGAGAAGAAGACTTGTGCTAGCAGATATGTGTCGAGAAATGCCTTCCTAGTTAAGAGGGAGTGTTGATGTATATGTAACTTCGGAATGTATTTCACCTATGTATTTCATTTATGTATATTGTACTCCTATAGAGATGTGTTATTCCTCTATAAGGAAGTGTCATCATTTGTATTGACAAGTGTTGCAAGTGTCATAACTTGCTGATGGGTTATTAGACCACCATGTGTGGGGTCGGCCTGATTAAGTTAACCTTGGGTTATTATGCTAAGCTAGACACGTCGGCCCCATAAGTTTATTGGGCAGTCAGGACAAGTATAAATAGAGATCGGGAGATCTCTATTTTTATCACTTCATTACTCACTTATCCATCACTCGGAAAGTGGCACACATGTGAGGAGGAGGATCAGCTGCTAGGAGGAGACTATCTCTGTGTACTTGGATTGTACTTTGGTTGTATCATTGCTCTATCTATCTTTGAGGAAGTTATGGGGTTTTTCACCTTAGGGTTTTCCCCACGGAAACTCTGTGTGTCTATTGTCTCTTATGTTTGCATCTTGTGATGATTGATATGCTTGCTATGATTGATATGCATGATATACTGTACATGTTATTCTCCTAGTAAAGATCCTAGAGTATATTGAATTAATGCTAAAAAATTAACATCTCGGTGAGAAACAAATCATCAACATAGAGCACCAAAATCAGTGGCTCATCATCCAAAACCTTGTAGAAAAGGTTGGGGTTTGCATCACTATTACTGAATCCCAAGCTCACCAAGTATCCATATATCCATCCATACCAAGGACGTGGTGCTTGCTTGAGTCCATATAGGGCCTTTTTCATCATGCATACGTGAGACTCCTTTCCATGGTCAACAAACCCTTCTGGTTGTTCAATATACACTTCTTCCTCAATAACACCATTGAGGAGGGAGGTCTTGACATCCATTTGATGCAGCTTCCATACCATAGCTGAAGCAATAGAAATAATGGTTTTAATGGAAGTATATCTAGCCACATGAGAAAATGTCTCATCATAATCAAATCCCTCTTTCTGAGAGAATCCTATGGCAATAAACTGAGCCTTGTGTTTTTCAACACTTCCATCTGCTCCATGCTTGATTTTTTAAAGTCACTTAGAAGTCACTACCGACTTCCCCACAGGTCTCAGTACAACCTCCCATACATCATTCTTCATGATGGATTGGTATTCTTACATCATGACATCCTTCCAAACTTGGTGTTTGGAGGCCTCTTCATAGGAGGTGGGTTCTGAGTCAATGATGTGACTCATCAATGCTACATAAATCGAGAACCTCTGAGGTCTCTTTATTTCTCAGAAAGTATCATGTGGATCTTCATGCCCCTCTACATCTTGCAATGTCAGTCATGCCCATCTAGGCCTCTTCCATCCTACTGCAATATCTGTGGGAGAATCAAATGGCTCAACTGGATCAATGGGGTTGATCGGTTCATCCTTCTCTGCTAACTCCCTCTGAACTACTAGAGGGGGAGATAATTTCATTTCTTGTTGATGTATATGTAACTTTGGAATGTATTTCACATATATGTATATTGTATTCCTATAGAGATGTTATTATTCCTCTATACGGAAGTGTCGTCATTTATATTGTAAGTGTCGTAACTTATACTTGATGGGTTATTAGACCACCTTGTTGGGATCAGCCCTGTATAAGTCATGTGGGTCAAAGGGTTATTAGACCACCTTATTAGGGGTCGTCCATGTGGGTCAAAGGGTTATTAGACCACCCTAGTGGGGGTCAGCCCAGTCAGCATTATGTTAAGTGGTTAAGTTGAGGACGACCTAGTTGAGTAAAGGTCAAGTCAAGTTAGTGTATAAATAGAGAGTGTGTCTCTCTCATTTTACACATTCTATTCTCTCACTCACACTTGGGAGAGTGGTGCTGTTAAATTTTCAGAATTTACTTCAATATGATCAAGGATCTTAACTGAGAGAACAACATGTACAACAAATCTACAGCATATCAATCATGGACACAATAATGCAAGCACACAAGAGACATAGAGTTGGGGAAAACCATAAAGGTGAAAAACCCCAATAACTTCCTCAGAGATAGATAGAGCAATGATACAACTAGAATACAAGAGATAGTCTTCTCATAGAAGCACAGCCTCCTCCTCCACAAGTGCGCCACTCTCCCAAGTGTGAGTGAGAGAATAGAATATGTAAAATGAGAGAGACACGCTCTCTATTTATACACTAACTTGACTTGACCTTTACTGAACTAGGTCGGCCTCAACTTAACCACTTAACATAATGCTGACTGGGCCGACCCCCACTAGGGTGGTCTAATAACCATTTGACCCACATGGACGACCCCCAATAGGGTGGTCTAATAACCCATCAAGTATAAGTTACGACACTCACAATATAAATGACGACACTTCCGTATAGAGGAATAATAACATCTCTATAGGAATACAACCACTTCTGTATAGAGGAATAATAACATCTCTATAGGAATACAATATACATATATGTGAAATACATTCCGAAGTTACATATATGTTGTTCTATCAGTTAAGATCCTAGATCAGATTGAAGTAAATTCTAAAAATTGAACATGGTATCAGAGCTAGCCTGAAAGAAGGCATGATATGGCATGTATGACACTTGTTGCACTTACGATGCTAGGGCTTGATATAGAAAAAACTAGTCATCGTAGCACTTTCTCTATAAATCCATTTTGGAGAAGGTTTCGGATCTGAAACTATTAAAGGTCGAAGATCAGATCCCCATGTACCTTGTGTCCAAAGGAAAACCTCTAATTAATTGTAATTTGTGATTTATGATCTGTACAATATAGGGTTTCTGCCTCTTCCAAATCTAAGTCAAAATTAGGTGACCTTGGGAAAAAGGTCATAACTTGGGCTAGGAAGCTCCAAATGAAATTTCGTAAAAAGTGACAGGTAGTACACAGATGGTACTATCTCAGGAAAATTTTTCAGAGGCCGAAGTGGAACTAGTGACACGTGGCACACCGTACAAGTTCACTCTTCTGTATTATCCCATAAACAGGTCACGTTGCGACACTTGGAATAACTCTCTCAGAGAATCCAATTAAGGTCAGACCTATCGGTATGGAAAGATAACAAGCCGGGCTATCGCAAAAAAAAATTTCAGACCCTGTGGATCGAAAAGTTTGGAGTTACACCAGAAACAATCAGGTACATATTTCTGTCAAAATAGAATTATTTTTTAGCACCTTCATTCATGGCTTTCGGAATTTAGGGATTCAGAGAAAGTTGGAATTTTTGTAATCGGAGGCCACGACTGGATGCTACTCATCAAAATCAAAATTTAGAGACCAAGATCAGATTTTTTGGTTGGGCAGAAGGCCGGGCTTGATCAAACCCCAGTTCGGGACTTTGATCGGAAAGATGGAAAATTAGGGCTTCTGCAAAATTTGGAATTTTGGAAATATGTGACCACGGCTGGAAGCTCCTCAGAAAAATTGAAGCTTAGAGCTTTGAATCAAATCTTTTGTTTGGGTGAAGCTCCATGAAACTCAAACCCTAATTCAAGGTCCTCCCCAGTGAATTTGGACATCTAAAAGGCAATTTCGACGGGTGAAACTTTGCAGTTTTCAAATTCTGAATATACCAACCTAATCAGCTCATCAAGGCGCATATTTCTATCCTTTCAGAAGTTTGAAATTCAAAGTTTGAATTTTTGGGGTTTCTTTGACAAACCCTAATCCAGCTCCAGGTCGAGTTCTTGCAAATCAAGTGGATTGAGTTAATCCTAGAAGAAGATGGATTGGTCACCTGCATAAGTGAAGAAGTTCCTGTCTCAGAGGGAGATGAGGCTAAGCACTTCCATAAGAAGATTACAAGCAATCTTGACAGGTATGGCTTACAGGTATGTTTCATGGTTAAGTTTATCATATGTTTGTCTTCATATCATTACAGTACAATCTTGATTAATTACTAGACTTGTCGTATCACCTTAATAGAAGATATTCATTGATTAAGGTTTTGACACTTATGAATGTACTAATGCATTGTGATGTTGTATGAGGTTTATGTTGTTCGCTAACATAAAAGGTACACCAAGAAAGACAAATCATGTTCTACTTCAAGAACATATTATCATGGTGACATGAAGAAAAAGATTCATCTATTGTCATGGATCACATAAAAGATCTACTTTCGAGGTATGTATAACTTGGTCCTATAATGGTTAACCTATGAGACATGCAGGTTACTATCACAAGTCACTAAAGAGAACCAGAAGACATTATGCAGGTATGTTAGACATAACTAGCTAGCATGCTAATCCAGGTATGTTTTTCCTATATCAAGCTAGAATCCTACCTTGTGTTAGGATCTTATACTGTTGTGTTGTTGACAATGATTATTCATGAAGTCATAGGTTTGAATAGTCATGGCTGTATGCATATTATGTTTCTTACCATAATTGATGATATGACTAACCAGAAGAATCATGAAGGTATAGGTTTGAGTAATCACGGGTTTATGCATTGATGATTTAACTAATCAGAAGAGTCCTATGATCAAATAAGAATATGCATGAGTAAAAGAAGACTTCCCTGAAACCTTGAATACTAATGTTTATTATCTGTGAATGATCATGACTATACATGTTTAAGATTAATGTGTTTTGATAGTATTAATATTATACTAATAAATGTGTGATTATGTATGAGACCTCAAGGATAACACAATGATGATACTAATAAGCATGCATAGTGATTAAGGATGGATGTAAGTTCAAGGACAGGTAATCCAGGAAGCAAAGATCAAGAGTGAGCACACTCTAGTTGTTCTTGCAAGAAAGCAAAGGAGCACACTTCAGTAGTTTCTGCAAGGATGCAAATATTCAGAGGGAGTTGACCACTTCTCACAATCCACATCAGAATGGAGTTGCAAAGATTCAGAGGGAGTCCACCCAGCAACCAAACAAAGATAAGTAATTGAATTGTCATTTCTTACATAATGTTATTCAATGATGTATATGCTTATGTTCCTAGAATTAGGTTGTGTATTATGCATATTAGAATAGTTGCATTGATGAATAATATACTACTAATATACATGGGTAAGTGGCCTATGGCATTGTACAACATTCCATTGCTACTTATCTAGAATGAAACCTCTTTGCTGAAATGTTAGGGGTTGTGCACACTCTTAACAATGTTCTGGTAGAGATTGGAAGGCATCTAGAAAGTTACGGAATATGGATAAATGTTGTATTGAAGCATTGGCTAAGATAATTGCATGACTGTATGACATATTTCTTTATGTGTAAGAATTTGTTCTGAAAACTATGAGATGTTTTCTAATCATGCAATTTAACTTGTTGTGTAGGAAAGATCGTATACCATCACCTACAAAAGAAGGACTACAACATTTGTTCAGCAACAAAGTTATCTATTGAAAATATTGAAGATATTGAAGTTCCCAGGATCTGGGAAGAATGCCATGATCGAGGAGTACCAGTTGATCACGAAGATGTTTGGAATGCAGTCCTAAGACCTGAAGGGGAGTCTAGTGACTTCCAAGAGAAGCTACAATATCAAGCATGCTGCAGGTGGTAGCATAGAGACTTTTGCTCCTGTAGCCAGATACACTTCCATTAGATCAGTACTTGCTCCGGCTGCAGTGATGATAGGGAAGATACATCATATGGATTTCAAGACAGCTTTCTTGAATGGTGTAGTTGAAGAAGAAGTGTACGTGGAGCAGCCACTTGGTTCTGAGACACATGACAGGGAGTCATACATGTGCAGAACTCGGTATGGTAGGATAGACAGCTTTCTATCCAGTTTGGGCTTTACCAAGTGTAAAGCGGATTCCAACCTCTACTATAAGGTTCAGGAAGGAAATCCAGTGATACTACTTTTGTATGTGGATGACATGTTTATTACAGGTGAAGATAGATTTATTTCCGACACGCAGCGGAAGCTTGCTGCCAAGTTTGAGATGAAGAACTTGGGGATGATGCACTATTTTTTTTTGGCATGGAGGTGTGACAGAGTGCAGATGGAATCTCCCTTGGATAAGGGAAGTATGCAGTAGAAATCCTGAAGAGGTTCGGGATGTTGGAATACAAGGATATGGCCACACCTATGGCATCGAACCTGAAGCTTCTGTGTGATGCTTCATCTGATCAGGTTGATGTCATGATGTATCATCAGATGATTGGGTCCTCTATGTACCTAACGAACATGAGACCAGATATTTTCCTTGTGGTGAACACATTGAGCCAGTTCCTGTCGGATCCGAGAGATGTTCACCTGGTTGCTGTAAAGCATGTTCTGAGGTACCTGAAGAGTACAGTGGATTATGGGCTCAAGTATGAAGCGAATCAAAAGTTTAACCTGCAGGGTTATGTTGATTCAGATTGGGCTGGCAGTGCTGCAGATAGGAAGAGCACATCTGGATGCTGCTTCAGTATGGGATCAGGTGTGATCTCTTGGTTTAGCAGGAAGCAGTCTTGTGTAGCACTGAGTACAGCTGAGGCAGAGTATGTTGCATCCTGTTCAGCTAGTTGTGAGGCAGTATGGCTACGGAAGCTACTGTCTGCGTTATTTGATCTCCCATTGGATGCTACTGGTATCTTTTGTGATAACCAGAGTTGTGTGAAGCTGTCGGAGAACCTAGTGTTTCATGACAGGTCGAAACACATAGAGATCAAATATCACTATATCAGGGATATGGTGCAGAGAGGAGCTGTGAAGTTCAAGTACTTCAGAGAGAGGCTTGGTGTTCTTCGGATTGATGACACTTCGAGGAAGAAGTGATGGACACATTTGCAGAGGCCATTCCAAGCACATTGGAAGGAGGATCCTTCACATGGCTATGGATGTAAGCGCTGGATGATGAGCATCGGGATGATGCTCCAGTTACTGCTTTGTATATGCATCAGGATGATGCTAGATATGATCAGTTCGATCATTTATATGTATATGTATGTATGCATCATGTTGGATGATGGATATGATCAGTTGGATCATTTATGTATGTATGCATCATGTTGGATGCTGGATATGATCAGTTGGATCATTTGTATGTATTTTGTATATGCATCATGTTGGATGCTTGGACCATGTATTTGTATATGTATCAGGTGGATACATTATATGATCAGGTAGATCATGTATGTTGATATATATCATGTATGATCAGGTGGATCATGTATCTATATATGTATCAGGTGGATACATTGTATGATCAGGTAGATCATGTATGTTGATATGTATCATGTATGATCAGGTGGATCATGTATTTTTATTTGTATCAGGTGGATACATTGTATGATCAAGTGGATCATGTGTGATGATATGTATAAGGTAGATACTTGGTATGCATCAGGTAGATGCACGATATGATCAGGATGATCGTGGATGACGAGCTTCAGGATGTTGCTCCAGATGACTTGCAGCAGGATGTTGTAGTGATAATGATTAGGATGATCATGTATACATCAGGATGATGTATGGTGAGTATCAGGTTGATACTCTATGGCCATGGATCAGGTTGTGCAGATGAGCATATAATTTGGCCTTGGGATATTTGCAGATAGTCTTTCGAGGTTTTGCCTATGGCATGTAATTTGGCCTTGGAATATCTGGCAAATGCTCTTTCAAGGTTTTGCTCTGGGAGGACATATAATTTGGCCCTGGGAGATCTGCAGATAGTCTTTCGAGGTTTTGCCTATAGCATATAATCTGGCCTTGGGATATCTGGCAGATGCTCTTTTGAGGTTTTGTCCTATGGCATATAATATGTTCCTGGGAGATCTGATAGGTTGGGTTGTGTGCCCGTAATAAGTCCTGGGATGCTCTTGGAAGGTTTTTCCATGACCACATATAATCTGTCCCTAGGAGATCCTATAGGTAGAGTTGTGTGCTCATAACAGCCTGGGATGCTCTTGCGAGGTTTTGTGGTGACCACATATAATCTGTCCCTGGGAGATCCTATAGGTAGAGCTGTGTCCTCGTAACAACCTGGGATGCTCTTGCGAGGTTTTGTGTTGAGGTCACATATAATATGGCCCTGGGAGATCCTATAGGTAGAGCCGTGTGCTCGTAACAGCCTGGGATGCTCTTTCGAGGTTTTGTGACGCAGGTAATAAGTCCTGAGGTTTCCACAGTATGGCCAGTGATGACGAAGACCTGCAGGTGGTGGGCCTACATCCAGTATGAAAAAGGACTGGCTCTGTAGAAATTCCTATGACGAGTAGATTTAGAGATTGATTGAGATAGAAGCAGCAGTGACGATGATGATGACTCGATGACTATTATCCAGTGACGATGATCCAGAGAAGAAGACTTCTGCTAGAAGATCTGTGTCGAGAAATACCTTCCTAGTTAAGAGGGAGTGTTGATGTATATGTAACTTCAGAATGTATTTCACATATATGTATATTGTATTCCTATAGAGATTTTATTATTCCTCTATATGGAAGTGTTTGTATTCCTATAGAGATGTTATTATTCCTCTATATGGAAGTGTCGTCATTTATATTGTAAGTGTTTTAACTTATACTTGATGGGTTATTAGACCACCTTGTTGGGGTCGGCCCTGTCTAAGTCATGTGGTTCAAAGGGTCATTAGAACACCCTATTGGGGGTCGGCCATGTGGGTCAAAGGGTTATTAGACCACCCTAGTGGGGGTCGGCCCAGTTAGCATTATGTTAAGTGGTTAAGTTGAGGCCGACCTAGTTGAGTAAAGGTCAAGTCAAGTTAGTGTATAAATAGAGAGCATGTCTCTCTCATTTTACACATTCTATTCTCTCACTCACACTTGGGAGAGTGGTGCACTTGTGAAGGAGGAGGCTTTGCTGCTAGGAGAAGACTATCTCTTGTATTCTGGTTGTATCATTGTTCTATCTATCTCTGAGGAAGTTATTGGGGTTTTTCACCTTTATGGTTTTCCCCAAGTAAACTGTGTGTCTCTTGTGTGCTTGCATTATTGTGTCCATGATTGATATGCTGTAGATTTGCTGTACATGTTGTTCTCTCAGTTAAGATCCTAGATCAGATTGAAGTAAATTCTGAAAATTTAACATTTCCTTTGGTTCTAGCATTTCCTCATCATCGATATCCATATCGGATCCTCTACCTTTTCTAATAGCCATCTCTTATTCAAAGGACACATCCATGTTGACTTTTATCTACTTCTATCTTGGGATGTAAATTGTGTAAGCCTTTGAAGACTCACTGTATTCCACGAAAGTTCCCTTATTTCCTGAAGGTTCTAACTTTTTCCTCTTCTCCTTGGGCACATGAATGTATACTGGACAACCAAATATATGAAGGTGTCCCACTTCTGGTTTCACTCCTGTGAAATTTTCTTCCAGATTCATGTTCTTCAATATTTTATGAGGGAATATGTTTTGTACATATACAACTGTTCTAGATGCTTCTTCCCAAAAGAACATCGGTAGACTCTGGTCATGTATCATGGATTTGGCTGCCTCGACAATTGTTCTATTCTTTCTTTCCACAACCCCATTTTGTTGAGGTTTGTAGGGAACTGTGATCTCCCTCTTAATTCCTACTTCCTTGCAGAAGTTATTGAAGTCTATAGAGGTATATTCTCCACCATTATCTGATCTCGAAATCTTTATTCAATTTCTCGATAGATTCTCAACTTGTGCTTTGAATTCTTTGAATTTGTTGACTACTTCCTTGGATTCCCTAGTCTTGAGAAAGTATAGCCAAGTATTCAGTGTGTCGTCATCAATAAATGTTATATAATAATTATAGCCACCCAGTGAAGCAACAGTCACGGGTCTGCACAAGTCAGAGTGTACAAGATACAATATTCCTTTAGATCTTCTCTCACTATTCGAGAAGGATTCCTTGACATTATTTCCAAGGGCACATCCTTTACATATTCCATCATTGTCTACATGAAGCACTACTAGACCTGTCAGAATATTCCTTAATTCCTTAAGATATTTGTAGCTTATATGAGCTAGTATTTCGTTCCATAGCTCACCCATGCTAGTAGAATCATGAACTAGTGCTTGAGCTAGTGGTGTGCTCAACTGGTACAATCTCTCCTCTCTTACACAATTTAATTTTGTTGTGCTCATGCTTGAGTTCTTGTTCAAAGCAAGAATTTTCCCATCAGAAAATGTAACTTTATATCCTCTGTCCTCCAAAGCTAATATGGAGACAAGATTTCTTTTCATACCAGGTACATATAGTAAATCACTTAAGTGTAATGTGTCACTGGATTCTAGCTTAAGGGAGGTAGCCCCATATCCCTTCACAGTGTAATTTTCATCATCCCCAAGTACAACATGTAGATGGGATTCTTTCTCAACAATTTATGCTAAATTTTCTTTATAACCAGTCATATGCCTAGAAGCACCACTATCTATAATCCATGTATCACTAGTGGTGGGAACAGTACCTGATAAAGCTGATATGAAGAAGAATTATGTACGATATTCATTCCTTTGCTTCTTATGATGAGATTCATCTTCTACATCAGCAGTTGAGGCTTCATGCTTCCTTTTGTTTGAGATTGGACAATTGCTGGCATAATGACCATAAGTCTTGCACCTAAAGCATTGTATATGTGAGAAATCCTTCTTCTTTTTCTTTTGATCTAGAGGAGGGGTTGATCTCCTACCTTGGTTCTTATGAAAGTGAAACTTTATTCCCTTTCCCTTTCCTTTCTTGGCATGAGACATAAATTCTTGATTCTCCTAAGGTTGAGTGCCATGAAGTTTCTTTCTCGCTGCAATCCTCGTCTCTTCTTGAGTGTAATCTGCCCATAATTTGTCAAATTTGGGAAACTTGGTTCGACCACTTATGTTGTGAATGAATGACTCCCAAGATGGTGGAAGACCATTTAGTGTAGTAATTACAATCTCCTTATCATCGAGTGGTTCTCCACTAGAACTTAGCTTGTCCCTTAGTTCTATGATTCTCATGAAGTATGAAGCAATCGATTCTGACTTAGACATCTTTAGATTCGATAGTTGATTCCTCAATGTGAGAGTCACATTAATGCTACTATGCTAAAATAACTTCTTCAGGGTTTTGAAAATCTTCATAGTTGCTTCTTTTGAGATATTTGAGGAACCAAATGATCCTTGACTAAGTACACCAAGATTCTTCTTGCTCTGGCATCATTCTTCCTCCATTGAGACTTGTCTTCTTCATCTTCTGGTTCTGGAAACTTCTCATTGAAAAAATTCAAGAGGTCATTTTATTCAATTATGAGAAGAACTCTAGACTTACAAGATATGGAATTGGAATCCCCATCTAATCAATCTTCAACCTTCATTCCAATCATCTTGACTGCAGATCTGGACCAGAAACCCTATCAAGAGTTAGGTCAAAAATGAAGTTTGGACTCTTGAGAAATTGATTTCAAAGATATATGCACCCTATCAAGGTGATTTGAGAGAAGGTAAGGTCGAACCAATTTTGTGGACTGAATAGCACAAAACTTGAAACCCTAATTTCTACAGTAACTACAGCAGCTATAGAATTAGGTAAAAAATGAAACTTCTCAGAATTGAATTGTTCCTTCACCAGAAGACGTGCATTCCCTAGGGAGAGATTTCCAATACTCTTTTTCATCCAAATTAATGAGGGAAGGCCTTGAAAAGTAAAACCCTAGCTTCTAACAATGGCTTCTTCTAGTACTGCTATGATACCATGTTATATTTTCATACAATTATAGCAGTATAATTTAATTGAAAATAAACAATAGGATCACTAGAAGAATGACCAAGCACAAAAACAAAGAACACAAGATTTTTATCCTGGGAAACCCAACAGGGATAAAACCCAACAACCTTCATATAGATATGATCAATTCCGAGAATTGAGTACAGATAAGATAAGAGAGAGAAAATAGAAAATCTCTTTAATAGAAAACCCCACAAAATCACTCCTTTAGTTGTAGATGTGAACTTATCTCTCCAATGACGCAGACTTGCTTGTTTTTGGATGAGTGAGAGAATGAGGCACATAACCTCTCTATTTATACACATGCAAACTAACATTTTTCCCTTACTGGGCCAACTTGTTTAACTAACAAGGCCGACTTGTCTCGGGAAAAATAAAATAACATTTATTAATTTTTTCTGTGTAATTTTTCCCCAAGGTTTACATTGATTCTTTCAAGTGTATTTCATGATCAAATACATCAATATCATCTCTCAATATCATCTCTCGTAGGAGGTACAATAATAATAAAATAAAATACAATAAGAATAACTTATGAAGTTGCACTATTTCCAACAAAATTTGTTGGGGACTATCCAAGGGAGCCCCTTCAATGCTAGGGATGTGGAGAGGACCACTTGTTCAGAAATTGTCCACATCATAATGGGAGTGCAAAACATGTTCATTTTTGCTAGTGTTTTCACACTAGAACATGCCAAAACGCACCTACTAAGGCTTATGGAAGCCAAAGTAGAGTTTGGGAAATATTAAATCTAAAAACTAAATAACATTAAAGGGAAAGCAAATTCACACATGCATGTAAACTATAAAAATAAAATATAAATATGCATGTAAATGGTAAACAATAAACAGAGAGCTGTAAATTCAAGTGGTGATAGTAAACAACAAACTGTAAATGGTAATGGTAATAGTAAATAATAAAATCTAATGTAAAAATAAAATCTAAGTATGATGTAGGTAGATATTAACTCTAAAAACTAAATAACATGAATTGGAAAGAAAATTCCCATATGCATGTAAACTATAAAAAGAGAATCTAGATATGGATGTAAATGGTAAACAATAAAGAGTGAGCTGTAAATTCAAGTGGTGGCAGTAAACAACAAATTTTAAATGCAAATGGTAATAGTAAATAATAAAATGTATCAGTAAACAGTAGGGGGTAATAGTAAACCATAAACATTAAACCTCAATCTCTAATACATGGAGATCATATCAAAGAATAATTTCATATTATTAAAATGAATAGGGTGTACATGGAAATATGAGTACCTTGAAAGATAGGGCTCCTCGCAGCCATACGAAGTGTAGCTCTCTTGGTATCCAAGAAGCCTGGTGTCTCCAACTATTCGTCACAATGGTGTTGAATCTCAACGGGAAGTGAAACACAAATGGGAAATGGGATTCATGCTTCGAAGGGAATTTCGGTAGAGTAACATTGCTTGAGTTGGAATGGTTCGAATGAGGACCTTCATACTTCATAAATAGCAAAAATATTTAGGTTTTAGGTTTTCAAACCACAGTGGTATTTTCCTCTTACCACAAGTAGTTTTTAAAATTAGGTGGGCTTTTTCTTTTTAGGTGGAATTTACCTTAGTTTGGTGGAAATCCCTATTTTGGTGGGATTTCCTAATTTTGGGATATGTCCATTTTCCTTTTTGCGGGAGGAGGAAAAAGGGTCCATAACATTGTTTTTTTAGTTTTTTGAATATATGAAGGTAAAAAATGAAAATAGGAAATGTGTAATGATGTGTGGACCAATTTTTGGTATTAACATATTTCCCCTTGATGTGTGAGGTCGGGATCTCATCGTATGGATGACATACATCATATGATATTCTTTTCAAAGGTAGAGGTGTGACGGTATCCTGGAGAACATAGACTGCTTTGGTCAAGAACATACTTTTTGGTGGAGCAACAAGGGCCATAACCTATAGATACAATGCTAATGAGGTACATATAGTCTCAAATATATAGACAAGGTGGGCATACCCATGCTTGTATCAATATCTCTAGACATATAAAGATAAGAACAAGGTCCAAAGGGGACCTTCTCAATACATGGACAACTGCTATGTACATTAGAGGTGTCCAAGAAAGACTCAATGCTGGAATGTAATCATGGCCCAACCATGGATGATCTGAAGAACTAAAAATGGAAACAATGGAATTCATCATGAATGTAGTACCATAATAACTATTGCTTTGTTGGATCTAAAGGGGTCCACAAATTGTGAGGAATCAAACAACTGGGAGTCTAAATATCTGAGGTACATTGAACTGCATCTGAAACTAGATGTAATAGGAAGCATGGAACTGAGACACTTCCAAAAACTATTGCCAATGCAACCCATATATCACAATGAACGTGATATTAGAGGGTTCCAAATAGACTCACCAATGTGATAGAGTCAAAGTACATCCAAGGTATTCTACCAAATCATGAAAGAACCAATACCCTGTACAAATCTCATTGGTGTGATGATGTAGCCGATGTCAAGCACGTGAAAGGCAACCATTCTAAGTGGAAATGAGAGATACCCTTAGGTGGTCCATAAGAATTCATCACTAATAGTGATGAGGTAAAGGTATAGGGACCAGGGTATTTTTTAAGGATTCTAATATTAGACTTAAGTATAGTATTCTAGGCGATTATTTTGGATTGGAAAAAACATAGATATAGATTTGTAGGCGAATATTAAATATGAAACCTACAATTTACTACTAGAATGTGTAAAGTTTGGAAAATATTATGATACAAAACATATTTTATGTAAATATAGGTGATATTAGAGACTAAAAATGATCAAATAGCGAATTTATTTTTTGAAAAATAGCCAATTGGCGAAATTTTGCCCCTAAAAATTACTGTGATAGGGACCTATGGGTCTATCCTATGGAATACATGTGTTGGCGTCGACATAGGGAGACCTGCAACTACTAAGGAAATAATGGTTCCTTGATAAGAGCACGAGGGATGCAACCATATAGTGAAAGGAATAGGATGCGGGATTGAGACACAAAAGTGGGACATGAGGGAAGATGAGTAATGGGAGTCAAAATTCCTTTGTTTAGAGTATCATGACAAGGATGACCTGGTAGCATATGAAACTAATATCAAGGGATGGGATCATAGTTGGGGTGACTTAGTGGTAACAAATGCACTATGTGTGACAACAATGGGATAGCATCAGAGGGAAAGATTGATCGAGGGATTAAAACAAGCTCCAAGGGAGACTCATTGCATAATACTTTGAACAAAAGAGACTGGGGATGATGTCACTATAAGGGATGATATGTGATCTGCAAGGCTGCTGAGAAGCAACATTGGGGCCTTTTTTGTTGTTTAATGAGATCAAAGAAGGGATAGAAATGTGCTCAATACGATATTGTCTCGTGGTTTTTTATCGAGCCCGAGTTAGTGAATGCTCACTGGTGTTTTCAATTTTAAGGAGTCTAAAAAAATTAAAGAAAACTCCATCAGTGGTCTTTTTCATAAAGTTAGTCTCCGATGCCCGAAAAAGAATAAAAGTATATAGGGGAGAACTCTTCTAGCCAAAGGGGCTAGAGTATTCATTTTTTTTAATTAGTCCATTCGGTCCGAAAAATGAGTAAAAGGAATATTAAATGGACACCCTTTCAAATACTTTAATGAGAATGAAAGGAAGCAAGTTTGTTCGACGATATTTTCATTCTTTAAGGAGTCAAAAAGGGCTTAAAAGAAACTCCATGATGGGAGTCCACCTATAGGAAATGGCCAATGAGTGATAATATGAAGGGATGCATACGGCTTCATTTCTGGATGTCAAACTATGTGGACTCCTAATCCTATGGGGATATGAACGGCATGGGTTCCAAGCGCAGAGAGAACTAAATGGTCACCCATGTAAGGGAGGCTCTATTACCAAGAAGGGAAATGCAATGGTGGTTGGGTTGGGCCACTTACTCGGATAGAGGAGGGTCCTATAGGCATAAATAGGGAAATACTAGTTCAATGCATAATATATTATGTGGGGAAGAGTACCTTTACTCCAGTTAATATTTTATACCTACACGGTTGATTTCCACTTGGAAGGAAGGACTCTCGTCTTAATCTATATCTGAACACAAAACACAAATACCAAGGTGTAAATGTGCATCTATAACTTGAAATAGGGTCCAAATATAGAAACATGGTGACTTGAGTAATGGAACACAAATTGAAGAGTACCCAAGATTGGCCCAGGAAACTATGATGACTAGTCAACATCTTGTGGGGATGCTCCCTAATGTGATGTGCATGGGGATTTTGTATTGATATATGCATTATTATTTTCAATGAAGCTATTGGGGATCCTCTTTGTAGACACAACTGTACTTTTTTATTTATTATGTGACATCATATATATATGCACATGGATGCACTTTTTATGGTTTATACGCTTATGAGCCTTTATTTCTATGATGATGTTTTATGATTATATTTATATACATGTGGATGCAAAAAATGATATGATGATGTATATGATAGTTTATTTCCTATATGTGATGATTGATATGCCACTATAGAACGTCATTAGCCCTTTGGTTGGAAACACTATAGAAACACATGGGACATGCATGAATGAAATGAACACAAAATGCCTAACCAATTGTCTAGTCCACATGAAAAATCTAAAGAGGAAAGAATCACATACCCGATAGCAGTTATTCAACTGGGTGACAAAAAAATGGGAATCTAAGAAGACATTGAGGTGACAAAGACCCAAATGGAGGGAGGCGGTCAAGAGACTGATCACAACATCATACTTAGCTTGGTTATCGGTGGCCACATTGACACATACTCCATTGAGATGAATCAACTCATGAGAGGGGGAATATATGACCCATGTAGCGAATGCAAGATTCAGTGATCATCTACTTGTGCCATCAATGAAACTGACATGAATGGAGGGAAAAAAATCCATCTAGTAACAACCATGGAAACAAACCATAAGGATGATGTAGAAAAAATGTGAAAAACAAAAAGGAACAAACTATGCTACAATGAACACAGTTTTTGGAGTTATGAGTAAAATATCTTAATATGCAACCCATTATGAGGGTTGTTCAAGAGACGACCATCAGAATCAGCTAGGAGGTATACCCCCTTGTTGAGACAATGTTTAATGACATATTATCCTTGCCACATGGACTCAAATTTCCCCTTTTCGAGCTTGTCATGGGCTTGATTAGATGAAAGGACGAGGTCCCCTTCCTTGAAGGTCTGTGGACGAACATGCGCATAGTAATGGGATTTAGATTGATGCTTTGCAACCTTGATTGTTTGGATGGAAGCATAACAATATTTATCTGCTTGTTCAGGCATGAGTAAGCGTTTCTATAAGGGATATGTATCGGGTAAAATATTGGAAGCTATGTGCAAGGCTAGGATCTGACATTCAATTAGGAGGACTGACTACACACCGTGGAAAAATGAAATGGTTGAAAACAGTCGTGGTTTTGGTCAACTTTTAGTAGGCCCAGAAGGTTGGAAATAACATGTGGTTCCAATTGGTCTTGCGTTTATCCTTCATCCATTGGAGCATGGTTTTGAGGATCTTGTTGACATCCTCAACTTGGACATGACCTTGTAGATAGTAGGAGGAGGAATATTGGTGCTCAAGATTCAATAGGATATAAAGTTATTTCCAAATAACATCCTCGAAATGTTTTCCATGGTCGGATACAAGTTGGTGGGGGACACCGAAACGAGTGATAACATGGTTAAAGGAAAACCGTGCCATGGTATTGTCCTATCAATTGAATGTGAGCATGGCCTCGGCCCATTTTGTAAAGTAGTCAATGACCAAAATTATGTATTTATGGCCACCAACCGATGTAGGGTGACACTCCATAAAATCAATGGCCCATTTACAAAAAGGACCAATAGCAATGACTAGGTGGAGTGGCATGGGAGGGGTTCTTTCCTTTGGGGAAAAGAGTTGGAAATTGCACCAGTAATTAACTATTGTAGTGCATTAGGTAAAAAGAGTTGGCAAAAAATAACTAGCTTGGATGACCTTTTGGGCGCTAGCCATACTAGAGAGGTGGTCACTGCAGGCTCTGCTATGATAGTCATTCAGCACTTTCTCAGCCTCATCAAGGGTGAGGCATCTGCATAGGATGGTGTCGACACCACATCAATAGAGGACATCACCAATAAGAAGATATTGAGGTTCTTGGTGATGAATATGACGTCGATCATCACGACTAAGGAGGGGACCAAAATTTTGGGTGCACATATAAACAAGGATGTCTCTGTACCATGGGTCCTTTGATGAAATGATAAACAATGGTTGTCTGGAATATGTATGATGATCAGAGACAATGCAGACGAATATGGTAGGTCCATCATCAAGTGTGCTAAAGTCAATGCCTTAGTACTCTTAGTGGTGACAAAATGCAGATCGTATTCTTGGAGGATGATGATCCATTTAGCAACACGGACTTGGACAAGACGACAGATCAAGAGGTAAATCATGTGGTTGGATTCTACCACGATTGTCTTTCAGATCATAAAAATATAATGGCACAATTTATAAACAAAATATATGATGGCTAAAGCGATTTTTTCCTTGTGAGGATATATGAGCGTTGGGCCGGATAAAGTATGACTCATGTAGTAGATCACATGATCTTGACAAGCAATGTCTTCTTAGACTAACACTCCTGCTATGGCATGTTTGGATTTTGAAACATAAAGGATAAAATCCTTCATGAAATCTCATGGTGATATCAAGGTAGTGGAGGATAGAGATTATTTCAGCGCATCGAAAGCATCCTGTGCTTCTTTGTCCCAAACAGAAGGGATGTTGGTATGGAGTAGGCGCAAGGATCCGTGAACTTTCATAGCATAGTTTGGGATAAACCGATGTGGGAAGTTGGTCTTGCCTTGAAGTCTTTGCATACATGATTAGGTAGATAAATCTCGTCTTATGCAGTTTCTCGATCTTAGCCTTGATGGATGACACTTTTGAGGGATGCATTATCCTCTTTTTTGGGGGGATGGGAGCAACATCAGGCCATGTGTCAATATGATGCTCAATGATGGAAGGGTTGAGACCAGACATCTCAGTATAGGACCAGGAAAAAACACTGTGGAAATATTGGAAGAGCACTTTATAGGCAGTGACTTCTTCTGGGGTGCAGGAAGTGCCTAATGTGATGTTTTCAATGATGCTTGGTTTGAAAAAAATATCCACCTGAATGGTGGGTGAGATGTTGTCCATGTTCCCTTATTCGAAGATGTTGCGATATGCGATTGGATTCTTGAACCAATCAAAATTTCCATGGGGAATAAAATATTTTGACTCGACTAAAAATTGTTCATCTGAAGGTGGGGTAGACTCCTCGGGAGTAAAATAAGCGCGATGATGCATGTCATCCCAAGGAAAATCTGGTTCGGTCAATGCCTCGAGTATCTCCTCATCTCTTCGAAAGCATTGGGTACAAAGATCAAAGGGATCTTTCTGATCTAAAGATGTGGAAGGTTGATCATTGGTTAAGATAACATAGATGGTGTTTGTCTCAGTCGAGGAAGATGTCGGGGGTGGACTTCCTCGATATAGTGACTTGAGATTCCAAGGAGAGTCGACACAAGTCAGCCAACACATATCGGTACTCAAAAATATTTGGGTAGTGATGGGAGTAATGGTCATACAGGTCACATAATTCATAGGGATGGTTTGTGCACAAGGAATTGTTGCACACTTGGGGTGTATCAAGAATTTGGACCATGGGAAGTATTTATCCGTCATCCAACATATGCATGCGAGTGTGTACGATGAGAAAATTTGGGTAGCGTGACCCGAAACATCTTACAAGGCACAAGGAAGAGGTGCTCGTGCCTTAGTTGGGGGATCTAGGTTCACGACTTTGTTCGTCATTTCCGGTGTGGTTTATTTTATGGTATTTCCCCCAACTTTCTTATAATCCAGGGGAGTAGGGGGGACCGAGGGTGCTATGGTGGATAAATTGGGAGGTGTGTGACTAGTAGTATCGATTGGTTGCATCGGTTGTAAGATGACCTGTGGGGTTGAGGAGGGTTGGGTAGGGGAAGGTACCAAACAATAATACCTAACGCTAATCCCAAAAGGTTGAGAGTCACCATGACTGACATGCTCACAATTCCTAATGGGGGAAACAAGATCATGATTGTATATATAGGTGTATCACCCACCATGCTAGGTACTGACATAGGTTGCGCTTGATCTTATGCTTGTGGAGGTGGGTGGGGTGTAGGTACTAACTGCGGATGATGTTTCCATTGAGGTGCCGATTTACTTGATGAAATGATGCATACATTTGATACCTCCGTAATTGAGGGGGGTGGTGGAAAAGCTTGAAAGGTGGTGGTCATGGGGGCATCACAAAATAGGGTCGACCCTATATCCATAAGCGATGGGATAGGAGCACCATTGGTGGTCGTGTCGACCGTTGGGAGGACATTTTCTAGAGTGGGCAGTTCCTTGGGGCCATAATAAGTCAACTGGTCAAGCTTGATGATCTTCCCTTCATGAGGGAACATCATGATCCAAAATACCGATGAGGTGATTACCTTCATAACATACATGCATCTATGTACAAGGAGGAGGTTGTAATGATCTGGGCGTTAACAACCTCAATGTATATCAAAATAGTTTTTTTGTCTAAATCAATAGGGACATTTAGGATAAGTCCCTGAGGTTGGGCGGCATGACCATCATAAGTGTGCAATGTTGTGGTGGATGGTGATAAATTAGAGTACTTGAACTTATTCCAAAAAAATGTATACATAACACATGTGGATGCACCCTCATCGACAATGCACCTATGGATAAATAAGTTTCAGATTGACATGGTAATCTGGAATGTGATGGAGTAAGGCATTCGAGGTTCCAACTAATACAATTCAAGTGTGATAAAAATGAATTAAATGGTTCGATCACACCTAATGCAAATAGTAAGGCTTTGCGTTGCGTAGGGAAGTTCTTGAGAACTTCCAAAGTTGACATGGTTGCATGAGATTGGGCTAAATCATCCACAATGCTATAATTGAGGGTGGCTCGAGCATTAGAATGGTTCACAATGTGACACAAAGGAAAATTAGTGACTTAGGGAGCCCTATCCATTGGAGGTATAGGTAATTGTAAGGATTGATCCACAAGGGTGGAGTTGGTAGTGTTATTGATAGGCGTGGTTTTGATATACAAACCATATTGGTTGCGGTGAGTCTAAAGGTTAACCTCGGAGGACAACATGAGAAGGTGCTTAACTCCTGAATTAGGAGGTTGACTCGAGGAAGTAGGCGTGGTGGTATACGTCACCATAGGTTGTTGTGTGACTAACCCTTGAGTGGGTAAAGGGTTTTGCAACACCATCGGTTGTTGCACCAGTTGGGGTGGGTTAGGTTGTGCTTGAGGGGTTGTGGCTCCATCTCGTCGATTAGCCTCATCCCAAATATGACAAGATTTATCCAAATGTGGGAAATTGTGTGTATAATGTCCATAGACATTGGAAAAAGAACATAGATGGTTGATCTGTGGCTATAGGTTCTTTCCTTGCTTAGGCGTTTGGTTGGGATCTTGGTTGGCCGGATTAGATCCATTATTGTTAGGTGGGTTTGTGGGTGGTTCTCCCCCTCCCTAGTGTTAGTTGTTTCCTCAGTTCCTTACTTTTCTATTGCACCTATCCTGTTTATGTTGGTTATTAGGGATAGGTTGTGCAGGTAGGATCTGTTGCACATAGACTTGTCCTTATGGAAAGGGTGGAGCTCGAGGAGGAGCCTGTATTGGAGCTATTGGTTGAGGGCTAGGACAAGGATAATAAGGAGTAGGAATTGGAGGTGGTGCGTATCCTTGAGGGTTTCCAACGTATGCGATTCCATGGAGTTGGGGGGAAGGAGGTACATAGGAAGGTGCTTCTCTGGACTGGGAGGATGCTCAGGACAAATCCAGGCCATAAATCGGTGTGGAAAAGGATCCCATTGGAGGATAAACAATGATGGGGGAATTACCATATGCATAATTCGTTAGCATGGGGGGGGGGCATTTGCATATGTCTTGACTATGGATGCAACATTACCGATGACACCATCTGTGGCATGATATTCCCTTGATGGATCCTTCTGTGAGGGGAATCAAGGAGATTCATGTACAGGTAACCAGATTGTGCTTATATGAGGTAAAATTGATAGGATTTGAGGATAACCTCTTCCTCGGTTTGGGGGCGTTTAAAGGACACATCCTTGGAAATGGATGGAATGAGGCATTTCAGGAACTAGTCCAAGAAGATCCTATCATCAAGTTTAACCTTGTATAGAATTCGCCATCTATGCCACTCATGAATATGGTTAGTGTAGTGGGTAGTGGTGTTCTATCAATAAAATATAATAGTTTCTACTGCCTCATCATATTAGTAAGGAAATTGGAAGATAAAGAGGCAAAAGTGGGATGCGCTCCATTTTGTTTGTCAATATAATACAACTTGGTTGCAACACAAGTGAAAGTTCTCTGAATTAAGCGTAGTATGATGGAACCATCCACTATAGAGTTGGAGGAACACCATAAATGGAAGGACGTGATATGGTTTTGGGAGTCCTCCCCATCCTTCCCTTCAAACTTGGGGATGTCTAAGGGGATTTTGGTTGGCATAGGGGGGAAGTATGGATCATGATGGATCAGATCATTGGTCAGTTTCAGTAAGTTAGGGAGGTTGATGCTATCCATAAATGGAAATATCGAATGCATAGGGCCACCTAAAGGGGGGTTTCCTGAATGATCTAGATCCTGGGGGATGAGACCCAGAAGGATTGAATGTTGAGAGAGGAGGAGATTATTGCAAATTTTTATCAATTGATTCAATATCTATCTTGGAGGTGAGGCTCTGAGAGCCTCACCTCTCATAACAACAACTTAAATGGATTAACCAAGAAAAAAACTCACAAAAATACACACAATAATAAGTCCCAATGTAGGATTTGATAAATCATTAAATGCTTTATTAAGAATACATAAATCCTTTATATAACATTATTACAATGTTCCTTAAGGCCATACCATGGGGAAAAATCCATGGGCTACTAAATCCCATGGATGGGTGTACTCTAAATTGTGGGCTTCTAGAATCGCCTAGAAGATACCAAAACCATGGATGGGAGAGGATGGTTTATCCATTTAAGGATTTTACAATGAATGGGAGTGGGTGGCTTCTCCATTTAATTATTTTATGACCTATACATCTGAATTTAGACCATATTCGCCCTAAAATTTAGATCATTCCTCCTCCCTTAGAAAATGATGGTCCCCATCATTTCACCATGGTAAAAAGAGAACCATAATTACAATGTGCCAATTGCCAATGAAGGGAAGGGTTTTGTGTGGTTGACCCATAACCATGGGTTTTGCATGGTTGACCCATAACCATGGGTTTAGTGAGGTTGACCCATAACCATGGTGGAAATGGCAAGCTTGTTTACAATGAAGAGAAGAGTTTTGTGTGGTTGATCCATAACCGTGGGTTTTGTGTGGATAACCCATAACAATGAGTTTTATCTGGTTGACCCATAACCATGGGTTTTGTGTGGTTGAACCATAACAGTGGAAAATTACAATGAGTAAATATTACATTGGGATTTAATAAATCCCCAAATTAGAAAAATCATGATTTTGGGGGCAATTGATGTCTTGCTGCAAATCCATTCATAACTTCTATTGCAGGTGATGAAATTCAATTCCGTCAAAGACCCACTTGAGATATTGAACATACATTTCCATCCATATAACATAATTTCTATTTGGTGGCCCAGGGAGTGAGAAAATGTTTGATGAAGCTCAGGGGATGCGCACAAACTATTTTGTAGACATATGTTGCTTCAATCGACAATATCTATCAAACTAGGAATCCAAATGCAAAACCGCAACATACCCATTTTAGTTGACATAAATACCTTTCCAATGAGACATGGTAGAGCCTATGGAATGTTATAGGGATTCCACGAAATCTGTTTAAATTTGGATGCATGTGAGACTACATTATGTACATACATGTGCTACTTCAAACGAGCATATCTCACAAGCCATGAAACGAAATGAAATTCCGTGAAATACCCATTTGAGATGACAAAAAAACATTTCAAATAAGATATAGTAGACCCTATAAAATGTATTATAGGGTCCAAAGCATCCCTCTAAATGTTTATGAATGTGAGTGCCAAGTGTAAAGGGTCAAGGGTTTGTATTGAAACATGGGTTGTTATAGAGGTTGTGGAACCTCCATGGGCAACATGGACACCCTGCAAAATTGTTGAAAATGTTTTAGACCAATGGATGTAGTGGATCCATGTACGGATGTAGTGGATCCATGTATATATGTAGTGAATCCATGTATGGTTCTCCTTGTAATAGTGAACGAATATCCGATGGAAGAAAATATCTATAGTTCCTGTGTACCAACTACGATGGTTACAGTGTATGGCCTAGCAAATGGATTTCGATAGTATCAAAAGGAGGTGGGTGATTGTTGCAAATATTTTAACCTGTAGTAAGCTTCAAACCCTTGTTTCAATGGAGATCGTATCTGCTTTGATACCACTAATCCATATCTTGGGGGATGAGACCCGGAAGGATTGAATGCTGAGAGAAGTGGAGATTAAACCTAAATTTTTTTAACAATTGAACCAAGATTAAGATTGGAGCCTCACCTCTCAGGACAACAACTTAAATGGATTAACCAAGAAAAAAAACTCATAAAATTACACTTGAATGCTTTATTGAGAAGGCATAAATCCTTTATATAACATTATTACAATGTGCCTCAGGGCAGGCCATGGGAAAAACCCATGGGATAAAAAATACCATGGATGGGTGTATTTTAAAATGTGGGATTCTAGAATCACTTGGAAGATACCAAAACCATGGACAGGAGAAGATGGTCTCTCCATTTAAGGATTTTATGATGAATGGGAGAGGGTGGCCTCTCCATTTAATGATTTTATGACTTATATATCCGAATTTAGACCATATTCCCCTAAAATTTAGATAACCGAAAGGAGGGTTCCCCAGAGGGGGGGTTCCCTGTGAGAGCGTTTACAATAAGAGGGATCCCTGGGGGAAGATACCCTATAGGAGGGATTCCAGTGGGAAAATTACTTGAAGGAGGGTTGCCTCCTCCTGATGGGGGATTAACAATGGCTATAGGGCTACTACGATGTGTATGCAAGTTCCATGTCCCCTCAATGGTGATTACTAGATTAAGTTCCTAACCCAACCAATCCCTTGTGTTCAGGAGACAAATTCATTTACTTGGGGTTAATTTTGAAACTTTAGGCATTTAATTAATTAGGAAGTGTGATTTAATTTTGCTAAAGTTTGTTATGCACTTGAAAATAATTATTTTTCATCAAATAAGTTTTATTTTGAATAAAATTGGATAATGATCCACAAGGGTGCCTTAGTGGATAAGGTTGACTAAAGAGATGACTTGCAAGAGAATTTAAGAGAAAGCATCCAAAGCTAGAAAATTAGGAAAAAGGAAAGAAAGATGGTACAAAGAAGAAAGGAAATGAAAAAATAAGGAAAAGAAGCAGAAAGCAGAAAGCATCACAAAAGCAGAAAGCAAGATAAAATCAGAAAAGCGGGATAAGTTATAAAAACAAGAAAAAGAAGTAAAAAGCAAAGCGAGATAGAAAAGCTAAAGCGTAAAAGGTAAAAGTAGAAAAGGAAAAAATGATGAAAGCAAGATTTCCTTATCCATACATGAGGGATCATTATCCTAGGATAATTTATCCTCAATTCATCATCCATCTATAAAATAAGGAGAGAGCACCACCATCACATCTTTTGACAGTGGAAGAATTGGATTGAGTGCTATTATGCATCAGTGACTTGGGAGATGTGCCCCTAGTCCAAGCTGGGAGATGTGTCCCTGCTTCCTGTGAGAGGATTATGGTATTCAACCATTTTCATTGAGGTTATTTCAGGTCCTGAATTCTCCACTAGAGGAGTACGATTCTATAACATAGATTTGATAGCTCCCCTTGCATATCTATGAGTGATTTCTTAGTCTTTCTTGATGAAAGAGTTTGTTTTTGATGTATCTTATTATTGAGAATCATATGATGTATGGATAAACTAGTGATGGATGATATTAATTTAATAATGGACCTCTTATGTCAATTCTAAATTTTTACTGATTAAAATTCTGATTCCAATAGTTCTTTTGCACCTAGTCTAGATTTCAATGAAATTGAGCTAGTTTCCAGAATTTGCATGATAAATGAATGAGTAGTGGTCAAAATGAAGTGATTTATATTTATGATTTTAATTAATATTCCATATGACTCATCCCAAGATTAATATCAGAAATTTGTGAGCCTCTTAGACTGTTTTGGAAGTTTTGAATTTGGCCTAGTTGTGCAATCCTCGAAGGCAATTTTTCTTGTATGTTTGTGAGACTTCCTCAAAACATTCCCAAAATTTCTATAGCGAACATAGGATTTCCATTGAATATTATTTTATGCTATTTAGCCTCCCTAAGTCATAATACTTCACCTTTGGTTCTCATTCCATGTTTAGTTGATGTTCTAGTTTGCACATGCTGGGGTGCCCAGGAGCATTGGAGTAGACTTCATCCTTGATGATGTTTGAAACATTAATGGTCCCAATACATTGTGAAAAGTTTCTATAATCTTGCATAGTCCTCATCCTCTCTAGATTTCTTTGGTTTTTCCTACCTATAGTCAAACTAGTTTCCAGAGTGCATTATCTTCCCCTGAATTTTGTAGGAGAGTGAGTTAGTGTATCATTAATCCCAGTTGGTACATTACAGTGGTATCCGAGCATGGTCCTGTGAACCTGATATTGACAATATATTTCTATGATTCTAAAAATATATTCATATGCTAAGAAGAAGGATCCTCTGGCAGAGGAAGAAGAGGGAAAAGAAATCAATTATACTAAAGGAAAGTTACAAGGAGAGTCAGATATGTCTCACAATGAAGAAAAATATGAGTTCAAACTCTTTGTGAAAAGAATGATTAAAGGTTTACAATACATATCCCACAATATTGTCCAATTTGGAAAAGAGACCAAAGAGTTCTTAGCTCAACAACTAGGAAGCAAAAATGGAGAGGGGAGCAACAATGGTATGCACATGGTGAAAGGAAGATCAATGGTGGTTCTATTTTCTCAATAAATGGGCCTCACAATCTCCCTAATGAGTTAAATATGGAATATCAACCCAAATCTAGGCCTACTATGCCCAAGTTTACTGAAGAACAAAGGGATGAACTTGAGGTTCAAAATGAAAGTCTTGCTTCATGGGAGGATCAATATGTTGAGTACCTCACAATGAATGAAGAGTATATAAGAGTGTCACCATTCATATATTTATGTGATCTTCAATATAAGACCAACTCAAGAGGAAGTTTTTGGATGCCAAATCAGAACTATGAGTTAAGAAATGTTATTGGTAATATTTATTTTCCTTACTTTGATGGCTCACAAAAGTGCACTGCTAACTCTTGGATTCAGAAGCTTGATACATATTTTAAGTTGAATATGAATGGTTGAGAGATGCCATCAAGGTGGATACTCTACACTTATATGGTGAATCCAATGATTGGTGGTGTTATGGCCTAAAAACACTTGGGCATGATCAAGTGATCACTTATGAATATTTCACCAGAATATTGGCTGAAAGGTTCGAAATAAGATATCCTGAGGTCACCTTCAGAGAACTAGCACAAGTGAAGCAGAGTGGAACTCCTGAAGCCTACATCTCTGAGTTTCAAAAATTATCTTTGATGGTCACTGATATATCAGAATCTAGATTGATATTTTTATTTATTGAAGGGTTAGCAGAACCTTTGAAAGGTTTGGTGAAGGCCTACAGACCCTCTACCTTGCAAGATGCATTGAGTAGAACCCGATATTTGCAAGACTCTATTCCATGGACCAGATATCCTCCTAGAACTGTTGTTCCTGCTCAAATCAAGAATCAATCGCCACCCATGAAGAGTCATTCTGTAAATTTCAAGATGGACAATTACTCACAATATAGAGATGAATTGAGAAGAAGGAAGTTGTGCTAACCCTGATTTTCAATCTCCTTCCTCCCACAACATTTTGATGGAGGATTAATATCTATGATGAATGGATTCCAAATCCATTTTCAAATTTTCAAAGTTTGCATCAGGTATCTCCAACATTGTATCAGGTCCTTCCATACCTAAAAACTGAAAACCCTAAGTGAGAGCTTCTTCCTCCTCTTCTTTGATTTCCTCCATTGAACCATTTCATATGTGCCGTATTTTTTCTAGTGTATCTTTGAAATTTTGGATCTGTGGGGTTTGAAACTTCAACCTGTGGTATCCTGACTTGTCCTATTTCCAACCCCATAGGTTTGAGCTTCAATGGATTCTCCATCAGAGAGATATGCTCAGATTCCCAACATGACCTGTTTAAGGGATGAAACAACATAGCGAACTTGTACGGAGTGCCACGTGTCACTGTTTCAACTTCGACCTCTGAAACTCAGAACTGTGAAACTACATTCTGTTCCCTAACTGTCAAATTTTACGAAGTTCCATTTGGAGCTTCCTATCCCTAGATATGACCTTTTTACCTAGGTCACCTGTTTAGGGCTTCATTCTAGAAAAGGCAAAAACCCTAACTTGTATAGATCATATCTTAGAAAGTACAATGAATATGAGGATGAAACTCGAACAAAAGGTATAGGAAAATGTCATCATCGTCCTGTCCAATTTTTAGATCCTGAACCTTCGCCAAAAGTTATTTATAGTGAAAGTTCCACGATGACTAGGTTTTTCTATACAAAACCCTAACTTTCAAATTGTCGCAAGTGAAACAAGTGTCGTAAGTGCCATACATTGCCTTCCTTTAGGATAGCTCTGATAACATGTTAATATTCAATATGCTAAGATAGATAACATCAGTATTCAATTCAATTTCACAACAATAGCATATACATTCTCATTGAAAGAATGACAAACACAACATAAACACAAGAGACACAGATTTATCCCGGGAAACCCTCATGGGGTAGAAAACCCAACAAAACTTCCTGAATATAGATGATCAACAAATAAAAAGATGTAATCCCCAAACAAGATCTCCTTATCCTCCTTTGCAGATCTCTCTCTCTCCTATGTGAGTTTCACAAGTGAGTTAGTGTGTGTTCAAATGAGGAACACATCTCCTCTATTTCTACTTTACATTCACTTGACTTTTACACTTGATGGGTCGGCCTCAATAGTTTATTCTCTTGCTGACTGGGCCGACCCCTCTAGGGGACTTAAACACCCCATTACAAATGAATCTTAGGGGATCTATTGCCCTGACTTACATGGGAGGATTTAACTCAATTACTTTACATAATAATAACATCTCAACGGAGGAATAAAACATCTCTGGATGAATAATAATAAAGTACAAATAGAATAATCTTTGAAGTTACAATATTTCAACACTCCCCCTTAACGAGAAGGATATTCTAACAACATCTGCAAGAGCAAGGAGTCATCAACTACATCACAGTGATACATCTATAAATCATTGGAAGTTTTCTTCAATCATCATCAGTAACTCAAAACAACTACTGGAACATCTTCAATATCTTCAATACTGGAACATCAATATCTTCAATACTGAGTCTTCATCTTCTGCAGCATTCAATCACTCGATCAACTACAACAACGTCATCATCTGGATCTCTTGATCGAAAACATCATCTAGATCTCTCGATCAACAACATCAACTGGATCTACTGATCAACAGCATCATCTAGATCTATCGATCAACAACATCATCTGGATATCTCAATCAACAACATAATATGGATCTCTTGATCAACAACATCATCATCTGGATCTTCCGATCAACAACATCATCATATATGCAACACACATGATCCAATTACGGGATGATCCTCAGATGTACCTACTTGATGGCTTGCTCACAGAGATGATGAAGACCTACATGGAGGCTAGGCCTACATCCATCATGAAAAAGGGTTGGCTTTGTAGAACTTCCTATGACGAGTAGATTTGAGACTGATGGTCGAGATAGTAGCAGCAGTGACGATGATGATCCAGTGACGAAGACTTGTGCTGGTGAACTATGTTAAGAGAATACCTTCATAGTTAAGAAGGAGTGTTAATGTATTTGTAACTTCGGATGATATTCACTTGTATATTTTATATTGTATTCATATGTTATTATACTTCCAACGGAGAGGTTTTATTCCTCCGATCGGGAAATTTATTATTGTATTTGATAGGGTTATAAGACTCCCCTAGAGGGGTCAGCCCTGAGTTAAGTGGTAATGGGTTATTAGACTCTCCTAGGAGAAGTCGGCCCAGTTAGGGTAAAATTCAAGTGAAAGTAAAGTATAAATAGAGAGGGTGATCCTCTCTATTTGATCATTCACTCACTCACTCATTGTGCATTAGTGAGAGAGAGGAGGAGTTCGCACAAGTTACGAAGAGAGAAGCTGCTGGAGACCATTTCTATCTTTTGGGGTTTTGTATTATTGCTCATTCTATCTCTAAGGAAGTTGCGGGGTTTTCTCCTTTATGGTTTCCATGATGAAACTCTTTGTGTCTCTTGTCTATTGTGTTTGATTTGATGTGTATGTTATTCTCTCAGATACGATCCTAGATCATATTGAATTAAATGATGAAAATCTAACATGGTATCAGAGCTAACCCGAGAAGAAGACACTTTGCAGCTGCAGAAGCTAGGGCTTCTTAATTTTTGGGTTTCTCTCCATAGATCATCAGAAAAATGATGCTAGACTAACTAACCTAAGGAAGGCGCATCTTTCTGTCGAAGCAGAATTGAATTCTGAGCATTTTCATTTTTTAGCCTATCACTACTGCGGGAAATTAGGGTTTTTGACAGAAGTGGAATTTTGGAGTTCTCTCAGCACAGGATTGTTCTCCTCATCAAAATCAAAATTTAGAGACCAAGATCGAACTTTTTAGTTGGGTAGAACCCCGGGACAAGTCAAACCCTAGTTTGACACTTGGACCAGAAAAACCAGAAAACCTGAAATTGACAGAGACTGTAGACCTAAAATTCACAGATTACTTTTGAGGGGTTATTTTTTAGAATTTTCAAAATCCAAGCATACCAGCTTTCTCACCTCGGTCAAATACATCTTTCTATCCACACATAATTTTGAAATTCCAAGCTTGAATTTTTTAGGTTTTCTTTGTCAAACCCTAGCCAGCTCCAGATCTAGTTTCAACAATCAAGTGGTAAGATTTAAAATCTTTTCTATTTCCATTTGAGTTTCTCATTAAAGATGTCTCACCACACCAAGCTTGAGGATAAGATTGAAGGGGCTGATAACTTTCGAGCATGGAATTATAGGATTGGGTTAATCCTAGAAGAGAATGAATTGGACACCTACATAAGTGAAGAGGTTCTAGTTCCAAAGGTAGATGAGGCTAAGGCCCTACATAAGAAGAACTTGGTTAAGGACAAGAGGATTATTGCATATTCTATAAAAGACCATCTCATACCACATGTGTCATTTGTAAAGACACCCAAGGAGATGTTTGATTCTTTGACCAAGCTATTTGAAGGAAAGAATATAAATCGGATAATGACTTTGCGGAACCAGTTGAAGAATGTGAAGATACAAAATGCAGAAACCATCGAGTCTTACTTCACAAGGGTTTCTCAAATCAAGGAACAACTAGAAGTTGTGGAAGAAAATATAGAGAATGGAGAAATAGTGATGACCACTTTGAATGGTCTCCCTAAGTCATGGGATTCCTTCATTCAAGGAATTTGTTCTAGGAAGAAGCTCATGACATTCAGTAGGCCGTGGGAGGAATTGTTGGCTTGGGATAGATCTGCAGGAAGTGCAGAAGCCGACAGGTGTGAAAGGGTCATTTCGCGGAAAAAGGACCCTTCGCGGCATTCGCTGAAGCATAAGAATTGATAGATTAGTTAAGTTGGTCATGTGGACCATTTTGTAATAGAATAGAAGCATATAAATAGAGTAGGATTGTAAGCCTAAGGGCATCGAAGTTTTGGATGATCATTTCTATCTTTTCGGCTCGTTTTGTATCCGCAATATGATGTCTTGACAGTTTCTGCGAGGTTTATTCCACAGGTTTGGTGAATGAATGGAGATGTTCGGTTATGGTGTAATCTCTGTCTTTAATATTATGCAATGATGAATGGGAACTATGTTATGTGAATGTTTACATTGTTTGATGCGAATATGTTGTAGAAGTAATGCTAATCTGAATAAGTAGGTCGAATATGTTGTTCCAAATGTTTATTGAAATTTGTGAATGATAAGTTAATAGTATGTTGTGAATGTTATAATCTCTGGTTAGTGCGAAAGTGATATGTGCATATCCTATACACAACTGCGGAAACTTTGTTCCAGCATCCCCCTTATCCATCTCGGGTGAGACTGCACTTGCTCCGCAAGTGTTGCTGGGAAGAGTTACACCTCTCCGGGCCGGTGTATAAGGGATTTTGGGTTGATAGTTGTTGGCGACAGTACAAAGTGAACCCCTGTCGATAGACACTGCGTCAAAAAAAGGTTTCGTTACCGGGACCCTAAGGAAGAAGAAAAGAGGATATGTTGTGGCATCCGACAAAACCAGAGATCCAAGAGTGGTTCGATAAGAAGACAGAGGAATTCACAGAAAGCGAGAAGCGAGATTCTAAATAGAAAACGACCAGTTGGTTAGAAAGATACATCTACTTAGACATCCATGAAATATTCTTCTGTGAAATCACGGTGGTGCTGTGAAATCACGATAGCGCTATTGCATGAGTGGATGGTCCAGTTGACGTTCCGAAAGAATCACTGCCAGAAGACTGAACCTGATTGTTGGACCCCAGAGTTGGTGCGACAGCTGAAGAAAGTCGATAACAAGGTATCGCAAGCCGTTGATTTTTGGGTAGACAGTATCTTTGAAGGGTACGTGACTGAGTTCGCAGTAGATACTATCAAGTCGTACAACGACATTGAAAGGAACTTCTTCAGGGGGCCAAGAGGAAGGTTCCTATCATCGTTAAAATTGTGGATTAAGATGCTTTCCTACGAAAAAGGAATATTTAGGATGTCTTCTGACGAATAGAAGAATCAGTGTGGGGAGGAAGAAGGTATTGTGTGAATGCGAGTCTGACGAAAAGATGTGGTAGATGGACATGAGCGACGACGAGTTTCTAAGGGAAGCTGATGACGAGTGTGGTACCTTGAGGAGTGGAGCAATATTCTGGCATCCTAAGAAGAAGAGGAGGACAGAGAGAGAGTCTCTTGAGAGGACCGGAACAGAGAACTGGGAAACAGTACCACAAGGGAGGAAGCGACCTTATTGCGAAGGAGACGTCGACCAGGATACCCCAGAGGCAGAAAGAGGTCAGGTCGTAAGTTACCACGTACCTTCGACCCCACACACTACTCCAAATTTTATAGGAAGAAATCTGAACTATTCGCAAAGTTTCCCTACGTGCAGTGGAAAAGGTAGCACTTCAGGAAACAACAACAGTACCAGCGTTAGGATGGCCGACGAGGAAAATATGCCTACCTTCGAGGGGAACAGGATCAAGGATCCCGAACAGTATTGGTTTATATGCGAAGCAGTCTAGACTGTGAAGTAGGTTCCGGATGACGCTATAAAGAAGGGGAAGTTAGCGACGACCCTTAGGGGTCGGGTGTTAGATTGGTAGATAAAATTTGTAAAGGTTCCAATGGGAACAACAACTAAAACATTGGAATAGGTTAGAACGGCGATGATTGATGACTTTAAAAAACCAAAATTTGAGTCGCAATATGTCACTAAGCTTAAAGAGATTAAGCAATTCCTGAATGAGTCGATGTGGGAATTCGATTAGCGGTACAAGACGTTGATAGAAAAAGTGAGTTTCCCGATAAATGAGCTGCAACACAAAGAATGGTTGATCGCAGGACTAGTACCGCATATCCAGGGACCATTGATGTAACAAAAGGTTGCGACACAAGAATAAGCATTAGAAATTGCGATGAAGTGGAAAAGGAAATCTTTTTGAAGGCAAGGCATGCAATGAGGAATAGGAGACGGGTACCTCTTGAAGAAGAAATCTATGACATGCCACTGACGTTTGACTCGAAGAAGTCGCGAAGGAAGGAAAACACTCTAAAATTCTTCTTGGGGAGTTGCCTGGATGTGGAAAAGGAACCATATGTATTGGAAGAGATAACTAGTTTACTACAACGACGAGGAGGTTAACGAATGGAAAAGAGAGTTAATCACATACATAAAAAAAACACAGGCAGGGAGATGCGGATGTTGGCATAGATCGGGGAATTTGATGTTGACTCCATCATTCTGGATTTGGGTTCGTATGTGAATATCCTGACTAAAAAAAATGGGAGACAATGGGAAAGCCGCGGATGACCTAGTCACTAGTACAGCTGCGACTGGAAAACCAGAGCAAGGTCACCCTACTCGATCAGGTATGTCAACTTCTGGTTGAAATTGAAGGGCTCAGAACGTATGCGGATTTTGAAGTCATTGATATTGTGAATAACACCAGTCCCTATCTAGTACTATTGGGGATAGAATGGGCTATGGAGAATCAAGCAATTATCAACTTTAAGAAAAGGATAATGTCATTCGAGAATCAAGAAATGAGGGTTATCGCACCACTGGACCCTGCGGAAGGGTTACGCTATACGAAGCCATCCAGATACCTGTTTGCGGAAGGGTGGGACAATTTGTATAACATCTCTAAGGATTATGTTAATCCCACCATGAATGGGGAATTGGGATGGCGCAGTGATAGCTCAACATCCTCCGATTCATATGAGGCCCTCGAGAATTGGCAGAATCGATTGCATGAAGTGTCCTTCTGAAGATGCGCACGGATAACATAGTCCCTGTGAAGGGTAGGCACAGAGGACTATGTGTTACCTACCTATCAGGGATTTTCCAACTTGGGCACATTTCTCATAAAATTTGAGGAAAAAGTGGCAGAACCACAGCGTCTCATGGCCCTGGAGGAAGCCCTGAAGGCTACTCCTGCGCGATGGTGGGCAGCGCATAAATCAAACATCACATCTTGGCCACTATGTCGACGCCTCATGGAGTTTCAGTTCGGCGAAGCTCTGGGAGACAACCATATGTGATATGATGGATGTGGAGACCCGAAGGCGCATCTGAATGCCTTTCAACATCAGTGGGGATTGAGAGCATGATAGGAGTGGGTACATGCATCCGTACACACGTTGGACGAGGTACCATGGAGTTGGTATGTTGCAGCAGAACTGCGACATGGGATGAATTATTGGGAACAACTTACCATTGGCTTCAGCCAATCATTCTCGTTTGTAGACGAGAATCCCTTGATCCACATCGAGCTACAGGTGATCTGAGGAAAGATATTTGAGGTGGTACCAACCGGAAAACCGATGGAACTCTAATGGACTACGACACCAGAAAAGATGATGGGGTGTTATAATGTCATCGGAGAGCCCGAAGATGACAATGACCCCAGAGCTATGTATGTACCAGAATCGGAGGGTGATCGCAGTGTTGTTGCACCAGATATACCGTTAGACAAATTTCACCAACCATTAAAGATCAAGAAGGTGAAAATTCGGTTAGAGGAAAATGCCAAGTTCGCAAGCATTGGTGACTACTGGGACGGGTTGACCATTGCGAAGATGACTGACTTACGGCATGAGTTTCAGGATTTGTTTTTAACAAAATTCTCAAGGATGAAGGGAATTTCTAGAGACTTAGGGGAAATGAGGATCCCCCTGAAACCTAATGCTAAGCTAGTTAAGCAGCAACCATATTGATTGAACCCGAGATACAAGGAACGAGTGCAAGCCGAAATTGAAAGAATGTTGGAGGTAGGCATTATAGAACCAGTGGATGAATCATAATGGATCAGTCCAATGGTTGTCTAGGACAAGAAAACTGACGAAGTATGAATATGCGTCGACCTAAGAAAACAGAATGATGCCTGCCTACATGATCCATTCCCGACCCCATTTACGGACGAAGTGCTCGAAGGAGTAGGAGGTCAGGAGATATATTCCTTTACGGACGGATTTTCGGGCTACCACCGAATCAATATTGCGAAAGAAGACCGACACAAGACTACATTCGTCACAGAGTGGGGATGATTTCAATACACGATGATGCCATTTGGATTAAAGAATGCTCCTGCAATCTTCTCTAGAATAGTGGTAGAAACCTTCAAAGATTATATTCATAAGTTCCCCGTGGTCTACATGGATGATTGTACGGTATATGGGTTAGTCAAGGATCATGTTGCAAACTTAAGACTCATGCTAGAATGCTGCCGACAACACCAAATTTCCCTGAACCTCAAGAAGTGTATCTTTTGTGCTCCGTTCGACATTTTGTTAGGACACATTGTCTGCAAAGAAGGAATGTTGGTAGATCCAATGAAGATTTCCATCATTGTCGGCCTCCCACCACCAACGACAGCCAATCAACTACGACCGACATTGGGACACACAAGTTACTACATAAAATTCATTCGAGGATATGTAGCTATCACAACACCCATGGAGAATTTACTAAAGAAAGATGCTAAGTTTGAATGGACCACGGAATGTCAGAAAATCTTGGACATATTGAAAGAGAAGATGGTCGTAGCGCCGATCCTCGCATTTCCGGATTGGACGAAGGAATTTCATGTACATGTTGATGCGTCATCAGTCTCACTTGGCATCATCTTGGCCCAACCAGGAACTGGTGACATTAACCACCCGATAGCATTCGCAAGCAAAAAACTGTCTACTGCGGAGAGAAACTATACGACCACCAAGCGAGAGGGGTTGCCACCGAGTGGGAGGGGTTGGCGATGGAATATGCTTTGTAGAAATTCTAGCATTACCTCTTAGGGGGTCACTTCAAGATGTTCATAGATCATTCCGTGCTAAAATACTTGGTGAACAAGCTGTGTTGGGGGGGAATATCTGTCTTTGGATGTTGTTATTTCAAGAGTTTGATTTTGAGATTATCGTGAAGTCGAGACAATTGAATGCAGGACCTAATCATCTCTCATGGATAGAGTCAGGAGAAGAACCTAGGAGTATCAATGAAGGATTACCGAATGCTCAGTTTTTTAGGATTGGCATGGTCGATAACCACTATGAACAAATTATTCAATTTTTGGCGATAGGGGAGGCACCGACCGAGTTCACTACAGCCAAAAGAAGCAGTTAGTTGTCCAAGCTACAGATTTCCAGCTAATTGCAGGAGAATTATATAAAATGGTCCCAGATGAGATTCTGCGATGCTATGTCCTTCTGCATGAACAGGAACAAAATCTATCAGAAGCCCATGACAAAATTGCTGGGGGACATTATGGTGGATGAGCAACTTCTAGGAAGATCCTTCGAGCAGGGATATGGTGGCAAACCTTGCATGGAGATGTCGCGGACTATGCCAAGAGCTGCGATGTATGCCAATGAATCAGGAAGCCCTCACATCGAGACGAAATGCCACTAGTACCACTAGTAATGCTGTAGGCCTTCGACAAATGGGCCGTTGATTTTGTGGGACCCATCAGCCCACCTGGAAAGTGAACAGGGTCGCGTTACATCATCACTGCAATAGACTACCTAACGCGTTGGGCGGAAGCTGCACCAGTGAAAGGTTGTTCTGCTGCCATTGCAGCACAATTCCTATTTGACAATGTGGTCACTATGTTTGGTTGCCCAAAAGTATTATTAAGCGACCAAGGAATGCACTTTGTTAACCAAAAAATTGCCGCGATGACAGAAGAGTTTCAGATCCAACACAATAAGAGGAAGCCTTGCCAAACTCAGGAAAATAGGATATTTGAGGCGTTCAATAAGATATTGGAGCATGCCCTCACCAATGTGTGCAATGTGAACCATGATGATTGGGACCTAAAAATCCCAGCTGTCCTTTGGGAATATCGCACCACATGCAAGTGATTGAATGGCCAGACCCCATTTAAGCTCGTTTACAGCCAAGAAGCAGTTATGCCGATGGAATAGATCGTACTGAGCTGGCGCATTGTAGCAGCAATAGGGATGAGCGACAATGGTGCGTTGGAGGAATGGTTGACACAACGAATATAGCTTGAAAAAGACCGATTCATCGTAGGGTTCCATCAAAAGGTAGAAAAGGATCGCCAGAAGGTGTGGCACAACCACCATGTCAAGACGAAGCACTTTCAGAATGGGGATACAGTTCTTTTGTATGATAGTAAGTTTGCGAAACACCCTAGTAAGTTGCAAATGCACTAGTTGGGACCATACGTTATCACTTTTGTCACCAACGGAGGCACAGTACAGCTACAAAGTCTGGATGGAGTATTGTTACCTAAATTAGTCAATGGGAATAGGCTGAAGCCCTATCACCATGACCCGACGCAGAGCAGATGAGGACTGATGGCAAAAAAAAATAAAAAATGGTAGGATGCTAGGTGGCAGGATGACGCACCAGCAGGAAGAGAGTGTGCAAGCGAGAGTGGTTGTATCGCAATTCGGGTTGCGACAGTTGTAGGGTCGCAACCCTGTAAAATCAACAATCATTCCCAACTATCAGTAGATGAGAATTTTTCAAATGATCAATCTTTTTGGCAAGTATGATCGCAGGAACAGACACGTTTGGCATTTGGAAACACACATTGGTAGCATGGCTGGTGGCACCACGGGTAACGGTTCGCACTATTTTGAAATGAAGGGAAGTATGGTCACCAATCACGCATGTAGGAAGTCCATTATCAAGACGCAGGAAATAAATGATGATAGAATTGGCACATTAGGTGAACGGATTTGTGAATGATTTATGAAACAAGCGTCCTGAAAGATGAAATGCATAAATACAGATACCAGAGGCTAAGCAAAGTTAAGTGGAATTTAGCATACAAGAGAAATACATGCTGCAAGTAGGTCAGGTAATTGGATAATCTAGGAATTCCAAGGAGGTTGTGGAAATGATCCATTTCATTTCGTGCAGTAGCACACCAGGTGCGTTGCGGTCCCGAACGACAAGTGTGCATGGGCGCCCTGAGCAGGAAGAGGCATGGGAAATCAAGTGTCACAAAGTCAAAGTTTCATCCGATATGTCTAGGTATGTGGTAGTAGTTCGTAGCTTCGTGGTCTTGGTGACCATTATAATGACAGGGGCGGAAGCCCCCTGGCCCTGGTAGGAAGCACTACAAGGTGTGAAATAGATGTGACGAAGCAGTCGGCCTGTTTACCACCTTGGTGATGTCGATGACTTTCTCCCTAGTCTAGAACGAACATGGATCGAACCAACAGACTCCGAGGAGGTAGATGATGAAGGTTTTCAGAGACTGGAGGATGAGTTTAAGAAGTACATGATAGTGAACCAGCGATCGACGGATGAAGATGAGAAGTACACAACAGTGAGCTCCAGAAGGCAAGAACAACTTTGGAAACAAAACACAGTGAGGCATGGGTACAAACCAGTAGTGTCCAGCTAAGGTGGCTCAGGACGAGCCATAAGTTTTTGTCGGGGGCCTTTTGGCATGGGATAGGTCTGCAGGAAGTGCAGAAGCCGACAAGTGTGAAAGGGTCATTCCGTGGAAAAAGGACCCTTCGCGGCATTTGCGAAAGCATAAGAATTGATAGATTAGTTAAGTCAGTCATGTGGACCATTTTGTAATAGAATAGAAGCATATAAATAGAGTAGGATTGTAAGCCTAAGGGCATCGAAGTTTTGGATGATCATTTCTATCTTTTGGGATCATTTTGTTTCCGCGATATGATGTCTTGAAAGTTTCTGCGAGGTTTATTCTGCAGGTAAGATCTAAAATCTTATTCAGTAATCAAGTGGTAATATCTAAAATCTTTTCTATTTCCATTTGAGTTTCTCATTAAAGATGTCTCACCACACCAAGCTTGAGGATAAGATTGAAGGGGTTGATAACTTCCGAGCATGGAGGTATAGGATTAGGTTAATCCTAGAAGAGAATGAATTGGAAACCTACATAAGTGAAGAGGTTCTAGTTCCAAAGGGAGATGAGGCTAAGGCCCTACATAAGAAGAACTTGGTTAAGGCCAAGAGGATTATTACAGATTTTATAAAAGACCATCTCATACCACATGTGTCATCGCTAGAGACACCCAAGGAGATGTTTGATTCTTTGACCGCTATTTGAAGGAAAGAATATAAATCAAAAAATGACTTTGCAGAACCAATTGAAGAATGTGAAGATACAAAATGCAGAAACCATCCAGTCTTACTTCACAAGGGTTTCTCAAATCAAGGAACAAATAGAAGTTGTGGAAGAAAATATAGGGAATGGAAAAATAGTGATGACCACTTTGAATGGTCTCCCTAAGTCATGGGATTCCTTCATTCAGGGAATTTGTGCTAGGAAGAAGCTCATGACATTCAGTAGGCTGTGGCAGGAAGTTTTGGCACGGGATAGATCCGTAGGAAGTATGGAAGCCGACAGGTGCGAAAGGGTCATTCCGCGGAAAAAGGACCCTTCGCGGCATTTGCGGAAGCATAAGAATTGACAGATTAGTTAAGTCGGTCATGTGGACCATTTTGTAATAGAATAGAAGCACATAAATAGAGTAGGATTGTAATCCTAAGGGCATCGAAGTTTTGGATGATCATTTCTATCTTTTGGACTCGTTTTGTATCCGCGATATGATGTCTTGACAGTTTCTATGAGGTTTATTCCGCAGGTTTGGTGAATGAATGGAGATGCTCAGTTATGGTGTAATCTTTGTCTTTAATAGTATGCAATGATGAATGAGAACTATGTTATGTGAATGTTTACATTGGTTGATGCGAATATGTTGTAGAAGTAATGCTAATCTGAATAAGTATGTCGAATATGTTGTTCCGAATGTTTATTGAAATCTACGAATGATAAGTTAATAGTATTTTGTGAATGTTATAATCTCTGGTTAGTGCGAAAGTGATATGTGCATATCCTCTACACAACTGCGGAAACTTGGTTCTAGCAGCCCCCTTATTCATCTCGGGTGAGACTGCACTTGCTCCGCAAGTGTTGCTGGGAAGAGTTACACCTTTCAGGGCCGGTGTATAAGGCAGTTTGGTTTGATAGTAGTTGGCGACAGTACAAAGTGAACCCCTGTTGATAGACACTACGTCAACAAATGGTTCCGTTGTCGGGACCCTAAGGAAGCAGAAAAGAGGATATGTTGTGGCATCCGACAAAACCAGAGATCCAAGAGTGGTTTGAAAAGAAGGCAGAGGAATTCACAGAAAGCGAGAAGCGAGATTCTAAACAGACAACGACCAGTTGGTTAGAAATATACATCTACTCAGACATCCACGAAATATTCGTCTATGAATTCCTGGTGTTGTTGCATGAGTGGCTAGCACAACTGACGTTTGAAAGAATCACTGCCAGAAGACTGAACTTGATTGTTGGACCCCAGAGTTGGTATTATAGCTAAAGCAAGTTGGTAACAAGGTATCGCGAGCTGTTGATTTTTGGGTAGACAGTATCTTTAAAGGGTACATGACTGAGTTCATAGTAGATACTATCAATTCTTACAACGACGCCGAAAGGAACTTCTTTAGGGGGCCAAGAGGAAGGTTCCTATCATCGTTAAAATTATGGATTAAGATGCTTGTTTGCGAAAAAAGAGTATTGAGGATGTCTTCTGACGAGTAGAAGAATCGGTGTGCGGAGGGCGAAGGTATCGCATGAATGCGAGTCTGATGAAAAGATGTGGTAGATGGACATGGGCAATGACGAGTTTCTATGGGAATATGACGAGTGTGGTACCTTGAGGAGTGGAGCAATATTCTGGCGTCCAGAGAAGAAGAGGAGGACTTAGAGAGAGTCTCTTGAGAGGACCAGAATAGAGAACTGCAAAACAGGACCACAAGGGAGGAAGCGACCTTATTGCAAAGGAGACGTCGACCAAGCTACCCCAGAGGCAGAAGGAGTTTAGATCGTAAGTTACCACATACCTTCGACCCCGCACACTACTCCGAAATTTATACGAAGAAATCCAAACTATTCGCGAAGTTGTCCTACGTGCAGTGGAAAAGGTAGCACTTCAGTAAACAACAACAGTAGTAGCGTTAGGATGGCCAATGAGGCAAAGATGCCTACCTTCCAGGGGAACAGGACTGAGGATCCTGAACAATATTGGTTTATATGTGAAGCATTCTGGACCCTGGAGCAGGTTCAGGACAATGCTGTAAAGATTGGGCAGCTAGCGACGACCCTTAGGGGTCGGGCGTTAGACTGGTACATGAAATTAGTAAAGGTTCTAGTGGGAACAACAGCTAAAACATTGGAACATGTTAGAACAACGATGATTGACAAATTTAAAAAACCAAAATATGAGTCGCAATATGTCACTGAGCTTAAAGAGATTAAGCAATTCCCGAATGAGTCGGTGTGGGAATTCGATCAGCGGTATAAGACGTTGATAGCAAAAGTGAGTTTCTTGATAAATGAGCTGCAACAAAAAGAATGGTTCATCACAGGACTAGTACCGCATATCCATGGACCATTGATGCAAGAAAAGGTTGCGACACAAGAAGAAGAGTTAGAAATTGCGATGAAGCTAGAGGCTTCACCAATCGGTGAAGCAGGGATAGGAATGGATAGAGTCCAGGCGTAGTTGGCCAACTTAAAACTTCAATTGGAGGATTTTAAGAAGGGACACGAAATCCGTGGAGACATATGGTGCACTAGATGCAGAAGTGAAGTGAACCATAATGAAAATTGCCAAGAATTCTGTGAGTATTTGCAGTCGGGGGCACCAAACCCCCTTCATCAAGGAGGCATGCCATGGTGTAATTACTATCTATCAGACCAGAGGGCATTGACCAGAGGAATGTGTATATCTACAAAAGATGGTATCAAAGTGAGCAAACATATACTGTAAATTCTGCCAATCAGTTGGCCATGATGAGAAGGATGACAAGGCCTACGACTTGCTGCAAGATCGAATAGTTGACACGTATTTTATGAAGGGAGAAGAGCCATCGGTGGTGCAGTAGCAATCGCAGTACAACCAAGTGCAGTTTAATACACCACAGTAATATGACCATGGGAAATACAGGAAACCGCAGTATGGGAACCTGCAGTATCCACCACCGTCGTATGTTTAGCCGCAGTATGGGAAGCAACAGTATCAACAACCATAGTACGGGCCACCGTAGTATCAGCATTATGGACCGCCACGTGGAGGTTTCGGGGGAGGATTCTGTGGAGGCCGAGGTGCAGGTATGGGATGTGGAGGAGCTGCTAGACGGGGAAGAGGTCCAATCATATGTTACAATTGTGGACAACAAGGGTGCTACCAAAGAGACTGTCCAAATCCAGCACTGCAGTGTACGTACTGCATTGTTGTAGATCATAGTGTAGAGGAATGCCCCCAGCTCATTGGGAAATGGCAAACTAAGCATCCACCCTAGAACCAGAACCAAAATAATCAGAATGCACCATCAACTGTGCAGAGGATATCGACAGAATTCAGGAGTATCCATGCGACGGTCAGGATAGTGACACAAGGAGAGGCAGTGACAGGTGGCGATAAGCCACACACCAATGTCAGACCAACACAAACACAACAGAAGCAGGTCACCATTGGTGCAGAAGTGGAAAAGGACATCTTTTTGAAGGCACAAGATGCAATGAGGAATAGGAGATGGGTACCTCTTGAAGAAGAAATATATGACATGCCACCGACGTTCGAATCAACAAAGTCACGAAGGAAGGAAAACACTCTAAAACCCTTCTTGGGGAGTTTCCTGTATTTGGAAAAGGAGCCAGATGTATTGGAGGAGATAACTAGTTTACTACAACGATGAGAAGGTGCATGACTGGAACATAGAGTTAATCACATACATAAAAAAAAGATAGGCTGGGAGATGTGGATGTCGGCACAGATAAGGGAATTTGATGTTGAATCCATCATTCTGGATTTGGGTTCGTACGTGAATATCCTGACTAAACAAACGTGGTAGACAATGAGAAAGCAGCAGATGACCTGGTCTCCAGTACAACTACAACTAGCGAACCAGAGCAAGGTCACCCCGCTTGGTTGGGTATGTCAACTTCCGGTTGAAATTGAAGGGCTTAGAACATATGTGGATTTTGATGTCATTGAGATTGTGGATAACACCAGTCCCTATCTGGTACTACTGGGGATAGACTGGGCTATGGAGAATCAAGCAATTATCAACTTTAAGAAAAGGATAATGTCATTTTAGAATCAGGAAATCAGGGTCATCGCAACACTGGATCCTGCGGAAGGGTTTCTCTATACGAAGAAAGCCATAGACGAGTTTGCGGAAGGGTGGGACAATTTGTATAACATCTCTAAGGATTATGTTAATCCCACCACGAATGGGGAATTAGGATGGTGCAGTGACATCTCAGCATCCTCTGATTCAGATGAGGCCCTTGAGAATTGGCAGAATCGGTTGCATGAAGTGTCGTTTCGAAGATGCGCACGGATAACACAGTCCCTACGAAGGGTAGGCATAGAGGACTATGTGTTACCTACTTATGAGGGATTTCCAACTTGGGTACATTTATCATAGAATTTGAGGAAAAAGTGGCAGAACCATAGCGTCTCCTGGCCCTGGAGGAATCCCTGAAGGCTACTGCGCGATGGTGGGTAGCACATAAATCAAACATCACATTTTGTCGACGCCTCATGGAGGTTCGGCACGACGAAGCTATGGAAGACAACCATATGCGATATGACAGACGTGGAGACCCGAAGGCGCATCTGAATTCCTGTAAACATCAATGGGGATCGAGAGCAGGATAGGAGTGGGTACATGCATCCGTACACACGTTAGACGAGGTACCGCGGAGCTAGTATGTTGCAGCAGAACTGCGACGTGGGATGACTTCTTGGGAACAACTTACCATTGGCTTCAGCCAATCGTTCTCGTTCACAGATGAGAATCCCTTGATCCACACCATGCTACAGGAAATCTGAGGCAAGATATTTGAGGCAGTACCAACCGGACAACCGATGGCACTCCAATGGACTACGACACCAGAAATGCTGATGGAGTGTTATAATGTCACCGGAGAGTTCGAAGATGACGATGATCCCAGAGCTATGTATGTACGAGAATCGAAGGGTAATCGCAATGTTGTGGCACCAGATATACCGTCGGACAAATTTTAGAAACCATTAAAGATTAATAAGGTGAACATTGGGTCGGAGGAAAACCCCAAGTTCGCAAGCATTGGAGACTACTGGGACGAGTCGACCATTGCAAAGATGATTGACTTACTGCATGAGTTTCGGGATTTGTTTCCAACAAAATTATCATAGATGAAGGGAATTTCTGGAGACTTAGGGGAAATGAAGATCCCCGTGAAACCTGATGTGAAGTCGGTTAAGCAGCGACCATATCGATTGAACCTGAGATACAAGGAACGAGTGCAAGCCGAAATTGAAAGAATGTTGGAGGCAATGATTATAGAACCAACGGATGAATCAGAATGGATTAGTCCAATGGTTGTCCAGGACAAGAAAACTGGTGAAGTACGAATATGCGTCAAGCTAAGAAAACTGAATGATGCCTGCCTACATGATCCATTCCCGACCCCATTTATAGACGAAGTGCTCGAAGGAGTAGGAGGTCATGAAATATATTCCTTTCCGGATGGATTTTCAAGCTAACACCAAATCAAGATTGCAAAAGAAGACCGACACAAGACTACATTCATCACAGAGTGGGGATACTTTCAGTACATGGTGATGCCATTTGGATTAAAGAATGCTCCCGCAATCTTCTCCAAAATAGTGGTAGAAGCCTTCAAATATTATATTCATAAGTTCCTCGCGGTCTACATGGATGATTGGACGGTATATGGGTTAGTCAAGTATCATGTCGCGAACTTAAGAATCATGCTAGAATGCTGTCGATAGCACCAAATTTCCCTGAACCTCAAGAAGTGTATCTTTTGTGCTCCATTCAGAATTCTGTTAGGATACATTGTCTGCAGAGAAGGAATGTTGGTAGATCCGGTGAAGATTTCCATCATTGTCGAACTCCCGCCACCAATGACGACCAAGCAACTATGAGTGACATTGGAACATACAGGTTACTACAGAAAATTCATTCGAGGATATGCAACTATCACAACACCCATGGAGAAGTTACTAAAGAAATATGCTAAGTTTGAATGGACCATAGAATGTCACAAAAGCTTGGAAATATTGAAAGAGAAGATGGTCGCAACGCCAATCCTCTCATTTCCGGATTGGACAAAGGAATTTCATGTACATGTTGATGCGTCATCAGTCGCACTTGGCGTCATCTTGGCCCAACCAAGAACCGATGACATTGGCCACCCGATAGCATTCACAAGCAGAAAACTGTCTACTATGGAGAGAAACTATACGACCACCGAGCGGGAGGGGTTGGCGATGGTTTATGCTTTGTAGAAATTTTGGCATTACCTCTTAGTGGCCACTTCAAGATGTTCACAGATCATTCCGCGCTGAAATACTTGGTGAACAAGCCTGTGTTGGGGGGTTAGATATACTGCTGGCTGTTGTTGTTTTAGGAGTTTGATTTTGAGATTATCGTGAAGTCGGGATGATTGAATGTGAGACTTGATCATCTCTGACGGATAGAGTCAGGAGAAGAACCAAGGAGTATCGATGAAGGATTACCGGATGCTTAGTTTTTTAGGATTGGCATGGTTGATAACCACTATGAACAAATTATTCATTTTTTGGCGACAGGGGAGGCACTGACCGAGTTCACTACCAGCCAAAAGAAGCAGCTAGTTGTCTGAGCTGTAGATTTCCGGGTAATTGTAGGAGAATTATATAAAATGGGCCCAGATGAGATTATGCGATGCTTTGTCGTTTCGCATGAACGGGAACAAATTTTGTCGGAAGCCCATAACAAAATTGCTAGGGGACATTATGGTGGATGAGAAACTACTAGGAATATCCTTCGAGCAGGGATATGGTGGCCGACCTTGCATGGAGATGTCGTGGACTATGCCAAGAGCTGTGACGTATGCCAATGAACCGGGAAGCCCTCGCATCGAGACGAAATTCCACTAGTACCACAAGTAACGTTGTAGGCCTTCGACAAATGGGCTGTTGATTTTGTGGGACCCATCATCCCACCTGGAAAGAGAACATGGTTGCGTTACATCATCACTGCAATAGACTACCTGACGTGTTGGGAAAAAGCTACACTAGTGAAAGATTTTTCTACTCCGACTGCAGCACGATTCCTATTTTACAGTGTGGTCATTAGGTTTGGTTTCCCAAAAGTATTATTAAGCGACCAAGGAACACACTTTGTTAACCAAAAAAATGTCGCGATGACAGAAGAGTTTCAGATACAGCACAATAAAAGCATGTCTTACCACCCTCAAGAAAATGGGACAGTTGAGGCATTCAATAAGATATTGGAGCATGACCTCACCAAGTTGTGCAATGTGAACCACGAAGATTGGGACCTAAAAATTCTAGTGGTCCTTTGGGAATATCGCACCACATGCAAGCGATTGACTGGACAGACCCCATTTAAGCTCGGTTACGGCTAGGAAGCAGTTATGCCGATGGAATACATCGTACTGAGCTTGCGCATCATAACAGCAATAGGGATGAGTGATGGTGCACTGGAGGAACGATTGACACAATGAATATAGCTTGACGAAGAGCGATTCATCACAGGGTTCCATCAGAAGGTAGAAAAGGACCGCCAGAAGGCGTGGCACAACCGCCATGTCAAGACGAAGCACTTTCAGAATGGGGATACAGTTCTGTTGTATGATAGTAAGTTTGTGAAACACCCTAGTAAGTTGCAAATGCACTGGTTGGGACCATATGTTATCACTTTTGTCACCAACGGAGGCGCAGTAAAGCTAGAAATTATGGATGGAGTATTGTTACCTAAATTAGTCAATGGGAATAGGTTGAAGCCCTATCACCATGACCCGATGCAGAGTGGATGAGGACTGATGGAAAAAAATAAAAATTAAAAAAATGGTAGGATGTTAGGTGGTAGGATGACACACTAGCAGGAAGAGAGACTGTGTGCAAGTGAGAGTGGTTGTATCACATTTAGGGTTGCGATAGCTACAGGGTCATGACCCTATCAAATCAACAATCATTCCCGATTGTCAGCAGACGAGACTTTTTCAGATGATCTATCTTTTTGGCAGGTATGATCACAGGACCAGACACATTTAGCACATGGAAACACACAGTGCCAGCATGGCCAGTGGCACCACGGGTTACGGTTATCACGATTTTTAAATGAAGGGCAGTATGGTCACCAATAACGCACGTAGGAAGTCCGGTCTCAACACGTTGGAAACAAATGATGACAAAATTGGCACTTCAGGTGAACGGATTTGTGAATGATTTCTGAAGCAGGCACCATGAAAGACAAAATGCATAAATACAAACACCAGAGGCTAAGTAGAGCTTAGTGGAATTTACTAGACAAGAGAAATACATGTTGCAAGTAGGTCAGGTAATTGGATAAGCTAGGAATTCCAAGGAGGCTGTGGAAATGATCCATTTCATTTCGTGCGGTAGCACACCAGGTGCGCTGCGGGCCTAAACGACGAGTGTGCTTGAGTGCCTTGAGCAGGAAGAGGTGTGGGAACTCGAGTGTCACAGAGGCGAAGTTTCATCCGAGATGTCTAGGTATGTGGTAGTAGTTCACAACTTCGTGGTCTTGGTGACCACCAGAATGAGAGGGGCAGAATCCCCCTGGCCCTAGTAGGAAGCACTACAAGGTGTGAAATAGATGTGCCGGAGCAGTCAACCTGTTTCCCACCTTGGAGACGTCGATGACTTTCTCCCTAGTCTGAACGAACATGGAGAAAACCAACAAAATCTGAGGAGGTAGATGATGAAGGTTTCCAGAGACTGGAGGATGAGTTCAAGAAGTACATGAGAGCGAACTAGCGATCGACGGATGAAGATGAGAAGTACACAACAACGAGCTCCAGACAACAAGAACAACTTCAGAAACAGAACACGACGTAGCATGGGTACAAACCAGCAGTGTCCAGCTAAGGTGGCTCGGGATGAGCCACAAGTTTGTGTTGGGGGCCTGTTGGCATGGGATAGATCCGCATGAAGTGGTGAAGCCGACATGTGCGAAAGGGTCATTCCACGGAAAAAGGACCCTTCATGGCATTTGCGGAAGCATAAAAATTGATAGATTAGTTAAGTCGGTCATGTGGACCATTTTGTAATAGAACAGAAGCATATAAATAGAGTAGGATTGTAATCCTAAGGGCATTGAAGTTTTGGATGATCATTTCTATCTTTTGGGCTCGTTTTGTATCCGCGATATGATGTCTTGACAGTTTCTGTGAGGTTTATTCCGTAGGTTTGGTGAATGAATGGAGATGTTTGGTTATGGTGTAATATCTATATTTAATCTTATCTAATGATGAATTAGAAGTATGTTATGTGAATGTTTACATTGGTTGATGCGAATATGTTGTAGAAGTAATGCTAATCTGAATAAGTACGTTGAATATATTGTTCCAAATGATTATTGAAATCTGTGAATGATAAGTTAATAGTATGTTGTGAATGTTATAATCTTTTGTTAGTGCTAAAGTGATATGTGCATATCCTCTACACAACTGCGGAAACTTTGTTCCAGCATCCCCCTTATCCATCTCGGGTGAGACTGCACTTGCTCCGCAAGTGTTGCTGGGAAGAGTTATACCTCTCTGGGCCGGTGTATAAGGGAGTTTGGGTTGATAGTTGTTGGCGATAGTACAAAGTGAACCCCTGTCGATAGACATTGTGTCAATATGAATGCTCACAAGAAGAAGCTCGACTCATAGCTCGAGAAGAGAAGATGGGTAATGAAGAACAAGCTCTCATAGCACACTCCAAGAGGAATGATAACAAGAGGGTGCACCACCACATCAAGAAAGAAAAACACCACCATCATAATCAGAGGGGTAACTTTAGATCCCAAAGAGATGTATCCACCATTTGATGCTATACATGTGATGAGAAGGGACACTTCTCCAGGGATTGTCCCAGAAATAAAGGTGGCTCTCACAAGAAGAAGAACAACAAGCTGAGAATACATCATACTCACACAACAAAAGATGATGAACCTCTCAGGAAGAGAGCCAGAGAAGAAAGTGAAGATTCTTCAAGAGATGACAATTATGTTTTTATCTCTGCCCTCACAGGAACTATTACATATGGAAGCAATGATTGGCTTATATATAGTGGGGCTTCCAAGCATATGACAGGATTCAAGGAATCCTTTATGAACCTATCTTAACATGAGTCACCCCACAAAGTAAAACTTGGGGATGACTATACCAGTATCCTATAAAATGAAGTCGTGAAGCCTCTTATAAACTAGACTCTGGGAAGTCTATGAAGATGAAAGATGTCCTATCTGTACCAGGACTAAAGAAGAACCTTCTCTCCATATTTGCATTAGATGCAAAAGGTATGAGGGTTTCATTTATAGATGGCCAAGTTCTTATGTGGCCAAAGGGAAAGACCATAGCTGATGCAATAGTGATTGGAGAGCAAGAGGGAGGGTTATATAAACTGAAGGGCCAACTAGAACAAGCCTTGGTCCATGACTCAGTAGAGCCAAGTGAACTTTGGCATAGAAGGCTTGCACATGTGCACTATCGAGCACTACCTCTTGCAAGCAAAGTTGTTGAAGGCCTTCCAGAAATCCAAGCAAAGCATGAAGGCGTTTGAAAAGGTTGTGTGAAGGGAAAGAATACAAAGAAGACATTTCCAAGTAATGAGAGCAAGGTAAAAGGAACCTTGGAAATCATCCACTCCGATGTATGCGGTCCGATATCATCTAGTTCATTGAGTAAGTATGTGTATTATGTTTCTTTCATTGATGATTTTTCTAGGAATACATGGATATATTTCTTAAAAAGAAAATATGAGGTATTCAGTAAGTTCAAGGAATTCAAAGCCTTGATCGAAAACCACACAGAGAAGAAAATCAATACTTTTCGGTTAGACAATGGCGGAGAGTTCACATCAGAAGACTTCAAGAAATTATGTAAAGATTCGGGTATTAAGAGGGAGTTGACCACTCCATATAATCCACAACAAAATGGAGTTGTAGAAAGGAAGAATAGAACAATCATGGAAGCAGCAAGAGAAATACTTCATGACCAGGATCTTCCTATGCATCTATGGGAAGAAGTTGTTAAAACAGTCGTGTATGTACAAAATCGTACTCCACATAGAGTACTTGACAACAAGACACCAGAAGAAGCTTTCTCCGATGATAAACCAGAAGTCAGCCATCTCAGAATATTTGGTTTCTCGGTGTACATACATATTCCAAAAGAGAAGAGGATGAAGTTAGATCCTTCAGGAAAGAAGGGTATATTCATGGGATATAGTGAAAGCTCGAAGGATTACAAAATATATTTTCCAGGGTTCAAGAAGATTGACATCAATAGAGGTGTAACATTCGACGAAGACTCAACATATCACAGATCCAGGAAGGTACATGTTGAATACATTGAAGAACCAAAAGCAACCAGGAATCAAGATACACCAATGAATGAAGTAAATCCAGAAGACTATGGAGAACGCAAGGTAGAAGACCCATAGGAACTTGTAGATCCACCACGTGAGAAGAATTCTCACAAGAGGAAACCAACATGGGTACGAGAAGCAATTCAAGATGTAGAGAGATATGGTGCTCCAGAAGGAATGCATAGAGAAAGCAAGAGATCGAGACCATTATCTAGTTATGCATCCTTGTTGTGTGACATCATTGACAAAGAACCTTCCAACTATGAGGAAGTAGCTGAGAAGAAAGAATGGAAGGATGCCATGATCAAGGATGATGATGTCTGGGATGTGGTCCTGAAACCATTAGGGAAGTCTATTGTGACTTCTGTTGCTTGGGTTTTCACCCAAGCTTGTGCAAATGAGCACCTACTAACTTCGTAGTAGCAGTTTCAATAAAACAGTAAAAACTAATGTAAAAAGTAAATACTAATCTAACATGTACATATTAAACTTACAGTAAATGGTAAAAAAGTCAGATCTTCCATGTAAAACAAATTTTTATTTATAAAAAAAATAGATTTACAAATGACAGATTACCTCAATGGTGAGGTTGGTTGAGCTTGAGCAGCTATAGGGATGAGTTGCTCCAATGCTCAATGGGTCCTTCTATTCTCCAAATGCAAGTGGGGGATTTGCCAAAAGGGTTACTCCAAAGATGGATCTAAACTCAAATGATGGGCTCAAGATCTCAAGAATGAAATTGGCAGCATAAGGATAGGCAAGAATATGGATGAATAATGGGGAGCCTCTATCACCTTTTTATAGCTTTTGGGTGCTGGAGAATACAACCATGGTTTAAGGTAACCCATGGTATTGGTAAAAATGGTTTTAGGTTTTCTTTTCCTTTTTTTCCCTCATTTTTCCTTTTTTGAATATATTTTTGAATTTTATTCCCTTTTAATTGATTTTTGGGGATTTTTGACCCCTTTGGAGGGTTTTTGGTATTTTTTTGAGGAAATTTGATTATTTTGAGGAGAAAAAGATGGATTTTGGCCTTTTTGGTGACCATTTGAGAGTTTCTTGAGGTTTTAGAGTCTAAAATGGTAGGAAAAGTGGACAAATGGGTCATGTGACTAGGGAGATGAGCTAGTGAGCATTTTTTGGGTGTTAATAGATTGCCCCCTGATGTGTGAGGGAAGGAGCTCATCGTATGGCCGATATGCATCATAGTTTCTTTGTCTTTTTCCTGGGGCTTGGAGGAGAGAAGAGACCCATTGGAGATTGGAACAACGGTCCCATACTAACTGCAAAAACTGAAAATGCATGGCCTCAATAGTGAATGAGGAATAATCTCAATATATGGACGAGGCGGGCATACCCATGCTCATATCAAGACATAAAAATAATAATGAGGCCCAAAAGAGGGGACCTGAAAAATAAATGGAGAACTGCTGTGTACATCATAATGGTCTAGAGGGGACACAAATCTGGGACATACTGATGTTTAATACCATTGCTGATCTGAATAACTGATACACTGGAAAAAAGCAACAGCCATTCTGAATGTGGTGTCAGAAGTGTTGATGAACTATTGGATCTGAAGGTATCCAACAGCTGGATTGGTTCAATAACTGAGTCAGAATCTCAAGGTTACACTGAACTATATCTGAATTGTGTACTGAAAGAAGTATACAACTGGGGTACTTCCAAATACTCTCTCCAAGCGCAGCCTGGATATCCACATGAACATGTAACTGGTTGTTCATAAAGTAGACTCACCAATGTGCTATAGTCATGTGACATCCGGGGTCTTCGACTAATAACTGGAAGGACCGATACCCTGTACGAATCTCAACGATATGATCAAGGTGTTGACGTCGAGCATAGTGAGAAACAATCATTTGGAGAGGCAATAAGGACTCCTTTGAAAATGATCTGTATGCACTCATCACTGATGGTGATGAGTCCAAGGCATAGGGACCTTTGGGTCTATCCTTTGGAATAGATTGGATGGCGTCGACAGAGGGAGACCAGTAGCTACCAAGGAAATGATGTTTCCTTAATAGGAGCGCGAGGTGTACAACCAAATTGTTATAGTACTGATGGTGGGACTGTCATACTATGGGGATGGGGAATAACTGGGGTCTTAGAGTGGGGGGACTCAAACTTCCTTGGTTCAGAGCATGATGACATGGATGACCTGGCAGCATATGAAAATAACTTTAGGTATGGGGACCATAGCTTTAAGGGATGAGGGGTAAGTACTACAATGGGAGTGTCTCAGGGGGACAAAGTGATGTATGGTATCGGGAAATTCTCAAGGTGTCATATCACAGAATACTCTGAACAAAGGCAACCAAATTGGGGAAGCTTCCATAATGGTGTGATTGTATATGCTTTGTTGTGGCACCGAGAGGCACCGTTGGGGCCTTCTTCATGGTTCAAGGAGCTCAAAGAAGGGATAACAAGTGTGCTCTACACTGGTACTATTGTGTGGATTTGTACGATCCCAGGACAGTTCATGCTAGTGAGTGCTTTCAATTTTAAGGAGTCTGGAAGCGATAAGAAGACTCTAAAATGGTGGAGAGGTAGAGTCGTGCAGATTTATACGAGCCAAGGACAGTGATTGCTCGTAGTTGCTTTCAATTTTAGAGATTCTGAAAGCAGTAAGAAGACTCCAAGGGGGTTCTTTTTCATGTGTTAGTATTCGATGCCTGAAAAAGCATAAAATGATGCAATGAAGAACTCTTTTAGTCGGTGTGACTAGAGTATTCATTTTTCGTAATTAGTCTACAAGGTCCGGAAAAGGGGTAAACTTATACCAGGTAGATGCCCTTTTAGATACTTTTAGAGAGCATGAAAGGAAGCAAGATTGCTCGACGATCTTTTCATTGTTTTAGGAGTCAGAAAAGAGATTAACAGAAACTCCCTAATTGCCTTTTTCATAAAGGAATTGCTCGACCCGGAAAAAGGGATAAAATTATACCGACCAAAAGTAATGGTGAGGCAAGGAGGAAGTGTTCAATCAAGGAGAAAGTATGGGTGCCAAGAATAATGGTAGGGGTGAACAATGATGGAGTGGAGGGCTCATGTATAAGTGTTAATGCACAAATTTGTGAAATTCGACAGCGGCCGATGTGGCACACAAACCGAGGAGGCCAGGTGTGTCGACACCATGTCAAAAAATTTTCTGGTGAAAGAGAAAAATGATCTCAAGCATCATCACGAGCGCGGAAAACTGAATCTAGTGATATAAAAATTGTCAAAAACGGACAACGACCGATGTGGCATGCAAACCGAGGCGACGAGGGGCTTGTGAAAAATGCCCGAAAAATATGGTGGTGAGAGTGAGAAATGATCTGAAGCATCATCATGAGCGTGGAAAACTGAATCCGACGATATAAAGAATGTAAAAAATGGATGACGTCCGGTGTGGCACGCAAATTGAGGTGGTGAGGGGCATGTGAAAAAAATGCCCAAATCGTTTTTAGTGAGAGCAAGAAATGATCTCAAGCATCATCACGGGCACGAATATATGAATTCGGTGGTGCAAAGGGTGCGAAAAATGGAGGTCAACTGACTCTGGAATGGTCAAAGGAAAAACAAGGTTAAAAAATCGCTATAAATAAAGGTGAGCCCACCAAGCCAAGGATGCAGTGGTGGGGAGTAATGATGACCCGCGGGGGCGAAATACTAGGAGTATCAAATCAAATCAAATATACAAGTGACACGTGACCTCAAAAATGGTTGAGATCACGAATGTGAAAAAGTGAGCAGGGTTAATGACCTGCCCCCATGTTATGTGCATGGGGTTTGTGATTGTGGATCACATATGTGTTGGTTTGAATGATGGGCTCATCGAAGTGTTGAGATAGATGTGATGGGGTAGGGTCAAAATGATTGATAATGCCCCCCTATCCTAGGTTTGAGGCAATCTATTATGCCCCCGAACTTAGAGGTGTCAATGCGGTGCAGATGCTGTCTTAGAGAGGGATCAACATGGCATTGACCAACTGTTGGGGGGGGGTGTACCATGAGGTTGTGGGCCATGGTGGCATATTGAAGTGATGATATGATGATGGGGGATTCCCCTTGCGGGGTGAATTCCCCCAGTATCACCGACGAGAATGACGATTAGTAGGCAAGGTTTTGGGCCTGCCCCCACGCTGTGGACATGTGGTTTCCCCGTTGATTTGAAAAGGTTGAACATGTGTGTTAGAGGGATCAATGGAAGGGGCCAACCGGACAGAGGGGTCTCCAGTGGAAACCATGTAAATGGTGTTAATTTCAGCTAATGAGGAGGATTCGGGTTGTTGAATCTCCTCGATGGTAGTAATGGATGATTCTAAAGAGGACTGATTCAATTCTTGGAGAACTAGTCGATACTCAGGTAGGTCTGGGAAACGATGTGAATAATGATCGTAGATTCCGCATATGGCGCAAGGGTGATTGGTGCGTAGTGATTTATCACGGGGCTTAGGGGTAGGGTCAAGTTTGACGACCGAGATGTTGGGATCATCCTCTAATATTTGCATGTACTCCTGAAGCACGGGTAGTTGCGTACATTGATGGGTAGCATGGCCCAAATCGTCACACAAAGAGAATTTGAGGGGAGCATGAAATGGTGGAGGATTCTTTGCTGGATGTGGTGTAGGTGGGGCGGTGTAGGTTGCAGGTGGATCAATGTAAGTTTGTGGGCCTCTGCCCCAAGTATGGCGGGGTAGAGGGGGTGCATTACTTGATGTTGATGTGGTTACCACCCCTGGGGGTGGGTGGTTTGTCACGGTGATAGGTTGGACAGGTTGTAAAATGACATTTGGTGTCGGGGGAGGATTTGGGGCGGGCATGTACCACACAGGTAGTCCTAACGTTAACCTAGGAAAATTGAGCGTAGCCATTACTGGGGTGATGACTGCTCCTGAAGATGGAAATAGGAACGGGATAGTGTGGATTGGTGTGGCTTCGACATGATTGGGAACTGAGGGTGGTTGCTGCAGTAAAGGGGGTTGTTGGTTAGGTGCCTGTGTATTTTGCGAGAGGGTGCACAAATCAGATATATCGATTGTCTGTAAAGGAGGTGGAATGGATTGGAATGTGGAAGTCATGGGTGTATCCGAGTATATTCCGGGTCCGACTGTGGAGACGAACGATGTAGGTGCGTTATGAACGGGTTGTTCAATAATAGGGAGAACATTTTCAGGTGTAGAGGGGGCGTTAGGATCATAGTACGTCAGTTGATCTATCTTTACCACACGTTCCTCATGGGGGAACATCATAGTGCGGAAGATAGATGAAGCGACGACCTTCATGGCATGCATGTAACTTCGTCCAAGTAAGAGGTTGTAATCAAGCTGGGCAATGATGACCTCTATGTCTATAAGTATCGTTTTTCCACCTAATTGAATGGGAACATTAGCCAATAGGCCTTGAGGTTGAGTTGAACGACCGTCGTAAGCTCGTAATACGGTTGTTCATGTCTGCAGTGTTGTAGATTCGAGCTTCTGCCAGACAAATGTTGACATCACACAAGTGGAGGCACCTTCATCGATGAATGAAAAGGTTCCGAATGGATACAGAAACTTGGAATGCTAATGTGGAAGGAAAACATGGTTCGTCTTGGTCCAAGTCGAATGGCATCATTTGTGAGTCGTTAGGGTCTATCGCACCAATGGCTGACAACAATATTTTCCTATATGCAGGACAGTTTTTTAGGACTTCCAAGGCAGACATAGCACTCAGAGACTGAGCAAGGTCATCCATAATATTATAATTTGAGGCGGCACGAGCGTTAGGATTATTGTTGATCCATCATAGAGGGAAGCGAGGGGCTTTAGGGCCCCCGTCCAACGGTAGAGTAGGTATATGTAATGGCTGATCAGTTGGAAGGGTGTTAATGGCTTGATCAGCAGGCATGGCTTCAGGGGTGGAGCCATATTGGTTTCGGCATGTTTGGAGGTGGACATAAACCGATGACATCATTAATTGATGGTGAGTACCTAAATCCATGTGTTGGTAATCAGTTGCAGCATAAGTGATTTGCTGCTATGGTGTCGTGGATCCTTGTGGAGGATCCATCGGACGGGTGTTCACCACTCCTTATGTAGGTAAAGGATTCTGCAACACCATGGGTTGTGGTTGAGTAGGTGGCACTGGCTGTGACGCTTGCCCTTGGCGTTGGGCGTCATCAGTCCATAGTTTGAGCGCTCGCTCCAAATGGGGGCAAGTGTGTGTGTAATGGCCGTATACACCACATATGGAACATGGATGGTTTGTTCGTAAATTTGGGTTTTTTCCCTATTTCGGTGGTCAATCAGGGTTTTGGTTGGCGGGGGTGACATTGTTATTATTTGGAGGATTAGGTGGCTAACCACCTTGGTTTTGAGGTTGGTTGTTTCCATGGTTGCGTCCTTTTCCGCGGTTCTGTTGGCCTCCTTGATTGCGTTGGGTGTTCTGGTTTTGGGGTTGGTTCTATTGTGCATACACTTTCCCTTGGGAAGTAGGGGGATTTTGAGTTTTCACAGGTGCTAGAGCAGGCTGCGATGGATAATAAGCGGGTGGGGCTGGAGGTGGTCCAGGTGTTGATTGTGGTTGTTGGTAAGTCTGAGCGACTGGAGGTTGTGGTGATGCAGGCGTTGCTTGTGGAGGGTAATAAGCCGATGGGGCTTGTGATTGAATAGGAGCATGAATGGCGTGTTGCTTGGGTTTTCACCCAAGCTTGTGCAAATGAGCACCTACTAACTTCATAGTAGCAGTTTAAATAAAACAGTAAAAACTAATGTAAAAAGTAAAAACTAATCTAACATGTGCATAATAAACTTATAGTAAATGGTAAAAAAGTCAGATCTTCCATGTAAAACAAATTTTTATTTATAAAAAAATAGATTTAAACATGACAGATTAACTCATTGGTGAGGTTGGTTGAGCTTGAGCAGCTACATGGATGAGTTGCTCCAATGCTCCAATTGGTCCTTCTCTTCTCCAAATGCAAGTGGGGGATTGGCCAAAAGGGTCACTCCAAAGATGGATCTAAGCTCAATGATGGGCTCAAGATCTCAAGAATGAAATTGGAAGCGTAAGGATAGGCAATAATATGGATGAATAATGGGGAGCCTCTATCACCTTTTATAGCTTTTGGGTGATGGAGAATAAAACCATGGTTTAAGGTAACCAATGGTATTGGTAAAAATGGTTTTAGGTTTTCTTTTCCTCTTTTTCCCTCTTTTTTCCTTTTTTGAATATATTTTTGAATTGTATTCCCTTTTAATTGATTTTTGGGGATTTTGGACCCCTTTGGATGGTTTTTAGTATTTTTTGAGGAGAAAAAGATGGATTTTGGCCTTTTTGGTGACCATTTGAGAGTTTTTTGAGGTTTTAGAGGCTAAAATGGTAGGAAAAGTGGACAAATGGGTCATGTGACTAGGGAGATGAGCTTGTGAGCATTTTTTGGGTGTTAACAACTTCCAAATGGATCTACAAGATCAAGCATGCTGCAGATGGAAGCATAGAGAAACGCAAGGAGAGATTTGTGGCACGTGGCTTCTCCCAAAAGGAAGGGATACACTATGAGGAGACATTTTGCACCTGTAGCCAGATACACTTCCATCAGATCATTACTTGCTCTGGCTGCAGTGATGAAGTGGAAGGTACACCATATGGATGTCAAGACAACGTTCTTGAATGGTTTAGTAGAGGAGGAATTGTATGTGGAGAAGCCATTGATATTTGAGACACATGACAGGGAGACTCATGTGTACAAATTGAAGAAGGCCTTGTATGCATTGAAACAGGTACCCAGGACGTGGTATGATAGGATTGATAGCTTCTTGACTAGTTTGGGCTTTACCAAGAGTAAAGCGGATTCCAACCTTTACTACATGGTTGAGGAAGGAAACCCTGTGATACTTCTACTTTATGTAGATGACATGTTTGTGACAGGTGAGGATGGGTTGATTGCTGACACGAAGAGGAAGCTTGCTGGTGAGTTCTAGATGAAGGACTTGGGTATGATGCACTATTTTCTAGGCATGGAGGTGTGGCAGAGTGCAGATGGAATCTTCCTTGGACAAGGGAAGTATGCAGTAGAGGTCCTTAAGAACTTCGGGATGATGGACTGCAAGGCCATGGCCACACCTATGGCATCGAACCTGAAGCTTTTGAGTAATGCTTCATCAAAGTTAGTTGATGCCACGATGTATCGTCAGATGATTGGATCTTTGATGTACCTGACGAATACGAGACCAAATATCTGCTTTGTTGTGAATACATTGAGCCAGTTCCTGACGGATCTGAGACATGTTCACTTGATTGCTGCAAAGCATATTCTGAGGTACCTGAAGGGTACGGTTGATTATGGGCTCAAGTATGATGCGAATCAAAAGATTAACCTGGAGGTTTCTGTTGATTCGAATTGGGAAGGTAGTGTCATTGATAGGAAGAGCACTTCGAGGTGCTACTTCAGTATGGGATCAGGTGTGATCTCTTGGTTTAGTAGTAAGCAATCCTGCATGGCACTAAGTACAACTGAAGCAGAGTATGTTGCAGCCTGTTCGGTTAGTTGTGAGGCAGTATGGATGAGGAAGCTACTGTCTGATTTATTTGATCTCTAGTTGGATGCTACTTGCATATATTGCGACAATCAAAGTTGTGTGAAGTTGTCTGAGAACCCAGTGTTCCATGGAAAGTCGAAGCACATCGAGATCAAGTATCACTATATCATGGATATGGTGCAGAGAGGAGCAGTGAAGCTCTCATATGTTTCAACAGACGAGCAGATAGCCGATGTGTTGACCAAGCCACTAGCCAGAGTGACATTTGAATACTTCATAGAGAATCTTGGTGTACTTCAGATCGAGGTTCCTTCCAAGGGGATGTGATGAGTCTGAAAGATGTAGATGCACATGGGATTTTTTGACATGGTGGTAGGTTGATCCTCCCATGGTTGTTGATGTAATTGCTGAGATTTTTCGACATGGTGGTAGGTTTGTCCTCCCATGTTCGTTGATGTAATTGCTGAGTTTTTCCGACATGGTGGTAGGTTGGTCCTCTTATGGTCGTTGATATAATTGCTGAGCCTTTCTCGGATGGTGGTAGGTTGGTCCTCCCATGCCGGTGGATGTAAGTGTTGTGTGATGTGCATCTAGGCTATGCTCTATGTGATGATGAGATGATATGAAGATGATGGGATGATAGTAGGGTACACAAGTTTTGCAGTGGCATATAATCAGTCCTGGGAGATCCTACAGGTTTTGCAGTGGCATATAATAAGTCCTGAGATGTATCTTCTTGATGGATTTCTCACAGATATGATGAAGAGCTACATGGAGGCTAGGCCTACATCCATCATGAAAAAGGGATGGCTCTGTAGAACTTCCTATGACGAGTAGATTGGAGACTGATGGTCAAGATAACAGCAATAGTGACTATGATGATCCATCTTTGATGATGATCCAGTGACGAATACTTGTGCTGATGAACTGTGTCAAGAGAATACCTTCCTACTTAAGAGGGAGTGTTAATGTATTTGTAACTTCGAATGATATTCACTTGTATATTTTATATTGTATTCATATGTTATTGTACTTCCAATAGAGAGGTTTTATTCCTCCGATCGGGAAAGTTATTATTGTATTTGATAGGGTTATTAGACTCCCCTAGAGGGGTCGGCCCTGAGTTAAGTGGTAATGGGTTATTAGACTCTCCTAGGAGAATTCGTCCTAGTTAGGGTAAAATTCAAGTGAAATTAAAGTATAAATAGAGAGGGTGATCCTCTCTATTTGATCATTCACTCACTCACTCATTGTGCATTAGTGAGAGAGAGGAGGAGTTCACATAAGTGAAGAAGAGAGAAGTTGCTGGAGACCATTTCTATCTTTTGGGGTTTTGTATTATTGCTCATTCTATATCTAAGGAAGTTGTGGGGTTTTATCCTTTATGGTTTCCCTGATGAAACTCTTTGTGTCTCTTGTCTATTGTGTTTTATTTTTTGTCCATTTTATTCTCTTAGATAAGATACTAGATCATATTGAATTAAATGATAAAAATCTAACAGTTCTCTGGGTGGTTCCGTTGTGCCTATAAGTTCGTATGAACCACGGGAATAAGTCCTCCGACATTGAGGTGGCGGTGGAGGATCCACTGTGTGTGGGGGAAGGTTTTGAAACCTTCGTGACCTACAAAGAGGCTATTCGTCCACAATTATAAAAAAAAACTAAGTGTAGAAAGCTAGTGGCCACTAACAACTAAGGAGAAAACAACATACAACTAAAAATGTCCTATAGTAATCAAGACCAGGAAAACAAAGATAATACTCTCTGTGAGTATTTTGATCACAGTAAGATATAGGAGCTATGGAGAACCTCACAAAATCGAATTATTTGCAAAACCAGTGAAAAAGCTTGAAAAAGAAGACAATTTTACACACAATGTGAACTTAATCTTTGCATTATCTGACTGTCTAACATGTGAAAATGTTAAGAATAGGTTTTTATTACATCCATAAGAAATTCGAGAGCATTAGATATCTCAAGATGAGTGTACAAGTCAAAATTGCCAAATTGGCCTCAATCCCCCCTAGGTAGGTCCAACTCAGTCCTAATCATCCCAAACAGTCACGAATTCAGGTGTGAAGGTGGATGAAGCATGCTGGGTCATAAATGAGGCCAAGGTAGGCGTGGGTGAGCAAATAGAGGTGTATGGGAGGACCAAGGGAGCAATAAATGCTCCAAATCTAGCCAAAATTGGGCAAAATCCACCCTAGTGCTCCTAGTCAACAGCAATTCCCCAAATCAAGGAGAGATAGCACTCCAGCATTTAATTAGGGTGCACTTGTGGAAAAAACAGGAGTTTGGGTGAACTGGTTTGCTTGGAAGTGGGTGTGAACACTCTCAAATGTGGGTATTTGACCAACTAAAGTCACCTAGTCCAAACTATGGTGTGATGAAGCACATGAGCAATAAAATTTGACTATGGTTATGGAATATGGTACTAAGTATGGATTACTGTTCTAACACCCCCCCTTAACCAGAACTTAGTACAACTCATGAAAATAAGTGGGAGGCCTTGGCAAAAAAGGCTCAAGTCACCTCATTTCAAACAAAATTTTTATTTGTCCATAAACCGAGGACAAGAAGTAAAACCACATGGGATAAAAACTTCCCTCCAAAATAGACATGGGGCTGAACCTGCAATAAAATTGCATCAATCACCATCCATCAATCACCCCAAGCAAATCTCTCAAGTGAGTGAAGGTCTTCTCAGTAAAACACTTGGTGAAAATATCTGCAGTTTGCTCAGTGGATGGGCAATACTGCAAGGAAATCACCCTGTCATGCATCAAGCCCCGAATGTAGTGCATGTGGATTTCAATGTGTTTTTTTCTTTGCCTCTGTACTGGATCAGTAGATATCTTGATGGTACTTTGATTATCCACCCAAATGTTGGTTGGAGAATCAATAGCAACACCAAACTCCCGAAGAATGCCTTGCAACCAAACACACTGTGTGGTTGCGTTCATTGCTGCCCTGTACTCGGCCTCTGCTGATGAAAGTGAAATAGTATGTTGTTTCTTACTTTACTAGAAAATGGGACCTTCAACAAACATGAAAACAAAACCTGAAATGGAATTTCTATCAATGGGATCTCCAGCCCAATCAGAATCAGAAAATCCAGCTAGTTGTAGTGAAGAACCAGCTGCATAGTGTACCCCAAAGCTCTTTGTTCCTTGGACATATTGAAGGATCCTTTTGGATTCCTTCCAATGGATCTCATGTGGCTGTTGCATATATCTTGCTACAACACTTACAGCATAAGACAAATCAGGTCTTTTATGTGTAAGGTACAACAAGCTTCCAACTAGCTGCCTGTAGAGTGTGCAATCCACCAATGGAGAGTCTTCAAATTCACCTAGTTTTATGCCTGAAAGGAATGGGCACTTGGCTGCCTTACATTCAGCCATTTTAAAATTCAATAACAGGTCTGAATCATACTTAGGTTGACTCAGCAATATACCTCTCTCAGATTGCTCAATTTCCAAACCCAAAAATTGCCTTAGCAATCCTAGGTCGCTCATGGCAAATTCACTGTGCAAAGAAGCTTTGATTGAGCCAATTTGTTTGTTGCAGATCCCTGTAATTAAAAGATCATCAACATACAGTACAATGACCTGCAAACTATCATCACATTTCTGCAAATAAACATTTGGATCAGACTTGCATCGAAAGAAACCAATTGAGAGCAAAAAAGCATCCATTTTGGCATACCAAGCCCTAGGGGCTTGCTTGAGTCCATAGAGTGACTTCTTCAACCTGCAAAAAAGTGTGGGATCCTCTTGGAATCCTTCAGGTTGCTGCATATAGATCTCTTCCTATATCTCACCATGTAAGAATGCACTTTTAACATCCATATGGTGAACTTCCCAACCCTTACTAGCTGCCATAGCTAGAGCTAGTCTAATTGAGTCCATCTTTGCAACCGGTGCAAAGGTCTCTGTATAATCCACACCATGGATTTGTGAGTAGCCATTAGCCAATAACCTAGCCTTATACTTCAGATCAGAACCATCAGCAACAGGTTTGGTTCGAAAAATCCACTTACATTGCACAAGTTTCCTCTTGGGAGGAAGAGGCACCAAATCCCATGTTTTGTTCTCTTGGAGAGATTGGAATTCTTCTTGCATTGCTGTTCTCCACCTTGGATCATGATGAGCTTCTTGATATGATGTTGGATCAGATCCAATCATCATATAACAGTGATCAGCAAGTTCACTTTCATTTGCAAAGGAAGCATTGATTGTTTGAGATCTAGTCTTCCTAGGCTCTTGGGGATTGCTTGCCAATTCACCTGCAGCTTGTATGATTTTTTCAGCCCACTTGGGCCTTGATGGTGACTCATGTACAGAAATGTCATCTTCAGCCATGTCATCTTCAGCAATATCAGAAAAATCAGAACTGGAATCATCACTAATTTCATTAAGGTGTGGAGGAGAAGAGCTTTCCCTCGGTGCAAGCTCAAAATCAGGAATTGGTTCTTCTTCGAATTGCACACTTCTCTCAATGAAAGTTTTGAGTGTGGATGTGTCAAAGAGCTTGTAGTCCTTTGTGTCTTCACCATATCCAACCATGATACATTCTATGCTTTGTGGCTCCAAATCCTTCCTCTTTTCTGATGGAATTCGAGCCCATGCTCTAGACCCAAAAATTCTAAAATTTGACACATTTGGTTTTTGGCCAAACCATGCCTCATAGGGGGTTTTTCCTTTGACTGATTTGTGAAAGGCTCTATTTTGAATATGAGCAGCACAATTGATGGCTTTAGCCCATATCTTAGGGCTTAGATCCCTAGCTTCAATCATGCAAGTGGCCATCTCTTTGAGAGATCTATTTTTCCTCTCTGCCACACCATTTTGCTGAGGTGTGTAGGGGATTGAATGTTGCATTTGGATGCCACATTCCTCACAAAGATACTGAATTTTATTGTTCACATATTCCTTTCCATTATCAGTCCCGAGGATCTTTATCTTATGACCACTATGATTCTCCACTAAGGCCTTCCAAATCTTCAATTTCTCAAACACTTCTGATTTCAATTTAAGGAAGTAAACCCAGCAAAATCGAGAGTAGTCATCTATGAATGCGAGTACATACCTTGATCCACCATATGATGGAGTGGGAAGAGGACCAATGAGGTCTGAATGTACCAATCCAAGTGGTTGAGTGGCTCTCCTTTCCATTCCCTTCTCATAGCTGCGCTCAGGATGCTTTCCAACTACACAACCAATGCATGCACCATTTGAAAATTTGATTTCTGGAAGCCCTTCCACCATCTCGTCCTTGTGCAATGTCTGGAGATATTTGTAGTTCATGTGGCCAAATATTTCATGCCACAACTTGGAGGTATCATTGGCATGAGAGACAAGAGCATGGTCACTAGAATTTGGAATGAAATTGGAGAATTTGTACATTCTCTCTTCATGATCAGCATACCCCACTGCCACAACTTGATTTGAAGAAATTTATGAGATTTCTACCAAATCTGGAGTAAATGTTACTCTATTGGCTTCTCCTGTATGGGTCACTTGATAAACTGATAGAAAATTTGCAGCCAATGAAGATACATAGAGCACATCACTGAAGTAGCCATGCTCCATGTCAATCCTACCAATCCCTTTGGTCTGGATTTCTGAATCATCTCCCATTCGAACTGTTGGGCCACCATTCAAATGCATAGAAGAGAAGAGCTCTCTGGATGAAACCATATGTCTGGAAGCTCCTGAATCAATGATAAAGGATGAGGGATTCAAAATACCTGCTACCAAAGCATGACATTTCTCCTTATTGTCAGGATTTGAGGTGCTCTCTTTCTTCCTTGCGCCCTCAGGGACTGGGATGTTGTTCTTCTCCAGCAGCTACGCCATTGAGTCAAAGGTTTTCTTCATGCATGAGCTCTCTGGATGCCATCCCTTATGACAATAGTTGCATTTGGTTTTTTCCTTTCCCTTCTTGTCCTTCTCCTTTGACAGATTCGAACCTCCATCTGCACACTTGGTCTTGTCAAACTTCCTCTTCTCTGGCTACCTCGAATTCTTGGCTTTCTGCTTGCCTTTTTTGGCATTTGAAACACACATTGCCAGTGCTTGGTCCTTTGATTTTATGGTGCCCATCTGAACTAGTTTGTCCTGCTCCTGAGTGAGACACTCCATGAAGGTAGCTAGTGATGACATTTGCCAATTTCGAAGGGTCATCTTGGCTGAGTGAAATGTGCTAACAAATACAGAAAACTCTAGGCCTAGCTTCTAAATGATGGACAGAATCAATTGTTCCTCCTTCTTAACAATTCCATATTGTTGCAGTTAAAGCACTAGTGACTTGAACTTAGTGAAGAACTCCTGGATGGTTTCAAAATGCGCTGGGATCAAGCTAATGAGCTCATTTTCAAGTTGGTGTCCTCTCAGTTCATCAGTTTTCCCAAAGAGTGATTCTATCTTCACCCATACTTCATTTGGGGTTGTCAAACTGTCTGTATGAAACAAGAGTTCCCTCAAAATGCTCAGGCATAGAAATCCATACGCTTCATCAAGTCGATTGTAGTACTTTTCTTTCTCCACAGCAGAGTTTGGCTCCACTTCTGTGCCCATGGTTACTCTATAGAGACCCTTATATCTCATTTTGATAACCATTTCAGCCTTCCAATCGAATAAATTGAAGGGTGTGAGAAAAATTTGGTTTGCTTCCATTACTGCTGCGTTAATGGTGAGAAAACTACTGAAACGCCTGCAAAAAACACTCAATTTTTATCTGGAAACCCTCTTTAGAATGCAATTCAATGCTCAATATTGATCTGCAACTCACTAGATGCACAATGGCTCTGATAGCATGTGATTATTTTGATCACAGTAAGATCTAGGAGCTATGGAGAACCTCACAAAATTGAATTATTTGCAAAACCAGTGAAAAAGCTTGAAAAAGGAGACAATTTTACACACAATGTGAACTTAATCTTTGCATTATCTGACTGTCTAACATGTGAAAATGTTAAGAACCGGTTTTTATTACATCCATAAGAAATTCGAGAGCATTAGATATCTCAAGATGAGTGTACAAGTCAAAATTGCCAAATTAGCCTCAATCCCCCCTAGGTAGGTCCAACTTAGTCCTAATCATCCCAAACAGTCACGAATTCAAGTGTGAAGGTGGTTGAAGCATGATGGGTCATAAATGAGGCCAAGGCAGGCGTGGGTGAGAAAATAGAGGTGTTTGGGAGGACCAAGGGAGCAATAAATGCTCCAAATCTAGCCAAAATTGGGAAAAATCCACCCTAGTGCTCCTAGTCAACAGTAATTCCCCAAATCAAGGAGAGAGAGCGCTCCAGTATTTAATGAGGGCACACTTGTGGACAAAATAGGAGGTTGGGTGAACTGGTTTGCTTGGAAGTGGGTGTGAACACTCTCAAATGTGGGTATTTGACCAACTAAAGTCACCTAGTCCAAACTATGGTGTGATGAAGCACATGAGCAATAAAATTTGACTATGGTTATGGACTATGGTATTAAGTATGGATTACTATTCTAACACTCTCAAGTGTCATGCTGGGATGATGAGGGCCTAGAAAAAACTAGTAGAATATCGAAGGTCAGTTACACGACGTCTAATACAGGTCCTATGGGTGGAAGTGTTTGAATCACCAAACCGCCCTCCCTGGATTGTTGTAGAGGGTTACCTTCCATGTTTTTCCTAGCTGAAGTGGAAATAGCCTTCCACTATACCTATGTAGAACCCTAAAGTCAATAATCTAAGGATTCCACAAATGCAGAAAATGCTAGGGGGGACAGTTGCAGGTCCAGCCAAAATGAATGGGCAGGGTAGCTAAGCCCGAAATCCAAGAATGCACAAGGAACTAATGGACCCTCATACGGGAATCAGCCCTGGTGTATGCTCAAAAGGAAAGTGGGGGGGGGGTATCCCCAACAATTTTAGTCTCAGACGACCTTGTGATTAACTCTGGTTTAAGTGGAGCTTCCCGGAACAAAACCAAAAGAATGGATTTACTAGAAGATAGTCTGCACTGCGATTTGAGAATTTAAATGATTTTGGAAAGTTTAAGTGTGATCTATTCCTAAATCCTATCCTAAGCTAATTAATGTAGTGTAACCCTAAAAAAGAAATGTTACTAATAAATTTTAAATTAAGTTCTTTTTATGGGTTGTCACTTACTCAAGGTGTAGTGTAGTGTGTGGCATGGTTACAACTGTAAGCAAAGTGCATATAAAAAATGTAACTTCACATTTTTTTCTTTTCGTTTATTCTTCCAAAACTCAAAATCTAAGCAAGTCTAAGCATAAAAGGTTTCTTTTTTTTTTCTTCTTTTTTTTCAAATTTAATAGTAATGCAACTACCCTACTTCGAAAAATAAAATGACAAATCTTGTAAAAGAAGTTCTTTTGTTTTTCAAATTTGATATTTTCTCTAGCTATGAAAGAAATGCAAATGAGAGTAATGAACTAACAAGACTTATCAATGTGCATAAGTAAAGAAATATGGCCCAATACTTAAAGCAAACAGACCTAAAGCAAGATCGACAAAGACTTAAACCAGAGGTAGGGACCAAGATAAAAGTGAGTGAGGTAGTGAAGGAGTGCCCCATGGAATTGAATGGACTCCTCACAAAAGTAAATTTGAATGTCCTACCATTAGGATCTTATGATGCCCTAATTGGTATGAATTGCTTGGAAAGGCATATATCCAAGATAGATTGCTATGAAAAGGTACTTGAATGCATTGATGAAGAGGGTAGACCCATATTGGTAAAGGGAATTCCCAAACAGGTCTGAGTAAGACATATTTCAGCCTTACAGTTGAAATTTTCTTATAAGAAGGGTTTCCAATTATATGTTGTTCACATATCAGATTCATCAGAGGAAAAAGGAACATGGATATAAGACTTCCAGTTGTTGCAAGAGTTCAATGATGTGTTTCCGGATGAAGTGCCCAGGATACCACCAAAGAGAGATATTGATTTTACCATTGATATTGTTCCAGGGGCAGTGCCAATTTCCAAATCTCCCTATAGAATGAGCACACTAAAATTGATAGAGTTAAATATGCAACTACAAGAATTAATGGACAATAAGTATATCAAGCCAAGTGTATCTCCTTGGGGAGAAATGGTGTTAATTTTCAAGAAAAGGGATGTGACTTTAAGGTTGTGTATTCACTACAGGAAACTCAATAAAGTGACAGTCAAGAACAAGTACCCATTTCCAATAGTTGATGATTTGTTTGATCAAATGAAGGAAGCCAAAGTGTTTTCAAATATTGGCTTAAGGTTTGGCTATCATCAAGTGAGGATAAAATAAGAAGACATTCACAAGACAACTTTCTGGACAAGATATGGTCATTATGAGTTCATAGTGGTTCCATTTGGTCTTACCAATGCACCTGCCACATTCACGTGTCTCATAAATAGTGTCTTCAACAAATATTTGGATAAGTTTCTCATAGTGTTCTTGGATTACACTCTTGTTTATTCAAGGAAGGAATATGAGCATGATGAACATCTAAGAATAGTGTTGCAAGTTCTTAGAGAAAACCAATTGTATGCAAAGCTGAGCAAGTGTGATTGATATCAAAGTAAGATACAGTATTTGGGTCATGTCATCTCACAAGAATGAATTGCAGTGGATCCAGAAAATATTGAATCCATAATGGATTGGCCCACTCCAAGGAATGTTACTGATGTTAGATCTTTTATGGGTATTGTAGGCTATTATAGAAGGTTCATTGAAGGATTCTCCAAGATAGCTCATCCAATTACGTCGTTGCAGAGGAAGAATATTAAGTTTGTATGGTCTAAAAAATGTGAGAGAATTTCATGTCCCAAATTTGGCATTGGGTCACAATGGCCTAATCACATTGGCCCTATTCATTAGAGTTTGTCAAATTGATGTTAAAGGTCAAGTAATTGCCAAGGAGGAAAATTACTAGTTTCCTAGGTTTGGGGTGGAAGCTTTGGGATTTGGAATAATGGGGATAATAAATGATGTTTGAACATTAGAATGGCATAGATATTTAATAAATTAGATAAATAAATATATACAAGTGAAAATCAAAGTGGCATTTGATCATGAAGACACATGGAGTAAGTGGGACCCACATACGGTTAGATTTCCCCACTACACTTGGCATCATTCTCTCACCAATTCGAATTTAAGGTGAATGGTAACATACTTGGGGGAGTCCAAAAGGTATTATTCATGGAATGACTCATCCAAGGTCGAAATATAAAGGAATATTAACTCCCATGGAAGAGAAAGAGGCAATTTGGAGCTAGTGAGACACTTGGGCTAGATTCCCTAGCTCTATGACAACAATGATGAAGATGCTATGACACCTATGACACAAATAAGACCTGAAGGCTGACATATGACATATATGACATGTCAGGGCTAAAACTAGACTCCAAGAGGGCGCTCAAGGGTGTTAGGGCAGCTAAGATGCTTCCACATGTGATTTGGTGGATGTGGGAGACTAGGAATTGTGGTACAAGTGGCGTTCTTTGGAATCTCTTCCCAACTTGAGTTGGCATGAGTCTCTTGGAAGGAATTAGACACATGGAGGAAATTAGAACTTTATAAATTTCAATAACAAATAATTGAACCAGCTTTTGATAATTTGTAGAATTTTCAATTGCATTTGTGAAGAGGGAGAGCTAGTGGATGACTAGTTTCTTGCCTTAGCCAATTTTGCAGGTGAAAGATTCCCATCCAAGTTGGTAATTGGAAAGGCCTTTCAGACCTTTCATTTGGATCTTTAATGGAGTCTTTATCTGCAGGTGTAAGCTACAAGGAAGCTCATGGTTTCTTCTATTTCAGCTCACTCCTTCAACCATTTACAGTTTTGATGGCATATTCTTGATCCTTGAGGGAGGGCATTTTTGGTGAGATATTGTACTTTTTGGGGGAGATTATAATGCCCCATTTATTTTTTAATATGAATTAAATACTCTTTTATTCATCTCCAAAAAGTTTCAGGTCAAAATTCCAAGTAGAAATGTATAAATCTCATTTTTAATGAAAGAACAGTGCCATTTCCCCACTACATTAATGTATAGCATGATAATGCCGATGAGTTCAAATGAATGGATTGTTCTCTGATACATTTATGATTAATAAACTTCCATGTATGTATTTTACAAGTTTAATGTACTGTACTTGAGCATTTGAAGTATTTTTACTCAGTTTAATTGCATTGGGAGAAGAAATAGTGCCATTTCCCCAAGGGTCGAATTGGTGATTTTTGCAGCTGAATGGGAGAGGGTTGGAACATATATAATAATCAATTAATGGTGAATATGAGACCTTAATAAAATAATTAATACATTCCCTACCTATTTTCATTAATTTGAGTGGCTTTGGAGGCATTTGGGAAGCCATTTTCAGTACTTAGCCCAGGGGGATTTGAACCCCAAATTTCTAGTAAAATTGCATACTTGGTACAAAATATTAAGAGAGTTTGCAGAGGTATTTTGGTGGACATATATCATTAATTAACATCATATTCAAGTCCTAATATCATTAATACACCTTCCTTGAATATTTGAAGGCATTTGGAGTCAATTTGAGACCTAGAGACCAATACTAGTCAAAAGGAAATTACTAGTAAAGTTCCATACATTGGCCAGAATTGAAAGATAATTTGCAGAAGTATTTTAAAGGCTCAAAAGCATCCCTAAAACACATATTTATGTTATAACATCATTCGTATAACTTCTCAGAATATTTGGGAGCATTTGGAGCAATTTGGGGACCTAGAGCTCAAAACTAGTCAAAGGTCTAACTAGGGAAAAAAAATGAAAATTTGCCATTTTAATAAAATTCCTAATAAGGGACATTACAGTGGTATCAGAGAATGGTACTTGCACATTTGGATTAGGTACATACATTCAAGAATAATTGGCAACCATGTCTTACTATTATGATGAATCCTATGAGTACAATTCTTATGAGGAATATGCAGATGCTTATGAGCAATATGAAGCAGAATGTGAATGGTACGAGGAAGAGGTGCCATCATGCAAAAATTCTTACAATTTCAGGAGAAATGAATATTATTCCTATGAATTTAAATCTGATGAATATGAGTGTGTCACACCAACCAAGGATAATTCTATGAATGAGTTCCAAATATGGAAAGCAACATATAACACCTTGCCCCAACAATATCAAAAATATCAAGAACATCTTGCTTTGAGCAAAAATACACAAAATGTCATGTCTTTTGAGTACTTTGCTGAACATATTTTTGAAAATAGGCCAAAAAATGAAGATGTGGAGTTAGTAAAGAAAGGTTTATGCCATTCTTGTAAAGAACCTTGGAGTGAGTATCATATATGTGTGCATGAAATTATGTCCCACTTGAGGAGAGCTTTTGGGAATTCTTCAAAAAGAGATTCCAAAGATATTGATCATAAGGAAAACAAGGGGAAAAATGCATCATCTTTCTTGAAGTATAAAAATGAAGAGACATCACAAGAGCATGAAGAAGATTCTATTGAAAATATAGAAGATCATTTCGAGACACCTTCTAGCTTAGACATGAACCAAAGAGCATCTACTGATGGATGCTTAAACTATGAAGGAGTACCTACTGATGGGTGCTCGCACCTCTATGTTGGTGACATAGAGATCAGTTTTGAAAGTGTTGCTGCAAGCCCAAGTTCCATTAAGCATGATAATGAAGACCTTGTAGCAGTTGAAGAAGAACCAAGATCAACTTCCCAATCACCACTTGAGCTTCATGAAGTTGGTCCAGGAAAAAATGAAGAAGATGAAGACGTTCATTTGGAAGAGCCTCATTTTTTTGAAGGGTCCTTAAAGATGAATGAAAATAAGATCCAAGAGTCCCTCAGCATTCTCCATGACACTCAAGCATTGGTGTCAAATTCTTTTTGGAGAGCTACTTCATTGGAGGAAACATCCTTCCTTGAAGACATGGAGAAGATTCAAAGAGCAATGTGCCACATCAAAGGTAATTTCATGTCTTTTCTTTTTGATAGAAACCATTTGTTTGAGATTAATGAATTGTTACATAATGCATACTTGAAGAATAATGAGGATATTCATAATCTCACAATTCAAAATGATCAACTTCTTGAAAAGTTGCAAGATACTTGTTTTTCCTCCTATGTTTCAGATTGTCAAATGGTAGATTGTTTGGAGGATTCTCATGACATGGTGGATCATGAGAAATGTGGAAATTTGAATGTGCTTAATGTGTTTGAATATGAACTTGAAGAGATCCAAACACTTGATGTGGTGGAAGAGGAACTTAAATTGTCTCTTGATGAAGGTTATGCAATTTTTAAAGAAGAGCATGATTCCTCTACATTGGAACCAATCTATGACAAAGGTTTCACACTTTTGAAGGAGCTGCATGATACTACCCATATGGATCCTTCCCATGATGAAACTTCTGCACTTTTTTATCATTTGGGTGAGTTAGTTCATTATCCTACATCCTACAATTCCATGTTTTGCAGCATTAGTCTCAATGAAGTATGGGTGAAAGGGTTCTTTTTGATGGTGCCACATGAGGAGTATGGAACTCCTATATTTACCTTTTATGATGACATGGTTGGAGCACGTTCTTATTCACATTTGCAGCAGCATCCCTTGTTACTTTATGATGATGCACATCTACACGGATGCACCTATGATATGCATTTGAGTCACTTGAAGACTCATGGTTTTTCTTGCTCAACACTTGATTCATTTGATGTTGGAGGAACTTCATCCAACACTTGGGTGAATAGATTTATGATTGGAGAAATTTTTTTTTGCAAGTTACATACCTTGTTATATCTTTATGATTCTCACATTCAGGGATGTATGGGTGAGACTTCTTTGAATCATTTGAAGTCTCCTTGTTTTTTTGCTCATTATTTGGTTCAAATTTTAGTGGAGATTCTTCATTCACTTCTTGGATGAAAGAATACATGACTGAATATTTTGATGCATATCACATCATTTTGGAGCAGCATTGTAGGACATGGGATTCTCACCTATGTCATTGGAGCAGATTTGATTGGTCACTTGAAGCTTGTATTCACTTGGAAAATGGTGGTCTACTTGCTTGGAGGTATAGGCACTTTCATGACTCTTTGATGAAGCATATCCTTGATGTACATTTTCATTATGTTGTTATGTACTTTGATGATATATATTTGGTACTCATGATGTTTGGAAGGATGCATACAAGAAAATGGGATCCAGGAATCCTCTTATCTAATGTTGTGGGTTGGAGAGCACTCTTAATTGTTGGGGTGCAATACAAGCAATGGGACCCTGGAATAATTTTTATCTCATTGGTTTCAATTTTTTTGGGGAAACAAACAGTATGGGAGATGGATTTCCCACTTAATAAAGTGTTTTTTATCAGAGTATGCAGCAGCAAGCATGGTGGTTCCTCTCTAAAATATTCATGGAAACTCAAAGACTCAAGGTTGGGCAATTCAATGACAACTTCAAAGAATTATACAGAAAGCAGGTTCTTCAACACCCATGTTTAAAATTGCTTGAGGACAAGCAATATTGGGAAGGGAGGATTTTTCATGTCCCAAATTTGGAATTGGGTCACAATGGCCTAATCACATTGGCCCTATTCATTAGAGTTTGTCAAATTGATGCTAAAGGTCAAATAATTGCTAAGGACGAAAATTACTAGTTTCCTAGGTTTGGGGTGGAAGCTTTGGGATTTGGAATAATGGGGATAATAAATGATGTTTGAAAATTAGAATGGAATAAATATTTAATAAAGGATATAAATAAATATATACAAGTGAAAATCAAAGTGGCATTTGATCATGAAGACACATGGAGGAAGTGGGACCCACATATGGCTAGATTTCTTCACTACACTTGGCATCATTCTCTCACCAATTCGAATTTAAGGTGAATGGTAATATAATTGGGGGAGTTCAAAAGGTAATATTCATGGCATGAATCATCCAAGTTCCAAATATAAAGGAAGAGTAACTCCCATGGAAGAGGAAGAGGCAATTTGGAGCTAGTAAGACACTTGGGCTAGATTCCCTAGCTCTATGACAACAATGATGAAGATGCTATGACACCTATGACACAAATCAGACCTGAAGGATGAAATATGACATATATGACATGTCAGGGCTAAAACTAGACTCCAAGAGGACGCTCAAGGGATTTAGGGCAGCTAATATGCTTCCACATGTGATTAGGTGGAAGTGGGAGACTAGGAATTGTGGTACAAGTGGCGTTCTTTGGAATCTCTTCCCAACTTGAGTTGGCATGAGTCTCTTGGAAGGAATTAGACCCATGGAGGACATTAGAACTTTATAAATGTCAATAACAAATAATGAAACCATATTTTGATCATTTGTATAATTTGCAATTGCATTTGTCAAGAGGGAGAGCTAGTGGATGACTAGTTTCTTTCCTTAGCCAATTTCGCGGGTGAAAGATTCCCATCCAAGTTGGTAATTGGAAAGGCCATTCAGAACTTTCATTTGGAGATTTAATGGATTCTTTATTTTCAGGTTTAAGCTACAGGGCAGCTCATGGTTTCTTCTATTGCAGCTCACTCCTTCAACCATTTCCAATTTTGATGGCATATTCTTGATCCTTGAGGGAGGGCGTTTTTGGTGAGCTATTGTACTCTTTGGGGGAGCTTCTAATGCCCCATTTTTATTTTAATATGAATTAAATACTCTCTTATTCATATCAAAAAAATTTCAGGTCTAAATTCCAAGTAGAAATGTATAAATCTCATTTTTAATGAAAGAACTGTGCCATTTCCCCACTACATTGATGTATAACATGATAATGCTAATGATTTCGAATGAATGGATGGTTCTATGATACATTTATGATTAATAGAATTCCATGGATGTATTTTACAAGTTTCATGTACTGTACTTGAGCATTTGAAGTATTTTTACTCAGTTTGATTGCATTGGGAGAAGAAATAGTGCCATTTCCCCAAGGGTCGAATTGGTGATTTTTGTAGTTGAATGGGAGAGGGTTGGAAAAGATATAATAATAAATTAATGGTGCGCATGAGACCTTAATAACATAATTAATACATTACCTACCTATTTTCATAAATTTGAGTGGCTTTGGAGGCATTTGGGAAGCCATTTTCAGTACTTACCCCAGGGGGATTTGAACCCCAAATTACTAGTAAAATTGCATACTTGGTACAGAATCTTAAGAGAGTTTGCAGAGGTATTTTGGTGGCCATATCTCATCCCTTAACATAATATTCAAGTCCTAATATCATTCATACACCTTCCTTGAATATTTGAAGGCATTTGGAGTCAATTTGAGACCTAGAGACCAATACTAGTCAAAGGGAAATTACTAGTAAAGTTCCCTACATTGGCCAGAATTGAAAGAGGATTTGCAAAAGTATTTTAAAGGTCCAAAAGCATCCCTAAAACGCATATTTATGTTATAACATCATCCATATACCTTCTTAGAATATTTGGGAGCAATTGGAGCAATTTGGGGACCTAGAGCTCAAAACTAGTCAAAGGTCTAACTAGGGAAAAAAAGTGAAAAATTGCCATTTTAATAAAATTCCTAACAAGGGACATTATAGAGAAGCTTTCAGCAATTAAAGAAGTTACTTACCAGCGCTCATGTTTTGAATATTGTAGATCCAAGGAAGGATTTTGTAGTGTGCATAGATGCTTGCATTGAAGGGATAGATGGAGTGCTCATGCAATAAGGATTTGTGATTTTCTATGAGTCAAGGAAATTAAAGGAGCATGAAAATAATTATGCCACACATGATTTAGAACTAGAAGACATAGTACATTCTCTCAAGATGTGGAGACATTATTTGTTAGGAATAATTTTTGAGCTTAGGACATACCACATGAGCTTGAATTATTTGTTTGACCAACCAAACTTGAATGCTAGGCAAGAAAGGTGGATGGAATTTCTCTGTGAATTTGATTTTGAAATTAAGCATGTAAAATGGAAAGAGAATAAGTTTGCAGATGCTCTCAACAGAAAGTTTCATGTTGCAACATTAAGTATGTGCAAATCAAATTTGAAGGCAAGAGTTCTTGAATCCCAAACCAATGATGGAACTTACCTTCAAATTAAGGAGAAATTGCAGCAGGGAAATATGGATGAAAAGGGTGCAAGATATCAACTTGGTGAAGATGATATTCTCTTTTATCAAGGTACTAGAATGTATATCCCAAATTGTGCATATTTAAAGAAGCTAGTGATGTATGAACTGCATCAAATTCCATACTCTAGACATACAAGATATCAAAATACAATTACAACAACAAGAAAGCAATACTTTTGGCATGGAATGAAGAAGGACATAGAAGAATACATCTCTAGGTGTCAAAAATGCTAAACAAGTCAAGGTAGAATATCAAGATCCAGCAGGATTATTATAGCCTTTTCCCATTTCAGAATGGAAGTGGGAAGTAATTTCTATGGATTTTATAACAGGTTTTCCAATGACAGTGAGAAAGCATGATTCAATCATGGTAGTGGTGGACAAGCTATCAAAGGTAGCTCGCTTTATTATAGTAAAGTCCACTAGGGTATTTTTTAAGGATTCTAATATTATAATTAAGTATAGTATTCTAGGCGATTATTTTGGATTGAAGAAAAATAGATATAGATAAATAGGCGAATATTAAATGTGAAACCTACAATTTACTACTAAAACTTGTAAATTTTGGTGAATATTATGATAAAAAAAACCCATTTTATGTAAATATAGGTGATATTAGAGACTAAAAATGATCAAATAACGAATTTATTTTTTGAAAAAAAGCCTAAAAATAGCCAATTAGCAAAATTTCGCCCCTACAAATTACCCCAAAGTCCACTCATAAGACAAGTGACATAGAAAATATTTTCATGAAGGAGATATTCAGATTGCATGGATTTCACAAAGCAATAATTTCTGATCGAGATCTGAAGTTCACATCCAATTTTTGGAAGGGACTATTTCAGGAATTGGGAACTCGACTGAATTTTAGTACATCATATCATCCTCAAACAGATGATCAAACTGAGAGGGTGAATCGGGTTCTTGAAAACATGCTGAGAATGTATGTGATGGAGAAACCATCCAAGTGGGAGGACTACCTACACTTGGTATAATTTGCATACAATAATGGACATCAAGCATCATTGGGGATGAGTCCTTTCGAGGTATTGTATGGAAAAGGATGTAGGACTCCAGTGAATTGGGATAATCCGGTGAACAAGGTAGTGCTTGGGCCATAGATGATCAAGGAAATGGAACAAGAAATTGTTAAAATCAGGCAGAATTTAAAGGCAGCTCAGGACAGGAAAAAGAGTTATGCAGATTTGAAAAGAGTGCATAAGGAATTTAAGATTGGGATCATATTATTTTGAGAGTGAATCCAAGGAAAATTTCCTTAAAGTTTGGTAGTTGTACCAAGTTGGCACCAAGAAATTTTGGGCCATTTGAATTCCTTGATAGGATAGGACCAGTTGCATATATAATTTCATTTCCTGCTAACATGAGAGCTCATAATGTTTTCCATGTTTCTTCGCTTAAGAAATATGTACATGATCCTAATCACATAATTGATTGGAATGTGATATAGGTGGAACCCGAGGGAAAGTTCCAAGTGGAGCCTATGCGCATCCTCAACAAGAAGGTCACATTGCTACGGAACCGAGCTATCGGACATGTGAAGGTGCAATGGAAGCACATTAGTCCTGATGAGGCTACATGGGAGTTGGAGGATGCCATGAGAGAGGCATTCCCATTTTTGTTCAATTTTGAGAACATCGAGGATGTTTTTGTTCTAAGGGGGAGGGAAATGTAACATCCCCATTTTGACCCTTAGGACATAATTCGATTTCAATGTAAATATTGTATACATGAGATGTATGTTTTCCTAGCGTTGATCTCAAGGCCAAGGCCCTACTAGTGGATGCTTGGTTTTTTATGTAAATAGAAAGTAGTATATATTCCGTTATCCATGTGTTATTAAGCCATGGAACATTGTAAATGATGTAAATATTAATATTGCAATTAAAATACTAAAAATTGGCTATGGAGACAACTAAAAAGAGGGGGCCATGTGTATCCACTAGGGAGAAGTGAGGGGGTTATGGGATTGTACCATAGGATGCCAAATTTCATCTTTAGAACCCCTTTGACCTTCATTGCTGACATTTAATTATGCTGCAGGAAGTAGTTGAATAAATTGTTCATGAGCTCGATGGAGTGTGGGATGTGAGAATTCTATATATGTTGAATACCATGAAAGAATTCTCATATCCAAGAATCTTGAAGCAAAGTATTCTTCACAATAATTATTCAAAGATATGAAAGAATAATAAGAAGAAATATTGAGATAGAAACATAAGAGAAGGAATTCAATTGATGGAAATATAATCTCATGCACTATTCCTCAATGTGAATACAATATATAATACATCTCAAGAGAGAAAATAGAATGCCTTAAAGGCAAGTTGTAAAGCACAAAAAGTAAGGCTTATTAAAAACATAAAAACCCCATAGGTGGCAAAAGCAGTTTCCAAAACTGTGCTAGAGGCTCATGAATTTGGCAAGTATGGTATGGAAGCTCATGAGTGAGGTAAATGGAATGTAAATATGGATAAGAAATGATGTGGAGGTCGAATTGGTCAAGTGGTAAGATTTTCCAAGTCAATTAGATTTTCCTTATTCAGTAGAAAGTAGAAAAAACAGGATAAAGCTATCTAAATCAGGAAAGTGTCTTTCTAATTCGGGAATAGAATAAAATTAGATAGAATCCAAGGAAATCTTATCCAGAATTTGTCCAAATTCATTTTTGTGACTTAGGATAGCAAGTGGTTCACTAAAAGACAAAACTGGCTCTATTTAGCTAGTCAAAACTTAGGAAATTAATCTAGGTGACTAATAAAATATATCCTAAGTATTTAATGGGTTTTTAAATGTTCCAACACCCCCCCTTAAGCTTGAATTTATGAGGTGAAATATCAGAAATATAGGGCCCAAGAAACAAGGCTTATGCTCACCCCAGTACAAAAAATTATTAGTCCATGTAGGTGAGGAAAGAAGGAAAACCACTTGGGAAGAAAACCTCCCCTCAAGACTCCATGGAATACACCATAATAATGCTCTTCAAACTCCAAGTAGGTGAGAACTTGGTCAAATGTCTGGAGGAATATTCTTCTTGGGAAGAAGTGGAATGTGCTCACTAGACTTGAGCTTCTTGAGATCAGATCCAAATGAGACTTAATGATGTCCTCCATCTTTTGTGCAATCGGTGCCAAAAATCATGCAGTGAAATAGAAGCAAGAGAGAGAGAGAGAGCGAAACCAGTCACTCCAAACTGTAATTTTGCCTCCATAGAATTCAATAACGCACCAAATATCAACCCAAGGAGAGGTTTTGAGTGTGTATGAGCTGCAACAACTGGCCGATGATTCGAATCAGAAGACATATGAGAGAACAATGATGAGAGATGGAAAAATCTGAATTCTTCAACAATAAATTTCTGCCATTTGATCTTCAGTACCTGCAAAACAAACTCTCTGAAACTCATACTAGAAGAATAATTTAATTAATAAATCCAAAGGCTCTGATTCCATGTGAGAATTCTATTTATGTTGAATACCATGAAAGAATTCTAATAGTCAAGAATCTTGAAGCAAAGAAGTCTTCACAAGAATTATTCAAAGATATGCAAGAATAATAAGAAGAAATATTGAGACAGAAACATAAGAGAAGGAATTCAATTGATGGAAATATAATATCATGTATTAATCTTTAATGTGAATACAATATATCATACATCTCAATAGAGAAAATAGAATGCCTTAAAGGCAAGTTGTAAAGCACAAAAAGTAAGGCTTACTAAAAACATAAAAACCCCATAGGTGGCAAAAGCAGTTTCCAAAACTGTGCTAGAGGCTCACGAATTTGGCAAGTATGGTATGGCAGCTCATGAGTGAGGTAAATGGAATGTAAATATGGATAAGAAATGATGTGAAGGTTGAATTGGTCAAGTGGTAAGAGTTTCCAAGTCAACTAGCTTTTCCTTATTCACTAGAAAGTAGAAAAAACAGGATAAAGCTATCTAAATCAAGAAAGTGTCTTTCTAATTCAGGAATAGAATAAAATAAGATAGAATCCAAGGAAATATTATCCAAAAATTTTTCAAATTCGTTTTTGTGACTTAGGATAGCAAGTGGTCCACTAAAAGACAAAATTGGCTCTATTTAGCTAGTCAAAACTTAGGAAATTAATCTAGGTGACTAATAAAATATATCCTCAATATTTAATGGGTTTTTAAATGTTCCAACACCCCCCCTTAATATTGACTTTATGAGGTGAAATATGAGAAATATAGGGCCCAAGAAACAAGGCTTATGGTCACCCCAATACAAAAAATTATTAGTCCATGTAGGTGAGGAAAGAAGGAAAACCACTTGGGAAGAAAACCTCCCCTCAAGATCATGGAATACACCATAATAATGCTCTCCAAACTCCAAGTAGGTGAGAACTTGGTCAAATGTCTGGAGGAATCTTCTTCTTGGGAAGAAGTGGAATGTGCTCACTAGACTTGAGATTCTTGAGATCAGATCCAAATGAGACTTGATGATGTCCTCCATCTTCTATGCAATCGATGCCAAAAATCATGTAGTGAAATAGAAGCAAGAGAGAGAGAGAGAGAAACCAATCACTCCAAACTGTAATTTTTCCTCCATAGAATTTAATAACGCACCAAATATCAACCAAAGGAGAGGTTCTGAGTGTGTATGAGCTCAAACAACTGGTTGTTGATTCGAATTAGAATACATATGAGAGAACAATGACGAGAGATGGAAAATTTTGAATTCTTCAACAATAAATTTCTACCATTTGATCTTCAGTACCTGCAAAACAAACTCTCTGAAACTCATACTGGAAGACTAATTTAATTAATAACTCCAAAGGATCTGATACCATGTGAGAATTCTATATATGTTGAATACCATGAAAGAATTCTAATAGCCAAGAATATTGAAGCAAAGAAGTCCTCACAAGAATTATTCAAAGATATGTAAGAATAATAAGAAGAAATATTGAGATAGAAACATAAGAGAAGGAATTCAATTGATGGAAATATAATCTCATGTATTATTCCTCAATGTGAATACAATATATAATACATCTCAAGAGAGAAAATAGAATGCCTTAAAGGCAAGTTGTAAAGCACAAAAAGTAAGGCTTACTAAAAACATAAAAAACCCATAGGTGGCAAAAGCAGTTTTCAAAAACGTGCTAGAGGCTCACAAATTTGGCAAGTATGGTATGGCATCTCATGAATGAGGTAAATGGACTGTAAATATGGATAAGAAATGATGTGGAGGTTGAATTGGTCAAGTGGTAAGAGTTTCCAATTCAACTAGCTTTTCCTTATTCACTAGAAAGTAGAAAAAACAGGATAAAGCTGTCTAAATCAGGAAAGTGTCTTTCTAATTCAGGAATAGAATAAAATCAGACATAATCCAAGGACTCTTATCCAAAATTTGTCCAAATTCATTTTTGTGACTTAGGATAGCAAGTGGTCCACTAAAAGACAAAACTGGCTCTATTTAGCTAGTCAAAACTTAGGAAATTAATCTAGGTGACTAATAAAATATATCCGAAGTATTTAATGGGTTTTTAAATGTTCCAACATGGAAAACCCTAAAAATTTTGAATGGAAGGGTAGGGGGATCTGTTTTCCTTGATCCACAAGTCACTCTACCCCTGGCAATTTTCATTCCATCATCCCCATTCCATTAGGGACTGTCACTCATATTTTGGAGGAAAAAAATAGAGCCAAGCGGTGAAGAGATGAAGGAAATCATGATTATGTGAAAAACCCAGATTTAGAGTGATGAACTCACCCATAAATTTGCATGGGAAATCAAATCCAATAGGGGATCCATTGGTATGGACCCTAGGTAAAATTTACAGAGTGTGATATGCTCAGAAACCCGTGAGGAAACCCTGAATTGATAGCCGATAACCCAAATACGGGATAAAGTCGCTTTGGCCATAGAAATTGAGAAAATCCAAGTAGAAATGACAGAGAAGAAATAGGACAGAAGGTAGGGTTGCTTTATAAAACTAGTAAAGTATAGAGTCTCAAGGAACCAATAGCTTGGACCTTTCTATGCCCACCCTGAAGAGGATTGGAGGGAAGGTATGGCCTGAGGAATTGTGTAGCAGTGAAGGGAATACTTCCTTGTGTTGGGTGTGGTAGGTATTATGGGTGGCAAGGCTGTTTGAGTGAGAATTGATAGGCCTGTAGCTTTGAGGTTGAGCTCACTGGCTTAGCATCCTCCTCCATTGTTCCTAAAATGCTTGATAAACCCAACTGTGTGTTGGCTTAGCATGTTTGTTGTGTGAAGCCATGGCTGTGAGTGAGCCTGTTTAGTTCTTCTTTAGTGGATACACAACCCAACTCAGGGGTGGTCTCTCAGCAGAAAGAATATAGGCTGGACAGAGACCTATGGTTGGGTGGAACATCGTTTCTCTCACATAGACAATTGCTTGGGAATTTTCATCCTATAAGATAAGTGCTTTCTGTGGTTCTGAATGATGCTACTTCCTAAGTTGTGTTAATTTTTATTTCAAGTCAAATTGAATGAAATGATCATAGGGAATTAATCAGTAGGAATTTTTTATATGAGCCTAACCATGAGGATGGTTCATTTTTTTTTTGCATTGTTTGGCTTGTGTTAATATGTTGTTAGTATTGCATGCTGAAGATGCATTACCTAGATTTAATTCCACTATGTATGTTTACTATGCATTTCACACATCCTTAGAAGGTTTGCACTTCATCATATGAGCTTGGGGGATGAATTAGAAACCCCCTAATGTGTTCATACCCCCTCTGTGGGTCATATGAAGGGAGGGGCCATGACAGGGTGATCCCAGAGTTCTTGACAGTGGAATAAAGAGGCTTTGATGGACTTTGGGGTAGCTTTTTGGGTGGAAAGGTGACATGATAAGAGTCCTCGAGTGTGGAATGGGATCACATCGTTGCATAGAGCTCACTCAGAGATTTCCAACGACACCTAGTTTTCCAAAAATGGACTTAGGATGAAGAAGTTATCATCCTGAGAAGTTGGCAGTAACAGGGGTATGGCCAGCTTCCAACTTTCTGAATCCGCAGTGCGGAATGCGGAAGTCGGGGGCGCATTTTCTTTAATGTCGGGTATTTTGGTGTTCCGATCTACCGACTCCCACACTGTGGAATGCGGAATTTAGGGGCACGTTTTCTCGAGGCCGTGTGTTTGGTATCCTGAATTTCTGACTCCCACATCGCGAATGCAGAGTGCAGAATTCAGAGGCATAAATCATCGAAATGGTGAATTGGTGTTCCAAATTTTTGACTCCCGCATCGCGGATGCTGAGTGCAGAATTCAGAGGCGTAAAACGTCGAAATGGAAAATTGGTGTTCCGAATTTCAAACTCCTGCATCATGGATGCGAAGTGCAGAAGTCAAAGATGTAAATCGTTGAAATGGTGAATTGGTGTTCCGACTTTCCGACTCCTGCATCGCGGATGCGGAGTGCGGAAGTCGAAGGCGTAAAACGTCGAAATGGTGAATTGGTGTTCCGAATTTACAACTCTTGTATCGCGGATGCAGAGTGTGAAAGTAGGAGGCGTAAATCGTTGAAATGGTGAATTTGTGTTCCATCTTTCCGAGTCGGGCATGGCGGCTGTGGAGTGTGGTAGTCAAAGGCATAAATTGTCGATATGGTGTATTTTGGCGTTCCGACATTCCAACTCTTATACAGCAGAATGCGGAAGTCGGAGACATATTTTGTTCGATGCCGGGTATTTTGGCGTTCTGACTTTCCAACTCCCGCACTGCAAAATGCGGAAGTCGGATTTGTATTTTGTTCGACGTTCGGTATTTTGGCGTTTTGAATTTCCGACTTTCAACTTGTGGATCGCGGATTGTGGAATTGTGGACCGAGGACATTGCGGCTGTGTAAAAAGGGAGGAGTTTTGGATAAGTTTTGAAAAAAAAATTATCAGGTTGTTCCTTCATCACTCTAAAGGACACTGAGGGGATCAAGGACGTGACAAAGTGTGTGTGTGTGTGTGTACTTTTTTCTATAAGAATTCTTTTATTTCATCCTCACACAAACCCAAATCAATAGAAAATGAGAGAATGGAATGGATTTTGACTGTGAAGTACCATGTTTAGTAGAAAATTATGGAGTTTCTACTGTGGATAGAGTGGTTGTGGGATTTTTTTCAATAGTAAGAATGGACTTACTTGAGGATGCCTCTTGTCCTTGGTATTCAACTATCGCCCTTTCTAAATAAATTCTAATCTTTTTACAACTAGGTTGTTCTTGATGTTGATGTATATGTAACTTCGGAATGTATTTCATATATGTATATTGTACTCCTATAGAGATGGTATTATTCCTCTATACGGAAGTGTTTGTATTCCTACAGAGATGTTATTATTCCTCTATATGGAAGTGTCGTCATTTATATTGTAAGTGTCGTAACTTATACTTGATGGGTTATTAGACCACCTTGTTGGGGTCGGCCTTGTATAAGTCATGTGGGTCGAAGGGTTATTAGACCACCCTATTGGGGGTCGGCCATGTGGGTCAAAGGGTTATTAGACCACCCTATTGGGTGTCGGCCCAGTCAACATTATGTTATGTGGTTAAGTTAAGGCCGACTTAGTAAGGGTTATTAGACAATTCAAGTCAAGTATAAATAGAGTGCGAGAGGCACTCTATTTGATCAATTATATTCTCACACACTCTTAAGAGAGTTGCGCACTTGTGGAGGAGGAGAAGCTGCTGCTAGGACATGTATATCTGTTATGCTTGGGTTGTATCATTGCTCTATCTATATTTGAGGAAGTTATTGGGGTTTTTCACCTTTATGGTTTTCCCCAAGTAAACTCTGTGTCTCTTGTGTGCTTGCATTATTGTGTCCATGATTGATATGCTGTAGATATGTTGCACATGTTGTTCTCTCAGTTAAGATCCTAGATCAGATTGAATTAAATTCTAAAAAACTAACATGGTATCAGAGCTAGCCTGAAAGAAGGCATGGTATGGCATGTATGACACTTATTGCACTTACGATGCTAGGGCTTGATATAGCAAAAACTAGTCATCGTAGAAATTTCTCTATAAATCCATTTTGGAAAAGTTTTCGGATCTAAAAATTTTACAGGTTGAAGATAAGATCCCCATGTACCTTTTGTCCAAAGGACAACTTCTAATTCATTGTACTTTGTGTTTTATGATATGTACAATCTAGGGTTTCTGCCTCTTCCAGATCTGAGTCATAAACAGGTGACCTAGGAAAAAAGGTCATAACTTGGGCTAGGAAGCTCCAAATGAAATTTCATAAAACGTGAAAGGTAGTGCATGGGCTGTAATTTCTCAGGTAACTTTTTCAAAGGCCGACACTGAACTCGTGACACGTGGCACACCGTACAAGTTCACTCTCCTGGTTTATCCCATAAACAGGTTACGTTGCGACACTTGGTATAACTCTCTCCCAGAGAATCCAATTGAGGTAATACCTATGGGGTTCGAAATATGACAGGTCGGGCTACCACAAATAGAATTTTCAGACCCTGTGGATCAAAAAGTTCGGAGTTACACTAGAAACAATTAGGTACATATTTCTGTCAAAATAGAATTATTTTTTGGCACCTTCATTCATTCATGGCCCCGGGAATTTAGGGTTTCGGAGAAAGATGGAATTTTTGTAATCGGAGACCATGGATGAATGCTACTCATCAAAATCGAAATTTAGAGACCAAGATCAGATTTTTTGGTTGGGAAGAAGGCCAGGATTGATCAAACCCTAGTTCGGGACTTTGATCGGAAAAGTGGAAAATTAGGGTTTCGGCAAAAATAGAAATTTTTGAAATTTGTGACCACGGCTAGAAGCTCCTCAGAAAAATAGAAGCTTAGAGCTTTGGATTGAACCTTTTGGTTGGGCAGAAGGGTGGGCTTTATCAAACCCTAGTTCAGAATCCTGTCCAGAAGATCCGGAAGTTTCAAAGGAAATTTTGAGGGGTGAAACTTTGCAGTTTTCAAATTCTAAGTATACCGGCTTGATCAGCTCATCAAGGCACATCTTTCTATCCTTTCAGAAGTTTGAAATTCAAAGTTTGAATTTTTAGGGTTTCTCTAATAAACCCTAATCCAGCTCCAGATCCAGTTCCTGCAAATCAAGTGGATTGGGCTAATCCTAGAAGAGAATGGATTGGTCACCTGCATAAGTGAAGAAGTTCTTGTTTCAGAGGGAGATAAGGTTAAGGGCTTACGTAAGAAGATTACAAGCAATCTCTATAGGTATGACTTATCCAGGTATGTTTCGAGATTTTTTCATGATTAAGTTTATGGTATGTTTGTCTTCATGTTATTACGATTAGTACAATATTGATTAAATTTAGACTTGTTGTATCACCTTAATAAAATTATGAATGCATGATAGAAGATATTCATTGATTAGGGTGTTGACACTTATGATTGTACTAATGCATTGTGGTGTTGTATGAGGTTGATGTTGTCCGCTAACATGAAAGGTACATCAAAAAAGACAAATCATGTTCCAGTTCAAGAACATACGACCATGGTGACATGAAGACAAAGGTTCATCCATTTCCATGGATCACATAGAAGATCTACTTACGAGGTATGTATAATTTGGTTCTATAATGGTTAACCTATGAGATATGCAGGTTACTAGTACAAGTCATTGAAGAGAACAAGAATACATTATGCAGGTATGTTAGACATAACTAGCTAGCATGCTAATCCAAGTATGTTTTTCCTATATCAAGTTAGAATCCTACCTTGTGTTAGGATCTTATACTGTTGTATGGTTGATAATGATTATTCATGAAGTTAGAAATATAAGTAATCAAGGGTTTATGCATATTATGTTTCTTACCTTAATTGATGATATGACTAACCAGAAGAGTCATGAAAGTATAGGTTTGCGTAATCACGGGTTTAGGCATATTATGTTTCTTACTTTAATTTATGATATAACTAACCATAAGAGTTCCTGAATACTAATGCTTATTATTTGAAATGATCATGACTATTCATGCTTAAGGTTATTGTGTTTTGATAGTATTGAGAATATACTAATAAATGTATGAGATCTCGAGGATATCACAATAATGATACTTGTAAGCATGCATAGTGATCGAGGATGGATATAAGTTCAAGGACAGGTAATCCAGGAAGCAAAGATCAAGAGGGAGCATACTCCAGTAGTTTCTGCAAGGATGCAGATATTCAGAGGGAGTCGACCACTTCTCACAATCCACATCAGAATGGAGTTGCATAGATTAAGAGGGAGTCCACTCAACAACCAAACAAAGATAAGTATTTGAATTGTCATTTCTTACATATTTGTTTGTTTAAATAATGTTGTATATGCTTGTGTTCCTAGACTTAGGTTGTGTATTATGCATATTAGAACAATTGCATTAATGAACAGTATACTACTAATATGCATGTGATGGGTAAGTGGCCTATGGCACTGTACAACATTCCATTGCTACTTATCTAGAATGAAAACTCTTTGCTGACATGTTGGGAGTAGTGCAAACTCTTAACAGGATATTGGAAGGCATCTAGAAAGTTACAGGATATGGATGAATGTTGTATTGAAGCATTGGCCAAAATAATTACATGACTGTATGACATATTTCTTTATGTGTAAGAATTTGTTCTGAAAACTATGAGATGTTTCTAATCATGCAATTTAACTTGTTTTGTAGAAAATATCGTATACCTTCACCTACAAAAGAAGGACTGCAACATTTGTTCTAGCAACAAACATATCTATTGAAGATATTGAAGTTCCTAGGATCTAGGAGGAAGTAATGGAAAAATGCCATGATCAGTCGATCATGAAGAATGATGTTTGGGATGCAGTCCCAAGACCTGAAGGGAAGTCTGTTGTGACTTCCAAATGGATCTATAAGATAAAGCATGCTGCAGATGGTAACATGGAGAAATACAAAGCGAGGTTTGTAGCTCGTGGCTTCTCCCAGAAGGAGGGATTAACTATGAAGAGACTTTTGCACATGTAGCCAAGAACACTTCCATTAGATCAGTACTTGCTTTGGCTGCAGTTATGAAATGGAAGATACACCAGATGGATGTCAAGACTGCTTTCTTGAATGGTGTAGTCAAGGAGGAAGTGTATGTGGATCAGCCACTTGGTTTTGAGACACATGACAGGAATTCATATGTGTGCAGATTGAAGAAATCCTTGTATGGCTTGAAGCAAGCTCCTAGTACTTGTTATGGTAGGATGGATAGTTTTCTATCCAGTTTGGGATTTAACAAGAGTAAAGCGGATTCCAACCTTTACTACAAGGTTGAGGAAGGAAATCCAGTGATACTACTTTTGTATGTGGATGACCTGTTTATTACAAGTGAAGATAGATCGATTGCCGACACGCAGCGGAAGCTTGCTTCCAAGTTTGAGATGAAGAACTTGTGGATGATGCACTACTTTCTAGGCATGGAGGTGTGGCATAGTGCAGATGGAATCTTCCTTGGACAAGGGAAGTATGCAGTAGAGATCCTGAAGAGGTTAGGGATGATGGACTGCAAGGCTATGGCCACATCTATGGCATCGAACCTGAAGCTTATGTGTGATGCTTCATCTGAGTCGGTTGATGTCACTATGTATCGTCAAATGATTGGGTCCTTGATGTACCTGACGAACACGAGACCAGATATTTGCTTTGCAGTGAGCACATTGAGCCAGTTCCTGACGAATCTGAGATGTGTTCACCTGGTTGCTGTAGAGAATATTCTGAGGTACTTGAAGGGTACAATTGATTATGGGCTCAAGTATGATGCGAATCAAAAGTTTAACCTGCAGGGTTATGTTGATTTAGATTGGGCAGGCAGTGCTACAGATAGGAAGAGCACTTCTGGGTGTTGCTTCAGTATGGGATCAGGTGTGATCTCTTGGTATAGTAGGAATCAGTCCTGCGTAGCACTGAGTACAGTCGAGGCAGAGTATGTTGCAGCCTGTTGGGCTAGTTGTGAGGCAGTATGGCTATGGAAGCTACTGTCCGAGTTATTTGATCTACCGCTGGAGGCTACTAGTATCTTTTGGGACAACCAGAGTTGTGTGAAGATGTCTGAGAACCCAGTGTTCCACGATAGGTCGAAACACATAGAGATCAAATATCACTATATCAGGGATATGGTGCAGAGAGGAGCAGTGAAGCTCCTATATGTTGTGATGGATGAGCATATTGCAGATGTACTGACGAAGCCACTAGCCAGAGTGAAGTTCAAGTACTTCAGAGAGAGGCTTGGTGTTCTTCAGATTGATGACACTTCGAGGAAGAAGTGATGGACACATTTGCTGAAGCCATTCCAAGCGTGTTGGAAGGAGGATCCTTCACATGGCTGTGGATGTAAGCGCTGGATGATGAGCATCAGGACGATGCTCCAGTTACTGCTCTATATGTGCATGTATGCATCATGTTGGATGCTTGATATGATCAGTTGGATCATTTATATGTATATGTATGTATGCATCATGTTGATGCTGGATATGATCAGTTGGATCATGTGTATGTATCTGTATGTGTATCAGGTGGATACATTGTCTGATCAGGTGGATCATGTGTGTTGATATGTATCAGGTATGATTAGGTGGATCATGTATTTGTATGTGTATCAGGTGGATACATTGTATGATCAGGAATATCATGTATGATGATATGTATCAGGCAGATACTGTGTATGCATCAGGCAGATGCATTGTATGATCAAGATGATCATGGATGAATAGCTTCAGGATGTTGCTCCAGATGACATGCATCAGGACGATGCAGTGATGATGATCAGGATGATCATGTGTACATCAGGATGATGTATGGTGAGTATCAGGATGATACTCTGTGGCTGTGGAACAGGTTGTGCAGATAAGCATATAATCATAGCACTGGGAGGTTTGCAGATAGTCTTTCGAGGTTTTTCCTATGGCATGTAATACTGGCCCTAGGATATCTGGAAAATGCTCTTTCGAGGTTTTTCTTTGGAGGACATATAATCCTAGCCCTGGGAGGTTTGCAAATTCTCTTGCTAGTTTTTGCCGCTGGCATATAATAGCTCCCTGGGAGATCTAGCAAACACTCTTTCGAGGCTTTGTCCTATGGCATGTAATCCTATCCCTGGGAGATCCGATAGGTTGAGCTATGTGCTCGTAATCAGTCCTGGTATGCTCTTTCAAGGTTTTTCCATGACCACATGTAATAAGTCCTGGATATCTGGACAGGATGAAAAAGGCCTCAGATGCTCTTTAGGGTTCTTGCTTGGCAAGACACTCTTATAAGGTTTTGTGGTGGGGGTCACATGTAATAAGTATTGGAGATCTGGACATGATGAAAAGGCCTCAGATACTCTTTAGGGTTCTTGCTAGTCAAGAGACTCTTTTAAGGTTTTGTGATAGTCACATATAATACTAGCCTTGGGAGATCCGACAGGTAGAGCTGTGTGCTCATAACAGCCTGGGATGCCCTTTCGAGGTTTTGTGACGCATGTAATAAGTCCTGAGGATTCCACAGTATGGCTAGTGATGATGAAGACCTGCAGGTGGTGGGCCTACATCTAATATGAAAAAGGATTGGCTTTGTAGAACTTCCTATGATGAGTAGATTCGGAGATTGATTGAGATAGCAGTAGTAGTGACAATGACGATTATCCAGTGACGATGATCCAGAGAAGAAGACTTGTGCTAGAATACCTATGTCGAGAAATACTTTCCTAGTTAAGAGGGAGTGTTGATGTATATGTAACTTTGGAATGTATTTCATATATGTATATTGTACTCCTATAGAGATGGTATTATTCCTCTATATGGAAGTGTTTATATTCATATAGAGATGTTATTATTCCTCTATACGGAAGTGTCGTCATTTATATTGTAAGTGTCGTAACTTATACTTGATGGGTTATTAGACCACCTTGTTGGGGTCGGCCCTATATAAGTCATGTGGGTCAAAGGGTTATTAGACCACCCTATTGGGTGTTGGCCTAGTCAGCATTATGTTATGTGGTTAAGGCCGACCTAGTAAAGGTTATTAGGCAACTCAAGTCAAGTATAAATAGAGTGCGGGAGGCACTCTATTCTCACACACACTCTTTGGAGAGTGGCACACTTGTGGAGGAGGAGAAGATGTTTCTAGGAGATGTATATCTCTTATGCTTGGGTTGTATCATTGCTCTATCTATCTCTGAGGAAGTTATTGGCATTTTTCACCTTTATGTTTTTCCCCAAGTAAACTCTGTGTCTCTTATGTGCTTGCATTATTGTGTCCATGATTGATATGTTGTTCTCTCAGTTAAGATCCTAGATCATATTGAAGTAAATTCTGAAAAATTAACACTTGACTTTTCCCATATATGTCCATGTCTGACTGTGACTCTTTCCCTACCCTTTTTAATCCCTACCTACTGCTTATATGGAGTATAAATAACCTATGATTGTTGCAGGTTATATCCTTGTAGAACTTGTTTAACTTGCTCCCAGGTTTCTAAGTTGGAATTTTTTTATAATTCCTTATTAGGTTGATGTATGCACTTTGCCAACTTATCCTTTTGTTTTTTCTTTGAAATGACCCTATGAGGATCATATATCCACTTTGTTACTTTTGGAAGGACAATATCCTTTGGCATGTACTTAGCAATAGACTAGGTTGTTCTAGTTTTAACAATGAAAGGTCCCATTTCTTTTGAATGCTTGAAGGTGATGGGACTTTTATTTTTAGCAAAGTGGATAGAATCATACTCAAATCTCTACCTACTATATTCCAATGCAAATATTCTAGAGGTTAGAAAACAAGTAATTAATAAGCCTCTACTTTTGACCCATAGAACCTTATTTATGTATATTCTTCAAATAAGAACCAATGTCCAACCCATGTATCTTGAATTAATTGCATAAGTCCCTTGTATTCAGAGAAAACCCTTGCAGGATGACTTCCATGGATTAGAGTGCAAGTGACATACAATGTCAAAACCCATAAATTCCGAAAAATTTAAAATTTCTAAAATACCAAGTAATATTAATAAATGCATTCATTGATCTGTTTGATTTGTTAAAATGATCTTAAATGTGTCTGAATGATCTGTTGTTATACTTAGATTTCGTTATGAGTTTCTTTACCGTTGCTGATTGTTTTTTTTTTTTTTTTTTCAACCACAAGGGGGAGTTGTCATAGCAGACTGGGCTTACTTAGCTTCCGAGATAATGCATCAAATTGTTTTTCTCTTACAGATATACAGGTAATGTATGGGTCGCTGCAAATAATCTTTAAAGCATTATAAATCATTTAGCTGTACCAAATCATTCAGTAAAAAGTCTAAGCATGCTAACCAAGTTATCAGGTGTTTGAAGGTAGCATGCTGCCTATGACCTTCTCAAGATCTTACTGATAGAGAATTAGAATTTACTAGAGAATATGTTAACTATTTTTCTTGAAAATTAAATGAATTAGATAATCCTATGGAGTATGGGTCCATTACTGATGTGCATAAATTTCTTAACTAGAGCTTTAGAGTATGACAGAGTTATCATCATCAGATCAATTTTTACTCCACCATTGTTATTGCATGAAGTCATGTTTATAGTTAGAATATTTGGTGTGCAATTTCAATTGTAAGGATCTGAAGATATCAATATAAATATACTTTGCTTGTCTCAAACAATTACTAGGTATTCTGTAAATTACATGTCTCCTCTTATCATTTTCAGGATTTGTTTAGCTTGAAAAACTACTCCTATTTCTATGATTGATAGTGGATTGAGAACTGTAGACTATCTTTATTAAACTCATTGTATCTTAAGGATGGCAAGAGTCTACTTGTCATATGCGAAATCTGAGTCTATTTCGGTGCAATGCTATCTCAATTGCTATTATGGATATAGAGTTGTCAATCATTTATGCCCAACATCACTACAATATCTTAGAGAATTGACAGAGATATAATTTCTATTGTCTTGTCACATTAGGCTAGGGTATATAAAAAAAATAGTGATAAGGTTTGCAATTAGCATTTGATTCACTTGAAAACTACCTCCTTGGTAAATTTTTTATAATAATTTACAAGTTCTCTAAGTCTAAATAGACTTCAAGATTTAATCTTGTTCACTATTGACAAATGCGTGATATTGTTGATTGTAGGTCATATGTTGATGTTCACTTAAGCTAGTTCGAAAGCATTGTTTTCATTTTGAAATAATGGCAAGTTTCAAAATATGGTATCACGACCATGGAAGAATATCCATGCTATGATTTTGGGTTACCTTCGTAATGATTTTTAATTGACCAACAAAATAATTGGGAATCTTGTTGTAAAACTATTGAACCTCGACCCACTTGCATGGAATTATTTGGATGTTACGTGGTGGCTTCAGGACCAAGTGTTGGTGATATATAATGTTGACTTAACCCTAGCTGGGCACTTCTCCCTTGCCTTCGGGCTCGGTCGCTCTGTGAAAACCTCCTGGTCTGAGTTTTTGCTGTTACAGTGTGCTAGCAGCTTCTATGCTTACTCCAACCTTCGTATTTGTCCACTGTATCGTTTGGGAGTCGTTGTATCTTTGCTGTTGGAAGCTATGAGGTGGTTATGACCTAGGGTTTATATTTGTGCTTCCATTACTAGTCTGGTCATGGCATGAGGGTATCGTTCGACCTGTTTTTGTCACGGCTTCCATCATGGAAGATATCCTTTGATTTTGCCAGCTCATTCTTTGGTGACCAATGTGGGGTTTTTCACCTAAACCGCTCGTGGCTATCAGGCCTTTTACTGTGGTTGCAACCTTTTTCAATTCGCTGGTAAGCTATACAAATTTGATTCGTCGTTTTCCAGATTAAAAGAAGTTATTTTATTTTTAAGAATAAAACTTGTGACTGATTCGATTCTGTCCAATGCAGGTGCTGCCTACTCTTGAAGGTGTACAAGGCACAACCTTTGGCGCTTGGCTCCTACCGGGTAATCCTAGTTTCACCATGGCTTTTCCTCCTTGCTAGTTGTTAGGGTGGTTAGGGTTTTGGTTGGTGTGAGGTGACTTCAGGGTCTCTCAACCCGGTTTAGTCTTGCATTGTTCGTTGTAACGCGTTCTTTGATAAGTTTACCCTGTAATGTAAGAGTAGATTATGGCCTCAGTCATCATGGTAACTGTTTGTCCTTCCATTTGTACTTAGGGTCTTTCTGCAGATGGTTAATGTATAAAGATGGAAACCAAGGCCGTGAGTCTGTTTGAGGTTGCGGCCTCGTTGTGTTGTTCATTACTGTACTTCTCAAAGTTTGCAGGGTTTTCACCCAGGTTTTGATAATATAACTTATTATGAAGTTTTGCCTATGCAATGGGTTTGTTTATCACATGCGTTTTTTATTCTTTGCTATGTACAGTAGTAAGTGAATTTTTAAGTTTTTAATCCACTTATACAGTGGATTTGTGGTTCGGCTGTAGGTGAAAACATTGTCTTAACTACGTAGTATTAGTTTTGTTTGTTCCAAACTGGGCTGATAGGGTTTGACCCGAACTAAATTACAGATTGAAATTTAGTTCGTAAGCTTACGCTATCAATTACCATTCAACCCTGTTGATATTTGTGAGCTGAATATAAGATAGGGCTCTAACCAAAATTTACAGTGGTGACTCTATTTGATTGCTTGTTAATTCGTTTCGATTATCGTTCTATGGTTAAAAGATAGTTTAAGCAAAGATAATACTATATCGTTTAAGCTCGATATCGAGATGGATAATGTTTTGTTACTCTTTTGTTTTTAATATAAAAACTAGTTTGTTTTAACTGTGAATAAAATCTTTGTGATGATTTTCTGTTAGGTTTTCTGCACAATGTTTGTGTTTGATAGGTAATAACTAGTTAACTTGTTAACTAGGGTTTGTGTATTAATAAATTGATTGTCATGTAAGGACTTGTTAAAACTTAACTAGGGTTTGTACCCTCATCAGGGTATCCTATCTGTGAGTACGATTCTCCTGTAAAGGTGGTTGACCAGGATATAAATTCTATATTTTCTATTGTTTATTTACTATTGTTTCCTATGTCTGTATATTAAATTTTGTTTACACAAAGTATAAATAGTTTATACGTAAACCCTGCTTAGCTATTCAAAATTATGATTAAACTAGGTTCATAATTGTATTAATAAACTAATACTGAAAGTCTCACAGTTGTATTGAATATATGATTGATACATTGTTATAAAAGTAATAATAGGTTACTACTTAAATCTTACTATTATATTGAAGACAGTATGAAAAGCTAATTAGTAATATTCACTTCTTACTAAGGATGCTGATGAACACAGTAACTCTACCAAATCTAACTATGGATATTCTGAGATTCTAACTTTTACTAAACTAAATACCATTCAGACATATAGCTGATAAATACAACATACATTCATTTATACTTAATAAACATAAAGAAATAAATAGTAGAACCTATTTCTGTGGACAACAGCAGCAATGGGAGGTTGTTCCTCCCTACCAACTCCTGGAGAGTGCCTAGACAGCACTTCTCAGGACCCCCTAGCTTGCTCTGGTCTCCCTGGCTGGAACTAGGTGCAGCAAAATAATTCACTCAGCCTTGTTGATGTATATGTAACTTCGGAATGTATTTCATCTGTGTATTATATATATATTTATTGTACCCTTATAAGAGATGTGTTATTCCTCTATAAGGAAGTGTTGTCATGTGGATTGACAAGTGTCGCAAGTGTGTGTACTTGCCGATGGGTTATTAGACCACCTTATGGGGTTGGCCCTAATTAATATATAATATAATGTGGATGTACTCAAGTAGACAAGTCGGCCCCAGTAGGTCACTGGGCAAAAAGGTGAGTATAAATAGAGATAGGAGATCTATATTTTACTCACTCGGAAAAGGAACTATCTCTCTCTCTGAAAAGTAGCGCACTAGTGAGGAGGAGGAGGATCATCTGCTAGGAGACTATCTCAGTGTTATTTGGTTGTATTTTGGTTGAGCCATTGCTCTCTCTATCTCTGAGGAAGTTGTGGGGTTTTTCACCTTAGGGTTTTCCCCACGGAAACTCTGTGTCTCTTGTCTCTATGCTTTTGATTCTTGTGATGCTTGTGATGCTTGTCATATTATGATTGTCATGCATTGATATACTGTAGATGTTATTCTCTCAGCAAAGATCCTATAGTATTGTGATTTAATACTGAAAATTTAACATGGTATCAGAGCCTAACTGAGAAGAAGACATTTTGCAGTGACGGAAGCTTGTATTCCTTGTTTATTGGGTTTCTCTCCACATATTTTTGAAATTCAGTATAGTAGATTGGATCTACTCATCAAGGCGCATCTATCTGTCCAATCAGAATTCAGTTCCGAGCATTTTCAGATTTGGCCCTAAAAATTAGGGTTTCCACAAAAATAGGAATTTCTGGAAACTGAAGGCACAGCTGGAAGCTCCTTGCAAACATCGAATGTTTGAGCTTTGGATCGAGATTTTTGGCTGGGTAGATCTCCGGAAACTCAAACCCTAATTCAAGGCTCTCCCCAGTGAACCCGGGAGGACAAAAAGGCAATTTTGAAGGGCAAGAGTTTGCTGATATCAAATTCTGAATGTACTAAGCTGATCAGCTCTCTAAGGCGCATCTTTCTATCCTTTCAGAATTTTGAAATTCACATTTTGAATTTTTAGGGTTTCACTGACAAACCCTAATCCGGGACCAGATCCAGTTTTCAGCACTTCAAGTGGTAAGTTCTAAATCTTTTCTATTTCCATTTGAAGTACTCTTAAAGATGTCTCTTCACACCAAGCTTGAGGATAAGCTTGAAGGGGCTGATAACTTCCGAGCTTGGAAGTATAGAATTGGGCTAATCCTGGAAGAGAATGAGTTGGACTCATATGTGAAAGAAGACATCCCTATCCCAGAGAATGAAGAGGCCAAGGCATTGCACAAGAAGAACTTGGTCAAGGCAAAGAGAATCATTGCTGATTCTATCAAAGACCATCTCATACCCCATGTGTCTTCTCTCAAGACACCCAAGGAGATGTTTGAATCCTTGACCAAGCTATTTGAAGGAAAGAACATAAATCGGAAGATGACCCTGCGGAACCAATTAAAAGCAGTAAAGTTTCAGAATGGAGAAACCATTCAATCTTACTTTTCAAGGGTCTCTCAGATCAAGGAACAATTAGAAGCAGTGGATGAAATGGTGGAGAATGGTGAGGTGGTGATGACTACTCTAAATGGCCTTCCCAGGTCATGGGATTCCTTTATTCAAGGAATTTGTGCAAGGAAGAAGTTGATCTCCTTCAGTAGACTTCGGGAAGAATGTTCTCAAGAAGAAGCTAGACTTATAGCTCGTGAGGAAAAGATGGGAGGAGAAGATCAAGCCCTTGCAGCTCACACCAAAAGAAGCAAAACCAAGAAGGATCACTCTCACCATAAAAGAACTCATAAGAAGGACCTAAGATGCTTTACATGCAATGAGAAGGGTCACTATGCTTCAGATTGTCCCAAGAACAAAAGGGATAATAACAACAACTTCAGTAAGAAGAAGAAGGGCAGCAAAAGAAGATTTCATGCTCATGCTGCCGAAGATGATGAACCCCCAAAGAAGAAGGCTAGGGCAGAAAGTGATAGTGATGATGTCTCATCAAGTGAAGAAGAATATGTTCTGATATCTGCTCTTACAGGTACCATCTCCCATGGATGTAATGATTGGTTGATTGATAGTGGGGCTTCCAAACACATGACTGGGTTTAAAGAATCCTTTGTGAACCTATCTGAACATGAGTCACCCCATAAGGTGAAACTTGGGGATGATTATCAATATCCAGTCAAAGGAAGTGGTGAAGCCTCTTACAACCTAGATTCTGGAAAATCTCTGAAGATGAAGGAAGTCCTCTATGTACCTGGGCTCAAGAAGAACTTACTCTCCATCTCTGCTTTAGATGCAAAAGGTATGAGGGTTGCATTTGTTGATGGCAAAGTACTAATGTGGCCAAAGGGAAAGACCATAGATGATGCAGTAGTGATTGGAGAGCAAGAGAGAGGACTGTATAAATTAAAGGGTCAACCTGAACATGCCATGGTACATGAATCTATGGAGCCAAGTGAACTTTGGCATAGAAGACTTGCTCACATGCACTATAGAGCACTTCCAATTGCAAGCAAGGCTGTAGAGGGTCTTCCTGAAATCAAGACCAAACATGAAGGTGTTTGCAAAGGATGTGCAAAAGGTAAGAACATTAAGAAGGCTTTCCCAAGCAGTGAAAGCAAGGCAAAAGACATCCTGGAAATCATCCACTCAGATGTATGTGGCCCTATGTCATCCAGCTCCCTGAGTGGGTATGTTTACTATGTATAATTTATTGATGACTTCTCCAGGAAGACTTGGGTATACTTCTTGAAGGGAAAAGATGAGGTGCTTGATAAATTCAAGGAATTCAAAACCTTGATGGAGAATCAAACTGACAAGAAAATCAAGACATTCAGATCCGACAATGGTGGAGAATTCACCTCAAATGACTTCAAGAAGCTTTGCAGTGATTCAGGGATTAAGAGGGAGTTGATTGCTCCTTATAATCCTCAACAGAATGGAGTTGCAGAAAGGAAGAACAGAACTATCATGGAAGCAGCAAGGGCAATGTTGCATGACCAGGATCTTCCTATGCATCTATGGGCAGAAGCAGCTAGAACAGCTGTATATGTGCAGAACAGAACACCCCACAATATATTGGACAACAAGACACCAGAAGAGGTCTTTTCTGGTAAGAAACCTGAAGTCAGCCATCTCAGAATATTCGGTTGTCCAGTATATACTCATGTCCCAAAATAGAAGAGGACTAAACTAGATCCTTCAGGAAAGAAGGGCATCTTTGTGGGTTATAGTGAAAGCTCGAAGGCTTACAGAATATACTTTCCAGGGTTCAAGAAAATTGATGTCAGCAGGGATGTAACATTTGATGAAAACTCAGCATTCATCAAATCAAGGAAGGCACCTACCGAAGTTTATGAAGAACCTAAGGAAACAAGATTTCAGGACACTAACATGACTGAAGCAGTTCCAGAAGTTGTTCGTGAGTTTGAATATCCACAAGAACCTGTAGATCCACCCCGTGAGGATAATTCTCACAAGAGGAAACCTGTATGGGCTAGAGAGCTCATTCATGATGCAGAAAGATTTGGCATTCCAGAAGAAGAACACAGAGCAAAGAAGTGAACCAGATCACACACCAGTTATGTTGCTTTACTCTGTGACATCATGAACAAAGAGCCTTCCAGTTATGAAGAGGCAGCGGAAAAGAAAGAATGGAAGGATGCTATGATCGAGGAATACCAATCAATAATGAAGAATGATGTTTGGGATGTTGTCCCAAGACCTAAAGAGAAGTCTGTTGTGACTTCAAAATGGATCTACAAAATCAAGCATGCTGCAGATGGCAGTGTGGAGAAGTACAAAGCAAGATTCGTAGCTCGAGGATTCTCTCAGAAAGAGGGAATAGATTATGAAGAAACCTTTGCACCTGTAGCCAAATATACTTCCATCAGAACAGTACTTGCCCTGGCTGCAGCAATGAAATGGAAAATACACCAGATGGATGTCAAGACTGCTTTCCTGAATGGTGTAGTAGAAGAGGAAGTATATGTGGAACAGCCACTCGGCTTTGAAATACATAACAGGGATTCATATGTATGCAGATTGAAGAAAGCCTTGTATGGCTTGAAGCAAGCTCCCAGAACCTGGTATGGTAGGATGGACAGTTTCCTATCTAGTTTGGGCTTTACCAAGAGTAAAGCAGATTCCAACCTTTACTACAAAGTTGAGGAAGGGAATCCAGTGATTTTACTTCTGTATGTTGATGACCTATTTGTGACAGGAGATGACAGACTGATTGCGGATACTAAGAGGAAGCTTGCAGCTGAATTCGATATGAAAGATTTGGGAATGATGCACTATTTCCTAGGCATGGAGGTGTGGCAGAATGCAGGTGGGATCTTCCTTGGTCAAGGGAAGTACACAGTAGATATCCTGAAGAGATTCGGGATGATGGATTGCAAGGCCATGGCCACACCGATGGAATCGAATCTGAAGCTTCTATGTGATGCTTCATCTGAGCCAATTGATGTCTCTATGTACCGTCAGATGATTGGGTCCTTGATGTACCCGACGAACACGAGACCAGACATTTGCTTTGCTGTGAACACATTGAGCCAGTTCCTGACGGATCCAAGAAGTGTTCACCTGGTTGCTGTAAAGCATGTTCTGAGGTACTTGAAGGGTACAGTGGATTATGGGCTCAGGTATGAGGCGAATCAAAAGTTTAACCTGCAGGGTTATGTTGATTCAGATTGGGCTGGCAGTGCTGCAGACAGGAAGAGCACATCTGGGTGTTGCTTCAGTATGGGATCAGGTGTGATCTCCTAGTTTAGCAGGAAGCAGTCCTGCGTAGCACTGAGTACAGCTGAGGCAGAGTATGTTGCAGCCTGTTCAGCTAGTTGTGAGGCAGTATGGCTACGGAAGCTACTGTATGAGTTATTTGATCTCCCGTTGGAGGCTACTGGCATCTTCTGTGATAACCAGAGTTGTGTGAAGCTGTCCGAGAACCCAGTGTTTCATGACAGGTCGAAACACATAGAGATCAAATATCACTATATCATGGATATGGTGAAGACAGGAGCTGTGAAGCTCCTGTATGTTGCGACGGACGAGCAGATTGCAGATGTGCTGACGAAGCCACTAGCCAGGGTGAAGTTCGAGTACTTCAGAGAGAGGCTTGGCATTCTTCAGATCGAGGACACTTCGAGGAAGAAGTGATGGACACATTTGCTGAAGCCATTCCAAGCATGTTGGAAGGAGGATCCTTCACATGGCTGTGGATTTAAGTGCTGGATGATGAGCATCAGGATGATGTTCTGGTTTCTGCCTGGATATGATCAGTTGGATCATTTTTTTTATATATATATGTACGCATCATGTTGGATGCTGGATATGATCAGTTGGATCATTTTTATGTATGTATGTACGCATCATGTTGGATGTTGGATATGATCAGTTGGATCATGTGTATGTATTTTGTATATGCATCTTGTTGGATGCTTGGACCTTGTATCTGTATATGTATCAGGTGGATACATTGTATGATCAGGAGGATCATGTATGGTGATATGTATCATGTATTTGTATTTGTATCAGGTGGATACATTGTATGATCAGGAGGATCATGTATGATGATATGTATTAGGTAGATACTTGGTATGCAGCAGGATGTTGCAGTGATGATCATGGATGACGAGCTTCAGGATGTTGCTCCAGATGATATGCAACAGGATGTTGCAGTGATGATCAGGATGATCATGGATGACGAGCTTCAGGATTTTGCTCCAGATGACATGCAGCAGGACGTTGCAGTGATGATGATCAGGATGATCATGGATACATCAGGATGATGTATGGTGAGTATCAGGTTGATACTCTATGGCCGTGGATCAGGTTGTGCAGATGAGCATGTAATAGCGCCCTGGGAGATTTGCAGATGGTCTTTCGAGGTTTTGCCTATGGCATGTAATATAGGTGCCCTGGGACATCTGGCAAATGCTCTTTCGAGGTTTTGCTCTGGGAGGACATGTAATAGCGCCCTGGGAGATCTGCATATAGTCTTACGAGGTTTTTCCTATGGCATGTAATAGCGCCCTGGGATATTTGGCAGATGCTCTTGCTAGGTTTTGTCCTATGGCATGTAATAGCGCCCTGGGAGATCCGATAGGTTGGGCTGTGTGCTCGTAATCAGTCCTGGGATGCTCTTGCGAGGTTTTGCCATGACCACATGTAATAACGCCCTGGGAGATCTGCAGATAGTCTTTTGAGGTTTTGCCTATGGCATGTAATAGAGCCCTGGGATATCTGGCAGATGCTCTTGCTAGGTTTTGTGGTGGACCACATGTAATTTGTGCCCTGGGAGATCTTAGGTCGGAGTTGTGTACCCGTAACATCCTGAGATGCTCTTTCGAGGTTTTGTGGTGGGGTCACATGTAATAGCGCCCTGGGAGATCCTACAGGTTGGAGTTGTGTACCCATAATATCCTGGGATGCTCTTTCGAGGTTTTGTGACGCACGTAAAAGTCCTGAGGATTCCACAGTATGGCCAGTGATGACGAAGACCTGCAGGTGGTGGGCCTACATCCAGTATGAAAAAGGACTGGCTCTGTAGAACTTCCTATAACGAGTAGAGACAGAGATTGGATGAGATAGCAGCAGCAGTGACGATGATGATGACGATACATCGATGACGATGATCCAGAGAAGAAGACTTGTCTAGCAGATCTGTGTCGAGAAATACCTTCCTAGTTAAGAGGGAGTGTTGATGTATATGTAACTTCGGAATGTATTTCATCTGTGTATTATATATATTTATTGTACCCTTATAAGAGATGTGTTATTCCTCTATAAGGAAGTGTCGTCATGTGGATTGACAAGTGTCGCAAGTGTGTGTACTTGCCGATGGGTTATTAGACCACCTTATGGGGTTGGCACTAATTAATATATAATATAATGTGGATGTACTCAAGTAGACAAGTCGGCCCCAGTAGGTCACTGGGCAAAAAGGTGAGTATAAATAGAGATATGAGATCTCTATTTTACTCACTCGGAAAAGGAACTATCTCTCTCTCTGAAAAGTAGCGTACTAGTGAGGAGGAGGAGGATCATCTGCTAGGAGACTATCTCAATGTTATTTGGTTGTATTTTGGTTGAGCCATTGCTCTCTCTATCTCTGAGGAAGTTGTGGGGTTTTTCACCTTAGGGTTTTCCCCACGGAAACTCTGTGTCTCTTGTCTCTATGCTTTTGATTCTTGTGATGCTTGTGATGCTTGTCATATTATGATTGTCATGCATTGATATACTGTAGATGTTATTCTCTCAGCAAAGATCCTATAGTATTGTGATTTAATACTGAAAATTTAACAAGCCCAAACAGCTATACTGGAACCAAATTACTGCAGCATTCCTCTCAAAACTACTTCCTTACTGTATATTTCCCTCTTCCTCAATGGGATTTTTGAATGACATTCACCTGAATGCATTCTCCCTCCAGAACAATTCGAACCCCCAGCTCAGTTCATTGAGTACTATTTAAAAGATTTCCTAGGTCTTTGTTTGGTTACTGTCATTAATGAGCCACTTGCTCAGATTCCACTTTCTTGGGGAATCATGACCCCAAATATAGGGAAGTTGCCACCTGCAACTTAGGAAGTGTTTGAGGATGATGCCACTTGTCTTTTGCCTTTCCACCTAGTTCCATCCACCAGTTTGACCAGTAACCTCTTTTTAACAGCTCTCCCATGCTGTTGTCTCCATAATTTATTTATTAATAATAAAATATTCTGAATTACATTCCATTTCTAGTGACTCTGTTGAGTCATCAATTCCTACTTAGCATTAAATTTAACATAATGTCTCAGGAATATAATGAAATAATTACATAATTTTTACAAAATTGGGGTATGTGACATACAAGACCTTGTTGACAAAATATTTGAAATCCTCGTTGTTTGGATGCTTCCTGATCTTGGGGGTCCTATCAATCAATGATCTCCATGATCTCCTTAGATTATGAAGAACCTAAGGAAACTATATTTCAAGACACTACCATGACTGAAGCAATTCCAAATGTTGATCGTAAAATTGAAGATCCGTAAGAACCTATAGATCCACCTCGTGAGAAGGACTCTCACAAGAGGAAACTTGCATGGGATAGAGAGCTCATTCAAGATGCAGAAAGATATGGCATTCCAAAAGAAGAACACAGATCAAAGAAGAGAACAAGATCACATACCAGCTATGTTGCTTTACTCTGTGATATCATGAATAAAGAACCTTCCAGTTATGAAGAAGCAGTGAAAAAGAAAGAATGGAAGGACGCCATGGTCGAGGAATACCAATCAATAATGAAGAATGATGTTTGGGATGTTGTCCCAATACCTGAAGGGAAGTCTGTTGTGACTTCCAAATGGATCTACAAGATCAAGCATGCTGCAGATGGTAGCATAGAAAAATGCAAGGCAATATTCGTAGCTCGTGGCTTCTCTCAGAAATAGGGAATAGATTATGAAGAAACTTTTGCTCCTATAGCCAGGTACACTTCCAGCAGATCAGTACTTGTTCTGGCTGCAGTGATGAAATGGAAAATACACCAAATGGATGTCAAGACTGCTTTCTTGAATGGTGTAGTTGAAGAGGAAGTATATGTGGAGCAGCCATTCGGTTTTGAAACACATGACAGGGAGTCATATGTGTGCATATTGAAGAAATCCTTGTATGGCTTGAAGCAAGCTCCTAGAACTTGGTATGGTAGGATGGACAGTTTCGTATCCAGTTTGGGCTTTACCAAGAGTAAAGCGGATTCCAACCTCTACTACAAGGTTGAGGAAGGTAGTCCTGTGATACTACTCTTATATGTAGATGACCTATTTGTAATAGGTGAAGATAGACTGATTGCCGATACAAAGAGGAAACTTGCTGCCGAGTTCGAGATGAAGGACTTGGGGATGATGCACTATTTTCTAGGTATGGAGGTGTGGCAGAGTATAGATGGAATCTTCCTTGGACAAGGGAAGTATGTAGTGGAGATCCTGAAGAGGTTCGGGATGATGGACTGCAAGGCCATGGCCACACCTATGGCATCGAACCTGAAGCTTTTGTGTAATGCTTCATCTGATCCAGTTGATGTCACTATATATCGTCAGATGATTGGGTCCTTGATGTACCTGATGAAAACGAGACCAGATATTTTCTTTGTGGTGAACACATTGAGCCAGTTCCTGACGGATCTGAGAGGTGTTCACCTGGTTGCTGTAAAGCATATTTTGAAGTACCTGAAGGGTACAGTTGATTATGGGCTCAAGTATGATGCGAATCAAAAGTTTAACCTACAAGGTTATGTTGATTCAGATTGGGCAGGAAGTGCTGCAGATAGGAAGATCACATCTGGGTGCTGCTTCAATATGGGATCAGGTGTGATCTCTTGGTTTAGCAGGAAGCAGTCATGCGTAGCACTGAGTACAGTCGAAGCAGAGTATGTTGCATCTTGTTCGGCTAGTTGTGAGGCAGTATGGCTTCGGAAGCTACTGTCTGAGTTATTTGATCTACCACTGGAGGCTACTGGTATCTTTTGTGACAACCAGAGTTGTGTGAAGCTGTTCGAGAACCCAGTGTTCCATGACAGGTCGAAGCACATTGAGATAAAATATCACTATATCAGGGATATGGTGTAGAGAGGAGCAGTGAAGCTCCTGTATATGGTGACAGACGAGTAGATTGCAGATGTGCTGATGAAACCACTAGCCAGAGTGAAATTCGAATACTTTAGAGGGAGGCTTGGTGTTCTTCAGATTGACGACACTTCGAGGAAGAAGTGATGGACACATTCGCTGGAGCCATTCCAAGCATGATGAGAGGAAGATCCTTCACATGGTTGTGGATGTAAGAGCTAGATGATGAGCATCAAGACGATGCTCCAGTTACTGCTCTGTATGTATGCATCATGTTGGATGCTAGATATGATCAGTTAGTTCATTTATGTATGTATGCATCATGTTGGATGTTGGATATGATACGTTGGATCATTTATGTATGTATGCATCATGTTGGATGTTGGATATGATCAGTTGGATCATTTATGTATGTATGCATCATGTTGGATGCTGGATATGATCAGTTGGATCATTTGTATGTATTTTGTATATGCATCATGTTGGATGCTTGGACCATGTATCTGTATATGTATCAGGTGGATACTTTGTATGATCACGTAGATCATGTATGTTGATATGTATAAGGTAGATACATTGTGTGATCAGGTGGATCATGTATCTATGTATGTATCAGATGGATACATTGTATGATCAGGTGGATCATGTGTGATGATATGTATCAGGTAGATACTTGGTATGCATTAGGTAGATGCATTGTATGATCAGGATGATCATGGATGACAAGCTTTAGGATGTTGATCCAGATGACATGCATCAGGACGATGTGGTGATGATGATCAGGATGATCATGTGTACATCAGGATGATGTATGGTGAGTATCAGGATGATACTCTGTGGCCGTGGAACAGGTTGTGCAGATGAGCATGTCTGGGAGATCCTATAGGTCAGAGTTGTGTACCCGTAATAGCCTGAGATGCTCTTTCGAGACATTTATCTAGGAGGAGATATAATAGCGCCCTAGGAGATCCTACAAGTCAGATTTGTGTACCCGTAACATCCTAGGATGCTCTTTCGAGGCTTTGTCCTATGGCATATAATAGCGCCCTAAGAGATCCTATAGGTTAGAGTTGTGTACCCGTAACAACTTGGGATGCTCTTTCGAGGTTTTTCCATGACCACATATAATAGCGCCCTGGGAGATCCTACAGGTCAGAGTTGTGTAACCGTAACATCCTGGGATGCTCTTGCGAGGTTTTGTGGTGACCACATGTAATAGCGCCCAAGGAGATCCTACAGGTCGGAGTTGTGCACCTGTAACATCCTGGGATGCTCTTTCGAGGTTTTGTGGTGGGGTCACATGTAATAGCGCCCTAGGAGATCCTACAGGTCGGATTTGTGTACTCGTAACATCCTGGGATGCTCTTTCGAGGTTTTGTGATGCACGTAATAAGTCTTGAGGATTCCACAGTATGGTCAGTGATGTTGAAGACTTGCAGGTGGTGGGCCTACATCCAGTATGAAAAAGGACTGGCTCTGTAGAACTTCCTATGACGAGTAGATTTAGAGATTGATTGAGATAGCAACAGCAATAACGATGACGATGATTCAAGGATGATGCATTGATGACGATGATCCAGAGAAGAAGACTTGTGCTAGATGATCTGTGTTGAGAAATACCTTCCTAGTTAAGAGGGAGTGTTGATGTATATGTAACTTCAGAATGTATTTCATATATATATTTATTGTACTCCTATAGAGATGTATTATTCCTCTATACGGAAGTGTCGTCATTTGTATTGACAAGTGTCGTAAGTGTCATAACTTGCCGATGGGTTATTAGACCACCTTGTAAGAAGTCATCCCGAATTAATGTAACATGAGGTTATTGTGCTAAGCTAGACAAGTCAGCCCCATAAGTTTATTGGGAAGTCAGGACAAGTATAAATAGAGATCTCTCGATCTCTATTTGGATCACTTCAGAACTCACACTTCCATCAATCGGAAAGTGGTGCACATATGAGGAGGAGGATCAGCTGCTAGGAGGAGTCTATCTCTGTGTACTTTGGTTGTATCATTGTTCTATCTATCTCTGAAGAAGTTGTGGGGTTTTTCACCTTAGGGTTTTACCCATGGAAACTTTTTGTGTCTATTGTCTCTTATGTTTGCATCTTGTGATGATTGATATGCTTGATATGATTGATATGCATTGATATACTGTACATGTTATTCTCTCAGTAAAGATCCTAGAGTATATTGAATTAATGCTCAAAATTTAACATTTGATTATAAATAGGCTTCTTCCTTTACAATGCTTGTCCACTTATTAACAACTTCCTAACTGACTTTTGGACAAATGACCCCAAAATCTAACTGACACGGTCCAAATGACCCAAAAACCCTCCTACTGTGGTATAATTAACTCAAAATTACATCTCATATGGTCCAATGACCCAAAAAACTGCATTCTGCGGTACAATCGACTCAAAAATACATAAAATAGTCTATCCTTCTGCCTTCCGCGACCTTTTCTGACGTGTCGTAGCATCGGTGATGCTACGATTCTTCCTTACCAAACTGCCTGCCAACAGCCCCTACTATCACTGGTCTCACGAAGGTATAGGGGTGTCCCTCAGGAGGCACTGGTCCAACATCTGCATATGACATTTTGTTTCAGTACTTCAAACTCATCATAAAAATAATATATATAAAAATGAAAAAATTAAATAATTTTTCAAAAAACAAAACTTACCAATCTCTTCCTAGGCCGCTCCTAGAGGAAGATCCAACTCAAGATCATTGCGGAAGTCTATGCCCCGCATATGGGAACTGCTCAAGAGCTGGTATCTGCCAATCCCACCATGCCCAAAAATCATCCTCATTGTAGCAAAAGTTGCTCTCGCCACCACCCTGGAGAAGGAAGATCTCTCCCCAACGACCCATCAGTGGCTCATGGGGGTTAAGTGGGGGAAAATCCATCCCCAGACTCATGGAAGGAACCCTTTCAAAGAAAAAGGTGCATAGTATGCTTCCCTACCCAAAATTCTTCATCCTCCTGGTCTTACATCCGGAACGTTGAAGCTTCATGTTGGCCAGTAGACTTGAACACCAGTCAAATACTATTCCCCGTAGGAATTTAGTACCCATGTGCATGAAGTTCCTTGAAGCTAGATGTTGTGTAGCACTTATGGCCATCCAGTTGAGAATACTCAAGATAACCTTGAGTGGGAAGCTCGCAACAGTAGAAATAAGGACTTGGCTGCCGATTTTTTCTGTACCTACTACACAATAAGTATTCATAAACTGTTAATTCCAATATTTCTCCTTGGATATTGAATACAAATGCATTGACATCCCAGTATTGTACAAGTCTCTCAAGCAAGCGGATTTGTGCCTGCATGTTGACCGTTCTATAAAATTTCAACAAACCACATCTTTGCAATGCATGCAAGGTTAATGGATCTTGTAAAGCTTCTCGATCCATCTCCTCATGTTCCCTTTCATTCAATATGAGCACCATCCTGTCATTAAAACTATCAAACGTTGGTCATTTTTATTTTTTGCCCTAGTTTTTGTGGTGAATGCTATTGTTCATCATGGACAATAGCGTCCTGAAAGTGACTGTCTTATAGGCATAGTAGCGTACTTTTCACAAGTGCACTAGTTTCTTGCAAGCAAACCAGCGCTCGCTTAGAAATGTTTTTAAAAGTTGGATAAAAAATAATTTTGACCACCAAAATTGAAAAACTTTGTATGTAAATGCAAGCTAAGGATGAGACTACTTACTTGGTGAAAGCTGAATTTGGATTGGTGACCCGGTTCGATCGCAACGAGCAAAGGTAGCTTGAGATTATTTCTCCACTTTTGCCCTATTTTTCAAATTATGATATTTGATTTTCAAAATTGGAACTATTTATAGAAATTACTTTTTAATTTTTACCCACTTTTCCAGAAAGGGTATAGTTTCATTTTTGTTATTTTAATTCATTAGTATTTTTCAAATTTTGATGAATTAGATAAACCATATATTTTGAACTACCACTATAATTTCAAACATCGAACCATTAAGGCTTGTTTTCTTCATTGACAGGATCAGTATAGGTACCATATTGTTTTCAATATTTTGTCATTTTGGAAAATTTCTCCTGGTTACTAATTAGGTTGTCGAGATTTCATTACTTGGCAGGTCATGAATTTACGATCCCTGAAGTTGTTTTAAGTCATTTTAAGCCCTTGTTTTTACTTTTCAAAAACAAACAAGATTGTCGAGTTTGCTTGTTCTCTTCAGACTCGTTAAAAGAAGTGAAGGAACATCCGCTTTAGTATAAGTTTAACCCTTTTCTAGACTTTTGCGGATTACTTATGAAAAAGGAATACTCTAGTCATCCGTGGCTAGAAGAGTTCTTTTCTCATCATTTTACACTTTTTCAGGGGAGGATACTAACTATACGAAAAAGGACTTTTGGAGCCTTCTTTAGGGTTTTCAGGCTCTCGAAACATGAAAATACCAAGCTAGCATTCACCTACTCGGGCTTGATGTGGAATCCATGAGAGGGTATATAGAGGATTGTTTAAGTTTTTCAGACTCTATAAATAGGAAAACACCAGCAAGCATCTACCAACCCGAGCTCGATACTAAAATCCACGGGTAGGTGTATGGATTTATTGTTTAAGCTTTTCAGACTCCTTAAAATTGAAAACACTGGCAAGCATGAACAGATCTCGGCTCGATATTAAAATCCAGAGATCAGTATTATAGAGTATTCTTCTATCTCTTCTTTGAACTCTGTAAACAATGAAGAAGGTCCTGAGTCTTCCTCCCATGGGCTCGTTAAAACTTTCACATGGTTGGACTTATTGAGTTTTCTTTCTTGGACTCATTAAAACAATAAGAAAGACATTCTTTTACCAAAAAGAATAATGGATGAGAAGGGTATATCACATCTTTTCAGTTTCAAAGGTAGTTAAGTCAGTCATATCCTTGAACACAACACCTACTTGAGTCTATCATTTCAATTGGGTTTTAGTTTTTGACCTTAGGGTGAACCTGATCTCCGATTTTTCACTCCCCCAATTGGTTATTCTTCCAATCATATGGAGGGTCTGTTAATGTCTCCTACATTGCAGGCTTATATCACTTCCCCTTCATGTTAAAAGCTGCCTAAGTCACTTTGTGTTGTGCTCATTGTTCAAGGATACAGACTGTGTCGGCCATTCTGCAGTTTACCTTCACTTCATGTGTCGGCCATCCTGGTGTCAGTTTGTTTCATCTTGTTACTTTTCCTACTCCACATCATCTCAAACTTGTGAGTATTCCTCGTGTTTGATGATGGAGGATGCATTAAGGCCTCCCTTCCAGCGGACTTCTTCCCATCGACTTCAACTCATTATGCTCTGGGAATGAAGTTTAGAGTTTCGGTTAGTACCTTGGTGATTGCATTCATCAGTGGAAGTTTCCCTCACTGTTGAATAATGGGAATACATCAATGTCTCTTATTTGACAGGTTCCTCAGGTGTTTGACTTCAAATCCATTTATTCACACTTGTTGGAACATACTAGGTACTTTGGGCCCCATTATCATTATCGATGGAAGCCCTCGCATTTGTTAACGGTATACATCAATGACCAGTAATCAAACGATACCCTCCATGTTCGACTCCAACTCATTTATTCACATGGTTAGGGTTTTTACATTGGGTTGTTTGGATGAATACCTTGGGACTCTGATAGCATCACCATATTCGTTTCTTCTCTTTGTTGAAATTTGCTTGTTGGCTCGCTTGATTCATTTCTTCTCGTTGTTGAAATTCGCTTGCTAGATCGCTTGATTCGTTTGTCAACCATTGATCGGAATCCAATCCCCATCTCGACCGTCCAGGAGCGCGGTCCCTACCAAACTTCGCGAATTTAAGAACTTTGTTTTTCTTGTGCTTTTTGTATCTGCGAAGTGAAAAACCACCGTAGATTCACTTGTTCATCAGATCTGCACTGTTGACATATGTGGAGTCTACCAAAACTTCATTGATTTGAGAAGTTTATTTATTCATGCATGTTCAATCTACGCAAGAGCTATTGACCGTAGATTTGTTTCCATGTATTGATTTGACAGTTGATTTGTCAGCGATGTTAACATTTGTTGTAAACCGTTTAGACCAATTATCTTTATTTTGAGAGATTGTTTTGCAACCATAGATCTTCATTGGTATAGATCTAGTGCATTCATTTTTGTCTTGACATGATTCTGAGTGGATTTCATAATTTTTTTTTATCATTTTTTTAAAAAAATTTCTTTTTTTTTTTCTTCTTTTTCTTCTTTTTTCTTCTTTTCTCTTTTTTTTGTATATATATATATAATTTTTTTATGATCATTTTTTCTCTCTTTTTTCTTTTATTATTATTATTATCAATAATCAGTGATTATCTAAGTTCTCTATCAGCATTAGATTTTTCTGATAGAGTGTTTGTGTTAACTCTTCCTTGGACTGTGGTTTCTTGTACAACTTGAGTCGATGTCCATTCACCAACATGGGGAATTTTGTTTCATCAATTGTTGTGATTATGACTGCTCCATTGTCATAGAATGTGTCAATGATGTAGGGTCTGAGCCATCTGGTGGTGAGTTTTCCTCGAAAAATTTGGAACCTAGAATCATATAGTAGTGCCCAATCACTTTCTTTAAATTTCTTCTGCTTGATGTTTTTGTCATGCCATTTCTTCCTTTGTTGCTGGATGATTTCAGTGTGGCTAAGGGCTTATTGGTGGTTCTCATCCAGATGATTTAGTTGTAGCATGCGTTCCTGTTGAATTTCTGAAAGTTCCATGTTTAAATTGGTTGCAATTATCAATGTTTTGATTTCAAACTCAATGGGTAGCATTATTTTATTTCCATATACCAACTCATATGGGGTAAAGCCTGTTGTTTTCTTCCATGTTGTGTTATAGTCCCAACTGCTTCACTCAATCTGTCTTCCCAATCTCTTTTGTGTAGTTGAACTGTCTTTGTCAAAATTATTTCTAGTTCCCTGTTTGTCACTTCAGCTTGACCATTAGCTTGAGGGTGGTAGGAGGAGGACCTTTGATGTTTAACATTGTTTCTTCGGAGCAGATCCTCGATGAGGTTGGATGTAAATTGTGTTCCTTGGTCAGAAACTAACTCTCTTGGAACTCCAAATCTGTGGAAGATTTGTTCTGTAAATAATTTTTCTACATTTGTTTCATTTGCTGCTACCAGTGTTGCTACTTCTGCCCACTTTGTAAGGTAGTCAGTGCATACTAAAATATATATTTTCTGATTTGATGGGGGGTTGAATGGACCAACAAAATAAAATTTGTAATGTCCCCATTTTGACCCCATTATATTAAAATATAAATGATGTAATATTGTTATAAAATCATGGTGAGGAGCTCAAGGCCAAGGCACCGCCATCGATTTATTGATGCATATGGTTTATGTGCTAGCCATGCACAATGGAATTGTGAATATCATGTAAATATGCATTTTAATAAAATACCCACAACTAGCTATACAATGCAACAAGAGATGGGGGCATGATTTTACAAGGAATTGGGAGGGAAATATTCAAACCCTTGGAGCCAATCAAGTCAAGCCAAGTGTCAATGAGAGAACCCATAAAACCCTCAACTACCCATGTTGACTTTTGCACCTAGTCATTCATTTCTCCCAAGAGTTGGTTGAGGTAGTTAATGCCTTGGGAATGGAGAGGTATGGCTATCCAAATTCGAGTATGGGAAAGCCACCCTTCATAGAAAATCATGTTTTTATTCTTGGGTAAGAAAAGAGCCATGAATTGCTCCCTAAGACATTACCCATCAAACAGTTTTTCTCTCTCACGAGTTGGAAGCTGCTTGGGCGTTTTCTCTCCACATTTTTATGGTTTTTCCTTATTTTTCTAGCTGGAAACAGGGCGTTTTTGTGTTTCAGAGTGGTTGGGAGTATGGGAGATTGATTTGGGGTTTCATTGGGGTCGTTTTGGCCATTTAGATGCCCAAAATACCCATGGAAAATCGGGTTGGTTCCCTGTGGACGATTTCTCCATCCACAATTCGTTTTTGGTGTGCCCGCGTTTTGGGGAAAACCCATGGCCATCTTGTTACTAAATCCCATTGTTAAAATGTGTATCCATGCCCAATGATAGTGTTTGCTGTGTGAGAAAAGAGTATGTTGGGGTATGGGTTATGGGTATCCGTTGCTTTGGCTTGAACTTGAGTGCAAGTATCTATAAATAAAGAGGGTTCAAATTTAGCCTGATAAACCCAGCTGTGGACTGGCTTGGCATAGAGGAATGATTATTTGGATGTGTATGAGCTTGAATGTCCCCTTTTCCTTATATAAATCATGCCCAACTCGGGGTGGTCTCTGAGTGCTGAAATAATATAGGCTGAGTAGAGACCTATGGTTGGGTGGAACGTTGCAGCGACATAGCTAGTTGTTTGGGACAATTGCCCAACGAAGATAAGTGTTTTTCAGTCTATGCATTTACTTCTGCAATGTTTAATTTGATGATCATTTTGATATGCTGGATGAGTATGAGATGTGTGTGGATGGTGTCTTTATTCCGATGTGCATATTTACTTGATTTTCATCTACACACTTTAGATTTTATTTGTATGAATCTAATGAATGGGCTGAGTTTATGTGAAAGCCCCAAAGATTGGTATCCTGTTCCCTTCCTTGAATTGGGTCCACGGGAGGGGACGTTACAAAATCCCCATTTCTCAAATGCTTCCAAAGATATTTGGGGATGTAGAGGCATTTGTTCTCTTTGTTTAGGCTTCCCCATTCGTTGAAAATCATCACAATGTGATACATAATCATAGGAGTCCTTGTGAAGTGTTGGCCAATAATATCTAGTTTGCAATACTTTATAGGTTGTTCTTTTTGCAGCATAATGTCCTCCACATGGCTCGTTGTGAGTGGCATGCAGTATGCCATGGACTTCATCTTCTCTGATGCATATTCTCAATATTTGGTTTGGCCCTTTTTTAAAAAGCATCCCTTTTATCCATGTGTAAGTTTCACTTTGTATTATGATTCTGCACTTCTCTTGGTAGCTGTAATTTTGTGGAAATTTACCATATACTAAGTAGTTTTCTATGTCAACAAACCATGGGATTTTTGTTGAGATTGCAAAGAGATTCTCATCAGGGAAGTTATCATTTACTAATTCACTGTCCTATCCATGGGTCAGTCTAGACAGAAAATCTGCTACCACATTATGTTTGCCTGGCTTATCCAGGATTGTTATGTCAAATTATTGCAAGAGGAGTAGCCATCTAATATATCTAGCACTTGTATTAGATTTATTCATAAGATACCTGATTATTGAGTGGTTGGTGTAGATGAATACTTGGTACCCAGTGATATAGTGCTTGAATTTGTTTATTGCATGTATGACAACCAAAAACTCCTTTTCTGTGACTGTATAATTGAGTTCAGCTCCTGCCAAGTTTTTGCTAATGTAATATATGGCATATGGTCTATTTTCTTCTTCTTTCCCAAGGACTGATCCAATGGCCTTATCTGAAGCATCATAATGTATGTGCAATGGTAGTGTCCAATTGGGGCCTTGGAGTACTGGGGCTTTGATTGTATTCTCTTTGAGGTTGTCAAATGCTGACATACAATGCTTGGTCCAAATTAATTCCATACCTTTTGTTAGAAGAGCAAACATAGGTGCAACAATTTTTCTATAAATTTCTATAAATATTTTGTAGTAGCCTGTTTTCCCAAGGAAACTTCACACATCTCTTTGTTTGACAGGTGGTGGAAGTGTCTTAATGACCGTGACTTTTGCTTGATCAACCTCAATGCCTTCTTGCATCATCATTCTGCATTTATCATTGCTTAGACATAAGCTCATTTCGATGCATTTTTTCAAGACTAATTGAAGATGTTGTAATGCTTGGTGAAACTTCTGGCCATAATGTGTGAATTCATCCATGTAGACTTCCATATGATCATTGATCAAATCAGAGAATATGCTCAAAATGGCCCTTTGAAATGTTGTTGGGGCATTACAGAGTCCAAAGGGTAGCACTCTGTATGCATCAGTTACCCATGGGCATGTAAATGTGGTTTTATCCTGATCAACTGGGTGGATTAGGATCTGGTTGTATCCACTGAATCCATCTAAAAATGAGAAGAATTTATTTCCATATAGTGTGTCCAATACTTAGTCAATGAATGGTAGAGGGAAGTGGTCTCTTTTAGTTGCCTTCATGTTGAGTTCTCTATAATCCACACAGATCCCCCACTTCCCTCCTTTCTTAGGGACTATTACCAATCTTGATGTATATGTAACTTCAGAATGTATTTCACCCATGTATTTCATATATGTATGTTGTATTCCTATAGAGATGTTATTATTCCTCTATACAGAAGTGTTGTCATTTATATTGTAAGTGTCGTAACTTATACTTGATGGGTTATTAGACCACCTTGTTGGGGTCGGCCCTGTATAAGTCATGTGGGTCAAAGGGTTATTAGACCACCCTATTGGGGGTCAGCCATGTGGGTCAAAGGGTTATTAGACCACCCTAGTGGGGGTCGGCCCAGTCAGCATTATGTTAAGTGGTTAAGTTGAGGCCGACCTAGTTGAGTAAAGGTCAAGTCAAGTTAGTGTATAAATAGAGAGTGTGTCTCTCTCATTTTACACATTCTATTCTCTCACTCACACTTTGGAGAGTGGCAAACTTGTAGAGGAGGAGGCTCTGCTGCTAGGAGAAGACTATCTCTTGTATTCTGGTTGTATCATTGCTCTATCTATCTCTGAGGAAGTTATTGGGGTTTTTCACCTTTATGGTTTTCCCCAAGTAAACTCTATGTCTCTTGTGTGCTTGCATTATTGTGTCCATGATTGATATGCTGTATATTTGCTGTACATGGTGTTCTCTCAGTTAAGATCCTAGATCAGATTGAAGTAAATTCTGAAAAACTAACATGGTATCATAGCTAGCCTGAAAGAAGGCATGATATGGCATGTATGACACTTGTTGCACTTACGATGCTAGGGCTTGATATAGCAAAAACCAGTCATCATAGAACTTTCGCTATAAATCCATTTCAGCAAAGTTTTCAGATCTAAAACTTTTACAGGTCGAATATCAGATCCCCATGTACCTTGTGTCCAAAGGAAAACCTCTAATTTGTTGTACTTTGTGATTTATGATCTGTACAATATAGGGTTTCTACCTTGTCAAAATCAGGTGACCCTGGGAAAAAGGTCATAACTTGGGCTAGGAAGCTCCAAATGAAATTTCATAAAATGTGACAGGTAGTACATAGACTGTACTATCCCAGAAAAATGTTTCAGAGGCCGAAGTTGAACAAGTGACATGTGGCATGCCGTACAAGTTCACTCTCCTGTATTATCCCATAAACAGGTCACGTTGGGACACTTGGAATAACTCTCTCTCAGAGAATCCAATTGAAGTCAAAACTATTGGGATGGAAATATAACAGATCGGGCTATCTGAGGAAAATTTTTTAGAGGCCGAAGTTGAACCAGTGACATGTGGCAAGCCGTACAAGTTTGCTCTCCTGTATTATCCCATAAACAGGTCACGTTGCGACACTTGGCATAACTCTCTCTCAGAGAATCCAATTGAGGTAAGACCTGTCGATTTGGAAAGATAACAGGTCAGGCTATCTCAAGAAATCTTTTCAGACCCTGTGGATCAAAAAGTTTAGAGTTACACAAGAAACAAGCAGGTACATATTTCTGTCAAAACAGAATAATTTTTGAGCACCTTCATTCATGGCTTCCGAAATTTAGGGCTTTGGAGAAAGTTGAAATTTTGTAATTGGAGACCACGGCTGGATGCTACTCATAAAAATCAAAATTTAGAGACCAAGATCAGATTTTTTGGTTGGGCATGTTAAGTTTAAACCAAATAGACTAGCAAGATCACTGAAAGAAACATAATCACAAGATAGACACAGAATTTACCCTGGGAAACCCTCATGCGGTAGAAAACCCAGCAAAGCTTTCCTCAATAAGATGATCAACCAAAATACAAGATGTGCTCCAAGACTTGACTTCCTTCTCCACCTCCTGTGCAGACCTCTCAGACAAGTGCGCTACTTTTCTGAGTTGTGAGTTTGTGTCAAATGAGGAGCTCTCCTCCTCTATTTATATTAGTTACCGACTGACTAAAAACCCTAATGGGGCCGACCTCTCCTGGAGAATTCTAATAACCCCTAAAATATAATATCAGGTCCGACCCCCACATGGTGGGTCTAATAGTCGTAGTTACCACACATCCTCGGAGGAATAAACATCTCCGGATACATAATAGAGTCACCTCGGAGGGATGGAACATCTCCAGAATAATAATGTACAAATATAAGATTCTTAGAAGTTACAATATTCAACACTCTCCCTTAATGATAAGGATATTATAACAACATCTATAGGAACAAGGATTCATCGACTACATCATACATGATACATCTATAAATCATCGAAAGCTTTCTTCAATTCATCATCATCAGTAACCCAACCAGTTACTGGAACATCAACATCATCAGTATCGTCATCACACGATCATCAACATCGTCATCACACGATCTTCAGCATCGTCATCACACGATCATCAGCATCGTCATCACATGATCATCAACATCATCATCGCATGATCATCAGCATCGTCATCGCACGATCATCAGCATCATCATCGCATGATCATCAGCATCGTCATCGCATGATCATCAGCATCGTCATCGCACGATCATCAGCATCTTCATCACACGATCATCAGCATTGTCATCGTACGATCATCAGCATTGTCATCGCACGATCATCAGCATTGTCATCGCACGATCATCAGCATCGTCATCACACGATCATCAACATCATCATCACACGATCATCAGCATCGTCATCCCACGATCATCAGCATCGTCATCGCACGATCATCAACATCGTCATCACACGATCATCAGCATCATCATCGCATGATCATCAGCATCGTCATCGCACGATCATCAGCATCATCATCGCATGATCATCAGCATCGTCATCACATGATCATATTACAGGATGATCAATCCTGCTCTCTTTAGGACATAGGTCCATGGATGATACAATCCGATCAAGTTCCAGGATGATCAGTCCTTATCACTTTAAGACAAGTCTCATGTCTAGGGATGATGTAATCCCATCACGTACATTTTGAACCCAGTTCATGGATGATACAGTCCTCACATGTACCTTTAAGACAAGTCTCATGTCTAGGGATGATGCAATCCTATCTTCAATTCTCGGAGACATCAGTCTACGGATCAATTCTGGGACCGAAGTCCGGGGAAGATACAATCCCCTACCTGTTCATTCAAGACTTCATTATTGGAGACCCAGTCTACGGATCAATTCTGGGACCGAATTCCGGGGAAGATGCAATCCCCTACCTGTTCATTCAGGACTTCATTATCGGAGACCCAGTCTACAGCTCAATTCTGGGACCGCAGTCTGGGGAAGATGCAATCCCCTACCTATTTATTCAGGACTTCATTATCGGAGACCCAGTCTACAGCTCAATTCTGGGACCAAAGTTCAGGGAAGATGCAATCCCCTACCTATTCATTCAGGACTTCATTATCGGAGACCCAGTCTACGGCTCAATTCTGGGACCAAAGTCCGGGGAAGACACAATCCCCTACCTGTTCATTCAGGACTTCATTATCGGAGACATCATGTCTAAGGCTCAATTCTGGGACCGAAGTCCGGGGAAGATACAATCCCCTACCTGTTCATTCAGGACTTCATTATCGGAGACATCATGTCTATGTCTCTCTTTAGGACTAAAGTCCAGGGATGATCCAATCCTCTCATGTCCACCAAGGACTTCATTCTCGAAGACATACATCTACGACTCTCTTTAGAACAAGTGTTCAAGGATGATACAATCCCTCTTCTTTCTTGAAGACACCTGTCTACGGCTCACTTTAGAACGTGTGTTCAAGGATGATACAATCCCTCTTCTTTCTCAGAGACACCTGTCTACGGCTCACTTTAGAACATGTGTTCAAGGATGATGCAATCCTCACATGTATTCTCATCAATACAAGTACAAGTATCCTCAACCATACAAGTACATTAATCGATACATGTACCAATACATCTATCATCGAAAGCATGTATTCTCACCATCACATCTATAATCAAGAGCATGTATTCTCACCAATACATCTATCATCAAAAGCATGTATTCTCACGAATACATCTATCATCAAAAGCATGTATTCTCACTAATACATCTATCATCAAAAGCATGTATAAGTAAAGTTAAGTATTCTAAGTATAAGAGTCCTAAATCTAAATATTTCTAAGTAACTAGGTGTAGTGAACAGGTAACCTCATCATCGACTTTGTTGTTTGATGAGACAATCTCATCATCAGTGACTATACTACTCCCCCTTTCGAGGAGGGTCCTTTTGAACTACACCAAGCTTGTCTCGAAAGTATTCAAATTTCACTCGAGACATAGGTTTGGTCAAGATATCAGCAATTTTATCCTTAGTGCTCACATACTCAAGCTTGATAGCTCCTCTCTGCACCATATCTCATATATAAAAGTATCAGATCTCTATGTGTTTTGACTTATCATGGAATACAGGATTTTCTATCATCTTAATGCAGCTTTGATTGTCACACATAATCACAGTGGGATCCATTTCTAAGTCAAACACTCCAGATAATAGCTTCCGAAGCCATACTGCTTCACAGCTGGCAGAGCAGGCAGCTATATATTCTGCTTCAGCAGTACTGAGATCCACACTAGATTGTTTCTTGTTGAACCATGAGGTCATGGCAGATCCAAGACCATAACATCCACCTGATGTACTCTTTCTATCTGAGACACTTCCTGCCCAATCAGAATCTGAGTTCATGACCTCCAAGATAATATAGACCAAAATCTAATGTACCTTTTAGATACCTCATTACATGCTTTGCAGCTATTAAATGAACCTTTCTAGGTTCTACTAGATACTGACTTAGGGTATTTACAACAAAGCATATATCTGGCCTAGTATTTGTTAAATACATCAATGACCCAATGAATTGTCTATATAGAGTTAGGTCCACTAATTCTGATGAGTCATTAACTAATAACTTCAAGTTGGAGTCCATGGGAGTGGCCATGGGTTTACACTCCAACATATCAAACCTTTTTAGAATCTCCACAGCATACTTACCTTGATTTAGAAAGATTCCTTTTGGTTCTTTCCATACTTCTATACCTAAGAAGTAGTGCATTAATCCGAGATCTTTCATCTTGAATTCTGAAGAAAGCTTCTTCTTGCTTTCAATAATTTGTTTCTCATTTCCGGTTAAAAATAGATCGTCTACATATAACAACAGTATAACTGGTTCATCATCCATCACTTTGAGATAAAGATTTGGGTCAGCTTTACTCTTGGTAAAGCCCATGCTTGTTAAGAAATTGTCAATCCTTCCGTACCAAGCCCTGGGAGCTTGCTTCAACCCATACAATTCCTTTTTCAGTTTGCATACATGAGTTCTCCCATCTTTAACCTCAAACCCTTGTGGTTCCTCTATGTACACTTCTTCTTCAATTACACCATTCAGAAAAGTTGTCTTAACATCCATTTGGTTTAATTTCCACTTCATCATAGATGCAAGTGCAATGATAGTTCTAATTGAAGTATACCTAGCAACTGGTGCAAATGTTTCTTCATAGTCAATTCCCTCCTTCTGAGAGAATCCTCTAGCCACAAATCTGGCCTTATATTTTTCAATCCTACCATCTGCAGCATGTTTTATCTTGAAAATCCATTTGGAAGAAACCACACTTTTATCTTTTGGTTTGGGAACTACATCCCAAACATCATTTTTCATTATTGATTGATATTCTTCTGTCATTGCTTCTATCCATTCTTTCTTCTGAGCTGCCTCTTCATAGCCAGTAGGTTGTTGATCCATAAGATCACACATCAAGGCCATATAGTTGGACACTAGCTTTGGTTTCTTTCTTTCTCTAGTGGAGCCTTCAGGAGCTCCATATCTTTTAACTCCTTGAATAATATCTCTAGCCCATGCTGGCCTTCTTTTCTTAGATAAATCTGTAATAGGGGGTTCTTGTGGTTCCAACATGTCATGATCCTCTGGTGAATCATCTTCAGGGATATGCACAGCCTCTATGATTCTAGGAGATGTATCTTCTTCATAGATTTCTTCAAGTTGGCACATCCTGGATTTCTTGAGAGCTGCTTCTTCATCAAATGTTACATCTCTACTTATTTCTATATGATGAAAACCTAGTATGTAAATTCTGAAGGCTTTGGATGATTCACAATAACCAACAAATATTCCCTTCTTACCAGAAGGATCCAACTTAGTTCTCTTTTCTTTTGGAATGTGGATGTACAAAGGACACCCAAATATTTTAAGATGACTTACCTCAAGCTTCTTTCCTGTAAACACTTCTTCTGGGGTTTTGAAATCAAGAGCACTATGGCATAGTCTATTTTGCACATATACTGCTGTCTTAGCTGCTTCAGCCCATAGATACATGGGAAGATATTGGTCATGTATCATAGTCTTTACAGCTTCCATGATGGTTCTATTTTTCCTCTCAGCAACCCCATTTTGTTGGGGATTGTAGGGAGTGGTTAGTTCCCTCTTAATTCCGGCTTCTTTACAAAAGTATTCAAAGTCCTTTGAAGTATATTCTCTGTCATTATCTATTCTGAGAATCTTGATTCTCTTTTCTGAGATATTTTCTATTAGAGCCTTGAACTCTTTGAATTTTCCAAAGACTTCATTCTTACCTTTTAGAAAGTATATCCAAGTTTTCCTTGAATAGTCATCAATGAATGAAAGATAGTATTCAAACCCACTTAGAGAAGTGGTGGGCATTGGTCCACATACATCTGAGTGTATTAGCTCCAAAATGTTCTTAGTCTTTGTTTCACTCTTTGGAAAGGGGTTCTTGACATTCTTCCCTTTCTTACATCCTTTACATGAGCCTTCATGATCAACCTTCAAATCTGGTAATCCTATGACCACCTTGCTTACATAGGGTAAGGCTTTGTAGTTAATGTGAGCTAATATTCTATGCCATAGCTCACTGGGGCTAGAGATTTCATGAGCAAGGGCAGCTTCTGGATGACCCTTGAGCTTATAGAGACCTCCTTCTTCTTCACCAATGACAACTACATCTTTAATTGATTTTCCTTTGGACCACATGAGTACTTGTCCATCTATGAAAGCCACTCTAAAACCTTTCTTATCTAGTGCTGAGATAGAGAGTAGGTTCTTCTTTAAACCTGGTACATATAAAAATTCTTTCATTTTCAAGGGTGTTCCAGAATCAAGCTTGTAGCTTGCTTCACCAATTCCCTTGATGGGATATTGATAATCATCTCCTAGAGATACCTTTTGTGGTGAAGAATTTTCTTCAATTCTTGGGAGAGTTTTCTTTTGACTTGTCATGTGCTTTGAAGCACCATTGTCAATGAGCCATGTACCTTCACCAGGAGACACAGATCCAGAGAGTGCAGAAAATAGGACATATTCTTCTGGATCTTCTTTCTTTACTTTAGATCTTTTCCTTTGAGGCCTTTCCTCTTCTTCTTCTTCTTCTTCTTCTCCTTCTTCTTCTTCACTATCATCTTCTGCCATATGTGCATGATGTCTTTTGTGGACAAACCTTTTCTTCTTCTTTTCTGGTAAAGTACAGTCTCTAGCATAGTGTCCTAGTTTAAGACAATTAAAACATTGGACTGTGGAGAGATGTCTTTCTGAGTTTGTTCCTCCTTTCCTTTTGAATCTATGAGAGGGTTGAGACCTTTTGTGGTTCACTTTCTTGAAGTGACCCCTTTTTCCTCTTTTGGTGTGGGTGGCCAAGGCTTGGTCATCCTCTTTGAGAAGAGCTTCTCTGTTGGCTACCCTAGCCTCTTCTTGAACACAATCCTCCCATACTACATCAAACTTCATGCTTTCTTTTCTCGCACACATGATTTGTATGAATGATTCCCAAGGTCTAGTGAGACCATTTAGAGCAGTCATCACAAGTTCATCTTCATCAAGAGTATCACCAATGGCATCTAGTTGCTCCTTGATTAGAGAGACCCTTGAGAAGTAGTCTTGAATGGATTCTCCTTTGTGCATCTTGGTACTCTTCAACTGAGTCCTTAAGTTCATCTTCCTATTGATGTTCTTTCCTTCATACATTCTCCCTAGGGCATCATACATTTCCTTTGGAGTCTTCTTGGAGGCCACTTGGGGAATCAAGTGGTCTTTAATAGAATCAGCTATGATTCTCTTTTACCTAATCAAATCCTTCCTATGCTTCTCTTTGGCTTCATCTCTTTCCGGTTCTGCAACTTCATCCTTGACATAATGAGTAAGATCATTCTCTTCAAGAATGAGACCAATTCTGTATTTCCATGCCCGAAAATTCTCTATACCTTCTAGCTTGTCTTCAAGCTTAGTGTTTGGAGCCATCTTCTCTTGGGGGAGTCCAAGAGATAAGAGACAGAGTAGTACTTACCCGGAAATATTACCTTTTTACTTTTTCGGATCCTGGGACAAAATTTCTGGTTTATCACACTTTTGGTAAAACTAGGGTTTGACTTTCCTGGAGTTCTACCCAACCAAAAAGTTCGATCTAGGGCTCAAAATATTGGTTTTGAGAAGGGCTATCCAGCCATGTAATCAGAATTCAACAATACCAACTTTTTGCAGAAACCAATTTCTGGTTTATGGCACTTTTGGTAAAACTAGGGTTTGACTTTCCGGGAGTTCTACCCAACCAAAAAGTTCGATCTAGGGCTCAAAATATTGTTTTTGAGAAGGGCTATCCAGCCATGTAATCAGAATTCAACAATACCAACGTTTTGCAAGAACCCTAATTTTCACCAGAGAGAGAGAGATATTCTTACCTTGTGAAAGATGTCCTATTCAGGCTAGCTCCGATACCATGTTAAGTTTAAACCAAATAGACTAGCAAGATCACTGAAAGAAACATAATCTCAAGATAAACACAGAATTTACCCTGGGAAACCCTCATGGGGTAGAAAACCCAGCAAAGCTTTCCTCAATAAGATGATCAACCAAAATACAAGATGTGCTCCAAGACTTGACTTCCTTCTCCACCTCCTGTGCAGACCTCTCAGACAAGTGCGCTACTTTTCTGAGTTGTGAGTGTGTGTCAAATGAGGAGCTCTCCTCCTCTATTTATATTAGTTCCCGACTGACTAAAAACCCTAATGGGGCCGACCTCTCCTGGAGAAGTCTAATAACCCCTAAAATATAATATCAGGGCCGACCCCCACATGGTGGGTCTAATAACCCTAGTTACCACACATCCTCGGAGGAATAAACATCTACGGATACATAATAGAGTCACCTCGGAGGGATGGAACATCTCCGGAATAATAATGTACAAATATAATATTCTTAGAAGTTACAATATTCAACAAGGCAGAAGGCTAGGCTTGATCAAACCCCAGTTCGAGACTTTGATCGGAAAGATGGAAAATTAGGGCTTCTACAAAAATTGGAATTTTGGAAATTTGTGACCACGGCTGGAAGCTCCTTAGAAAAATCAAATCTTAGAGATTTGAATCAAATCTTTTGGTTGGGTGAAGCTCCGGGAAACTCAAACCCTAATTCAAGGTCCTCCTCAGTAATCCGGAAATCTAAAAGGCAATTTCGAGGGGTGAAACTTTGCAGTTTTCAAATTCTGAATATACCAACTTGATCAGCTCATAAAGGCGCATATTTCTATCCTTTCGGAAGTTTGAAATTCAAAGTTTGAATTTTTGGGGTTTCTTTGACAAACCCTAATCCAGCTCCAGGTCCAGTTCTTGCAAATCAAGTGGATTGGGTTAATCCTAGAAGAAGATGGATTGGTCACCTGCATAAGTGAAGAAGTTCTTGTCTCAGAGGGAGATGAGGCTAAGGCCTTCCATAAGAAGATTGCAAACAATCTTGACAGGTATGGCTCACAGGTATGTTTCATGGTTAAGTTTATCATATTTTTGTCTTCATATCATTACAGTACAATCTTGATTAATTACTAGACTTGTCGTATCACCTTAATAGAAGATATTCATTGATTAAGGTTTTGACACTTATGAATGTACTAATGCATTGTGATGTTGTATGAGGTTTATGTTGTTCGCTAACATAAAAGGTACACCAAGAAAGACAAATTATGTTCTACTTCAAGAACATATGATCATGGTGACATGAAGACAAAGATTTATCCATTGTCATGGATCACATAGAAGATCTACTTTTGAGGTATGTATAACCTGGTCCTACAATGGTTAACCTATGAGACATGCAGGTTACTAGCACAAGTCACTGAAGAGAACCAGAAGACATTATGTGGGTATGTTAGACATAACTAGCTAGCATGCTAATCCAGGTATGTTTTTCCTATATCAAGCTAGAATCCTACCTTGTGTTAGGATCTTATACTATTGTGTTGTTGATAATGATTATTCATGAAGTCATAGGTTTGAATAGTCATGGCTGTATGCATATTATGTTTCTTACCATAATTGATGATATGACTAACCAGAAGAGTCATGAAGGTATAGGTTTGAGTAATCACGGGTTTATGCATTGATGATTTAACTAATCAGAAGAGTCCTATGATTAAATAAGAATATGCATGAGTAAAAGAAGACTTCCCTGAAACCTTGAATACTAATGTTTATTATCTGTGAATGATCATGACTATACATGTTTAAGATTATTGTGTTTTGATAGTATTAAGATTATACTAATAAATGTGTGATTATGTATGAGACCTCAAGGATAACACAATGTTGATACTAATAAGCATGCATAGTGATTAAGGATGGATGTAAGTTCAAGGACAGGTAATCCAGGAAGCAAAGATCAAGAGGGAGCACACTCCAGTTGTTCCTGCAAGAAAGCAAAGATCGAGAGGGAGCACACTCCAGTTGTTCGAGTTGAAGAACTTGGGGATGATGCACTATTTGTTTTTGGCATGGAGGTGTGGTAGAGTGCAGATGGAATCTTCCTTGGACAAGGGAAGTATGCAGTAGAGATCCTGAAGAGGTTCGGGATGATGGACTGCAAGGCTATGGCCACACCTATGGCATCGAACATGAAGCTTATGTGTGATGCTTCATCTGAGCCGGTTGATATCACTATGTATTGTCAGATGATTGGGTCCTTGATGTACCTGACAAACACGAGACTAGATATTTGCTTTGCGGTGAACACATTGAGCCAGTTCCTGACGGATCCGAGGAGTGTTCACCTGGTTGTTGTAAAGCATATTCTGAGGTACCTAAAGGGTACAGTTGATTATGGGCTCAAGTATGATGCGAATCAAAAGTTTAACCTGCAGGGTTATGTTGATTCAGATTGGGCAGGAAGTGTTGCAGATAGGGATTAGGTGTGATCTCTTGGTTTAGTAGGAAGCAGTCCTGCGTAGCACTGAGTACAGTCGAAGCAAAGTATGTTGCGATGGATGAGCAGGTTGCAGATGTATTGACCAAGCCATTGGCCAGAGTGCAGTTTGAGTACTTCAGAGAGAGGCTTGGTGCACTTCAGATCAAAGTTCCTTCCAAAGGGAAGTGATGAGTCCGGAAGATGCAGATGCACATGAGATTTTCTAACATGGTTGATGTAATCTCCCTTGGTCGTGATGTAATTGCTGAGCCATTTTTCACATGGTGGTAGATTTGTTCTCCCATGGTGAAAAAGTAAGGGCTGGAGCCTTCCCCGAATGGTGGTAGATGTGTTCTCCCATGTCGGTGGTGTAAGTGTTGGATGATGTGCATCCGGGCTATGCTTCGTGAACGATGAGATGATCTGAAGAGGACGATGCTATGATGATCAGGAGGATCATGGGTGATGAGCATCAAGATGATGTTCTAGTTTCTGCTCTATTTGATCTGTTGGATCATGTATGTATGTATGCTTCATGTTGGATGCTGGATATGATCAGTTGGATCATTTATGTATGTACACATCATGTTGGATGCTGATGGATACATTGTGTGGATCATGTATCTTTGTATGATCAGGTAGATCATGTATGTTGATGGATACATTGTGTGGATCATGTATCTTTGTATGATCAGGTAGATCATGTATGCTGATGGATACATTGTGTGGATCATTTATCTATGTATGTATCAGGTAGATACTTGGTATGCATCAGGTGGATGCATTGTATGATCAGGATGATCGTGGATGACGAGCTTCAGGATGTTGCTCCAGATGACATGCAGTAGGATGTTGCAGTGATGATGATCAGGATGATCATGTGTACATCAGGATGATGTATGACGAGTATCAGGATGATACTTTGTGGCCGTGGATCAGGTTGTGCAGATGAGAATGTCTGGGAGATCCTATAGGTCGGAGTTGTGTACCCGTAACATCCTGGGATGCTCTTTCGAGACATTGCTCTGGGAGGACATGTAATTTGTGCCCTGGGAGATCTTCAGGTCAGAGTTGTGTACCCGTAACATCCTGAGATGCTCTTGCGAGGTTTTGTCCTATGGCATGTAATTTGCTCTTGGGAGATCTGGACAGGATGAAAAAGGCCTCAGATGCTTCAGCCAGGTTTTGCCATGACCACATGTAATTTGCTTTTGGGAGATCTGGACAAGATGAAAAAGGCCTCAGATGCTTCAGCCAGGTTTTGTGGTGGACCACATGTAATTTGCTCCTGGGAGATCTGGACAGGATGAAAAAGGCCTTAGATGCTTCAGCCAGGTTTTGTGGTGGACCACATGTAATTTGCTCCTAGGAGATCTGGACAGGATGAAAAAAGGCCTCAGATGCTTCAACCAGGTTTTGTGGTGAGATCACATGTAATGTGCTCTTGGTAGATTCGACAGGTAGAGCTGTGTGCTCGTAACAGCCTAGGATGCTTCAGCCAGGTTTTTTGATGGGTCACATGTAATGTGCTCCTGGGAGATCCGATAGGTAGAGCTGTGTGCTCATAAAATCCTGGGATGCTGCAGCCAGGTTTTGTGACGCACGTAATAAGTCCCGAGGATTCCACAGTATGGCTAGTGATGATGAAGACCTGTAGGTGGTGGGCCTACATTCAGTATGAAGAAGGACTGGCTCTGTAGAACTTCCTATGATGAGTAGATTCAGAGATTGATTAAGATAGCAGCAGCAGTGATGATGACGATGACTCGATGACGATTATCCAGTGATGATGATCTAGAGAAGAAGACTTGTGCTAGAAGACCTGTGTCGAGAAATACCTTCCTAGTTAAGAGGGAGTGTCGATGTATATGCAACTTGGGAATGTATTTCACCCATGTATTTCATATATGTATGTTGTATTCCTATAGAGATGTTATTATTCCTCTATACGGAAGTGTCATCATTTATATTGTAAGTGTCGTAACTTATACTTGATGGGTTATTAGACCACCTTGTTGGGGTTGGCCCTGTATAAGTCATGTGGGTCAAAGGGTTATTAGACCACCCTATTGGGGGTCAGCCATGTGGGTCAAAGGGTTATTAGACCACCCTGGTGGGGGTCGGCCCAGTCAGCATTATGTTAAGTGGTTAAGTTGAGGCCAACCTAGTTGAGTAAAGGTCAAGTCAAGTTAGTGTATAAATAGAGAGTGTGTCTCTCTCATTTACACATTCTATTCTCTCACTCACACTTTGGAGAGTGGCACACTTGTGGAGGAGGAGGCTTTGCTGCTAGGAGAAGACTATCTCTTGTATTGTAGTTGTATCATTGCTCTATCTATCTCTGAGGAAGTTATTGGGGTTTTTCACCTTTATGGTTTTCCCCAAGTAAACTCTGTGTCTCTTGTGTGCTTGCATTATTGTGTCCATGATTGATATGTTGTAGATTTGTTGTACATGTTGTTCTCTCAGTTAAGATCCTAGATCAGATTGAAGTAAATTCTGAAAAACTAACAACCAATGGTGAGACCCATTCACTATTTGAAATTGGGTAGATGAATCCTACATCCACTAACTTCTATAATTCCAATTTGACTATATCCTTTAATGATGGGTTCATCCTTCTTTGAGTTTGTTTGATGGGTACAGCACCTTCTTTCATATATATGTAATGTTTGCAAATGTCTGGGTGGATACCCTTTAAGTCGGTGTATGTCCATGCAAAAGCCTTGTTGTTTTCTGAGAGTACCTTCATTAATTGTTGCTCTTGTTCTGGCTCCAAATTGGAGTTAATATTAACTGTCTTTCTAGGCATGATCTCAATTGTTTTGATCTGTGTTGATTGTTGTTCAAGTGAAAGCACTTTTTCCCACATTCTGTTAGAGTTGTGGGGTGAATTTTTATCTTCCTGTTGCTGATCTGTTTCAAAAAAATCTTTAAGATTATCATGATTAGAAGATGCATTTTGAATAAATTTATATAAATGATTGTCTTCATCAATAGCTTTTAGAGATTGAGATGCTTCGACGGTAAGAACATGTTAGGATATTCCTATACTCCATCCTAGTCCCACCAGTATTTTGTTCATTTACATTTTCAGTCATGCATGCACTTTTAGGGTTTGCATGCATTCTAGGGTTTACATGCATTTTGCATGCATCCCAATCATCAGTCCCAACACCTAGCCCTCAGTTAGCAGCCTCCGGAGCTTCCTCCCACTGAGTTTCAGCCCTCCTAGAGCTTAGTGCACCCTCCTTTCATCTACCAGTTGAGAAAGGCGCCCTTCTTACCTACCACTTCAGTTTAGTTTAGTTTCTTCCTTGATTTAAGGATTAACCGACTCTTAACTGACCCTAGCACTCCGATGGACCTCCACTAAGAATTGACTTCCCATTCTAACTCCAGTTAGCTCCTCATGCGCCCTCCATTGAGCCTCCTTCATTTAGTTAGTGTCTCCATGTGCTAGTTACATTCAGTTACACCTACCACACTCAGTTAGACTCAGTTTGACTGACAGTTGACAGTTACTTGTGCATTGATGACTCCACTGATGATAATGAGGACACCTAGTTGTGCTTCGATGACACTCTATTGATCTTATGATCACTCTGAGAGGCTAATTCGAATTTCCACCCTAGGCATTCGAATCCTCTCTACCATTGTACTATTTATTTGTCCATATTGTGATTAATTAACTAGTGTGTGTGAAGTATTATTGCTTCTATCTGAGTTCTACTGTATTGACCACTCTTCTTCTATTTTCTTGCTTAATCATAATCATTCTCTTGTGAGGTATACATCATCTCTTAGATCTGCTGTGAGGATTTTCACATGTTATCAGAGCATGTTGAGAGTATTGTTTATCTCCATTCTTGAGAGTTTTTTTGCAGGTTATTACCAAGATTTTGAGTGCAGCAGTTGCAACAGTTTCTGCATTTTGTAGCAGTAGCAGTTGCAAATATTCTCTATTGTTTTTGCTGGTATTCTACAGCTTCTATGTATTCATCAGGAATTACTCCTCTTTCTCCATTCAACTATGATGAATGGAAACCAAGAATTATAGCATACTTGAAGATCCATGATCTCTTTGATTGTCATTTTGAAAGAGAGTTCGAATCCCCTGAAGAGAAGATTGATTGGTTAAATAAAGGTGATGGAGCCTTTGGAGCAATGATGCTTTCTTTGCCTGAATACATGAGATTCCACTACCAATACTGTGATGTTGTTGAAACTCCATCAGAGTTATGGGCCCATCTAGATGAAAATTTTGGCAGAAAGAATGAAGGGATTGGTCCAAACCCATTCGAAAGCAAGCAAAGTGATGCATTCGCTCCCCTTGATGGTCTCTCAAATCATGCACCAGTATCATCTCATATTGAAGTTGTTCACAAAGAACTTGCAGATTCTACACTCATGCTCCAACTTTCTTCTCTTTCTGTGCCAGCTCACACTCTAGATATCGCAGAAGGTCCTAAATCCTCTCTTGCACTAGAGTCTGTTGGTTTGCATCATGATCACATGATTATTTCAGAGGTCAAATAAGCTATTGAAGGTAATGCATTTGCTCTCCTCAAGCAATCACCTCTTATTTACTACTATATGATCATTATTCCATGCTTTCAAAAGGTTATTAAAGAATATGGCCATTGCCATTCGCTTAGGATAATTTCTCATGCACATCATGGTTTTGATCTCACCCCTGTTTGTTCAAAGGAGATCTCAGGAAACCATGGCCATTCGCTTGGGATAATTTCTCATGCATCTACTAGTTTTGATCTCACCTCTCATGGTCCAAAGGAGATCTCAAGAAACCATGATTAAAGTCTTGGATCTAATTTCGATTCTAAGCAATTACTACTTGGGATAATTTCTCATACATATAATGGTTTTGATCTCACCCCTGCTGGTTCAAAGGAGATCTCAAGAAACTATTTTTTAAGTCTTAAATCTGATTTTGACTTCAAGCAAACATGTAATAGTTATTTTTGGCATAATCTCACCCATGGTGGTTCGAAGGAGAAGACAAAAGACTCTATGCACATTCAAAGATTTGATCCTACCTCAGCTGATTCGAATCACAGGTTCAAGGATCATTCTCATACTTTTGGATTTGTTCTCATCACATTCGAACTGAAGAGCAAGTACAAGCACATGCCTTTTGAGCATGATCCCCTTCTTCCCAAGAAGAAGATACCTCCAAACATATGACCAAGCATCACACCTGCTTGATTTTGGAGCATTTATTTTTTTTTATGTGTGCCTTACAGTCTGTTTTGAGGGGGGGTATTTTTCCCATGAAATTTTCCCCACTTCCTTGGATTATTGACTGTTATTATTCATTGTATTGGGTGACCTTTGGTCTTAGTTACCAGGGCCCATGATGGATTAAGGGGAGGTGTTAGGATATTCCTATACTCCATCCTAGTCCCACCAGTATTTTGATCATTTACATTTTTAGTCATGCATGCACTTTTAGGGTTTGCATGCATCCCAGTCATTAGTCCCAGCACCTAGCCCTCAGTTAGTAGCCCCCGGAGCTTCCTCCCACTTAGTTTCATCCGTCCTAGAGCTTAGTGTGCCCTCCTTTCATCTACCAGTTGATAAAGGCGCCCTTCTTACCTACCACTTAAGTTTAGTTCAGTTTCTTCCTTGATTTAAGGATTAACTAACTCTTAACTGACCTTAGCACTCCAATGGACCTCCACTAAGACTTGACTGCCCATTCTGACTCCAGTTAGCTCCTCATGCGCCCTCCACTGAGCCTCCTTCATTCAGTTAGTGTCTCCATGTGCCAGTTACATTCATTTACACCTACCACACTCAGTTAGACTTAGTTTGACTGACAGTTGATAGTTACTTGTGCATTGATGACTCCACTGATGATCATGAGGACACCTTGTTGTGCTCCGATGACACTCTATTGATCTTATGATCACTCTGAGGGCTAATTTGAATTTCCACCTTAGGCATTCAAATCCTCTCTACCATTGTACTATTTATTTGTCCATATTGTGATTAATTAACCAATGTGTGTGAAGTATTATTGCTTCTATCTGAGTTCTACTGTATTGACCACTCTTCTTCTATTTTCTTGCTTAATCATAATCATTCTCTTGTGAGGTATACATCATCTCTTAGATCTACTGTGAGGATTTTCACAGAACAGGTTGTATGTTTCAATCGTTTATATCATTATAGTCATCTATCCAATTATGATATTCTATGTCTATATATTTTCTTGCTGGAGGATAAATTGTGATCTTCTTTTTAGCTTTCCCATAGGTGATTGTCATGTTGCAAGATCTACGGCCTATATAGGCATATGTTGTTGCTAGCCTGTTAGGAACCCATGTCAACACTTCTATTTACTTTGTTAGTATATTGTTGTTGGACCCATATGCTTTGTAAGTCATCCCGTAGTATTTGTTGATCCATAGTTTGTATTATTGTTGTTGGACACATATGCTTTGTAAATCATCCCATAGTAATTGTTGATCCATATTTTGTATTGGCCCATGGTTTGTATTGACACATGGTATTGACCCATGGTATTGGCGCCTAGACTTAGTATATAAGTTTGTGTTGAGACCAATGAAGGTACCGTGAAGTTATTTGTATTGAGTTTGCTCAAAGGAGGTTGCCCCCTCGAAGTGGCTTGCGATCAATATAAAAGTGATTTTGATTTATGTTATTTCTGCTATCTCATGTGTTTTCATTAATTAATTATTGCAGGTTCTTCACATCTGGTATCAGAGCACTTTCTTGGGCTCGTTGGGTGAAATTTCTGCCAAATTTTTTTTACATCTGTTGCAGCTTTGGATCTGGGAATAATCCCTATCCGGTTAACTGTGGGAAGTACTTGGGCATAAGCCCTAAAACTCATTGTGAGGAGTACCACAGGAACCCCAAAGTAGCTGGCCCATTGAGAGGACCTACCAGTGAAAATGGAAATGACCCCTACTTGATTGACTAGTTCCCACCTGTGAGGTAAACCAAGAGATGTCGTTTGTGGCAAAGCTATTATTAGTTTTACCAGATCCGTGGAGTGAAGGGTACTGCCCCAATACACAAGCTGTCAGACAGCATTGGTGGCTGAGTGAATCCCCTGAATCGATAGGAAGCTGCACATACCTGGGGTCCATATCTATTTTCAGCTGAACTGTTGTCGATCATTATTGCATCGTTTCAGATCCATTCTGAAAGTTGTTCCAGATCCAGTTGTTTCATATATATTTCAGATCCATCCATTTTCGATCCAGTCGGTGCCGGTTCAGATCCCTCTATTTCTGATCACTTTCGCGTTGTTGCAGATCTATCTGTTTCACATCCCTTTCGCACCATTGCAGATCCATTCCTGGGAAAAAAAAAATAATGTTTTTTTGCCATATCTCCCTTGTTTTCACTCCGTTTCCCTTGAAACTTCCCTGACACCTCGGTAATCCCATTCTACATATTTCATTCCTGAGGACCCTATCCCAAATTCCACTTCCCAAAGCCTGAAATCTCACATTTGTCTATTTTTAGGGTTTGCCATAACTTCTTCGGATTTCATCCAATTGCCTTCAAATTTTACCACCAAGTTCCTTTCCTAATTCTACTTCTTTGTCCCTTTCTACCAAATTTTCTCATTCTTTCACCCTATTTCTGAAATCCCCCTTTTTTGCTTCCCTGGCCATCAGAAAGTGTCCAAAACCTACTCAAACCCCAATTACCCCTCTGATTTTTTCCCAAATCCAAATTTCCCTTTACTAAATAAGCTTTTGTTTGTGTTTTTCTATCCATTCCCCCCCCCCCCCAAAAAAAAAAAAAAACTCTTAGTTATGGTTGTCACCCGCGCAGGAGCAACAACCATGGAGGAAGCACTTGCAGCCATCCAAACCAAACTCCAAGATCTGGATGAAAAATTTCTCAGCCTCCATCTTCAGGATTCAACCATGAACAATAACCGATAGCACGAATCTTCGGCATCCAATGGGTTCTCTTGTTCCCTCAATTTCTGTGGTCCGAAGCTTGAATTTCCTTGCTTTAATGGTACTAATCCAACTGGATGGATCTATCATGCAGAACAATATTTCAGTCTGCATAATACTTTTGATGTCCAAAAAGTTCCACTTGCATCCTTTCATTTGGAACAGGAAGCCCTTCAATGGTACCAATGATACATCAAGGCTCATGACGAGCCAAAATGGACAGATTTTTGCCAACTCCTTTTGCAACGATTTGGTCCTAGTGCTTTTGATGACTTCACCGGAGCACTCACTAAACTTCGTCAAAGTGGCACTATGAGAGAGTATCAGACAAAATTTGAGAAACTAGCCAATCACACTGAAGGATTGTCTGATGAATTCTACAGGAGTTATTTTATGAGTGGTCTTAAGGATGAAATCTGGTTAGAGGCTAAAATGTTTTGTCCCAACACAATGATGGAAGTCCTAGGGTTTGCTAAGTTGGCAGAAGACAAGATTGCAGCCCAACAGTGCTCCAAACCCACTTTTGTACCCTTCCGTAATATGGGTTCTCAACGACCTCCCATCCCGCCAGCTCCTCGACCAACTCCTATCAAGCATTTGTCTGAAACAGAGATGTAGGCACGTATAGAAAAAGGGCTTTGTTATAATTGTGATGAGAAATTCACTTGGGGACATAGATGTGTTCAACAAAATCTCCATCTCTTGGATATGGATTCTCCGCCTGCCTCTACCATTGGTCAAGAAACTCTAGATACAATGGATGATCAGGTCGACATTCAAGAGCCTCCTATTGACCCCCCATCTCAGGATGAACAACCAGAGATATCTCTCCATGCTTTATCCAGCGTCACCACCTCTCGAATTCAACTGCCTACCTTGTCCCATAAATACAAGGGGAAGCCTTGAGAGAGGAACCTAGAATGAATGCTTTAACTGCTGTTACGCTAGAGGAATTCCCAAGTCATTGTGAAGAGGAGGAGCCCAAGACTTGGTTGCAGAAGTGTCTGCACAGATCAGGTATATATGTACTTATCTACATTTCTTTAACAATAAAAGGTGGAAATACCCTTCCCGTCCCAAATTGAATGTCTATTTGATTGAATGTTTATTTGGTTAAATATATGATTGTACTTGATGTTAAGTTGTTTCTGATTTTATCATATTTATTACAGTCAAGATACACTGAGGAAAGTCAACTTTGTTTTGCAGGTTCATCATAGCAAAAGATCAAGTGAAAGCTAGGACCAACCATCGTTAAAAAGGTACAACTTTCGATATATTAATCTCTTTCCATTTATAGTAACTAATGAAAAACAATGAATGTATTTACCTATCACCCCACTCAAGTTGGTAGCGTCGTCTCCCCACTATAAGGTATTTTCTTGCACAACAGACTGGCGACTCCGCTGGGGAGTAATCGGTTGTTTTTTCTGCTCTAGGGGACCTTGCTAGGTTTTCTTCCAGTTTATTCAATCTTTTGTTTTTTGAGAGGTTTTATAGGTCATTTTTTGCCTGTTCTTTTTATCTTGATTCATCTCAGCCTGCTTCAGCAAAGCCTTCTTGTTTGCTTTAAGTCCTTGTGCGCTGGTCTATTGTACGTACAGTAGCGCATTTTCTGTCATGTATGTTGGTTTCTCTCAAACATAGTAGCGCACTTTCTGTAACAGGCATTGGTTTCTATACCACACAGTAGCGCAATTTTCCTATAGGTTCAAGTCTTTTAATAGGGTTTGATTTCCAGATGGTTGGGTCTACTTCTAGCTTTTTGCCTTGCTTCTCTTACAGATTACCGAGAATTGTTTGTCTCTTTTGAGTGTTGTTTGCTTCTTTGAAGTCCTATAGATTTCTTTTGCTTACTTTAGCACTTGTTTAAGGTGTCTTTTCTACTTGTTTAGACTTTTTGAGGATGTGCGCTACTCTCTAATAGACATAGCTGCGCATTTTTTGCCCTAGACACTTGTTGCAGTTAGACAGACCTGCGCACTCAATGCTTGTTGTCTGTGGCAATAGCTACACACTTTTATTGAGTCTTATCCTTTCTATTAGGGTTTGATCCTAGTTTGAGTTTTTTAGGGTGGTTTTGAAGGGTTGTTTGGTCCAGATATCTTCTGAACATCTGTTCAGATCATTCTGAGTGAGTTAAAGATTTCTAGTTAGCTTTTCATTTGAGTCTGTGTGTTGGTAGGGTTACTTTTTGGTTTGCTTACCTACTCCTTTGTTTGGCGGATGTTTTATTAGGGTTTGGTGCTTAGGAGAAGCCTTTTAGGTCTGTCTTTCCATTGCAGGTATCTCTTTTCCTTTCTTCTTTTACACTCTGTTCCAAACTTAGATTTTTTTCTGTCAAAACAACTCGGTAGGTGGAGTCTTTCTCAAGTATTTTGATTTGTTTTTTTTAAGCCATTAGGTTGTTTTTCCTACTCACACTTTGCGTTAGATCTTACTTGCTCTTTTCGAAGTTCATTTTCTGTTGCAAATATCAGAAAAGACAAAAATTGAAATCGGTAGCTTTAGTAGTAAACATTATCATCTTTTTTGAAGTAGCATAGATCATTTGCTTCGAAAGACTAAAAGAAAATTACAAAAAAAAATTGCTTAGGATTACCTATTTGCTAGTTTTGAAGAATATAAACAAAAAATAAAAGAGTCTTTTGTGAATTTAAAAGCATTATTTCATACGCACTTTTCTTTTTGTCGAAACCATTCCACACACTTCAGTACCCTTATTGAGTAAAAAGTAGCCCTTAAAAAGAGATCTTAATAAAATTAACTAGTAACCTTTTTTTATTTTTAGGTATACACATCATCAACTAGCTTAGGCTAGGGTTTCGGGTTTAAATCACCTTAAACTACCCGAAATCGGCTTCATTACTCAACAATCGTAGTAAGACTATTTATTAGGTAAATCCACCTTTATCAAAATATCCTGGGAACACTCTACTCAAACTAGAGTTAAGCATGAGGCCGTGGGCGATTGGAACTATTGAGGATACCCTGTCACGTACCCAATTTTCCTGAATTAGTAAAATTAGTAAAAATTTAAAAATTTTCAAACATAGATGATAACAAAATTATGTAACATACTAATCCCTTTTTGAAACACCACATCGTTTAATTACTCATTAAAATATATAGAATATACATAGGTTTAGCTACTAACTCTTATAAACTTATTTTAAAACAACATGTAAAAGACACATTAACTTGTTTTAACATTCTCATAGAACTCTTATTAAATAACAATGCATGCCATTGTACCCGTTGAAACCTTTTCGCACATCCTTATCTTATAGTCAATAAGAAAGCAACTTAATTGATTACATCATTAACAAGATCATAAGGCGAATATATTAGCATTATACATCACAATCACTTTGTATATGAATCGTGTACATCAAATAATCATAAACATTTTTAAAGACAGAAACAAGTACTCATACATGAGACACATTGAGAAACACCATAGAAAACATAGGAGACAAAATATAACGTGGTTCACCCAAACTCGGGATAGTCCACAAAGGTGTGTGTGCATCTTTTATTATTCATCAAAAGATAATTTACAACTACAACCCAATGGTTGCTTTAATCATCTTCCAGCTTTTTCCAAGCTTCTCAAATGAATGAGTGTTTAAAACATTGAAGCCAACCTCTAATAGAGAATAGAAAACTATTCTAGTTGAGACATAGTGTAACTTATTCATATTTCTATTTAAATATGTTACTCTCCTTTAACATGTATTTAAATAAATTAGCCTTCCCTTTAAATAAGTGATGAATGAGGAGTCATATATAATGATACCATATTAAGTGCATTTGAAGGGGGTTCAAATACGGTATCACCGTCACTTAGCATAACCTTGTTAGTAATACCATAAATATTAGCGATGTAAGACTAGACCACCAAATCGCAGATCTATAAATATTATTGCAAAAGACAGGGATATATTCTGGTCCCTCTAATCGTAGGTATAATAATATAACTCTGTCAGAAATCTATATCACTGACACACATCAAAGACTGTGGAGATTACCCCAAACGATCCACGCAGCCAACAACCTACAAATTATTCGGCTATCCAACACGTAGTTGTAACCAGAACTACATTATTGAACCGAATTGGGAATTAGCTTGGTATTTATGCCAAGAACTTGTCGATAAATATTAAATTATAACATTCATGGCTTTCATAAAGCAATCCCAATCACGGGTATGAAAGCTCGTTGGCACAAACTCAGACAGAGCCTAATGCAACAGAGTTCAACTCGGTATCTATCGCTGGTATGTATAACTATTAACACAAAATATAAAAAGAACTTATACACGACAGAGAGAGCACATTCGCTGTAGCACTACAAGTGGAGATAACTGTTGTTACAACAATGGAAAATATGAAACTGAGACGTTATCGTTATACCATATACAACATATAAAAACATATTAACCGAAATATTCAGGGATCGAGCCTCCCCTCTTGGGCCATCTCCTACCATCGGCGTGATCAATCATAAACCACCTTATATATGTAAATATTAGTAGAGTGTAACGTCATGGGTCAAATCTCTATCCTATAAACAGAGTTCAGTAGAATTTCAACCATCAAAGGAACCTCAGAGATCACCCCTCTCGACTAGTGGTTTATAATAATGGTAGAAACGTTCTCGACAATGAAAAGAGGTACAAGATCATTGCAATCTAAGAAAAATGAAATCAGGGTGCTGTCTATATAGCTCGGGCAAGAGAGGTATTTTAATGAGATCGTCGTGGTCAAGGATACACCCTAATCAATCTGGATCTTAGTTGAGATGAGTTTCACCTTATCGATAAGAGCCGTAAGCACAACATTTTCGAAATCCATCCTTTAAACACGGGCGAGCTGACCGGACATTACCATAATTAAATAAAATATACAGGGACCAAACGAATACAGATATGTATAATTGACTGCATATGATTTAAATGCAGATCTATTACAAAAATAAAGAAGAAGCATCAAGCCATAATCTTCTATGATCTCTTGGTGCAGAAGTATTCATATTTTTAACAACGTTTTTATGGTGATGAAAAAATACAATAGAAACTCAATATACAGATCTTACGATTTCGATGCAGCTGGCAGTACCAAGATACACCCATACTCTAATCATATCATAAAAACTTAAGGTGACAGGAGAAATACCTCGGATATCTTCCTTGTCTCTCTCCTTCCATGCGTAGCATGCTCAGTTTTGTCAGAAGAACCAGATGGTGAGCCTCCCAAACGTATATATCCTCTTTTGACAACCCACGCTTAAACATCAACTTGATTCCCTCAATAGAATTCTTTCTAAACTCAGGGTTTCTATTCTCCAGATCGTAGAGGTGAATAAGAACTTGATTTCCTTGCTGTTGGAACCGCAGAGCTGGAATTCCATACAATATGAAATCGCAAAAATACCACTTTGGGGATCAGCTTCTAGCCGTCCCTCTCCCTACTATACAAACCAACAGAGATTTAAATGTCTTTGACAACCCCGTATAATCACGGGTTAGGACATCATTCACATAAAGAAGCTACTGGAATTCCAATTCGAAAGTGCAGAGGTCGAGCTCCCTGAGCCGTCTCCTCCTATTTGCAGCGATCCATCCAACTAATGATAGTTCCCTCTCTTCCCTTTCCCTTCCGTGCGTATTACACGAGCTCGGTTCTTCATAAGAAGGCTGAGTGCTTTCCCCATAGTGGTGACAAATGGTGAAAGAAATTCGACACATGGCCTGCTTAAGATGAGGCAAGAAGGCGGAAATAGGGAGTGTAGGATTTCTACGTTTCTATACTAAGACAGATGGCAGTTCTATAAAACTATCCTGGAACCAAATGGCGGCCCAGCTTAGATCCCACACTCCACTAAGATTACAATGAACAAAACAGTTGGTCCTCCACTCATCAATTTCAACAAATCCCCTACATATATGGGAATGTGTTTCCCATTTGTTCTTGCCTCCCATTGTGTTCCTAACATAGATATATATATGCCGAAGCCAAAAAGACGCTTCCCTCCTTTGAGCGTGTAAATAAATTTTAACAACCCAAGTGATGGCAGACCACCTGAAACTTGATGGCGGAAGAGATTTTAAATGACAATATTTTTTTTAATAGTCAGATGGAAAATGCCATGACTGTTTATAAGGCACCCAATTCTATCAAAGGAACAGAATGTGAGTAACAAGAAAGTGGTGTCCTCCAATTCACAGACAAGAATCCTAAATTTCAGTAAGTGATGGTTGGTGGTTAAATTTCTTTATGAAACACTCCTCAAGGATGGAGACCGCTTTACTTGATCCAAGGAAAAGGTGAGATATGGGGATCCCAAGAAATTACTATGAAATGTTTGGAATTATATTCAATGATCCCAAGATAGTTTGTGGGAGTGGTTTGTTAATTACCCACTACCAACACTCCTTACTTAAAATGGACAAGTGCGACCTACTTGATTCTATCATAAAATTTCTTTAGTATATATATATATTAATACTTAAATATCTCTCCGTTTGTATTATAACAAGGTCATATTTCATATTTCAATTATTTCTATAACGTATAAATGGCCCTTATGATTAATGAAAAGTATAGAAGATATGACTTCTAATATTTTTCCAAATATCTCTTTTATCTTCTAAAAGGGACTAATGATATGTTGGCATCCTTTACTCTAAAGAAGGTAATTCTTTATAATTAAGATGATCACTTACCAGAACCTCATGCAATAGTTAACTTTATGTTAATATAATATTATAGGAGCTATTTAATAACTTGTGTGTAATATCAACTAATGTCAACAACACTTATAACTTATAACTTATAACTAAAGGCTAACGAGTCACTCAAATTTTCATTTATCCAGTAGTCTACAAATGCCTTATATATATATATATATATACATATAATGTATATAAGTCTATAAGTCTATCCAATCTTAATATATCCTCAAGTTAATCATAACAAGTATATAAGTTCATCTCATCAACTATATTAATTAATAAGTTAGGTTTCCTTTACTATAAAGAATTATTATACTCCTCATCACTCCCTATCGAAAAGGAAATAATGACTAAAAGTAATTAGGATTAGATCATTCATAGCGTCATGCTAAGGCATCGTTCATAAGTGATGCCTACTCATCTTGTAATGAAATACTACCGCCCTCAACTTAAGAGGTCGTAGGAACTTCTTGTTTTAATAATCCTAGATCTAACCATAATACTTATGTCACAAGGATCCCTAGACATCATCACTTAGATTATCAAGGCTTCCTTTGACCTTACCTTCCGCAATGGTTCAGTTGTTGATGCTTGGTTGTAGCGTTGTCTTTCCTCTTCTAATCTTTACACTTACAACTTAGGAAAAGAATATAACGATACTTTCAGGGTCCACTGGTGGGGCCTTGGCCTTGAGCTCCTCACCTGTGCCATTTACACAATTACATTTACAAGACTAATAATAATATAGTTTGAATTTGAGGGATGTCACAATACCCCCTCACTTTCCTCTCAACCATAAACTAGAGTTGATTCGCGCACAGGGGTCCACTAGTACTTTTTAAGTGCTTTTTGGATTTCAGGCTTTGCTACCCTGTCCGTGCGTTTTGGCTAGGATGATGACTATTCCCCTAGGTTTTTTTTGTATTGGTGGTATCCTTAGTACCATAACCCTAGGTCTCTACACAGGTAGAGTGGAAGGATATTTCCACTCCACCTCGGACATACGCGGAAGGTAACCCTTTGGCAGTAATCCCAGGAGAGCAGTTTGGTGATTCAAACACTTGCACCCAGAGGACCTCCATTGGATGCCGAGTAACTGACTGTTAATACTCTATTAGTTTGTTCTGGGCCCTTATCAACCCAGATTTGCTTCTGAGAGTATTTTCCTTGTATTGCTTGGTTTGATCACTTAGGAAATTTTTTAGTGGTATGTTGTTTTCTCCTTAGTCGTAGTGGCCACTAGGTTTTTTTACTTAGTTTGATTTGATTTAGCTGTGGAGGATCAACCTCTTCGTAGGTCTCGGAGGTTGAAAAAACTTCCCCCATGCATTGTGGAGCCTCCATCGCCACCACAACGTTGGAGGACGGATTCCCGTGGTTCATACAAACTGACGGGCGAAACATAAACACCTGGAGAACCATAACCCAGAGTTCAAGATCAACAGGTCTTTGATACTGTTGAGGTTGAGGACTTAACTTATAGAGAGTTCAGCACTCCTTTCTGTAGCTAGGGTTTTCACCCTAGCTTGTGCAAATGAGCACCTACTGAGGAGAAGGGCCTCCTCAGTAGCAGTTTAATAAAACAGTAAATTTAAACAATAAAGCAGTAAAATCTAAGCTAACATGTGCATCAACAGAAATAAAAAATAATAATATAATAGAAAGTTTCTTTTTGTATTATGATATGATCAAGATTACATTTACCTCAAGTGTTGAGGTTGGTGGAACTCTTGCAGTAGTCCAGGAGGGCTGCTTCTGTGCTCCAATGAGTTCCTTCTCCTTCTCCAATGTGTTTGAATAATGGGCCAAAAGGGGCACTCAAATGGGAAAAACTAATTCAAATGGTAAGCTAGGGTTTCAAGAGTGATTTTGACAGAGTGAGGATAAGAAAGATTGTGGATGTGAAATGGGGAGCCTCCATCACCTATTTATAGGTTTTTAGTGGTGGAGTGTTGACCCATGGTTTTTGGCACCATATGATTTAGGTCAATTGTATAGGGTTTTTGCTTCATTTTTCCCTCTTTTTCCTTTTTTTTTATTCCCTTTTATTTGATTTTTGGGAATTTAGGGCCCTTTTAGAGGGTTTTTGCTATTTTTGGAGGAAATTTAAATTATTTTGGGGAACAAAGGGGTTTTTTGGCCTTTTTGGTGGCTTTTTAATGGTTTTTTTAAGGTTTTGGAGGCAAATATGGTAGGAAATATAGACAAATGAGTCATGTAATGAGGGATATGAGATGGTGAACACTTTTTTGGTATTAACAGATTGCCCCCTAATGTGTGAGGGCAGTAGCTCATCGTATGGATGATAGACATCATAGGTCTTTTATGGTTTTCCTGGGATGTGGAGAGGAGAAGAAATGAACTAAAGCCCGGAACAACAGTCCTGGACAAACTGCAAAAACTAAAAATACATGACCTCAATAATGAATGAGGAATAATCTCAATATATGGACTAGGCGGGCATACCCATGCTCGTATCAAGATATATAAAATAACAATGAGGCCCAAAAACAAGGACCTGAAAGATACATGGAGAACCACTGTGTACATCATAAGGGTCCAGAGGGGACACAAATCTGGGACATACTATCGGGCTGACCATGTCTGAGCTAAAGAACTGATACACTGGAATAACAATAGTGGTACTGAGTATGGTACCAGGGGAACTGATGAACTGGAAGATCATAATGACGGGCAGTCACACTCTTAATGGTACACTGAACTGGAGCTGAATTGGGTACTCAAGGAAGCATATAAGTGGATGGATTCTAAATACAATCGCCAACGCAACCCGGATATCCATGGGAACATATAACTAGGTATTCCAAGGTGACTCACCAATGTGCTAGAGTCGGGGGAAGTCTAGGGTCTTCGACAAATAACTGAAGGGATATATACCCTGCACAAATCTCAACGATGTGATCAAGGTGTTGAAGTCGAGCATGTGAGAAACAACCATTCAGAGAGGCATTGAGGACTCCACTCAAAATGGTCCGTAGGCACTCACCACAGATGGTGATGAGTCCCAGGAGCAGGGACATCTGGGCCTATCCTCTAGAATAGATGGGCTATCATCAACAGAGGGAGACCTGCAACTAGAGAGGCAATGATGTTTCCTTGATAGGAGCACGCGGTGTATAGCCGAAGTGTGAGAGTACTGATGGTAGGATTGACATACTGGGGAGGTGGGGAATAACTGGGCAAATAGAGTGGGTGGACTCAAACTTCCTTTGTTCAGAGTATGATGGCGGGGGATGATCAAGCAGCATATGAAACTGACTGGTGGGAAGGGGATCATAGTTTTGAAGGGACCAGGGATGGTGACTGGAATGAGGGAGACTCAAGTTGGTGTAGGATGGCAGGAGACTCTGAGGGTGGTATATCGCAAAATACTCTGAACAAAGGCGACCTTATGGGGGGTGCTGCTGAGATGATGGATCATAGTGCCGAGAGGCACCGGTGGGGACTTCTTCATGGTTTAAGGAACTAGAAGAAGTGTGCTCAAAATGGTATTGACATGTGGATTTATACGAGCCCAGGACAGTTCGTGCTCATGATTGATTTCAATTTTAAGGAGTTTGAAAGCGATAAGAAGACTCTGAAATAATGGAATGGTACCATCGTGTGGATTTGTATGAGCCCAAGACGGTGCATGCTTGTGTTTTCTTTCAATTTTAGAGAGTCTGAAAGCAATAAGAAGACTCCAGGGGGGGTTCTTTTTCGTGTGTTAGTCTCCAAGGCCCGAAAAAGCATAAAAGGATGCAATGAAGAACTCTTCTAGCCGGTGTGACTAGAGTATTCATTTTTCGTAATTAGTCTACCAAGTCCGGAAAATGGTTAAACTTATACCAGATAGACACCCTTTCAGGTAATTTAACGAGCATGAAAGGAAGCAAGATTGCTCGATGATATTTTCATTTTTTTAGGAGTCAGAAAAGAGCTTAGTAGAAACTCCCTAAGTTCCTTTTTCGTAAAGGACTTGTCCAGCCCGAAAAAGGGATAAAATTATACCGAACAAAAGGAATGTCCAAGCAAGGAGAGAGTGTTCAATCAAGGGACATTGATGAGAACCAAGAACAAGGGTTGGGGGAACACTGGTGGCGTCTCCTTACGGGATGATGAATGGTGGAAAAATAACAAAATAATTGCAGTATGAATGGATTGAATGGCTCAAGTATAAATGTGTAACAATTCGATGGCGGATGATGTGGTGCGCAAACCAAGGCAACAAGGTGTCAAGACACAATGTTGAAACTATTTCTGGTGAGAGTGAGAAATTATCTCAAGCATCATCACGAGCTCAAAAAACTCAATCCGGGGATATAAAAAGCGTCAAAAATGGATAACAGTCGAGGTGGCACACAAACCGAGATGACTAGGGGTTGATGAAAAATGCTCGAAAAATCTGGGGGTGAGAGCGAGAAATGATCTCAAGCATCATCATGGGCTCGGAAAACTGAATCCAATGCTATAAGGAATGCTAAAAACTGACAACGGTCGATGTGGCACACAAATCGAGATGGCGACGTGTATGGAAAAATTCCAAAAAGTGGTTCGGAGAAAAATAGAAACCGTGTCGACCATTGTGAAGGTCTCGTCGTTCTGATACCAGTGGTGGAAACGGTTTGGAAAATGAATTCCATATAGATCCATAATGTCCAAATTAAGAAAAAGTCAACTATCTATAAATACTAAGTGGACCCATAATGCCAAGTGTCATTTGTGTGATTGACTTTGACAGGAAAGTGTGCTTGGCCAGAGTGGATTTGGCATTTCTGCGTAATTGGATCGGTCGATTTCATTTCCGTGAGTTGCAGGTATTTCACTGAACTCATACCTTTAATGTTTTCTCAGTTCGGGTGGGTAGTGGGTCCTTAGGGGGGTTGTATGGTCCATGTGGGTGTGGATCGCGGGTTTTGAGGCCATGGCCGCTATTTGCGATCACGACTATGGCCTCCACAACTACGATCCGGGATCGTGGCTATGGCCTGGCTAGTCACAATCTATGCCCATGGCTGTGGCCTGGAAAACCACAATCCACGATCGAGACTATGGCCTAGACAGCCGCAATCTGGGATCGTAGGTGTGGCCCCCATAGGCGCGATCTGCGACCTCGGCTACAGTCCCGATAGTCGCGATTTGGGATTGCGACATTGGGCCCCATAGTCGTAATCTGGATCGGGATTGTGGAGTCATACCGGGGGGGGATGATGGTTTAATAGATGATGTTCTGATGAGTTTTCATTGTGGGATTGACAGGATGTCGAGAGTACTTTGGAGAGAGCATGAGATACCTGACGAGCTGATGGACTACATACGGGATTACCGACATGACTGGGGGACCTTGGGACTGTGCAGACTATTGAAGTTCGTACAGGTGCCGATGATGCATTCAGCAGCACTTCTGCTGAACAGGTTTGTGGGCTTCTGGGATCCCGATAGTCTGTGCTTCATGGTGCAGGGGGAGAGATTGGAGCTCACCCTGGCAGACATATACTTTTTGATGGGACTACCATGTTTGGGTAGGGTGGTGGATACACAGCCACGGGTGTCCGCGGATGTGGACATGGAGGAGATGCTGGATCGGTATTGTTTCCCGATGGCAAGAGTGCATAAGAATGCACTCTTGATTTGTGATTTGGAGGAGCCATCAGTTTAGGCGATCGTGGCATGTGTGGCCTGAGTGTTGGGGTTGCGGGGGCCCAACCAGGTGTCTGGGGGACAGATGCAGCTGGTCGAGCGGGTACTATAGGGGACCTACTTTTCTTGGGGCCAGATGTTCCTCACCTGTGTTCAGTGGCAGCTGAGCTTGGTGAAGGTATCTGGCAAGGGGTTCTGCTACGGGTCATTCCTGTGCTCTTTCTTCATGGAGCGGGTTCTGACACTGCGACCGTGAGTGCCAGTTCGGGCTGGGGGTTTGAGGGAGTCGCGGATGGTGCGGTGGGGTGGGGGAGAGGTGGGTTAGTACTTCACGCAGGAGCACTATTTGCATTGGTTGCAGCTTCCGCTGTCTTTTGATGACTACCGTATAGTGGTATGGACTACTGGTGAGATCCGGAGGCGCCACGACCCCCAGGGCAGGCTTGGGGTCCGAATGGTATGCATCTAGCTTGTGCTTGATGGTTTTATATTGGATGTTTTGATGTTAGAGATATATGATAATTCTGACTAGTTGCGATTTGGTTTGATGCAGATGTGGGACTGCTGCCACCACCAAGGCATAGGGAGCGTTGAGGGCATATAGCAGTTCCAGCCTTTCTAGATCGAGGGGAGGTACAACGAAGGGATGCGGAGGGGAATTTGGAGGCCTTGCAAGTTACATTCAACCGGCTATTGGTTGGGGTCTCCAACGAGGGGTGGAGGGAGCTGGATCGGGATGTAGTCAAGGCTTGTCACGAGACTCCACGGGATTGGCGGTCTATCTTGATTTGGGTGGCAGTTATGGTCGAGGAGAGGAGGGGTTAGGAGTGACAGGAGGATGAGGAGGATCTAGAGAAGGAGCGAGGAGAGGATGAGTCCGTAGCAGAGGAGGCTGGTGAGAAGGGTTCAGATGGGGGATATGACTCTCATTAGGGAGTACTGGGGACTCCCCCGATGCGTATGGGCATTCGGGATTTTTTGTATATACGGCATGTATTTTATGAAAGGATGCTCTTGGGGCTCCTTGATGTATATTTTTTGTATAGTTGAGTGTTGGGACACTCATGACATGTATATGACGATGATATATTTATATATATATGCACATGGATGCATTTTTTGCGGTGATTATTTTGGTGTACGCACGTGGATGCGCTTGTATTGTCTTGTGTTATTTTATTGCACGTGGATGCTCCTGTATGGTTTTGTGTTATGTTATTGCACATGGATGCAAATGGTTTGTTATGATAGGCATCTGGATGCCCGTTGTTGTAGATGTAGTCTTTTTGGGGATTTTTATATGTTTTTTGATGTGATGATTATGCATAATGGATGATTTACATAGTGTGATTGATATGCCAGTCGAGGATGTTGTTAGCCATTTGATCTGCGACACTATTCTGAGCTCTTGGGACATGGGTGGATGTTATGGATTCAAACTATCGGCTTAGCTATTTTGTGCGTAGGAACTTTTTGAAGAGCCAAGGATCACGCACCTGGTAGCAGTTGTTGAGCTGGGAGTCAAGGAACACATGAAGGTGACAGATACCCATCTGAAGGGCAGCAGTTAGGAGACCGGTCACAACATCATACTCAGCCTGGTTATTGGTAGCAGTGCCTATGCACATTCCGTCAAGGTGAATCAACTCATGTGAAGTGGAATATGTTGGAGCATAGGCCGCAGCTATGGCAAAGCTACCAAGTTTTAGGAAAAAGCACTAAGTTTTGAAGGAAAAGTGCTAATTTTGAGGAAAAGCACCATTTTTGGGCAGAAATGAACAGTGCGCGGTACGACGCCAGATGGATGAGCTCACCGCAGATTGCGGGCCAGAAATCACGGAGCTCGCGTGCACAAGTCAAAGCAAAGAGTAAATAAGGTGGCCGAGTAGAAAGCTCAACCACCATAATAAATGAAGCAGCGGAATAAAGGGCTCAGCTACCCTCATTAAGGAAAAGTACACGAGTTATGATTGCTCGGACCAAGGAAGAGAAATGGGCTGAAGCATTGAAGGCGAAGGACAAGGAGCAAAGAACGATGAAGCAGCGCCCATACCCGCAATCTGTGCCAGAAATCGCGGAGTCTACAGGAAGCTGTGACGTGACTGCAAGCGGCGTCTACAGTACACCTAGCCGTGTCAGTGGTTAGGGTTTTTGGGGATCACTGTTGGGAAAGGCCCATAGTTTTGTAAAGGTACGACCCTCAGGACCACCTATATATATGTGTAATTGAAAAGGGAAAATGGTTAGATAGATAGATAGTTAGACAGTTAGATAGTCACTGAGTTACACGGACAGTCTGAGTTGATGTCTGAGTCATTTGTATTGTTGTATCTTTTGAAGCTGTTAATGATCATTTTGTGCATGTAAGAAGGCTGCGATCTCGCAGGAAGACCGCTTGGCGTAAGGGCCATTGTATGTATCGACCAGTCGCAAGAGGACTGAGAGGGGAATGTAATTGTATGTCTTTGTCATGGTAATATCTGTAGAAGGAGAGAATAGATCTAAGAGAAGGGCTCCCAGCTATGTGCGTGGAGTTTCCTAGAAAGATCTAAGGCTGTAGCTGTGTGCGCAGCGGAACTGTGTTATCCCCATCTCAAGATAATATAGAACACAGTTCCAGTGGACGTAGCTTCCCTCCTGGAAGTGAACCACATAATTCCTGTTGTTGTGGTGATGCTTTATGTGATTGCATTCCTTTGCTTTACTGTCTGTGTTTCTATGAATGTTTTTCTATCTTTATGAATGAGTATGTAAAGTAAATCCTTGAAGCTCCCTTAGAAGTTGTACTTGTGCATTGTCGAAGGAGTCTGTAAGAACACTGTCGCCGCAGCGCTAGAGGAGTGTGTTACTGCGCTGTGGCGCAAGGGAAAAGGAGATACATAGTGTATAGGAGGTAGCGGGTAAAAGAATCGTGCGAAGGTGCGAAGCTACCATGTAGCTCGGCTGACAAGAGTGAGTTCCAGCACTATAGCGCGGGGAGACCTGTGAAAGAGTAAGATGCTCTGTTTAGGGGTTACCTCCAAGAAGGGAAGAGAGAAGGTTGTAGACTCCACACCACCTAGGTGAAGGAAACCTGATTCCATAGCCCCCCATAGCCACTTCGGGTGAGACTTCGGGCTGCTGTGCAACTCGTTGTCGAAAGGGCCAGTGCGCCAAAGGGGTGTTTGTTGCTGCGCATCCTGAAAACCTGGGTCTGTCCAGAAAGCATCCAACAAATGGTTCCATTGCCGGCTTTAACCCTATTATTTTGAAGGAAATGTGGTGCTGGAATCCTACAGCTAAAGAAATTCAAGAGTGGTTTGATTCAAAGGCTAGAGAGTTCGCTGAACGTGAAAATAGAAGCCCTAGGCTTCAGACAGAGGACTGGTTGCAGAAGCATATTTATACTGAGCTTCACGAAATCTTCTTTGTAACATTTGCACTCGAGTTGCATGAGTGGGTATCCAAGCTAGCAGATACTGGACCCACTGTGCATGTTGATCAACCTATCGTTTGGACGCCTAAGCCAGTTAGCATTTTGAAGTGGGTAGATAATCCTGTGTCCCGCGTAGTAGACTTTTGGATGAACAGTCTGCTGGAAGGCTTCATCACCGAGTTTGCAGTAGATATGAGAAAGAGCTTTAGCGAGGCTGAGAGGAGCTTCTTCAAAGCATACAGGGGTAAGTTCTTAAATTCTCTGAACTTGTGGATTAAAATGCTCTTATATGAAAAAGGAAAACTATGCATAGCTTCCGATGAATAGCATAGACAAGTAATGTCCGCAGATTCTGATAGTGATCTTGAAGTTATTGGTTGCACTCGTAGTGGAAAACAGTATAAAGTAGGCCTCGACCAGCATTCTTTTGAGTCTAGCCCAGAAGATAGTCGAGCTCGTAGAGCGAGCCATATAGAGAGACAAGGGAGTGCTCATATCCCTTATCACCCTTTTACACCGCAAAAGCCAGACGGGGCTCAGCATAACCCCGCAGTAACACCTTCTAGTAGCCCGCACGGTACTTCTAGTACCTTAGCCCCACCTTTGTTTAACCATACCGGAGGCAGTGCCACAGCACCTCCACGTCAACCTAGTGCAAGAAGGATGGGTGATGACATGAAGCTACCAACCTTTAGAGGAACAGGGCTAGAAGACCTTGAGCAGCACTGGTTTCTATGTGAAGCCATTTGGATGATTAAGCAAATTAATGACGATGTTGTTAAGCTGGTTCAGTTAGCAACCACACTAAGAGAGAGAGCCTTAACCTGGTTTATGAAATACTCAGCAGCACAGAATAGGACGCTTGTTGATGTAAGAAGTGCTATGATTAAAGAATTCAAGAAACCTAAATCAGAATCACAGTGCATAACAGAACTCAAAGACATAAAATAGTTACCTACAGAGTCAGTATGGGACTTTGACCAGAAGTTCAAAGCCTTGATAGATCAAGTAAGCTTTGAGTTTGCACCGCAGCAGCATAAGTAATGGTTCATTGTTGCGCTGCTTCCTCATATTAGACTTCCTCTTATGCAACAGAATCTCACTACTCAAGAACAAGCTCTAGAGATGGCTATGAAACTAGAAGCTTCACCAATTGTTGGGACAAGCAACGATGTTGCGCATTTGCAGAACCAAATAGCAAACCTAACTTTGCAAGTGCATGATATTAAGAAAGGAAAGGATGTTAAAGAAGAAATTTGGTGTACAAAGTGTAGAGCACAAGGACATTCAAAGGACCATTGTCTTGTTTTCATAGATTATATTGCAACGGGAGCACCTAACCCTTTACCTCAGGCTCAGGGGCCTTGGTGTGAAATCTGTAGAACTAGAGGCCACAGACCACAAGAGTGTCACTTGTTACAGAAATATGTACAAACTCCAAAGAATCTATATTGCAATTTCTGTAAATTAGTAGGCCATGATGAGATCAATTGCAGAGCATATGACCTTATGATAGAAAGAAAACATGATGTTTATAGAGTACAGTCAGAACCAAAGGGACCCACAGCAGGTCCGCAGTATGACACAGCTTGCGAAGGCCGAGGAGGAAAATACAGGAGCCGAGGACGCGCAGGAGGTTTTGGTCGTGGAAGAGGACAGATCACTTGCTATTACTGCGGAGCTCAAGGCCATTATGCAAGGGATTTCCAAAACCCTACAACCACCTGCAGATACTGTAAATCTTATGATCATGTCATTGAAGAATGCCCTCAATTGATGGCCAAGATGCAAGAAAAGAAGCCACAAGTTAACCAGAATATTTAGTTGATTGCAGCAGAAAAAAGAGAACCAGATCCCACAGTTAATATAGTGACGCGCAGTGGTGCAACCACTGGTGTGCCAGAGTCGGGAACTGGAAAGCCAGCAACACAATGGGTGCACCGCGCTAATATTAAACCATCCTCGCTTGACCTGCAGAAGAAAAAAGAAGCATTCAAGCAAGCTGAAGAGTATTTCTCAGATTTGCGAGCTTCAAGTTTTGTCGCATTGCTGCACAATGATATCAGACCACATGTGCCAAGTCAAGAGAACCTGGTACAAGAGTAGGCTACTACATCTGGAAGGCCTAATAAGGAGGATACACTAGGTAGTCTTCATGCTTTCCTGAGAAGCTGCTTAAAGTTGTTGCGCAATGAAAAAGCAACTATGGAACTCCAACACCTGTTGGATCAGTGTCAACAATCTACTTCGATGAACACAGCGCAGCGTGCTGTTCATCAGATCAGGAGTCATACTAGAACTGGAAGAGAGATGAGACTCACATCGCAGATTGGAGCATTTGAAATGAATGAAGTCATTTTGGATTTAGGCTCAGAAGTTAATGTTCTCACCATGAATACTTGGGAACAGATGGGTAGTCCTCAGCTTATCAGATCTCCTATCCATCTAAGACTATCAAATCAGCAACGAGTTTCTCCATTGGGTAGATTACCCAATGTACCCATTGATATTGAGGGAGTAAGAAGTTCTACAGACTTTGAAGTAATCAAAATTCTAGATGACAGTAGACCTTACCCAGCACTTTTAGGCATAGACTGGGAATTTGATAATCTGGCTGTCATTAATTTGAAGAAAAGACAGATGACCTTTGAGGATGACCAGATTAGGGTCATTGCACCACTTGATCCCCTTCAAGGACCACGGTATATTGAACCCATTTGAGCAGAAGAAGAAGTGCACCACATGGAAAGTTTGTATCAGATGACTGCTAGTCATAATGATTATGTCAATCCCACAGCGGATGGCCATATCAGTTGGCGATGCGATAGCTCGTGCGCATCAGATTCAGAAGCAGGACTAGAAAAATGCATAATTGCTTACATGAGGTTTCTGCAAGGCGTTGCGCCATGATGATTAAATCCATTCAATGGATTGGCACAGAATTGAATAACACTCCAATATTTGATGGTTTAACTGGAGTAAGTGAATTCATACATGCATATGAACAAGAAATCCTAGATGAGCAGCGCATACAAGCATTGGATGTAGCACTGCACGCTACACCCGCAAGATGGTGGGGTGTGCATAAAGAAAATATCGACACATGGCAAGACTGTCGTAGGTTGATACTGCGCAGATTTCAAGAGACTACAGCAAGAGTTTTGCGCAAATATGATGGACAGAGTGACCCCAGGTCACACATTGAAGCATGTATTCAACAATGGTCAGATATTCCAGAGGATGAGTGGGTTCACCTATTCATCCACATGTTGGATATAGTTCCAAGGAACTGGTACACTGAAACAAAATTGCGCAGAGGCACTATCACTTGGCCTCTCATGATTGAAAGTTTTCAACTCACTTTCAGCTTTGAGTCAGAACATCCAAGCATCGATCAGGATTTAAAGTGTATTAGAAAGAAGATATTTGGACAATGTCCTTTACCAGAGTATTCTCAACCAGATTGGGCTGTCCAGATGGAACATGCCCTGGAATGCTATAATTTCACCACAGGAGAAGAGGATGATGATCCTCGCAACATCAATATTCCAGAGTCAGAAGGGACGCGCAAAGTCGAAGGCCCTCAGCTTGATATCCCTGCCATTACAGAACACATCAAGCTCAAGAAGATTAACATTGGTACAGAAGCCGAACCCAAGTTTGCCTCTATAGGAGATTATTGGGATGATGAAACTGTTGACCATATTGCAGATTTACTACATGAGTACCAGGATATCTTTCCTACCAAGTTTACAAAAATGAAAGGCATCCTAGGAGATTTAGGAGTTATGCGCATACCTTTGAAAGCGGACGCTAAGCCAGTAAAACAACGCCCATACAGGCTGAACCCGCGATATAAAGAAAAGGTCAGAGAAGAAATTGATAAGATGCTCGCAGCTGGTATCATTGAGCCAGTAGAGGAAAGTGATTGGATAACTCCTATGGTGGTACAAGAGAAAAAGACAAAAGGTGAAATAAGAATTTGCGTGGACCTGCGCAAGCTCAACGACGCATCAGTGCATGATCCATTTCCTACGCCCTTTACAGACAAAGTGCTTGACAATGTTGGAGGACAAGAGGCTTACTCCTTCACTGATGACTTTTCAGGATACCATCAGATCAGAATCCATCCAGAGGACCGCCATAAGACCACTTTTGTGACTGAATGGGGCTCATTCCAGTATACGGTAATGCCCTTTGGTCTTAAAAACGCTCCTGCTATTTTCTCTAGAGTCGTTGTTGTTGTTTTTAAAGAATTCATTCATAAGTTTTTAGAAGTCTATTTTGATGACTGGACTGTGTTTGGTTTACTAAAGAACCATATAGGGAATCTAAGGATGATGTTAGAAAAATGTAGACAATATCAGATTTCCCTTAACTTGAAAAAATGTATCTTCTGTGCTCCTTTTGGTATTTTGTTGGGTCACATTGTGTGCAGACAAGGACTCATGATGGATCCTGCGAAGGTTTCCATCATTGCTAACTTGCCTATGCCCAACTCAGTCAAACAATTGCGCACTACATTGGGACATACAGGATACTACAGGAAATTTATCAAGGGTTATGCAAAGATCACTGCGCCTATGGAAAAACTGCTGAAAAAGGATTCGAAATTCCAATGGACAGAAGAATGCCAACAGGGCTTGGAAACACTTAAAGGAAAGATGGTCACTGCACCTATTCTAGTTTTCCCAGACTGGAGAAAATCCTTTCATGTTCATGTAGATGCTTCTTCCATAGCATTGGGGGTTGTACTGACACAACCGGGAGAAGGAGGTATTGACCACCCCATTGCTTACTCTAGCAGAAAGCTGTCTACAGCTGAGAAGAGCTACACCACTACAGAAAGAGAAGGACTAGCTATGGTGTATGCCTTACAGAAGTTCATACACTATCTATTGGGTGCTCATTTTAAAATGTATACTGACCATTCTGCTTTGAAGTACTTGGTCAATAAGCCAGTGTTAGGGGGAAGAATTTGCAGATGGCTACTCCTCTTCCAGGAGTATGATTTTGAGATTATTGTGAAGCCAGGTAGATTGAATGCAGGACCTGACCATTTATCTAGGATAGAGTCAGGGGAGGAACCTACAAATTTGGAGGACAATCTGCCTGATGCGCAGCTGTTTTCTGTTCAAGCAACAGACGAGTATTATTCTGATATTCTTGAGTTTCTCACTACAGGGAAAGTGCCAGTTGAGTTCACAATGCAGCAGAAGAAACAACTTGTTGTCAAAGCCGCAGACTTCACTTTGATAGCAGGCCAGCTCTATAAGTTGGGCCCTGATGAAGTCTTGCACAGATGCATTTTACCGCATGAGAAGAATTCCATAATCGCAGAAGCGCACTCAGGAACTGCAGGAGGCCATTTCGCAGGAAATCCGACTACGCAGAAGTTCTTAGCCACATGTCTTTGGTGGTCGACATTACACAAGGATACTAAGGAATTCTGCAAGTGTTGCGATGTGTGCCAGCGAACAGGAAAACCTTCAAGAAGAGATGAAATGCCGCTAAGACCCCAGATAATAGTGCGTGCTTTTGATAAGTGGGCCATTGATTTTGTGGAACCTATCAACCCACCAGGAAAGAGAACGGGCGCAAGATATATCATCACAGCTACTGAATACCTCACTAGATGGGCTGAGGCGAAGCCAGTTTAGAATTGCGACGCTGTCATTGCCGCGCAGTTCATTTTTGAGAATATTGTCACTAGATTTGGATGTCCACTGATTCTAATGAGTGATCAAGGCACACATTTCCTGAACGAGACTATAGAGGCCCTTACTGAAGAATTCCACATTAGTCACCATAAGAGTACACCCTACCACCCTCAAGCTAATGGTACGATGGACGCATTCAATAAGATTATGGAGAATGCCCTGACCAAGATCTGTAATCAACAAAGAGATGATTGGGACCTTAGAGTCACAGCTGTGTTATGGGCTTACAGAACCACATGCAAGAAATTAACAGGTCACACACCTTTTAGTTTGGTGTATGGACAAGAAGCAGTCATGCCCATGGAATACATTGCTCCCAGTCTCAGAATTGCTCAAATTACAGAAATGGCAGATACTGATACTATGAGTGAAAGGATGTCACAATTGGTTGGCTTAGAAGAAGACAAGCTTTTAGCTGGATTCCATCAACAAGTGCATAAGGTGAGACAGAAGGCTTGGCATGATAGGCATATTAAGAATAAAGTCTTCCAGGAAGGAGACTTGGTACTCCTCTATGATAGTAAATTCATCAAGTTTCCAAGCAAGTTTCGTGTACATTGGTTAGGCCCTTTTCAAGTGATGAAGATAAGAGAAGGTGGATCAGTTCATATTACGAAGCTTAATGGAAAGTTGCTGCCCACAATGATCAACGGGAGTCGGCTCAAGCTTTATCGCGATGGCCACTCCGCCCTGTCGACCTAATCAGCTGCTAAAATCGTGTAGATGTCCAGTGTAGTTGAAAGAGGCATCGCACTTATCACAGTCTACACGGAAGTCGTGAGACATTTTCAGTCTCTGGCTTCCCGCATAGTTCCTTGAAACATCCACGCAGTCAATAAAGCCTGTTTTGAGCGAGCCTATTTTCGCTCTTGCGGTGTTCCCCGGGTTGTCAAACTTTCGCTCTTGTGGAGTTCCCTGTTGTTGATTTGTCGCTCTTGTGGAGTTCTCCTCACCATGGACCCCTCCATGTGCACAGTTACCCATGATGAAGTTACCCACTGAAAATTTGAATTGCGGTAGTTCTGTAGCCGCGTCTGAGTCTTAATGAAGGATGAGACCACCATCTAATTGTACTTGCTCTGATAGATTCAGCTTGATTTCCCTAAGATTCACATTTAATTAAGGAGCCGAAGGCCTTAGCACATCTCCCAAAGGCTGTCAGAGCCCATCCCTCACATTTAATGCACCACAGAGGCGCAGGGGGGGGTTGTCAACTCATCCACTTAGGCGCCAATGGTTATTAGCACCACCTGTCCGCACCTACTACTACCCTTAGCTATAAATACCCCTCATTCGTATATGCTTGGGTTGCTTTCCTTGCTATTGAGTTGTATAGTTGTCCTGTTTGAGAGTCTAAGCCATTGTTTTCAGAGCCGTGTCGTGCAGACTGCTTTCCTCTGTTTTCAGAGTTCGCATCCTACGTTGTTCCGCCCTTTTCTGTTCAGTGTTTGTTGTGTATATAGGTTCATGATGGAGAACCTGTCAACTAAGGAATTCGTCCATCACTTCAGACACAGAGGGTTAGACTTCGGTATGGCTACCCCGATCTATATTGTCAAGCTTCCTATGTTCTCTGATCCCAGACAGTCCCCGGACACAAGGGCATCTCAACGACAGCCCCAACAGCAGCAGCAGCCCCAGCAGCAGCAGCCGGAGGAACCCGTTCCAGAGCCCTTGGCCACTCTGGTTAACTACATTCCTCCGCGCCTAGATGATGCACCCGAGGTGCGTATTCCCAAGAACGCCAAGTATTTGATTCCGCTGCCACCAATGGAAAAAATCATGGAAGAAGAAGGATCCCTGCTTGGACATCTCCCATTGGTTAATTTTTCTGACTTCAACTTGGGAGATTATAGAACGTATCCTCAGTTCACTCCAGATCACTATCTGATGGTGGTCCATAATCCTGTTAAGAAGATTGACGAATTCGTCCCGCAGGAATTTGCAGTAAATCTAGAGAAGCCTGGACTGTTGAACCTGTTGAATCTACCGCATTTCGGGAGTAGCAATGAAGTTAATGCGGTTGCCAAGGTCCTGTTATCCTGTGTTCACGGTGGTTATCTTTGGCTAGGAAGGCTAATTGATCTGAATGTGGACTTGATTCATCGAATTACCGGCCTATCTAAGGTTGGTAAGGACCCCAACGTCCACTTCGTTGGTAAAGACAAGGATCGAAATCTAGCTGCACAGGTGGTGCAGAAATACAAATTGTCGAGAGGAGGTTGGGCTTATGACCTCACTGTAGTTGAAGATGAAGCACTCAGATTCACAGCCAGTTTGCTCGCAAGCAGACTTCTAATGAAGTGCCGACCTAAAGAAGTCCCTGGAGCTATTGTAGAGCTCACAATTGCAGCTGCGGAGGGAAAGCAGTATAACTGGTGTCTCTTCCTCCTGAATGCATTTTTGGAAGACTTCCAGAATGTTCAGGACACCGCCAATCAACTGTTCCATTTCTCTTGTCTCCTGATCTTGTGTGCCTTTTTCGGGTGGAAGGAACCGCCCAACACTCAATTTCTTTCGCGTCGCTCAGGAGAGGTTACAGCGATGCGCTATGTCAACCTCTGGGATTCTAGTAATCCCGTGAAGTGCAAGATGAACTGCGCTGTGTTCTTTGAGTATTACCATCTTCTCAGGGATACCACCCTGAAGATGCCAAGGCTTACTGAGGAGACGGCAGAACTCTATGGAACGAAGTTGGTCTTTTCTGCCAACTTGCATGAAATCTATTTCCGCCCTCGTGGAATTCACTCGGAAGAATGGGCCACAGGGCTCTATCGAATGACTACCCAGGACGTGGAGGACACTGAAGTCCTGGCTAGATGAATGGAAGCAGGCCGTTGAAGCCGCTGCCACGATGCCACCCCCTGAGGCGCCAGAGAAAGATAAGGGCAAGGAAAAGATCGAGCAAAATAATGATGAAGGTCCGTCAGGACCGGCTACCAAGAAGCAGAAGTTGTCACACCCCGCGGAAGCAACTGGAGATCCCTATGAGATCCTTGCCGCGAGGCTCAACCAGTACTTGAAGGAGCCACTTCAGGAGCTACGTGCCTCTCAGGCCAATATCAGAAGTGCTCTGGATCTGCAGCTCGTGGAGTTGAAAGGTCTCACAGGACGAGTTGCGTAGACCCATGCGCCAGCATCCGGCTCGCAGGCGCCCCAAGCATCTACAAGCACCGAGCGGGTTGAAGTACCTACAGAAAGGCGCATTGTCATCCACATCCCGCCTGCAAGCATGACACTCTCGGATCCTCTAGCTGCACCTTAGAAAAGCGCGGTTGGCCCTATTGAAATAAATTTGTCACTAATTCTATTGGAAACTCTATAGTTGGTTCACGATCAGGTCTCTACTGAGCTGAGAGCTAGGGATCTCTCCACATTCCATGCCAATCAAAGACTATAGACGCAGGAAGTAGAGCTAAGGGAAGGCTATAAGGAGTCTCTAAACAGCTTTCACTTCACGAAGCACAAGACACTGGGCTAAGGAATGTCGTCGATGAAATCACCCAGGAGCTGCCGATCTGCCAGATTCAACCAGACCTTCCTTTAGTTGAGAAAGTGCAGCACATTGGCAGAAGGGCGAAAGCCCTAGAAAAACAAGTAGTTGCTATGGCTGAGGACCATAGAAAGCAGCTCACCGAGTTGGAAGCTCGTGTCATAGTGCCTCCCGCAGATGATAAGAAAGAACGACTTGAAGCATTGCGCATAGCTTCTACCCAAATGAAGTACAGAACAGATGAAGCCCAGAAATTAATGACACAAGCTATGCAGGCTTGGGCTGAGCTCGAGAAGCTCCCTTCTAAAGTTTCCCTTTTGGAACAGGTGAAAGCAGCAGAACAGTCCCTAACTGTTCTGAGCGAAGAAGCTAAGCCCTTGGAAGGCTTAGCCAAAATGAGAAAGATGAGCGAAGTCCGCAAAGTCTAGCAAGAACTGCACAGGCTCAGAGACAAAGATGCTACTCTCGCCAACATCATTCAACCGTTTATGGATGAGTATGTTGAACTTGCTGCCCAAGCAGAGGCAAAGGTCAAAGAATTTGCTGAGTCTCAAGAGTTGGTCGATGGCGCAGAAGGAGAAGAAGCTACTTCAGACCTGGTGCAGACAGCCACGAAGTGCGTGCAAGACATGGACTCCGCTATTGTGCAGTGGAAGCAAGCCTTCACTGCAACCCAAGCAAAGTCAGATGCACAACTAAAATGACCGCAAGCTAGTGCGAGTGGCTCAGGGATGAGCCATAAGTAAGTGTTAGGGGCCTGTTGGAGCACAGGCCACAGCTATGGCAAAGCTGCCAAGTTTTAGGAAAAAGCACTAAGTTTTGAAGGAAAAGTGCTAATTTTGAGGAAAAGCACCATTTTTGGGTAGAAATGAACAGTGTGCGGTATGGCGCCAAATGGACGAGCTCACCGCAGATTGCGGGCCGGAAATCGCGGAGATCGCGTGCACAAGTCAAAGGAAAGAGTAAATAAGGTGGCCGAGTAGAAAGCTCAACCACCACAATAAATGAAGCGGCGGAATAGAGGGCTCAGCTACCCTCATTAAGGAAAAGTACAAGAGTTATGGTTGCTCGGACCAAGGAAGAGCAACGGGCCGAAGCATTGAAGGCGAAGGACAAGGAGCAAAGAACGATGAAGCGGCGCCCATACCTGCGATCTGCACCAGAAATCGTGGAGTCTACAGGAAGCTGCGATGTGACTGCAAGCGGCATCTACAGTACACCTAGCTGTGTCAGTGGTTAGGGTTTTTGGGGATCACTTTTGGGAAAGGTCCACAGTTTTGTAAAGGTGCGACCCTCAGGGCCACCTATATATATGTGTAATTGAAAGGGGAAAATGGTTAGATAGATAGATAGTTAGACAGTTAGATAGTCACTGAGTTACACGGACAGTCTATGTTGATGTCTGAGTCATTTGTATTGCTGTATCTTTTGAAGCTGTTAATGATCATTTTGTGCATGTAAGAAGGCCGCGATCTCGCAGGAAGACCGCTTGGCGTAAGGGCCATTGTATGTATCGACCAGTCGCAAGAGGACTGAGAGGGGAATGTAATTGTATGTCTTTGTCATGGTAATATCTGTAGAATAAGAGAATAGATCTAAGAGAAGGGCTCCCAGCTGTGTGCGTGGAGTTTCCCAGAAAGATCTAAGGCTGCAACTGTGTGCGCAGCGGAACTGTGTTATCCCCATCTCAAGATAATATAGAACACAGTTCCAGTTGACGTAGCTTCCCTCCTGGAAGTGAACCACATAATTCCTGTTGTTGTGGTGATGCTTTATGTGATTGCATTCCTTTGCTCTACTGTCTGTGTTTCTATGAATGTTTCGTTATCTTTATGAATGAGTATGTAAAGTAAATCCTTGAAGCTCCCTTAGAAGTTGTACTTGTGCATTGTTGAAGGAGTCTGTAAGAACACTGTCACCGCAGCGCTAGAGGAGTGTGTTACTGCGCTGTGGCTCAAGGGAAGATGCGATACATAGTGTATTGGAGGTAGCAGGAAAAATACTCGTGCGCAGGTGCGGAGCTACCGCGCAGCTCGACTGACAAGAGTGAGTTCCAGCGCTGTAGTGCAGGGAGACCTGTGAAAGAGTAAGACGCTCTGTTCAGGGGTTACCTCCAAGAAGGGAAGAGAGAAGACTGTAGACTCCACACCACCTAGGTTAAGGAAACTTGATTCCTTAGCCACCCATAGCCACTTCGGGTGAGACTTCGGGCTGCTGCGCAGCTCGTTGCCGAAAGGGCCAGTGCGCCAAAGGGGTGTTTGTTGCTGCGCATCCTGAAAACCCAGGTCTGTCCAGAAAGCAACCAATAGAATATAAGACCCACGCTGCAGAGGCCAGGTTTGGAGACCAGTGGCTTGCTCCATCGGTGAAGCCAATGTAATAAGGTGGAAGATGGTCCATCTGTGATCATGCAAAAATGATGAATGTAAGGTTGCAGTAAAAAAGTGGAAAACAAAAAGAAAGCAAACTGTACAATACAGACCAATGGGTCC